>RCWM02000217.1:0-1200000 GCA_003667255.2 Euschistus heros | reverse complement strand
TCCTTCTGAATACCGGTAAATCATCTGGAATTGTGAGAGGTCCCTTGGCAAGATATTGAGGTCTGCTTGGAATAATTACAGCCTGGATCTCAATTTGATGGGGCTAAGGTATTGATTGTTGAAGGCAATGTAGTTAGGCCTATCAGCACACAGAAAATACTGCAGGTTAAGATGGCAAATCAAAATCAAAGTAAACACAACCCAAGAATTAATGATTATTTACTTTTTTACTTTTGGGTTCGCTAAGCCTTTATTTATTTTTATTTTACTTTTTAAAAAAATATTTTTTCAGACAAACATCATAATAATTAATAATAATCTAGTTAAATGATATTAAGTAATAACATCTAAGGATTCAGGGGACTATCGGGGATGAAAATAGGCAAAAAGTGAAATTAAGTGTATGCAGCTTATCGGTATCTGTTGCCGGTCAAATTACATACATATGGAACATTTATTTCTTTGTAGATAAGTTTATTTGTGACAAATTAAGGAGCATTATTTGGAAAGAAAGGATTGGATACGAGATGATTCGGATTATTTAAAGGAGCAACGGAACTTAAGTACTGCATGATAAAGAAGTTGTATGCATACAAATATAATGATTAAAATATATGTAGTTAAAACTCCATTTTTTTTTTTTTTTTTTTTTTTTTTTTTTTTTTTTTTTTTTTTTTTTTTTTTTTTTTTTTTTTTTTTTTAACTGCTCTTATAGTCTATCTAACATATAATTTAGAATATTTTTCTCTTTCTACTTCCTAATAATTTTAGGAGGTATTTCAAGAGTTTTAATAATTAGTTGATAGAACTCACTACCATTTATGACCTACACCCTAATAAAACCTAAAATTTTAAAAAAACTCAATTTTTTAAAAGATTTCTGTCACCGATTTAGTACACCTACAGCTAATATTTTATATAATATTATATTATATTTCTCTTTAAGCTCCTGAACGTAAAAGTTTATTTCACGTCATATATATTTAGTTTATTATTTGTCATATATGTTACTTATACCCTAGCGTGAGGTAGATCGTAATATTAATTGAATTTAAAAAGGAAATGTATGAGAAAATTTATCTTAAGTTCGGAAAACATTTTTTTTTCACTTCCCTAATGTGAGAAACTTTAATTGTACGTATTGTGTAAATAAATACTTTGTCATCTATATGTCATTGCCTTAATGTGTGACAGAATGTAATATTAATTAAATAATATTATTATTTCTATTTCATAAAAATAGGAAAACAATATATCGTAACGCGCGTTCTAATACATCGATATATCATGTATTGATACACACCTCTAGTTTTCTGAGTTGGAAAAGGCACTAAAAAAGCTGAATGGCTGTACCGAGGCAACATCGTTCGATTTAATGGTTTATAAAAGACGGGTGGGGTGGATCGTGCGACGTCATATAGCATGTTGGTACATAAACAAAAGAAAATTGGTGAGTTTTTGCAATCCATAAACTTTTTAATTTACATATGTAATAGTTTAGAAATTAAGTGCAATTTTTCATTAAATATACTTTGGTTAGTCAGCAGTGGTAACCAACATTCTCCAAGCATGCAAATCCGATAACTGGAATACTAAATGTCAGTTGTACGAATCAATATCGGAAAGCATACTCCATCACTCAGCCGAAATTTGGGGGAGTGAATACTCGGATTTATTAGAGCAAGGCAGATTAAAATACGTGAAGTATTTACTAAAGTTACCCCGGAACACACCTAACTTTTACATAAGGGTAGAGACTGGTACGACTCACGTACTCTTAAAATTTTTTAAAAGGATGTTGAAGTGGTGGGTAAAAATGTTAGGGATGGAAGACCATCAGCTGCCAAAAATATGTTATAAGAGGCTCTTTGAATTTCGAAAAATTACCACTATGCCTCATAACTGGTTGAGAGAGCTTGGTAAACTGCTCGCTATGGTGGGAGCTTCTGACATTTTGAGTTGTTCAAACTTAGAAATCATTAAACAGCACGGCGTCGACCTCGAAGACGCAATGAGGAATCATCTCATGAGTTTAGATTTCGATCGGGTGGCGCAGTCCGAGTTTAATCTATATTATAGAAATGTCGCAACCTTTGGTATACCTCAAACGTACCTACAATTCAGCACCCATATAGATAACCAGAGAATTCTCGCTCAACTAAGGATGGCCAGCAAAAGGAATACACGACTGTCGTACGGTGGCATGCATAGGAAATTTAACAGTGATCTATCCTGTGAGTTTTGTGACACAAATGTAAGCGATGGTGTCACACACTTTTTGCTGGATTGTTCTGCATTTAGGAGACAAAGGCAAAAGTATTTAAGCAAGTATCTCCTGCCCAAACCTACTCCTGAATTGACCATAGAAAATCTTTTAACCGTTAAGACCATAAAGCATTTAAAAGCTATTTATTTATTTATAACACGTACATTTAATTCAGATGGTGATTAGTTATCTCGAAGTATTTTGTTTAATTTTTATTTGTCTAAAATTTTGTTTTTTTTCTTTTTCAGCCGATAATTTTCGTTTTTTTTTTTTTTTTTTTTTATTAAGTTGTACTTATTATGTGTAGTCTATTTATTTAATTTTTATATTATGTGTGATATATGGACTTTTGTTTCAATTTATGTATAGATATATATTTTTTTTTCATTTTAACTGTTTATTCTGGAGTCAGACCTCCTGTGATTGTAATTATTTTTACAAAATACAATAATTCATTCATTCATTCATTAAATATACTTATATATTACGTCAATCATCCCACATTATTTTTGTTCATGTATTTCCCTTGCTTTTTTGGGGGATCGATTATTGGACGATTTGGTTATTCGAGTCTATTTCGGTCCCGACCATTCCGGTTTAGTACACCTAAATTTAGAACAGGAGGTGGAACTGTGAGTGAGGATATTGACTGATGAGTTTGAAGATTAAAAAAAAATTCAAAATATTTGCTGATGGCTGCTGTGATAGAGTGAATATCTGAAGTTAATGAAGCACTGTAAGGACCTGAGCTGGGAAGAGGAAATTTAAAAAGGCTAAGAATGCGAGGACCCCATCAGAGGAAATGCTCACGTGTGAAGGGGATAGAGCCAAGCCTTTATTTATTCTCGTTGCTCTGGTGTCTAGGCGAAGGTATTTTCGTTCTCTTGTAAAGAAACAGCCTATATTTAGGTATTTCAGCTCGCCGTACTCATTTCTTTCTGGATTCAATTAAATTTAAATCTAAGTAAACAAAAGGTTTTCCGAATTTAAACAGTGAAATGCGGGTTATTTTTCTGAAGGATTTAAATAATTGCTTAAACTTATTATACTTGACTCCTGATCAATGAGTAATATTTTCCCCGATTCTTAATAATTTTCGTTAAAATGTTGAAATAAGCATCTTAAGTTGTTGGTCTTCGTATATAACGTAAGTTCAAAAAACCTAATCGGCTCAACCGAAAGGTAAAAGAGACAGACTGAGCCCTATGGGAAAGGTTCGCCAAAGGCTCGATATTGTTTAATATAATGTTATTTAACGCAAAAAGTTTCCTGTTAGGTTTCTGAATCAGGAAATTCGAATCAGGATTCCTAGAGTTCTTGGAGTTTCTGGAGGAGACATTCTATTATTTTTTTTTAACATATATACAAAAAACAAGAGTGGAAATGAAATTAATAATTAAAATTCTGCTCTTCGGTATGGTATTTTTTACCATATTCTCAACCACTAAAAATCCTACTTTGAAGTTTAATAGTTGACTCATGTTCAAGGTAGCTTATACTTATTCAATTCTTCACAACAATGGGGGCGCGCTCGGTACTGAAGGTCGTGGGTTCGAATCCCACCTGGGGGAGTTAAAATTTATTTCGTGGCGAATTTTGACCTGGCTAGAATAAGTAGGTCACCAATAGGATAACCCGTCCTTCTTGCCCTAGTTGGAGTACATAAGGACGTTAAGCCAAAATAACACAAACAAATAACGAATATGATTCTTAGGAAATTAAAAATTCATAGAGCTAATTTCCATTCACTTGCGCCGTACAAACACGGAGAGAGAACTGCATTTAAAATATTATCAGGTCATTCCGTCCTAAATTCTTAACGCAAGGGTTCAGGGTTTCCACCTTAGAAGGTATTTCCTGACTGAACGTAGTTTTTTTTTTTGTTTTTTTTTTTGGATAAATTCCAAATATGAGTAATTTTATATGAAATCCGCGCATCAGGGTTTCAAATGTCAAAACTGATTACACATCTTCAGGTAGTACTATTGCAATTCACAGTTCATACAAGTCATAATGATAAATATTTCAACGCTAAAAACTGGAAAAAATGCAGAAGAATAGGTAAAATCGTTCCAAAGTAAAATAATAATGAAGGATGAAGCACAACTATAAAGATATGAAAAAAAAAAAGTACACTAAGACATGAATTAAACCCCATAGAATCAAGGAAATATTAAGTAAAATAAAATCTTTTTATTCCTATTTTATAGAGTACCAAGCAATGGTTAAAGCTATTTTAAAAAAATAAAATAAAATAAACAATTTAAAGTTTTAAAATTACATTTTGCGTTCAGGTATCACAGCGACAGAATGAATGCATATTTTTTTTTTTTTTATCAAAAACTTTAAATCGTGTTTCCCAATAAAGCAATGAAAAAAAAAAAACGATTATTTAACCATTTTCCAGGCAAAAACGAAATTGGTATTTTATTTTACTGATAATCTGGTATTGAGAACTGAGGTATTCTTATAATTTATTGGATTCTAAAATTTAATGGAACTTTTGACTATTTTTACGAATAACAAACAAAAACAAGTTTAAATATCTGAATTGACAAGCGTACCATGTTCAACAGTTAACAAGACTTGACCGTGAATTAGACGATATTCACGGTCAATTCGTGTTTGCTGAGCTCATCACGTTTCTCCCGCCCCGCAAGGCTAGCAATTTGAGGAGTAGGATACTTTGAAAAGTACACTATTTGCAAGGGCCTCATTCAGCAAGTGACAGTAAATTTTCACCGAAGTTAAGGGAAACTAGTTCCTCTTACGAGAGTAAGGGTTAAAATATTAAAAAAATAAAAGACTATTTAGGTGAACACAACATATGCTTTAGTAATCCATACTGTCACTGTTTATGGAAAGTAACTCAATTCCTCCCTGGCTAGGAAAATAATAGATAATGAATGTGTCTATCTATAATATATCTATACTGCTTTTATATCTAGTGCTTCTGGTAAGGAAACTGTCGTCTAATTTTCGATCCAAGGAACACCAACAAAGCTGTGGTGTGTCAAAAAACTGCAACACTTGCTTGCATGCCAAGTTACAAAACATTATTCTCCATTAAATTTCAGATAAGGATAATTGAATGGAAATTCAAATTTTCATTCCGATCACCAATATGGAATGCCAAAATGTTACTTTTTGTGTGTAAAAAAAGTTATACAAGAAAACTATACCCACCAGCTAAAACACATATCCATGTAGAAAAAAAAAAATTATACAATAGAAGATCCGATCACAGTGGAGCGTTTTTTATCCGAACGTTCTACCAACGGGACTTTTTTGTTTTTAATGTCATTTAAATTAAATTTATCATCAAATTACTTATTTGTATTGTTAATTTTTTTTTATAAATATATTTTTTTTTTTATTCTTTTATTAATAGAAATTTACAACTGTATTACAAAACACATCTAGTAAATATGCAGTATATATGATAAATAATGACATGAATACAATTTGTAGAGGAACTACCCATTGGTAGTACTCTAATGAATATTTACAAAAGAAGGTCACGAGGCCATCTTCTTTTCAGACGCCTCGGAGGATTGCCAGGAATGGAATGGGAAGCAAGTTGTGCAACAAGTGGATTTGGATGAGCAGTGAGTTTATTATGAAAGGAGAGGTATCTGGTTCTTTTTAATTTAAAAATAAAATAATTTGAAAAACTAAATGATATTTTTTTATGGACATTTATCGGAGGGACCCAAATTATTTCTCAGAGACTAAAAAAAAAAAAGAACTTCTATACTTACATATTTGATTACTGAGAACTGTATACCTAATTAGATCATTTCGTTTGTTTTTCTGACTCCCTTCGTATTCATTTGTTTGGTAATAGATAGGACAACTTAAGTTTTGAATGGTTCTATGTGAGATATACATCGCATTTGTGATCAAATATCGAGCATTAAGTATCCAGTTCGGGGTTGGTAAATCAATAATAACTCGACTTGCAAATAATTCAGAATCAATCATCAGATACGCACATAATCTTTACAGTGAGGCGTAAAAACTTTGGGAAAGTAAATTGATGGAAGACGCTGTTTTTACATAATAATTTTTAAAAAGAAATTCGATTATACGAAGTTTTGATTATCCGAACCACCTCTAACAACATTCGGACAGTCGACACTAGACTGTATACCTACAAAAATAAGGAAATTTTAAAATTAAACATTCATTCAATAGAGTTCTGAAAATTAAAAACAAATCATGATCAACTTCCTGCTCGTAAATATTTTATGCTCATCCGCATTAGTTTAGACTTTTGTTATTTAAATTATCGAATTAAATGGGTTTAATATAAAATATTAGTGAAGAGAATAACATAACATGGAAAATATTTTAGTTTAAATACCTTGTTCCTAAACAGAAAATATTAAGATTATTCTTACCTAAGGTTATCCTCAGTTACAGACAAAAGAAGGAGAAGGAACAAATGTAAGGTAGAACGTGAGGACGGTAAGCTGGCCAATTACCTGCGATGATTTATATGACGGAAGGAAGCCGGACAGGGCTAACTGCTTCTGGACCTGAAGGCACAATATAAATAGAGTCCCCGATCTAACATTAAGTCTATCAGCTCTATCTATGGGAAAGGACGGCTGGTTTTCGAAAGAAAGATAAAATTAATCTATTATATACGGATTTATGATATTTTAAGTTTCGAATCTAACATAAAATTAGAAGGTAAAAATATTTAAGATTATTTATTGTATTAGTCTGATTTATTCATTTTTTTCTGATTTATTTCAAAGTACACTCACTTTTTCTATGATATCATACTACCTAGATAACCACTTTCTAGATCTGACATTGCCTTGTTCTTGCCTTCATCATAAATAAAATATTAGATTCATACCTGAATTCAAAAGCAATCAACAAGATTTTGCTAATTGTATCACACCATATCCCTTTTTATGCATTAAAATTTCTCTGCTGAATCATTTAACTGAGACCATCCTCAAACATTTTTGAACCTATGAACTTGAACTTTGGGAAGCAACTAACATTTGGGATATGAATTTTTTAACCATTTCAAATAAGATTATCCTGCACAATCCTACATCTCCTAACATCACTGCCTAGTAACCTTCATAACCAAGATCTGTAATCTATTAAACTATTGCAATTCTGTCAAAACCTGTCTAATCACCCTAATCTTCTGGCTCAATCATTATACATTTTCAAAATGTTGTAAAATTATTTAATTATTTTATTAATAATAATCCTTAGGAATTAACTTTTTGGTCATTTCACCTTCCTTCGTTCAGAATACTTTTTGTTTTTTATTGATATATAAATTTAATTTCTGAAATATTTGACGGTTGAATCAATTTTTTGAGGAAAAAAAATTCTAAATATGATAATGCCAATTTTTTCTTTTCTGTTTTTTTTTTCGAATACTTACTATTTTACAAATAAATGGGGGAAACACTTGGAACTTGGTTTACGCGCCGAATAATCTGATAAACCAATTGATCCAAGAACGGTTTACAGGAATTCTACAACAATCGGAAACAAATAAAAATAAAATAAACCTTTTTTTTTTTTTTTATCAATTTATTGAAATTTACAATAACGTGACACAACTTGAAAAGAGCTACTCATCAGTAGCACTTCGATAAAAATTCTACACTAGAAGGTCTCTGGGCCATCTTCTTTTCAGAATCCTCGGAGGATTATCGGGAATGGTGTGGGAAGCAAGTTAAGAAATTAGAGGATTTGAGTGGTTATAAAGCGTACTATGAAAGGATAGATATCTGGTTAGGGCTAAATCAGCAACATATAGAACACTAAGATCTTTATGGATAAGTTTATTTGTGAAAAAATAAGGAGCATTGAGGATTTTTCGAAGGATTTTGGATTGTAAGGATTGGATACAAGATGAATTGGATGGTTTAGTGGAGCCCCAAAGCTCAACTCCGTACGTCCAGATAGGTCTAATCACAGTCATATATATGAGTCTTTTGTAATGAATTGGGAGGTTTGATCGTTTGTCTAATAAATGTTGAAGTAATCTGTAACGACGGACAGTTTCTTGTCGTTTTAGTCTTACGTTTGTAAGACATTTGTCCAAGTGGAGGAGTCCTAGATAGCGGATCTGTTCAACAGGGGTTAGTGGAATATCATTAAAGGATACTGTAGGACGGTGTGGCGAAGGGTAAAGGTTGTTTGGTGAGATTTTTTTATTCTGCATTTTTGACACCATTCTTGAAGGCTTAGGATTTACTGATAACACACATGTGTCATCAGCGTAAGTGGCAGGATAAGTTGGGATGTCAGAATACACCGTGTATACACGTGTTTAAATAAACCAGAGTTGTTAGAATGAACATTTTATTTTTTTTTATTTTTGGCATCCGGACTTACAAGAGAAAAACTAATAATAAGAACGGTTACATAAGGGATCAAAATAAAAAGCCATTAGTAAATAACTAAAATATTATAACTTTTTGTTTCTTTGTAAACCTAATTAATGTAATTAATGTTTTAAAGGTTTTTCGATTCTCGATGTCATTTTATTCGATTATTTCTTTATTTAATTAACTAGTCATTACCTCATTTAGATATATTGAATAATATACAAAATATTATTGTTGCTTATAAATTATATTACAACCACAATGAATCTACAAAAATTTTCACAACAATTTACAGAACACTTGCTGCACACTTCGTTTTTTCTGTACCTTATTTTGGAAACAAATCAGGATGGAAAGTGGCCGAAACTTTTTGATAAAATGGCCTGTAGAGCCGGGTTAAAAAACTTCTCAGCCAAATCCCCGATAAAGGGGAAGGGATAAAAATGTCAGGAACTGTTTTGTTCCGCGGAACTTCTTCAGGACTAGTTCTTGCGTTCTCGCCCTTAGTCAGAGATAGTATCATTCTCATGAAACGAGATAATCATCTTTGCACACATATCTATGATATTATTATAATAATAGTAATTAGCATTAGGATGTTAAATATTAATAACTAAATTCAATGAACCACTTTATCAGTGATAAAGATAAAATGCATAAAGAATGGAAGTAATTTTTTACTTCTACAGGAGGCTTCCGCGATCCTGGTGAAGGTTCTTTATGTTTGAATGTGAACAACTCACTGTGCTTTTAAAACACGGCACTGCTGCATGTTTTTATTATATTATAATAAAATTATAATATTATATTATAATTATTAAAATAAAATTATTTTATATTATGTGCATTGAGAAAAAGTTATATGACATTCATATCTAAATAATTCTTTCTTTTTTCTTCTGATTCAAACATCAGATGGCTTATCGCGCTTACTCACACTTCTTATCACGCTTGGTTTATCACGCTAATTCACACTTACTGTATAATTTGTGGATACACGATATCTTTGACAAGACGATATTTTTTCTTCCAAATATTTGTCACTTCGATTAAAATGTTTCAAAATATCATTTTTTTTTCCAATATTATATACAGCATACGACTATATATACTAAAAAAAAAACAAGTAAAATAAAGTTTTAATTAATTATTAACCTAAACCGGATGAACCATCTCACACACAAGAAATAAATTAAGTGGAAAATTTTTAGGAAAGCTCCTTTTGCTACAATCTATTGATGACGATTTGCGGGGGTGTGTTGATCTCATAATATTGATATCTAAATATAATTATTTACCGCCTATTTTTTAAGTAATAATAAACAACTATTGAATTTTAAACATTTGAAATAAATTTTTATTTTTTTAGTGTTTTCCTTCCAGCAGTAACCCTGTCGGAAGATATTTTAATTATTTCTGTACACACCATACTTGTACAAAGTAAATAATGAAACATGTAATTTTTATTTTTTGATTTGATTATTATTTTACAAACACATATAGATAGTACATGTGTTGAAAGGTCAATATAAAAAATAAACAAGAAAAATAAAATAAAATAAAGAACAAGAAGTTATACAACATAAATAATTCTAATTATGAAATAATTAATTGTTGTTGATTAATATATTTTTTATTTTGAAGAGAAAAGATTTGCCCGGTCGGGATTCGAACCCGAGTCTCCACTTTTCTAGCGTGGTGCCTAGAATTAATTATCTCACAATTAATTATTTCATAATTATAATATATATGACGTATGTCAACAAGATCTAGTTGACAGTAATGTTCAATGAACATTCATCCCCGATTTGTACATCGCAACTGCGAGTGCCCGGGGGTATGGATCAGTGAAGAGAAAAGATTTCCCTGGTTCGGTTACGAGCTCGGTGGCCTAGTGGATAAGGCACTACGCTAGAAAAGTGGAGACTCGGGTTCGAATCCCGACCGGGCAAATCTTTTCTCTTCAAAATAAAAAATAAATAATTCTAAATTCAACAAAATCAAGCAACAAAGTTATATATAGAAAAAATTGTAAATATTTAGTGGTTTAAAGATATTTCATATTTATTTCCTCTATATTTATGATGGAATTTTTAAGAAATAATTTAAAATCTTCAAATAAATTGTTCATCAAACATTGACCATCCACCGGCCAATGTACTAGTTTCTGTACTGTTTTTGTCTGTAGTATAGTTCTCTAGTTAGTGAGCAGTCTGAATTCATATGAAGTGTATATTTTGTTCTTGTGTGAAATCAATAAAAATCTCTCTTATTTTGAATCGATAAAAACTGTTTACTGCCGCATGCCATGTGATTCCTTGAAATAACTTTGTACATATTTATGTTGTGAAGTAATTAAGTAAAGCGATACAATAAACAGGAATATCATTGTAAAAAGATAGGAATATCTACAACATTTAAAAAAAAAAATCAAGATATATCAGTTCATCAATATTTATGGGTACCAGTATATAGTGTACAGATGGCTAGAGCTTGAAAAATTGTCGATATGGAATTTCGATATATTCTTGCGATACTAATACATAGTCCATAATATGTTTTCAATACCTTCTTAAGAACTTTAAGATTTCTAATAATCCGTCCACTGAGCCTAAATATACTTTCGCGTTAAAAAAAAAAAAAAAGACAAATATTTTTAAAAGTCGGATATTCGTAAATAGAAAAAGTCGAACAGTGTTTGAATGAGGTCATCTACTGGCGTAGGTATGTGTTCAAGAAAAGGTGGACCAGAGAAGCCGCAACTAATTTTGAATATCCCAAAAAAGAAGTGCCAATCAGCCGGCGAGATCGTATATCAAGAGAGCTCACTTCAGGGGCCGCTTTGAGACTCGTTCATTTTTCTTCTTAAAATTTTAATTATATTCACCTTACAGAACTGTCGCTAGGTAATTAATCATGAATCGATAAGGGGCTCACTCTGTATTAAAACGACTTGTTATAAATAAGGAAAATCCCCTTCATTTTATTCTGAGTGAGCTTTAATTAGGTCCTTATTTATGCGGAGTAATTTATTTTTTAAATAAACAAATATGCATTTAAATAAATTTTTACTGTAATAATAAATTTATTTATTTACATAACCATATTTATTTCACAGCAGCAATATGTATTTGCTAATAAAGATACAACAAGAAGCTGAATAATTAACCCGTTGATGAAGGTAGAATGTAGTTTTTCAAAAAACAGAAGTTTTTCTCTAAACGTCTTTGTATGTTTTTTTGTGGTGCTTAGTCCGAATATTTCTTGCCTTTAAAGAGTATAACTATAAAAACATGTATATATTTGTTCAGTCTTTCGCAATTATATCGATAACTATGCCTTATCATTTTAGTTATTAAAGTAAATTATAAATCAAAGTAGGCAGTGATAGAACGTACTTAAAAAATTACAATTAGCAATTTAATACTAAGATCATATAGATAAATTTAAAAAATGTAATAAAAAAAATCAAGCATGTTAAAAACCTTCAATGGTTTTTAACCACAGAGGAGAATATTGTTTTCTGTTGAAATAGTATACGATTTTTATTTAATTATTTATTCTTAATCAAGTATTTAGAATGGAAAAGAAAAATAATTTTATTCTGGGACAAAGTCCCTTAAGAATAACATATAAGTACAGGCATATATAAATTAAATTTGGTTAGACACATAATGAGATAAAAAAAAAAATAAAATAAAGAAAAACAATAATACATCCATGACACTATGAACGTAGATGATAGTTAAATAAACAGAAACGAAAATACGATAACATTCTACAAATTAGAGAAAACACCAAAATAAGAAAAAAATAAAAAAATCTTTTGGTACAATGATTATTAGATTTGTATGTACAATAGAAGTACCTAATGTAATTATATTCAAATAAAGTGAAATTTGTATTAAATGGAATCTTAATTATGCAAGAAGTGAATCTACCAATGCAATAATATTTTTGACAGATAAGGTACACAGTTAGCAAGCGTCAGCTTGGATGAGAAGGAGGTATTGAAAATAGAAGTATTTGAAGTGTTTCTGTATTAAGGTAACATGTGTACATGTTACCTTAATACAGAACAAACACTGCGTAACATTTATTTTCAATGATTTATTATATAATCATCGATGATTGATTATTGGCATCACGGAAAATATGGAAAAGAAGACGAGATAATATGAAAACCAGACGAGAGATAGTGTCACATAAAAAAATTGATGTGATTACTCCAGGTGATTTCTCATCCAGCATTTTTTGGTCTATTTCCATAAAATATTAGGAATATACACATCGAAAATTTTTATATATTGCTTCTTTTTGGAACATTAATTTTTGAATGAAAAAATAATTGTAATTTTAATTAAAAAAAAAAAAAAAAAAAAAAAAAAAGGGCATCTGGTTTAAGTCAATAAGAATAGGTGATAAATAATGGGGGAAATGGCTATCCTGTTTGAAAATAACATACTGATGTTTTCCTCAGATTAACCAAAACGAAAATCGTAATATTCCACATTATGCATTTTCCACACCTTCCATTATGCTAATAATCAATCACCGATGAAAATACAGTTAATAATTGAACATAAATGTATTAAGGCAACATTTTTACAAGGGTTTTTTTTTTTTTTTATTCTATTTGTTTTTATTTTATTTTTCTTTATTACAGGCAAATACTTGAATCAAAGTAAATGAAAACAAAATAAAATAAAAAAAGTAAGCAACTGTAACTGAATACAGAAAATAACTATTCTCTCTGTATTTAATATTAAATAAAGATAATTATTATTATAGTTTTTTTTATTTTATTTTTTTAAATACGTTTATGGAAATCGTCGAATTTTCATCTAAATTAGATTAGTTCAGTATTTTTTTTTTTTACATGGATTTGTCTTTTGACTAGTGGTCTATAATTTTTCGATGTAACGGTTTTTCACCCTCAAAAAATGTAATATTTTGACACGCTCTAGCTCCGCAGGTGTTGCTTAGATCAAAAATTTTACGACAGTACCCTGATAAAAAATCTAATGGAGAATATTTTTTTTGTAATATAACACTTGTCGCTATCACCTATTGTTTAGGAGCTTATTCAATAAAAGAAGTTAAGTTCTCTCTATATTAGTAAAATGTTGGGGATTTTTCAACACGCTGTAGCTATGTCGGTCCTGGGATCGAAAACATGCCCACATTTTTTTTAAATAACTTTACATACTATAATTTGTAAAATACAGTGAGTGGATTTTGCTAAAGTGATAATTTTTGATATAATTTAGAGAACCTGCTAAAAGGGTTATTAAATTCACTCTCCCTCTCTTTGTTTTACACTCGGAGTTAATTTATGTACATAAAACTCCATGAACAACTATACCAGGAAAATATGATTTTAAATTTCTAATCTGCCATTTTGAGCCTTCGTTGCCTAGTTTAATAATGTGATTTTTCAATTAAGCTTTTTGAGTAAATTTTACAACCTACCTTACTCAAGGACTATAAGTAATATAAATGGTGTGTGATTTAGTAATTTTAGAAATCACTACATCGAAACTCTTCACGATCTTGACTTGAGCTACTTTTAAGTTCGAAAAGTGCTATAAGACATTTAACGACCCATCTCCAAAACACTGTTTGGAACGCAGCGCCCTGGCAGTGAGCTGAGAAGAGTTTGTGTATACTACTTGTTAAATCACGTCCCAGGAGCGAAACTGACAAAGCTGATGGCTATTGTTTTGAGCCAAACAGCCTGTCTGCGTCCGGAAACGATGGAACATTGCCAGTGTTTCTATCTCCCCTGCATTCTACTTGATGCTGTTCCTCTTTCGGGAAAAAAAAAACAAAACCCAAAAAAACAGATTGTTGTTTATTCAAGAGCTAAATACATGATACAGGTAATTTAAAGTAAAGAGTACTATGTTATCAATGTGATATATGTAAAATAGAATTAATATATATTGGAACTGTTCAATACTTAGGACTAATGTTCGACAGAAGGATGACATGGGGCCCACATGTGAAACAGAAACGCCTAAGCCTTAACAAAACACTGAGACTATTATATCCAATTGGAAATGACGCAAAGACTAAATAGATATACTTACTTATTAAAACCTCTATGAACGTATTGCCTCACAAATTTACGGAACTGCTAAAAAAACACACATCCAAAAAATACAGACTTTCCAGTCAAAAACTTTAAGACTCATTACACAATCACCCTGGTAAGACAATAACAAAACTTTACACACAGACTTACACATACCCATGGTACAAGATCACATCCAGATTTATATAAAAGACTTCACGGACATATCAATAATTTAATACAAAGTATGGCCTCCATAAGCTTGCCAGATAATACCCAAAGGAGACTAAAAAGGAGTTGGTTGAGGGATCTACTCCGTTAAAACTGATTAAATATCATGTTCATGTTAGGAGTAAGTACCGCTGGGTGCTGTCCTCCCTGCCTGACATGCCAATTATCTTGTATACAACAATTTATCACTTCTGCTTGTTGTCACATGATAAGTGACAGGTGTGGATTAAACAAATAAAGAGAAAAAAATATATAAATATTTTTATATATGACTAGGTAAATCAAATATAAATGGTCCAAGATTGTCCGACTAATGAATTTTTCTTTTAACTAAAATCAATTTTATTACTTGAGAACTTAGGATTCAGTGCAATTCGTTCGCTTGTGATTCCAAAAATTGACATAGACATGTATTTTGGCTGGAGGTATATACTTTTTTAGTGTTGCTCGGATTAAAAATTTGTCAAAAGTTTTCTGATCAGAAATGTAATGGAGAAAATTTTTTTTAAATTAAATATTTGTAGCTAGAACCTACTGTTTCGGAGCTATATTTACTTGAATGAAAAAAGTCACTTATGCCTAATTTATTTTATCTTTTTTTTGACAGGCTCATGTTTTCTGGATGTAGCTCGGATCAAAATTTTTACGGCAGTTCCCTAGTCAGAAATGTATTGGAGAATATTTTTTGGTTTATATAAATAAATATATATATATATATATATATATATATATATATATATATATATATATATATATATGTATTACATTTTTTACGTTGTTATACTTTATTAATTATTTGTTCTAATGAATTATAGCATTCAATAAGATAAAATAAATAAGTAATAACTACACCAGTTTATGCGTTATATCTTTGTAATTAACGGACCGCGAGGCCTGCGTCATCTGAGCCCGTTTATCGAGAGAAGCTGCCAAGGAAGAACAATAGCATAGTTGGCTGATTGACAGCAGAGACAGGTGAAAGAGTGCGAGTATCAGTTCGCCTCTGATTCATCGAGCAGTCTGAACTTTGGATGGTGTTCAAGGTGTGAAGAGGTAATTTTAATATTCTATCGCTTTAAGGTCTTGTTCTGTAAAAAAAATAAGAAATAATAATAATAAGAAGAAGAACTATTAGGTTATATGTGACCCATCATTGGGTTGGAGAGAAACAATGCGGTTGAGCGTGGAAGCTTATGCTGTTAGCATATGAAACAATACTAAACACTGAATTTGTATTATTTTTTATAGAATCTATGTATTGAAAAAAATATATGTGTATTAATATTTAGAATTTGATTAGGATTAAGAATAAGTATGCGATGCCGACAATAAGTTAACTATGATTCATAGACTAGAAAAATATGATTAATGATATTTTATTTTAATATAACTCAGAAGATAATTGAATGGCTCCGCCGACAAACGTTCTAAGCGAAAAAATTTCCGAAGTGACGATTTTAAAGTTTTAAAAATGTATTATAGTACGTCTTGGTATTATATAGTACACCATTATGTCATTATTCATGTAAATATAAAAAATTAATATGTGAATATAATTTTTTTTTTTTAATTACAATTTATTGAAATTTACAACTGTATAAATGGACATCAATTAAATGTGTTAAAAAAGCTTACAATAACATAGCAAAACTTGAAAAGAACTACTCATCAGTAGCACTTCAATAAAAATCTACACAAGAAGATCTCTAGACCATCTTCTTTTCAGACACCTCGGAGGATTATCAGGAATTGAGAGGGAAGAAAGTTGAGAAACAAGTGGATTTGAGTGGTTAAGGAGCTTCCTACGAAAGGATTGGTATCTGGTTTGGGCTAAATCAAGAACATATGGAACATTAAGATCTTTATGGACAAGTTTCTTGGTGACAAAGTAAGGAGCAGAGGATTTTTCTAAGGATTTTGGATTGTAAAGATTGGATGGTTTAGTAGAGCCCCAAAGCTCAACTCTGTAAGTCTATATTGGTCTAATCGCAGTCATGTAAATGAGTCTTTTGTAATTAATTGGGAGCTTTGAACGTTTGTCCAGTAAGTGTTAAAGTAGTCTATAACGACGAGCTGTTTCTTGTCGTTTTAGTCTTGTATGTGGATTCCAAGAAAGACGTTTGTCCAAGTGGAGTCCTAGGTAGCGGAACTGTTCAACTGAGATTAGTGGAATATCATTAAAGGATACTGTAGGACAGGAGGTGGTAGGTTTACGACGAAGTAATATAAAATCTAACCTACAAAACTAACAAAAACTTTAGATTATTCAAACTAGATTTTCTTTCACTGATTACTCAAAATTTTATATTTGTCTTTAGAATCTTTTTTCGGCGGACCCATTCAAATAAATGAGTAACAATAATTGAGCCTTAATATTTTTCTAATATTAACATAATGATAAATAGATATAAAACATACCTAATGTCTGGCCGAGGACTGTTCTTCCATCTTCACCTAAGCAGGCCCCGCGGGCGTCGAACGGGTTTGTAAACTGAACGAAGGCGTATCCTTTATGCATTGAGATACCTAAAAAAAAATCGATATGATTATAATCACATTATAATCTATTACATATATATACAAAAAAAAATTTTTTACTCAAATATCTTTGAGATAAATAATTAATAAATTAATTTTTAAATTATTTTTAATATGGTATATTTCCTGTGACCTACTCGGTCAAAAGCGATACCTGTTAGGTGAACGCGAGGGCGTTAGGCGTAGTTTGATAGTAGAAGAGTAAGAGCAGTTAGGAGCTCAACTCTTCTTATTCTAAATTATTGTTATATCTTGACTAGGAGGCAGGTTCTAATAAGTGAGCTCCCCTCCACTCTAAGTGACGGAGCCTTTTTGACAGGCTCTAGCTAAGTTGGGGTTGCTCGGATCATAAATTTGAACATAGTTCCCTTATTAGAAATTAAATAGAGAATATTTTTTGTTATATAACATTTGTCGCTAGGACCTATTGGATTAAGTAAAAAAGTCATGTTTGAAATTCTATTTATAAGTCTGACTTTATAAGTCTGGACTTTTTTGACACATGTTATTCTTTCTTTAGCCGACAGGCTCAAGGAGACCTTTAATAGTTTTTTGACATTGCTTTTTAAACTTGTTCGACAACATTACTGTTAGACACTCTCAAAGTCAATTAGAAAGTAATAGGGATAACAATGAATCAATTTATATGGTATAAAAAAACGAAAATCCGTAAACAATTTCAAATTGTCTCAATATAAAAAAAGGTAAAATAATTACAACTAAATTTAATCTAAACGAAATGCACAAGATAAACACATCCTTACAGCATAAGATGTATACATAGTCTTTGGAAAAACAGTCAGTAAAAAAAAAACAGAGTATAGAAACGATGCAATATCAACTGCGTCAATTGTGACGGAAACCAGTAGAAACTAAATAAGAGTGCATGTACAGACATTTAGGCGTGAAAAATTCAACTATTATCATAACAAAGAATACAAAGGAAGTTTCGAACTTGGCACTGGATTTTCGAAATATTTTCAAAATGCAGTGAGCATAAGGTATAAAACGAATCGTTAATTAAGATCATTATGTAGGATACTTCTATATTTGTAGAAATATGTATTTTTTAAATATATTTCTCGCGTTTCCGAAGAACGGATGGACAGCGCTTAAAGTGGATCCTACTGTAAGGTATGAAAAAAATAACCTCGATCAATCATGTGAAGTAGAAAGGTAGAAAATGAATATTTACGAAAAATATACTCCTTTCTTCAAAGAGAAATTCCGCGAGACATTCGGAAATAGAGATTTCTTCGTGAAAGGAGTATGGTTTGGGTCTCGCGGAGTGATCCCGGAAAAAAAGAAGGAGCTTCTTGGAGGACCTTGGTGTGGAGGCGAGGGATATTGCGATAATGGCCGAAAACATAATATTGGACTCCCTGAGAATTATCCACCACCACATACATGGACCAATGAAATTTATAGTTATTGAATATGCAGCAATTTACCTGATTCCTGATTCTATGTGCATGTATGTATATGAATGTGTAGTGGGTGAGAGTAGTATTTTAATTGTAGAAATAGTATAATAATTAGTATATTAATTGTAGAAAGAGAGAAAAGGAAGTGAGGAAAAAAATAATAAAAGGGAAAGGAAATCAGAAGAACAACGAGATATGTGAATGTTAGGGGGAGAATAACATGAAAGAATGGAGTGAAATAGGAAAGAAAGAGAAAACAAAGGGGAAAAATAATAAATAAAAAATAAAAAAAAAAGAGGAAGGAAAAAAAAAAAGTTAATAGTTTGTCTAGTAATAATAATTCCTGTAAAACAGTGTCCTTATAGCATAACTTAAAAACCGTTAAAACAGCATCCTTAAGGACGAAAAAGCTAATTCTAATTGTGGATGGAGAAAGTGGCCAAGAGTGTCCTTCGGACTCAAAAAATCTGCAGATCCTGGCAGATCTGTAAAACAGTGTCCTTATAGAATAACTTAAAAACCGTTAAAACAGCATCCTTAAGGACGAAAATTAATATCTAATTGTGGATGGAGAGAGTGGCCAAGGATGTCCTTCGGCCTCAAAAAATCGTCAGATCCTGGCAGATCTGTAAAACAGTGTCCTAGTAATTACAATAATTCATTTATAACCTTTAAAGTTCAAAAACATTAAAAGAAAAATTCTAAATTCCGTTCTGTCTTCCATTATAAAAGCGTCCCTAATGTTCAAATTATTTGTCTCTATCACACAGATGAATAATTTTTAGACCATGTATGGAATAATTTTTAGACCATGTATGGTATAATTTTTAGACCATGTATGAAATAGTTTTTAGACCATGTATGGTTTGGCCTTTTTCTTTTTAATGTTTAATTTTTTTTTTCTTAATTAAGCCAACAGAGGTAAAGAACTCACATATCCAAGTTGCTTCGCCATTGCTTAGGCAAGGATTGATGCAAATAAATCTTGGTATAGACGACATTTGTTTGAATTAATTCGAAGTCCAGGGAGAGTACAAGAACCAACCTATTCAGGACGGGTTCAGAGTCACGTGATTAGATTTAAATAATCCCGGTACGTACTTTTCTTGACAAGTTGCTCCGTGGTGAGATCACCTAACCAGGTTAATCTGTAACGTTGTAATCAGTTGTATACAACTCTTTTAACAGCAGAAAACCAATATATTTTTTTTTTTTATGTTCAATTTATTTTTAATACGGTTTTGTTTTTAAATATGTCAAGGCTATCAAATTCTAGCTGTCAAACCAATTTAAAATTGTTGACTCGGTAATTGCTTCATTCCTTCCAAAAATCAATTAAGAGGCCGCTAGAACGTTTTTATTGCCACTTTTACAACTCTTATTCCATTCCAAGAGTAGTTTTATTACTTGGCCGTTAAATGTTCGTAGTTTCTAATAAACTTCCCAGTTTTTCTACCTGTTCTGAAATGTCTGTCATGAATTCCAAATATGGATACGCAACAGCAGTTACATTTTAATTAAATAAGTTGATTCAAAATTGTAAATGTATTATAATCGATAATAGATACAGTCCCTCAAACATTTATAAAATAAAGAAATATTTATGTTTTAGACTTATGTAGTCAGAATAATATTTTAAAAATTGTTGATCTTTAGTTTCCTTTTTATTTACTTTATTCATGTTTGCAAATTACTGTTTGTAAAATTCCGTAACAAAATTGTTTTTATTAATTTTTACATTGTTTACATGATTGTATAGAAACTTTGTATTTATACTGATATAAATACATACAGACACTTAAAAATTAGTAAACGTTCGATTATCCGCTGTCTTATTATAAAAAGGAAACGGGACTTAACTTTTAATTTTTTTTTTCAAATAGTATAAAATAATCAATATGACTATAATAAGTTTAGAATCAAACTAAAAAAAATATCTGTTCTGATTCGTTCCATTTCAGGCAATTATGCTTATTTTCCGTGGAATTGGTTCATCTGTGGTCAAGATAAACCACAGAGTATCTAGAGATGATACCTGATTTCCATGGTGACCCTATGTCACTAACGCGATTTCTAGAAATTTCTGATAAATTAATAAACAAATTTTATAATCACGAAAATACTGCCGATTTCCAAAACGATTATTTAATAGGATCAATTCGTGCTAAAATTAAAGGAGCTGCCGCCGACATGGTTAATAGTAAATATATCAATACCTGGGACGATATTAAAAATGCGTTAAAAACAAGGGTACGCCGACAAACGCGACGCGTACACTCTAAATATTGAAATGGCGGGAATGAAACAAGGCAACGAAACCCCTTTCGAATTTTATAATAAAATACAAAAAACATTACAGTTGCAAATTAGTTATTTAAGGAGCGAAATGCCGATGGAGGCGTTAGTCCTCACGAAATATATCGAAAAATTAGCACTAAGAGTTTTGTTAAAAGGACTGAAAGAACCGCTTGGCTCTTTCATGAGAACCAAAAATCCGATAGACCTAAATCAGGCAATAAACATGCTAACGAACGATTTTCAATTTGTCATCGACACTTATCGCCCACACCAAAACCATAACAAACCAATACACAAAAATCGCCAACAATTTATAAACTATTTCCCAGTAAACCAGTACAAAGCAATTCAACCTGCTAAAAATGTAATCTCAAATCAGTATAGACCCCAACAACCTAATCAGTATAGACCCCAACAACCTAATCAATATAGACCCCAACAACCTAATCAATATATACCACACCAATATCATCAATATAGACCCCAACAACCTAATCAGTCAACCCCTATGAGTGTCAATAGTAATTATAGAAGTAATTCCCAATATCAGAGACAACCTGATCAAAGTGTAAAATTTAAATCTTTTCTCAATACCCCAGTTCGGAAAAACCCAAACCTAGAAATTGAAGAACTTCATAATCTAAACTCGGACACGTCCGTAAGTGAATCCCAAATTACTGAATTACCAAATGCTCAACCACCCGACTATCCCACTGTATCATTTCATTTCCAGACGATCATCAAGAAAATCAACAATACACTGATCAAAAATAATCTGGATAGTGATCAAAGTAATTTTTTAGATCCCAGCCTAGCACAGGAACCATGGACGTAATAGACCTATTTAATTTAACCCGTTTTAGTGCTCTTCCATATATAATTCCACCAAAGTCAAACTTAAAAATTCTAATAGACACTGCGTGCACAAAATCGCTTGTATCCGTCCTTGTAGCAAATAAATATTTTTTAATAACATTACTCACGAACCATTTAAACTTACTAGCGCGCACGGTTCTTCTATACAAAATTTTAACGCTAATGTAGATTCATCTAAATTATTTCCCAACACCAAAAAAACTCCCCTGAAATTTGGCATTTTTGACTTCCATCCTAAATTCGATTTATTGTTTTGGAACAGACAGTCTTAAATTATTAGGTGCGAAAATTGATTTAGTAAATGATATACTAATCACACCTTTTGGCAATTTAACAATTCATTATGACAACAGACCCCCTCAATCTGAATATACTTACATCTTAAACAACGATTCTGAAACCGTAATCAAAATTCCAATCAAAAATATCTCAAATGGAGAAGGAATCATTCCTCATACCGATTTCAATAATTGTCTTAAAATTCATGAAGGTTTAATTTCAATTAAAAATAACGAAGCTATATGTACGGTAAAAAATAATTCGGAATCGGTCATTTAGATTAACTATTAAAACCCCAATCCTTGTGAAACCAATCAGAATTTTTAAAAATAACGAATCTCATAATATAAATTTAATTAAAACAAAAGAATCAGATTTCAATGAAGTCAAAAATCTTATTCGCACGGACCATTTAAACGAAGAAGAAAAAAAAGAAATTCAAAATTTAATAAAACAATATTCTGATCTATTTATTTAAAGGTACTCCACTAACTGCAAATACGCAAATCAAACATAAAAATCCTAACTAAAGACGAGATCCCACTCATTACTACGAAAGAGTAGAAAGATAAATCATGAATATGAAATATAGGAATGAATACATAAATATATATTCGTATATGTATACACACACACACACATATATATATATATATATATATATATATATATATATATATATACACACATATATATATATACATTGTATTATATAACACTACGTAAACTATAAATAACTAAAAAATACGTAAACTATATATAACTATTGTCCAACAGGTGTCCTCCTGATTTATCATTAGGAACGCATGTTCAATAGAGGTTGATCATTGTACCTACCATATTCGACAAGCGTACGTCCATCAGCTAAGGTAGACGGTATCTTGTATAGGTGTAATTCTGTCTTGTATCAGTATGTGTACATTAACTACATTATAATGCTGCAAGTCAGGGATAATATATACGATCTGATTACGGTTGAGCTGAATCAGTCACCAGAAGATTGATTTTGATTGTCAGAAAGATTTTTTCATTTATAGGAAGATTTGATTTACTAGATATATCTTGCAATATCATAGATTATTACGATAAGTTAGTAGTGAATTATTATAAGGTTCTTCTTCTTCTTCTTTATTGGTGCGACAGAGGCATTAAGCTGTCCTTGGCCTGCTCTACAGTCTTCCTCCAATCGTCCCGATTGGACCATCTTCTTTAGTCTTCCGCGAAGTCTCACTCCTTATATAATAAGGAACCGAACCATAAAAAATAACAACAAGTAAATGAAGGAAACATTTGGTCAAAACCTTTACATTAACTTTACTTTTTACCAGTGATGCAGTTGAGAGAGCAGCATAGGGAATCTCTTTGGATTAAACTTCGCCCACGTTGAAGGTTCTTTTACTTTATTTATATATTTTTAGATTACCATATTTTTACAAACATTTTTTCGAACTAGATGTTGTTAAGACAGATAAGTTTGGCGGCCTGGACTCTTCATAAGTTGTAGCGCCAACAAACAACATATTGTTTTCCTTCACCGAATGTATATATGGTTTTGTGTGTATATAAGTGTGTTTGTTTTAAATTTTTTTCTTTAAATTATTTTATTATAATCTTGAATTTACTTTATATTATATTATTTCAATATTTTATTTACAATATCTCGGCCAAATGTGATTTACTTTTTATAATTCATTTGTTATTATTCTTAAGGGACTTTGTCCCAGAATAAAATTTATTTTCTATCTATCTATCTATATGTGTTATAAGGTAAGATCTGCTTCAAGTAATAAGAATTAATTGTTTAACATTTTTTTTTTTTGTTCTTTTTCGAATTATTTTTTCTTCTTTTTTTTCAGTTTTCTTCACCTTCGAAGCCAAACTTCTCACTCAGTCGGTTCCTCCACTCCTTTCTGCCCATCGCTTTCTCCTCCGTTAGTCCCTGACCAGCCATACTTTCAGCCCCAACATTTCTCCACCTCTCCTAGCTCTCCTTCTCTTATCCTCTGCTTCCCATTCTAATGCTATATTGGCGATTCTTATATATCCGATCCTTTTAACATGTCGAAACCATCTTAATCTCCTTTTCTCCATTTTCCTAGGACATTCCTCCCTACCTCCATTATTCGTCTAATAATATCATTTTCGATGATTTCGAGTCCTTCAAATTCTGGCCGATCCACTTCAAAATCCATCTTCACCGCCAGGAATCTTCTTTTCTGAAATCTCTCTTGGGGTCATGTTTCCGAGCTATACAGCATTAATACTTTCTACTTGTACCTTATATGTTATATTTTTAGTATTTTTATAGATTTTTCCACTCTAGCGGAAAGAATTCAGCATACCAATAGCTTTCTAAAAGGTGGCTAGTCTTTTTTTCACCTCCTCCCTCGCGCTTCCACTGCTTTTGAGAATCGTGCTTATATAACAGAACTGGGGGACTATACATAACTTTGTACTATACATACACCTTCTTGATCTCTGTCGACATATATTTTGTAGTTCATCTTTGGTGATTATTAAAAAATGTTGTATCAACTGAAACGCTATAAAACGGTTTTTTTGATATTCAGTCTAGTTCAATCAAATAAGAAGAATATCTGATTGTTATAATATGTTAGATTACAATAGCTTTGTGAAAAATTCATTCTTCACAGTTGACACTACATCTGTTTTTTTTAGTTGCGTTTGAGTTCAACTTGGTCATTCCTAGAATGTTGTTTGGTAACGTTTTATTTGTATCACCCCACTGCCTCCGACGATTCTGCCAAGTCTATTTAAGTTGTATCTGATCTGTCTTTACCTCCATCTGTAACATACTTGGCATCCATCGTTAGTAGATTTTCAATCTGAGTCAAAGCACTTCAAAGGGATGGAATTCATTAATTATTCAGATAATCGGCGGTTCGTAACTGTAACTGTATTAACTGTATTTGAGGCGATCCGGGTGTAATTATTGGAAAGAGTCTGAATTAAAGGTTATGGTAAGCCTTTGTCATTGATATTTTATTTCAACCGTTCTTACACATTTTTAGGTTTGATTTATTAATTTAATTATTGTTATTAATATTGTCATTACTTACAATAAAAACATATTCACAAATTAGATTAATATAAGAATAAAAGACCATTAAAAGCCGTTAAAATTATACGATCTAGTATTTATCAATTAAAGAAATGAAGAACACAAAACCAACACTATTAGATTTAAAGACATATATACAACTGCTTAAACAGAAAGAGATATTATATAAATGGTAGACAGGGCATTATAATACTTTTATGTTATCAGTATATAGTAAACTATTTCCAATTATATATTGTGTCTAATCAACATTAATGTGATTTTTATTGCGTAATTGCCTACAGACGACTGGAATTAAATACAGGTTGCCTATTAGGATAGTTTGAATCTATTAGTAATAAATTTTATTATTTTTAATATTTAATTTTATTTTTCCTGCATTTTTTATCTATTTTATTTTTTTTTTAATCTGGTCATTTATCGATTTCATTTGAAAGATCACATGGTATATCTTCGATAATAATAATTAACTAAATTTAACGAGAATTAAAAGACTAGAAACTGCTCGACGTTTTCGACTACTCCAAACTTTACCCGGCAAGTGTTCCAATTAATTGCAGAAGACTTATTTTCATGACAGTAATTAGACCAATTTGGACATCAGGAGTCGAGCTTTTAGGCTCAGCTAAACCTTCCAATTTTTGTATCTAAAATCATCAATGTTTCTAATTACTACACAAATAAACTGAACCAAACCAATATAAATGTCCTATCATGCAGGAATGGCTCACACAAAATACCTATTCTTCCACGAAAAATTAAGTACCTACTCGAATCCACTAGCCCGAACTTGCTTCTCACCCGATTCCCGATAGATAAACCTCCGAAACGTCTGAAAAGAAGATGGCCAAGGGACCCTCTAATGTAACAAATTTGTGCTACTAATGAATAGTACTTTACAACTTTTAGACATGTCACTGTAATCAATTCACCACGAATTTACTTGTTGTATATATTGTATACCCTTGTAAATATTATTAAAGTATAAATTATATGCAAAGCGATTTATGTATAAAAAACTAAATTTATGCAAAAGACAGCTGCCAAAACGGGTTATTGCCAAATTAGGAACTGGCGGGTGACTTGTGACTTGGTATAGAAAAGGGCATTGCATCAGAGCCAAAAATCTTGAATATGTTTACTTATTTTGTACTGGAAAAATCTTTTAAACTAAAAAGGTGCATAGGTAATTCGGCTTTGTAGCTTATTATGATTTTTACACGGGCTAATAATAGCATACTTAAATATAATTTTTTTATAATTTTCCTTCCCTAACTACCCTTCTTAACCTATTTCTTGAGAATGACCGTAAGTAAGTAAGGTTGGCGCAAATACTAAATCTGAATCTATTTGGGACAGTGGAGCGTTTAAGTAACTGTGTAAGAATATAAAGAATTTTAGTTAATGACTAAAATTACTATTTTATGCTACAACTTCCTTTACTATTTTAAACTACATATTTATACTATCCTGTTAATTGTTTGTTTCACATTTTAAATTTTAAATCTTTACAAACCAAGAGAAAAAACTGGTTATTATGATTCGAAAAAATACCTGACAATCAAAAGGTCCTCAGGGGAGACTTAAAGGTAATGAAGATAAGACTCAAAAAGTGGCCCCCAAACGGTTCAGACGTCGCGAATGTTTATGAACGCTGTTTCTCCTTTCCACGGTAATGTTCGCACCCAGCTCTAATGCGCAACTTTAGTACCCCAACTCCTCCACTTAAGGGTCGTTTAGTTCTCCATAGTATGATTCCAGGAGGATCGATGATCGCGATGTATTCAGAGCAAAGCGGGACCTCTCCTGTTTCGGGATGGATAGATATATATTTTATGGTGAAATATAAATCATGGTTCAGATGAATATTTACTCCAGAGAGTTAAAACAAAGCTTTTGTAAATATAAATTTGGTTAGTTAAACTTTATTCTGGTATTACGGATTAAAAAAAAAAAAAAAAAAAAAAAAAAAAAAAAAAAAAAAAAAAAAAAAAAAAAAAAAAAAAAAAAAAAAAAAAAAAAAAAAAAAAAAAAAAAAAAAAAAAAAAAAAAAAAAAAAAAAAAAAAAAGTGTTATGGTATGACTTTTAAATGTTAAAAAAAGACTTCCTGTTCTCGAAATTAGCTGAATTTTTGCATACTTAAATAAATAGAGAAAAAAATTCAATTAAAATATTTATAATATAAACCTATAAAATTAATAACAACACCGTAACAATTTTGAAACGATAATTCTTAAACATAAAAGGCATTTAATAAGATAAAACGTTCATTTTAACCTTTACTGTACACAATAATGATGGAGAAGTGTATCTGGTCTACTGGGTAATTTATTGAAATATAAAGTCCCAGTCAAGAAGACAGCTATAGAAAGAAACTGAGGTCCAAAAGAAAAAATTAAAAAGTATTAAAAACTATATTAAACAGCGAATAACGTTCCATTGAAAAATCATAAGAGAAGCAGAATGAGGATTGATCTAGTTTCACACACCTCCATCTCTAACAGCCTACCTCCATCGTTAGTAGATTTTCAATCACAGACAAAACACCTCAAAGGGATGGAATTCATTAATTATTTAGAGAATTGGCGGTTCGAAACTGTAACTGGGTATTAACTGTTTTAGAGGCAATCCAGGTGTAATTATCGGAAAGGTCTGAATCAAAGGTTGTTAACCATAGCCTTTGTCAATGATATTTCGTTTCAACCATTCTAACACATATTTGGGGTTGATTAATTAATTTAGTTATTGTTATCAATATTAAACCGTTACTTATAATAAAAACATATTTTCAAATTAGATTAATAATCTTTTAAAATCCGTTAATTATACGATTTATATTTTATGATTTGGAAAATTGAAGACCACAAAACTACATTATTAGCATAAAAGACATATATACAACAGCTTAAACAGATAGAAATATTACATAAATAGACAGGTCATCATTATATATTAAATATGCCTGACCTATATGCATAAAACAGTTGAATTTTTTAAAACAACTTCTCCATCTTAACTCTAAGCAAAGACGGGAATAAAGGTCAAAATATTTTAGTACGAACTGACAAGAGAAACCTTTATATATAAGAGACCTATACAACTCGTGAAGATGGTGACTAAGAGACTACCTAATGAAAACCGACTATAAAACGAAATGAACTGGAGAATGGACGGTAGAACTGGAAATATATCACAATAAAGGTGGGACAGAAGACGGGACGTAATGCCCACGGGACGTCAAGGGACAAGGATTAGTGGGGATTAATCTTGACCGCTGGCAATCTTATCCTAAGCTATTTCAAGCCCATCCAAGATCGCCGATTTCCTCTTATTTTATACATAACGAAGAGCCCGATTTAGCTGGCAAGGCTACCTTAAACGTTAGATATTGTCTCTGTTTGGATTTATTCGGGGCTGAGGAACACAAGGGTTTATTTAAAGGTTCAGAACCATCCATGTAATATGTTTTTGCTGGATTGAGATTAAAAGTGATTTATTCTAAATGAATATATATACATTTTTTAATAGCTATTGTTTTATTTATTAAATATTAAAAGCTGCCTCTCTAAGGGGCAATGAATAATGCGAATGACAAAGAACCACTAGGGTTATCAACCCCTGAAAGTCATTCGTACTTTTTATTATGGAGGAAAAAAAAAAAAAAAAAAAAAAAAAAAAAAAAAAAAAAAAAAAAAAAAAAAAAAAAAAACCTAATATATAAATATGCTCAACACATACATACAACATATAGGCTTATTTTATACATATATTCTATATAAACGTCTCTGGTGTCAAAATCCAGTGGATGTAGCGAGGAAGCCACATTAATATATATTTATTACAATAGGTCTGGGGGCCATTGCCGTATTTATCTGCGGCGAGGGTCATAAGGATGTGTGGAACTGGATAAGAAATGAGCCAGAGGATTAGAGAGTTTGGAAAGATTTTGATGGAATTTTAAAATTTTAATTGTATATTATGGTCATTAAGTGAGATTTTGTAGGAGACATAATATTGAGCATTTACAAAAGGAATATTATAAAATTTTGTAATTGAATTCATCAGAAACACGCGTTAAGGCAATGTTTTAAAACAGAATTTTTAATGGCATACATTTTTATTGTTAATTAGTTTTGTTAGTCTACATTTGTGTATACAAAGACTATTGATTATAAGTAAATAAAAAGCCTTAGCGAACCCGAAGCCTCCGACACGATCAACCTCTGACCAAACGCCCCTCCAATCTACCTCACCATGACCAATACTAGCTTCAGCGTATTCCTTTTCATCTATTTCTCTATTATTTTGGAATTCGGTAATTATCAATTCCAACGACTTTAAATACCAATTTTAACCGTCTCGCTGCTATTGCCTTACCCCGTATTTACCGGATGAATCTCTCGGGATTCCGAAGCATGGAGCCTTCTCATTCTCCCGTATGTTCATGTTCTTTTTCATGTCGTTCTTCCCTTGATGAAAGCGATCAGGTTTCGCGTCTTTTTGGGTATATTCGGTATATCCGATTATTTTCGGTATATAAATTCAAGAATAAATAATTAAAAGGATGATAGAATGGTTATATTATGTAATGATAGTTATCGGTGCCATCTTTACTAACGAGCGTTTGAAAAATCGGCTACAAGGACGCTAAGAACTTGGTCCGAATCCATGGATCGCGGTCTTGATAGATCAAGTTCACCCAGCTAACTAAGACTTATACGTATTTCCCATAAACAGACCTAAGAAAACCAGAAACTTAAAAAAATCAGTTCCTACATCCTGAAAAAACAACATGACCGAGTAAGATACATGGTGTAGGGCCATAACTTCTACGTCCATGATACTTGCCCTTAGTAGCCCAGCGAGTCTTACTGACTGGAAGTGGTCATTTCCTAAGAAACCAGAGGAACGTGGCATTCCCTTCAATTAGTCACTAATCCAAGTATTTAACACGCATGGAACTGTTTAGCTTTGATTGTTTATAGCACGTAGATTCTACTTCTACCAACCCGGTCACCCCCATTTACATAGGGTAATTAGGAGCACCAAGGATTTATAAGATAAATAATTAATAGCAAGAAGACATATGAAGGGGATCGCCCATTTGCCTATTAGACTACTGATAACTGAGAAGTTATAAAAGCTAAAATAAATAACGCGAATAATAAATTTCTGTAAAAATTCGTTCGTTCCTAGGCAAAATTATTAAAATTTAGAATCGATGAGAAATTGAAATTCTTTCGTTATACGCTCTACTTCATATAGACACTGGTGCATTCAACCTAGTAAAAAAACATCCGTTATAAAAGAAATACGATATCTCGTACCTCCGCATGGTGACGACTTCTAGGTAGCCTTGTGGGGTGGTAAAAATACCAATAGTCGAAATTACCTAGCGAAAATAAGCAGCCTTTAACCTCATCTTGGCACCCCCTTGCACTCAAGACCATGTTTCACTTGTAACAAGAGGAACAATCCTAGAGTTTTAAAATTCTAGCACTAAATAACATGCTTGGTTATAGAAAAAGAGATGAACTTATTATTAAGAAACAATAGACTGAAAAAACAAGACAAAAAACAATATATATGTAAATATACCTTAATCCATACTTGGTTTATATTCATATTATTTATTAAACGTGAGACATTAAGGATTAGACATAGCTATGTTTTTCTCTGTTAATAACAAACGAATTTTAGATTATTTTTTGAAATTTCCTTCAGTCGATATTTATCATTTGTTTCGTTATTTACAAGTATGCCAATACTTGTGGAAGCAGTCATTCAAGCCAGAGGGGACAATATGTCTTATTAAATATCAACTTAATATTTAAAAGTTAAAATTGTAAAAAAAAATTTTAAAAAGTAAGTTTTCTAACTTTTTTGTTTAATGGAAGAATTACTGTCATTTATTTAAAAAAAAATCGTTTATGTGTAGTTTAGGAATGTTTATTATAGACTTCAGAGCCTTTCTTTATTATTAATAAAACTACGTTTTTATAAAATTTAAATATTTCAAAGTTTTGCGATACTTTTGACAAGGAGTTTATATATATATATATATATATATATATATATATATATATATATATATACACACACACGTATATATAAAGTTGACAGAAATGTATTAAGAGGATTAAAGAAAGCTTGTTTTAATAATTAGTAATGTTTTTAAATCTTTTATTTTATAGTTGTTGTTTTATTTTTTTTGCAATTAAGTTCCCTACAACCGAATATGTTGTATTTGAGCTTCCAAATTTATTTTCAAGCAAAAATATTAATGAGATATTAATGAATATATTCTATGTTGTATGGAGTGAAATATGGATATTATTACATGGACAATAGATATGTCATCATATTTTTATTTTTACCATTGATGTTTTACATGCTTCGATAGAACAATAATTTTCTAAATGGAAAGTGCCGGCTATTACAGATTCATTGGAATATTGTGAGCGATACCCTTTTAAAAACGACCCTTTGTCATCACATTCCCCGCTCTAGCTTTACACTTGACGGTTACAATAGCAGTGAGCTGTTAATGAAACGAGTGATAATTAGGCAATGACCACCATGCTTCACAATAGTTAAAATTGCAATTTATTTTTATAAATATTACTATAGCATTTTATTATATTAATAGGTATTAATATAAACTCCATTCGATCAATAATGTATGATTGTAATCTTGAAATATGTTTTAATATTAACGTAACCTCAAACATCAATAAGAGCAGATAAAATCAGAGTGGGAATTAAATTAAATGCAAATATAATTTATCAATAGTCACAGATCGTAGATGGAACAAGTAAACTCAATATCCTTAAATCTCAGACATTTCATCAGAACCAAAGAAACAAATTAACAATAATAAATAATAAAAAATAGCCCCCTTGAGCCTGTCAGCTAAAGAAAGAATAACATGGAACATTTCATTTGAGACTTTCCCATTTTTTTTTTTTTTTGTATTGGTTATTCTGACGTTTTACTAATTCAAATAGTAATAATTATTAATATAACAAGATAGTTATTAAATATAAGAATACTTGAGCCCTTAACTGATACTTCTTTCCTAAAATCAAAGCGTTCTCTCCATATAGGTCACCGGTAAAACATGTCCTATGTTAAAAAAAATAAATGCATAAATAAGTACATTTTTATCATAAAGTCCAATAAAAACACCAATAGAATATAATTATTCAAAATATAAAAACGAACTGATGAAAAATGAGGGATTATAATTATTTTATAATTATATATAGATTTATTATTAAAGAATAAATGGCGATCGTAAAGACATATGTAAAAGGACAGGCTATGTAAAACTTGTGCACTTTTCAGTAGAAATTTTTTCCTCCCGTAAATACTCTAACAATACCATTTGCGCCAAAATAGAAACGCTAACACTACCTACCAACATTTTATGAATACCTATTTCTTTCATTTTTTCTCGGTAAAAAAAAAAAAAATTAATAAGAGAGGAGTGGATATCTAGAAAACACGTTTGATATTTAAAAAAAATAAAATTAGTAAAGAAAACAAATTAAAGTAGCGAATGTTATTTTCAAGAACTGCCACCAAAAAGTTCAAAAAGAGCCATTTACCGTCATGGTATGTTCAGTGTTAAGGCCTTATTTAAAAGCTCAACTTTTCAACAAAGTTTTCAGAACGCATATTTAAGAATCCTGCTCTGAAGGTTAATTATTGATAGATAGCTCGTTTTCTACATAATTTGACTTGATTAAAATCATAATGAATATTTAACATTTGAATTTCGTCTTTGAATGAACAAATTCCAAATTGTATTCTTCCAACAAATTCCTTCTATTCGTATTCTTCATCGTACCTCAACTGAAATATACTTTGTATGATCCCTCTAAAATATTTTACAGGGTGCAGTTACATTACTCGCATTATGTAACTGCTCATGCAGTGCTGACACATTATTCTTTCTAGAGATTCGGTAATAAATATAAGTAATTATTTAAAGGTAAATAATGGAATATTAATAAAAAAAAACTTTATAAAAAAAGAAGTTGAAAATACTCATTCTCATTTAACAAAATCTTTTTAGAGTGCTGACGTTTCGGCCTACCTTGGATGCCTTCTTCAAGGCTATACAAACAAAACAGAGTGTAAACAAATTGAGTATATAACAACTTTTCATGTTACAAAGCGGAGAGTCCATGACACCTTCATTCATGGTAAAACATCTAATTTCTTAATAGCATCTTTTATCTACTTTTTCGATTTAACGATGCTATCTGCAAACATACCGCTTCTATACATAAATGTATTGTGAATACAATATGTAATTTCTGCCATGTTAAGCTTCTACAAACCCTTGTGCTCTCCTTTAATGACACTAGGATTTCCCGCTAAGCTGTTTTACGCTCGCTAAGACCTGCAACTTGTTAGAGGGCAATTAAGAAAGATCCGTACCGTTTGGAAGTGGCAATTTATGGGCTATCGCATTTATAGGCGAGGCCTGGTGGGGTGGGGGAAGTATAAGTTCCCGCAGGGCTGTTGTAGACTTGTTAATATAATTAAGCCGCTATTGGGATTATAACGGCCTTCGCTAACTTCTAGCTCTCTCAGTCACGGCTTGGCTTCGAACAGTTCTGTTACTCTATGAATATCAGTATAATACCTGCTTCTCAAACATTTCTTAATTTCATACGATAGCTTAGTTTGTAACAATAGATAAAATTCCAAAATACAAACTAGAATTGTATATTATCTCTATGTTTTACTTTTTCTTCTTTGATGGCTCTAAAAGGTACTCTGTAGTCTGAGTCGCTAGTCTTCTTTATTATGTGCCGTTGTTCTCAAATTTCTGATCCCTACTATTTTCTGCGCATCCGCATGCGATCCAATACTTCAGGCGAGATCTACCCACTTTTCTGCGTCTAAAAAACTTTTTATCGAGGAGCCTTTTGGATAATGCGTTATCATTCATTCTTGATACATGCTCAGCCCATATCAGACGTCCGGATATAATAAACTGCAAAATATCCTGGTCTTTAGGAGAAAAATCTTTCCCAAAATTTTAGTTTAAAATCTCACCAGGGGCGATTCCAGGGCTTTCGTCTTCGACCATTGAATAACAAAGGAAATTCTATGCTTGACGGTATTGTAATATAAAACAGTCAAATTAAAGTTGAAAAAGTCAAGTTAAATAAATAAAAGAGTCAACTTTTCAATAAATTAGTAAATAAATGTAATTATTACCTGATATTTCCAGCATTCCTCCTACTTCCTCCCAAGGCTCGTTTCGAATTTTTTATTCCTATTTTCCTTCTCAAACGGGTCAAAAATAAATGGATATTTCTTCACATGCTCGATGAGCTGCTCCTCAATGTTCATCGCTGACGGGCTGATGACTAATGACGAGATATGGGAATTTATATTTGGTGCTGACGTGTCAGAGAGTGTGTAGCGACACAACACGTCAGCGTAGTATGAGCACTTCCATTCTAAATAATGCTTAATATGTTTTCGTAACACGTCAACTGACACGTCAGTCAGTGCAACGTAGTGTGCATGCACCTTTATGAAATCATTAAAATCAGTAGTCCATACGCCTTCTGTCACAACATTCTTCCACTCCCACCTTTCTCTCCTAAAAGTCAATTCAGCAAGAGTTTGCTGTTTGGTGATATACCTTTCTGGCAACACGCTCAGGATATCTTAATGTTATTTCTTAATAGTAACCATTACGACCAGTTTGTAAAAAATATTTAACTCCTGATTAGTTAGGATTCTCCGACTGTTTTTTTTTAGCAATAAGTCTCAGTATATTTTATTGTCGTTCAAAATGTTTTTCTTGCATAAGATACAACTGATTTGAGAACTTTATAATGTTTCTTAATCCTCAACATTCGCTATTGTTATATATTCATGTCTCATTTTTTATTTATATTCCACAACGTTATGTTAGATTTATTTAGATATTTAAATGTAATGAAAATATTTTTTTTAAAACATTGAATTTTAGGTTTTTATCCACTTTTGTCCCGCTGTACTACGGACTCACACAATCTTCCAAAAATTAATTAACCGAAATGCTAAAAATGCAAACACTAGCCTTTGTTAGCAACAAAAGTTCCTTTACTAACTTAAATATGCTGACTGTAAATGAAAGCAAACTCTCATCAAGCTTTCAAGAATTAAGTTTTTTATTGTACAAACAGCTAATTAAGTGAATTGCAGCAGACTGGCGTAATAATAATTGTTTTAATAAGGATTATGTTAGAAATACAATAATATATTTATTATACAATGATAGTCACATTTTTAATTTTTTTTCTATTAGTAACAGTAAAACTGACTAGTCATATGGAAAACCTAAAGGACTGCCCAATACTTGACTGATATGCGTAGGATCAAAATGTATTTACCTAACTATCCAACGTGTCTTTACATTCAGTATACTCTAGTCTCCCTCTTTAGGTCAAGTAAAAGTAAAACATCAAGATGTTTTATTTAAATTTCTTAATTTTTTAAAGCTTAATCTCTATGTAAAAGTGCTGATGTTTTTAGTTTTTTTTTGTTTGTTTTTTTACGTTTTTAGAACTGATGATAAATGTATAACACATGAAACTAGTCTTAAAATAAAACATTCCAATAGAAGTGGCAATTAATTCATCAATTCTAACATGATTGATCCTTCTACACAATCATGCCTACCTCAAGTAAAATATTTTTGTAGAAATCGAACTGATTGCAAACACAAAGTGGCTGGAAAAAACAAACAAACAATTTTGGATTTATAGGGCAAAGAAGAAAATTATAAAAGTATATTCGATAAACTTTATTAATGATCCACTGTATCCATTTCAGTTTCTTATCGACGAATACGAGCAATGCAGGAAATGGTTCTACAAGCGGGGGTGGGGAGGAAAAGACGGGCTCTCGAAGGGCAGTCGTTGTCAGGACATACTCAAGTTGGCCAATTAAAAACTTCTTCGCTGAGAGGGGGAATACTTGGCAATTTCTTATTGCCCTCCTCAGTCTTTGCTCTTAAATTTATCCTCTTAGGCCATTTCAAGATCTGTTCTCTTAAAAAAAAAAAAAACATTTTATATCCCTTTCATAAAAAATAAACCAGTTCATAATGAGCAGCAATTAGTTTAAAATACATTTAATTAAACAAGATATGTTATTATTTTCTTTTATCTTTTAGGTGATTTATTTATTAATTATACGAGCTTATCAGTAGACCATTCAATGAAGCATGAATGTAAAAGTTGTAGAGAATTTCACTAACTTTAATTTAGAATTTAGTAAATAGTCATATTTTGCCTGCGACGCACCGTTTTCGAGATATGAGCGCAAAACCAAAAAAAGGGACCTTTCGCGCCCCCTTACTGGTCCCAGGCCCAAAAACTCCAGGACTTTGAGAGTGTTTACATTCTAACTACCCTGAACATGTTTCCGAAAGAAAATCTGGGATTACAGAAAACGCACTCTACAATCCTTTATTGACTGGACTACAGTATCCAAATGCGTTTGGTGTTCCTAGCTCGAAAAAAAACTATGCTTACATATACATTTACGCTATTTATACATATACAGCTATCTAAATAACTATACTACACATATCATCCAATCATCCGTAAGAGATTATAAACAGAGAGTTATACTTTATTAATACAAAACACTAGTTTGGATTCCGTCAGACGTGGGGATCAATGGCAACGAGACAGCAGATTGGGCTACCAAGAAAGCAGCATTATCATCGATTTATGTTACAAATATTTACACCTCATCCGGCATTTTCCATATTTTAAAATATTTAATAACGGACCCGGCTTTGGGAAAATATTGAAGAACAAGATAAACTGAAAGCTATTAAAAAGGATACACAAACATATAAAAGTTACGGTTGGAACAGAAAAGAGAAGTTATACAAAAGCTCCTTTATTAATCTATTTTTTTTGCAACTACATACATAGAAATAATAAGAAAATTTCCGAAGTCATGATAACAATACTTTTTTATTTATTGATATCTAAAATAATGTCATAAGTAAATTATATAAGTTTTAGAAAAGTAAATCAATAGCATATTGCATGAATTTGAGAAAAAGGAAGCCGGTTAATTAGAATAATTAGAGATACCAAAACGAAAAAGCTGAGAAAAAAATAAAATTTATAACTGCCATGTAGCTGGGGGAATGATTGGGGAACCGCAAATAAAGCAACATTAAGACTAAGAGGCCGCGAGGGATGGGTTGACAACTAAGCCAACCCCCTCCCCTCTACTTCCACCTCCACTGTAAAAGCCAGGAGAGGCAGACTGACACGCAATTAGGAATTTCCACGCACACATTAAATGCTAATGAAAACTGGTTCTTAGCTAGCATTATTTATCAGGAGGGGAACTACATGTTTATGCACTCAGGGCGGAGCTTTTTATCAAGCGAAATTAACGCGTTTTACACCTCCCCGGTTGGAAGTTGTGCTCCGAATTTATACACTCTAAGGCTAGTAAAACAGTCTTTATGGGGTTTTAAAACTTCGGCTCATTAAGGCGGTTTACAACTGTGGTTCCGAACGGCTCACAACTGACACTAAATCCCGGCGAGTTGGCCGGCTACTGCGGACAATGGGCTCTTAGTTCATCAACTCATGATATGGCTCATCTTACCGATCCAAACTCGACATCCAACAATATAACTAAGTACAAAAAAATGTTACATGTCTTATCATCAATTTTTCCGAAATAATATTAATTTATATTACACAATACCTTAACTGGGAAATATATATATTTTTAAAACTATATATTGATATTTACAACTGTACATCAATATACATCAAGTAAATTTGAGGAAATGATTATAATGACATGTAAATCACTTGTGAAGAACTACTCACTAGTAGCACTTCAAAAAATGTTCTAAACTAGAAGGTCTCTTGGCGATCTTCTTTTCAGACACCTAGGTGGGTTATCAGGTATCGAATGAGAAGCAAGTTGGGAGACTAATGGATTCGTGTGGAAGTGCAGTTTACTATGAAAGTATTGGTATCTGGTTTGGGCTAAATCAGCAACATATCAAACATTGACGCCTTTATGGATAAGTTTATTCGTGACAAAGTAAGGAGCATTAAGGGTTTTTCGAAGGATTTTGGACTGTAGGGATTGGATTCGAGAAGCATTGGATGGTTTAGTGGAGCCCCAAAGCTCAACGCCGTATGTCCATATAGGTCTTATAACTGTCATGTAAATGAGTCTCTTGTAATTTATTGGAAGCTTTGATCGTTTGTCTAGTAAATGTTGGAGTAGTCTATAACGACGGGCCGTTTCTTGTCGGTTTAGTCTTGTATGTGGATTCCAAGTGAGACGTTTGTCAAAATGGAGTCCCATGTAGCGGATCTGATCAACAGGGATTAGAGGCATATCATTAAAGGATACCGTAGGTTTACGACGGAGGGTAAAGGTTATTTGATGGGATTTATTTGGATTTATTTTAATTCTCCATTTTGGCACCATTCTTGAAGGTTTATGATGTGGGATTGAAGTGCCCGGGAAGCAATGAAGGGGATCATTATTTACTGATAATAAACATGAGTCATCAGCGTAAGTGGACTAGGATGGGTCGGGATATCAGCTTAGTGAAATATGAAAACCAAAATATACTCAATACCACATTTTCTGATTTGTAATTAACATTTAGATAAACATAATCAATAATTAACAGATCGAACGCATTCATCTGACAGATTAATAACACCATTTATTTTGGCTTGGAGAAAAATGTATAAAACTAAACTTTTTTACTTATAATTGCGTATTTTGTGTTTTTGTATAAAATTCCCATATCATAATGCATATTTGGAAAAAATAAAAATAATTTTTTTAAAAATTGTAACTACTAAAAAAACACTCTCATTCCTCTAAACGAAAAAAAGTTGGTCATCATTCAAAAGACAACCAAGGTCATAGTGGCATAAAATGCATAGAAAATTTATACAGAAACAAATTTGTACCTCGGAGGTATATAACACTATATACAATTTTCGTAACTTTACAGGAGAGCAGTTGAATCAGTTTTATTTTTATATGAGTTCATTCCCTCAACTGTTAATAATTTGTGTTAACTCAGCTAATAATTAATGGGCCTAGGCATAGTATTCTAAACCTCTCCATAAAGTAAAAAAAATGTGAATAAGTATACGTAATAATGTATTTTTGATTTTTTAAAAATGGTACAGTGTACTATACCACCAGGGTACAGATATATGCTTACGTCCATATGGGCTAAGGCTATTCTGAGTTTTGGTGCTGCAAAAAAGACACATATTCAAACACTTCAGAATGTCCAAATTTTAAATATTAAAAAAAAGCTCAGGCTGTATAGGACTGAGAATTTCACTAAAGATTAAAATAAGCAGAAAACACTTACAGAAACAATAGCCTAGAAGAACGCAATCAGAAGGTTTAAAAAAATGAGTGTGAGAAATCTACTCGCTCTCAGTATGGCAAAGCCGTAAGCATGTAGGACATGTAGTTCCTTACGCGTGGACGTGTAGTGGCTTTTATAATTACAGTTGGACCAAATAATCAACTAATTGGTCATTTACATTAAGATTAGTTCACCCAGGTATTTGTATCACCTTGAATCAAAAACGCTCTCTATGTATTGTTCAGCACGATAGATTTTTTTCTGTCCGACAAAGCTTAAATATCCCTTCTATTCATATAGTAAAAGCTGGAGTACTACAGAGGTCAATACTAACTCCGCTTTTATACATTCTTTACACTCGCGATAAGCCATTTAGCCCTGACACATAACCAGCAACATACGCTAAATACACAACAATATTAACCAGACATAAAGACCCCACTATTGCAATATTAACTGTTCCAAGCCACTTAACAATATTACAAGGCTGCTACAAGCAATTGAAATTAACTGAGCTATACCAACCCACAGCACATCACCTTTACGCTCAAACATGCCTCTTGTCCACCTGTCTTCATTATCAATAAACCCATAACACAAACGAAATTCATTACTTAGGATACACATTCCTGGAAACAGCTGGGGTCAACATTTAAAACGAAAGCATCCCATTTTAACCATGAAGGTAAAACTATTGTATACAATCCTTCATATACGGTCGACATTAAAAACTCCGACAGTGACCAAATACCTAAACTTAGTTTCTTATACCCATATGGACATACGCCACACAAAAACAGAACTGCAAAAAATGCACACCTTAAAAAAATAAAAATATTTCAATAAATAATAGTTGGACTAATCACAGAATCATCTTGGAACATTTCAAACCAATACACTTTTTAATAAGTTTACAAATATTCAGAGTAAACGAACATATACATATCCTTTATGGACGATTTCACAAACTTCAAGGACATAGCAACATACTCATTAATGACATGGCCATAATTGACATACCCAGAAATACTCTCAGAATGCTGAAAAGAATTTGGATGTGAGATTTACTTAAATAATTTTTTTTTTTTTTTTTTTTTTAATTCATGCCATGAGGAGGTACTACTGTTCATATCTATTCTCCCTTACGTCTACATACCCTATATTATTACACTAGTAGAAAATTCACTTATTGTTATTTTAGTAACAGATGTGATAAAAAAAAAAATTGAAACAGAAAAAAATAAGTTTCTCGAATAAAAGGTTGGTCAGTTGATATAAGAAATATCTAAATTTGATTCAAACAAGTACGAAAAAAAAAATACCTGTGGTCAACAGAGAGACATAAGACTACGCACCGGCTATTTGCTCGGCAATGAGGTTGCCAATACCTACAGGTGCTAACCAGGTCAATGGAACAGACCGCCGAGTTCCTGGCAACCGAAGATTCCGGAACATCAAGCTGAAGATTGATGTCATGTCTTCTGATCGAGCGATGATAAGAGCTAATGTCTGAGAGAGGGCTCTCGTTTGGTTAATTTTAGGGGCCGTGTGCGAAAGAACCCTGCCAAAAGTTCTGGCATCACACACAAGGGATCATTATTTGGCGTTTTAGCCTAGTCTTTTCTCGTCTTGTGAACTTGTATTTATTTGTTTTTCTCTTGATCCAATGACAGTTGCAACCAAAGTGGAATTTTATTTATTTGTTCGTCGAAAAACAACAAAAGAAAAACATATGATGCTTGCCTGCACAATCTGAAAGACTAGCATGAGGTAATAATAATAATTTATCTGAAATAATTATTTCTGCTAAGGCTACAAAAGAATAATTAAATAAAATATATTAATAAAACATTGCTTATCCTTTTAAGGTAGCATCATAGTGGACTCTTAGAGACAGGTTTAAGTTTGACAAAGGTACATAATTATGCATTCTGTTTTATTAAACGTGGATCAATCCTAGCTTCAGAAGAAAGGTCCTACCGTCTCAGGAACAATGTACTCAGTCTCTATCAAACGGGAAAACCTGGTGGTTTTCGATTTTTTTTTTTTTGAAACTTCAATTATTTAATAAAATTAAAAACTGCTTAAACAAATGTAACCACCTATGCTTATTATTAATAAAAAAGTTTATTAATTTTAATCCAGCCTCCTTCAAACGTTTAAAAAAAAGGATAGGAGCTTTTAAATAATTATGTATTTCCAATGAATATTAATTTTTAATGTAGTATACTATAGTAATGTTGTAAATTTATGTTATTGTTATTAGCGATACCATAATTAAATGATTAATATAACTTTTACAAATATATTGTACTATCTATCTTCTCAATTAAATTATATCATGTTCCTGCATTTGTGTAGTCCTATCGAGAACTGTTTCCAAAATTTAGTTCCCACTCAACATAATTTCTTCATACTGTGCATATAGCATTTAACTACTTTTTTTTTTTTGTTTCGCACTATTCTAAGCATTATTATATGATAGAAATTTATTTTTTATTGCATTTACAAAGTGTTTCTTTTTATCTTTCCTATTTGTAGCTCCGACCAGATGTAATTTTAATTATTCCTGCGCTTATTTTTCATTATTAAGGAACTTTTTGGTTTTAAAAAATTATTTTTCTATTCTGTCTATTGTTTCCAAAAAAAAACAACAAAAAATTAATAAAAAATAAATTCTGTAACAATTTACCCACATTGACTCACAGGATGCATATATTTCTACCGAAAGAGACATTTAATATTAATCATTATAGCAGCATAGTATGATCCGATTTCTTCTACAATTACAAATAATTATACCGTGCTTTATGAAGTAATCATTATCAATATATTTAATTGAATATTAGAAGAAAATAATTTTAATAACCATCTAAAACAAAATTTTCAAACAATGCATCGTCGCACAGTGGGCAATATGACCGATTTAGGTGGACAAAATTCTGATACTTGCCCATATTCAACCTTTCGGGTCCCACATTACGGAAAAAATAATTTAAAAAATCTAATTTATTTTTTGACACGATTGGCGAGCGCACAGTGGTCGAAAATCAAATTTATTTGCTAAAAATCAAAAACTTTCCTACATTTAACGTTTGAAGTCCGAGAATACGGGAAAAAATAATACATCAAATCTAATTATCGGCTCCGAGTGGCGTAAACCTTCTAGTAGATGTATTTTGAATCATTTAAGAACTCTTCAAATTATTGATTGTAAAACTTTTATTTATTTATTTAGTTTTTAGTTTTTTACTTCATTTAATAATTAATGTACATTAAATAGAATTTAAATCAATCACAGAAATAAAATTAGGCATAATTATAGTAATCAATAAACATAATTAAGCACAGGTAGATAAATATAAAAAAAATTCTGAATATTAAACAACTGATTATCTTCTTCACTCGTATCATAATATGATGATCCAGATTGATCTGATAACTCTGGCTCTGACATGGCATCATTTGGTTTTCAAGATTTAAGTTTGATAAGGATAGTTGTTCGTTTGGAGCAGTGCACTTTAGTTAATACAGCACATCTGAATCTGACGGTATTTTTTATTTTTGACTGGTTTTCGTAGTGAGGCATCAATTGGGTCCGATGAAACTAATAGCAATGTCAACAAATCACTATTTCTCGCTATTCGTGAAATTTTCTTGTAGAAGAAGATGGCTGTTGAGAGGTAGATGCCTCATTCACAACTTTGGAAGCACCAGGCTTACCTGAAACATAAAGCGCGTGCTGTGCAGCGAAAGTCAATTTTTCACAGTCTACCTTCAATAACTAGCTAAATTTTTTTTCTTTTTGTTTTATCACTAGAATATTCTAAACATTTTTCAGTGCGTTTTGAGCGTTGACGAGTAAGCTGGATAACTGAAATACTAAAATCCAAGTCATCGAAATCAAGCCAACTAGAGTTTTTATTGAAAAAATCTTCCAATTTTCTGTGACATTGGAATTTTGTCGAAAAGACGGGAAATTCTAATTTTCAAAGGCCTAATCTCCACATTTTCTTGACTATTAATATGAATGGAAGTTAGAATAAATTTCAGGAAGTAGTCTTGGTAGGTTTTTTTTTGGGAAACTTAACCCACTCTTCAAAAAACTTCCCCCTCATGATTCGGAGTGTTGTGCCTGAAAAAAAATTATGTATCACCCAAAACGCAAAAATTCGTTGCATCATTTAAAAACTAGAAGGATTGATGAAACAAATCCCACAAACGAATCCTTGGGGTAACTTGGGGGTTATATAGTTTTTCGTTATTGAATAGGGGCGTACATTTACAAATTGCTAAATTAACTCTCCAGGCAGATTCCAATGTATATTCAATAGCGAGTTTGGAAATATAATGTCTTACCTGCCTCAGCAATGCCCATTGTTAAATAAAAGCAAAAAGACTTTGCGCTACACACACCTTAAACATAATAAATGGCCATCGAATAAAGATAATCACACTTTTGGTTATAAGGCACTTGTGTAAACAGGAATGATTCAATCATTTAATATTTATTTGTAAACACGGTATGGCGGGAAATATTAGTATTAAGCGTCTTACCAACTAATAATAAAAAGGTCAAGCACTCAGAAATTCCAAACTTTTGACTTGACTTTTGTCCACCTAAATTGGTGATTTTGCCCACTGTGCGTCGGTGAGATTGCAAATTCTAATGTGCATTTTAGCACATACTATCACATTATATACAAAATAAGCTTTTATGCACATGTTCAATTAATTATTTTTTGACCTCAAATCACAAAAGCGTTTTGTCGATACCTGTTCCAAGCCGAATATGCGTACTCGGGTTTTAGACGTAGAATTTAATTTTAAAACAAAACCTGTAAAAAAAAACCTGCACATAACAGAATTAGCGATCTCACCGCCGATATATGCATTAAAAAATATATAAACGAAATATTCACGATGACATACCATCAAAAAGCCAAGAGTCGCTGATAAGAAAGCCGGTTTGTTAGCAAAGACAGGAACCCGATATCAACTGTAGACAATGACCGAAGACAAAGTAAGGAGTCTGGCCCAGGCACCAGCTAGTTCAAAGCTGAAATAATTGCTTGGTCTGCTTTCTGTCTCGTTCGTGATATCTTTAAGGAGATTTCGTATTAGAATTATAATATTTAAAACAATTAAATATATACCATTAATTCAAACATATCCTAATGAGGATAGTATATAATACCAGAATGACTGATACCATTGTAGTAGACACTATACGGAGGGCATTTGAATAGGCATCAATATTTGCCTTGCGGAACCTGAATCGAACTCCGCTGCCCTGTATGGCACAGTTTGCTATCCCTAAGTAAACTCCGCCTAATAGGGGGAGGTTGCTGTCTGTATGGTTGCTACCTAGTCGACCATCTGCCACATCAGGGTTTTCAAGTGCAAACTAACTTACTTTCTGGTTTCCTCTCTCACTTTTTACTTAATCCTAATAATACTCTTGTATACTTAAGAATTTTAAAGATAAAAATATATTAATATATTGGATCATTTCTTTGAAAATTCAAAACAAAAATTCCTTACATATAAGTACAAGATGAATAGCCATATATAATTTTATACCTCGATAGAGAAAAAAATACGGTATGCAACTTATTAATGTAAAAAAGATTTAAATGGGTGAAGAGAGATAAACTCTTTATTAAATAATGCTGTTCCCTTCAAATGGTTTGCTAAATTTAACAGCGTAAATATCAATCTAGATAGACATATTGTAATATAGACATCCCATCGAATACCAATAACATAATACAATAACTATTATGATATCTCAATTTGTATTTCCCTTTTCATTCATTTTCATTTGTTTCTCTTTATTCTAATAACAAATAAGTAACATATGAGTGCATTATATATTTATAAGTCCGTAAAAAAAAAAAAAAAAAAAAAAAAGATAAAACGGGTAGCAGTCATGAATTAAAAATAAATATAAGTCTATATGCAAAAACAACTGATAAAAATATAAATACAATTTATATATAGAAATAGTTTATAGTGAAAGACCATAAATATACTAAAATCAATTAATAATCAGATACAAACAATTTGATGAATCCATTATTATTATAGACCGACATGGCAATTCAAGGACACTCAAAATTGTTTCTAATTTATTCAATATAGTATAATAAAAGTAACTGAGTCAGGCCGTTTCTTAAAATTTTATTTTTTTTATTAGCTGTAGTTTAATTCTGAAAGCAAGTAAACCTCAGACTCACGAAGTTCATAGAGAGTGGATACAAGTTCCTTTAACATGCATTTTTAGGTATAACGGTAAATAAATATTTCTCTTTTTTAAAAACCGTAATTATATTTATCTCCACAAAACAAAAATTATAAGTAAGTACTCATTTAATAATTATAAGTGCAAACATCATGTCCGATTGGTTATTCATTCGCTATGACCAGTTAAGTTAAAAACGAATCTTCAAAGCAAAAATATATAAAAAACGAAAATTAGAAATAAAAACAATAAACATAAAATGAAGCTAATAATATTCTCAGTGTCTTTTAACGCTCGTTGCTAAAAACCACCAACTCTACTCCATTCAAATCCAAATGACAAATATCGAGACAATTTTCCCGTCTACGTCTCTGGATAGCTCTCAGGCATTTATTCCAAAATTTAGTGCAGATTATCTTTTTTGGGATTTATTATCAAGGATAACAAAAATACAAACAGTTATTAATTTCAAAAGATGATAAAGTTAACTGAGGAATTGTAAGGAGGTAGTCTGAAGGGTTGAAATAATATATCCAGGTTAGTACAAAAATGTTTGGAGTGCTGAAGTTTTGGCCTTTATAGTAGGTTTTCTTTAGGGCTATAAATAACAATTAAATGATGTATATAGCATGTATATATAGCTCTGATGAAGACAACCTATGAAAACCGATATATAGGCACTCCAATAAAGATTTTATTTTTTTAATTTTAACTTCCTGGTGTAAAAAAGCCACTGGAACATCCTTCCTCATATCGTTCTATTTCCCTCTTGCCAATTATGGGCAAAATCCTAGAAAAACTCATCTTAAAACACTTGTATCCGATCCTAGATTTCAATCACATAATCCCAGACCACCAGTTTGGATTCCGAACATCACATTCCACAATCCAGTAACGTTATCGTGTGGTGGACGTTGTCTCCTTGACAATTGAAGAACAAGCTTTTGACCGAGGAACAAGCTCTGGCACCCGGGACGGCTTTACAAACTCCGTAAATTCCTACCTCCTACATAGTTCCTTATTATCCGTTCATATCTTAGCGATAGAACCTTCAAAGTTAATCATAACTTTTCCTACTCCTCTCTCTTTACCCAATCTGCAGGTGTTCCTCAAGGAAGTATCCTAAGTCCAATCCTGTACACGGTGTATACAGCTGACATCCCGACGCATCCTAGCACCATCCTCACCACGTATGCTGATGACACGTGTGTGATATCAGTAAACAATGATCCCTTCATTGCCTCCCAGACACTCCAATCCCATATCATAAAACTTCAAGAATGGTGTCAAAAAAGGAGAATCAAAATAAATCCAAATAAATCCCATCAAATGACCTTCACCCTTCGTCGTAAACCTACGACCTCCTGTCCTACTGTATCCTTTAAACGATGTTCCACTAATCCACGTTGAACTGATCTGCTACCAAGGACTCCATCTGAATAAACGTCTTACTTGGAATCCACATACAAGACTAAAACGACAAGAAACTGCCCGTCGTTTTCGACTACTTCAACATTTACTTGACAAACGTTCCAACCTTTTAATTAATTACAAAAGACTCATTACATAACAATAATTAGACAAATTTGGACATACGGAGTTGAGCTTTGGGGCTCCACTAAACCATCCAATTCATCCTGTATCCAATCCTTACAATCCAAAATCCTTAGAAAAATCCTATAAGCCCCTTACTTCGTCACAAACAAACTTATCCACAAAGAACTTAATATTCCTTACGTTTCAGACTTAGCTCAAACCAGATATCAATCCTTTCATAGCAAACTCCACAACCATTCAAATCCATTAGTATCACAACTTGCTTCTCATTCCATTCCAGATAATCCTCTGAGGCGCCTGAAAAGAAGATGGCCTCGGGACCTTCTAATATAAAACTTCAAAAAGAACCTTTATAAGTGCTACCAATGGGTAGGTGCTTTATAATCAAGTGACGTGTCATTTTTATCTATGTCATCACATTTACTTGATGTATCATATTTTATATGGTATACAGTTGTAAATTTAAATAAATACATAAAAAAAAAAATTTCCTTTTATACTCCAACTAAGCCAGAAAAGATGGGTTGGTCTACAGGTTACCAAGCTATTCCAGCCAGTGTGGAAAGGTCAAATTTAATTAGGTGGATGCGCCACGCACTTTAATTTTTATCTATACTTAACTAGAGGAAATGTGTTTTCTTTCCTATTTAGTTGATGAAAAAGACTATTTCTTGTTTTGTTTGTTTTTTTGTTTGACGAAAGAGACCTAAAATACTAAATTGTACTAATTCAAAATGACGAATCTGGACTGTCGTTAACAGAAACACCTAACCTTAATCACGCCTAACCGCCAGTTTTTTTTTTTTGCCAATTACGGAAATGCTACGTTTAATAAAGTTTTCTAGGTTCATTAAATAAATTAACAATTATATTATGACCATATATATATATATATATATATATATATATATATATATATATATATATATATATATATATATATATATATATATATGGATAAATTGGATAAAATGGAACATATATATGTTCAGTGTCTGTGTACCCCCTTAATGGGTTGAGCGAGATTTTTGCCAAATAAAATAATAATAAAAAAAATAATATATTCATTCATTTGCGTAAATATATTTGTTTAAATAATGTTCGTATTACTGGAAAATAACTAGATGAGTTTATACAACTCCACTCCAGTAGACCACCAATGTAATATTAACTTGGAAATATCTTCTACAGAACTTGCCATCTTGACCTCAATCTCAGCCTGTTAGCTACAAGGACAAAACGAGAATATTGAACAGAAAGATTAAAGATGATATGACAATATTTTTGTGTAATGATAAATAAAAAATAATTATATATATATTGACATGTTTTATTTTCGTAAAGTTTAATTACAAACATATAAGAATAAAATTAAAAACAAATTTTTGCAAAAAATGAAATGGTGTAAGTTTCTTTATCTTATAGCAAAAAAAAAAAAAAAAAAAAAAAAAATACTATATAATTTTGATGATATCTTATACTCAAACGTGAATATGGTTGCAAAATAAGAAATACCTAAAAATTGTAGTTGCCTTTGGCGTGTGTAAATAAAGAAATATATGCTAAATATAGTAATATTATTTTTTAAATTATTTGTATACCTAAGTACTCATTCATTAATTTTTATAATAATATCACAACTGGCACTATGTATTAAATATTAAAAAATTAATATTTATAGATTGAAATATCACACTTATTATGGCATCACTCCTCTTTATTATTCCTCTATTAAGTTACATGTTTCGGGAAAACTTTGTCCCATCCTCAGACTGAAAACAGTAAATTAATGATTTTTTTTTTTCCTTTAATTAGTTACACTGATTGATGTTAATAATAGAATTATAAGTAGTAGAAGTAGTGTAATTAATACTTTTTTCATAGGATGGGACAAAGTTTTCCCGAAACATGTAATTAATAGAGGAATAATAAAGAGGAGTGATGCCATAATAAGGTGATATTTCGTTTTCATTAAGAATTTACTATAATTTTAAATTTTACTGTTTTAATTTATTATAAGTCGGGGGTAATATGTTTTATACATATGAATAATCAATCATTAATGGGTAGTATGAGCATATGTGCCCAGCTGTTTTAATTTAGACGACGATGTCCAAAAACGAGTATCTATAAAACAATGTTCAAAAAATAGAATTTACCTGATTTCTAAAATTTTTAAAAATTTAAATAGAATTTGCTTGATTTATTCATAAATTAATGTTTTAAAATATAGACGCTTCATGTTTAGTTTCCACTTGATACCATAGCTACTGAATAAAAACTGAATCAATCTTTTTTTTTAAATAATTTTTTACATTCTGTAAATTCTTTCTACGATATAAATAGAAAATAAGAAACATTTAAATCCAACAGATGTAACATTAAAAAAAAAAAAAAATTATCAAACTTTGAATTGATATGGAAGAAATATTTCAAGTTGGTTGTGAACAAATATTCGTTGAATTGAATTACTGAATCTAGATTGAAGAGAGAAAAAAAAAAAAAAGAGAGATGAAAATGCGAATGGATCATTTCAGTCCAAAGTAAATTAAAAAATATTTCGGTACAGATTTTAAAGTTTCAGAGAAGTATTTAAGGTCGTAAAAAGCATATTGTAGTATTTTGTGATGAATTAAATATAAATTTCAAAAAGTCCATATCTAATACTTTCTACTAATATTAAACAATAAACTTGTATTGTTTAGGAATTTATTTTACAACCGGAAAAAAAAAATTAAACACGAAGCTAAACATTTAAAGAGTATATATTTGTTAGATCAATTTTTTGATAAACTAATTATTTCTTATGTAAACTTTAAATTATAAAAAACAGGCAATGCAAAATTACAAATATATTAAACTTTATTTTAATCAGATTTCTGAGCTAAGATATTTAAACAAAATTACACTATTTTTTTTTTTTTCCCCAACCCCGAATGTTGTTTTATGCTGTATTTTTTAGGCCTTACAAAAAATTTAACCAAAACATTGATTTTATTTATTCACATTAATGTTGCACTAATAACCTTCAAGGCTACGAATACAAAACTAAAAAAAAAATTATTTAAGTTGATAAAAGGAATTGAAGTGCTTAATGGAATATTATTTTAATATTCATTACCTGCTAATGACCAGTAAGTAAGTAAGTAATGACGATAAAAAAATAAAATGATTCCATTGGTGGAATGTGCATTGCGGATCTTAATACTATTACAATTGGCGATGGTCCAATGAAGGCTTGTTGGAAAGAGCAATGGATTTCTTGACCCAGACGCAGTGCTGACCTACAGTTATAATCATGAAATCAACTTATATATTTTATACAACAGTTCAAACAATCATTAGGTTGAAATTATTAATATAAATAACTACTTTACAATATTCCGGTTATAGGTCCTCTATATTTAACACTATTTTGTTTAAAAAATATATCCTTTATTTCATTTTTATTATATATATATATATATATATATATATATATATATATATATATATATATATATATATATATTTATAAATATATTGGGTTATAGGTCCTTTATATTTATATATATTTTATATAAAAAAATATATATATATATATATATATATATTATATTATATATATTTTGTATATATATATATATATATATATATATATATATATATATATATATATATATCCCTTTTTTCCTTCTCCTATCTCCTCTCTTTATTTACGTTTCGATCACTTATTTAATGGGATCTTCTTCAGAACTGGAAAAATAATAGCATTCATAAATATCTTTCCTGACATTGGCACCCATCCAGTTATTAATAATATAAAATTTGACAGATACATTCTAAAAATTGGTACCCCGAAACTCCAGCCCAGTAAGCCCACCGACTCCTGCAGCAAGTGCTTGCCAGCTCAGACACCAGAGTACTGAGCTGCTCGGCGGACGACCCAGCCAAAGAGTCTGAGGTCCAATTATCTATAACTAAAGAAAAAACAATATACAAACATTCACACACATACACGACAATACACACAAATATATAGGGGATATTTCCCTTCGTTAAAAACCAATAAAACAATTATGCTAAAACAATACACAATCAAATATTTAAAACTTAATCTATTTTCAACTTTTAATATAACAATTGATATAACCTAAAAAACCATTTTTACAATTTTATAACCATCATTTTACAAACAATAAAATAGCCACTCCAATAACCTAGAAACAACAACAGTATTTTGACTCTTGTATATATTAAACAATTATTTTCAACCAAAAGTTTGATAATTCAAATAACAAATAAATTTTTTACAATTTTGGCAATAAATAAATAAATAAATAAAAATTTTGAATTTTGACACTTAAATAAGTTTACAATTTTGGCAATTAAATAATTGTAGACCAACATAAATATTTTAGAACAGCTCTATATCCTAATCGTTAGCTTATAGCCTTTAGAATATTGTGGTAAGCCTGATTTAATTAGGAACAATCATTTCTCGTGTTGATGGTATTAATATCTTTTTTTATATACATCATTTCGAGGATAAGCCTTTTTTGTTGAATCTTTTCCACATCTAGTATCCTCACCCTCTCAAAGTCAAACACGTGAATGTTTTTGATTGCGTGTATCGCTAGAGCTGTGTCCTCTTTGCCACTTTCTATACATGCAAATTTGCCACTTTCTCATTTATACAAAGAATGAGTCCAAGCAGATTAAAAAGAAAAATTGTACAAAATTTTGAAAGATTAAAAAGCAAATCAATTGGCTTTAGAAGGTACATGAACATTTAAAAGAAATCGTCCTAAATAACGAATTACCTGGCCTGTAACGAAAATAATAATAATAATAATAATTTTATATATATATTTTAACTTTCGTTCCTTACATTTTTGGAAGCATAGTATTCATACAGCTGGTTACGTACAAAGCGCTAGATCGCTAAGAGCTGTGAACAAAAAAACCTACAGCGAACGAACGGAAGCTAAATTATACAGCGCTGGAACGCTGAGATTTTCAGCATTAATAACATTTTATTACATAATATTTATTTGGTCAAATCGTTATTCAGAGCTTTAAAGAAAGCAATGCAGTTCTACCCTTGAGCTCTTCCAATTGTTTTCGAATTTTATAGAATTATTTCGAACGGTCCTGAGATTTTCATCCACCACCAAAGCCTAAACAATTTTTTCTTCAAGCAAGACGTTTCCCTCCCGAAATTCGTATACCATTGTTGAACGGTGCCACACACTGACCACTTCATAGTTCCGTACTTTATTTTATAGTTTTTGGTTGATAAGATCCCACAGCAACCCGGTTTAAACTGGTAAAAAATCAAAAGTAAACTTACAGAATTATTTCCCAGTTGTGAAATGCTAAAGAGTTTAAATAACATTTTTCGTTATGAGAGAAATAAGAAATAATGACATAGATAAAAAAATGAATAAATAAAAAAATCTATACTAAAAATGACTTTATCAAATTTAAGAAAGGTTATTATATAAGGAGAAAATAATCAGGGATGCAGTTTAAAAATAAATAAATAAATAAAATTAATACATCCAAGTAAAAACTATAAATATGTGCCAACGTTTAGACCTTCTTCAGGGCCGCCGAACCACAAGATAGGGGATGAACTAGGACTGACAATTATGACGGCACACTATTATAGTTTTTACTTGGACATGTATCTTTTTTACTGCATCCCTCATCATCGTCTTCTTATATCATACTTTACTGCCAACTATACTTTCCTTATTAAAACGTTTATTACACAGAGGATTGATTCAAAGACAACAAGAAAGCATTATTTTCCAAACATTTCACAAATTAACAAAAATATTATCGAAGAAAAAGAGATATTTGATATTGGGCCATTGTTACGACATAAGGAGCTATTCATCGTGTGAAATCATTAATCCACCTTCCAGGGAATAAATTTATCGAACAAATGGGTAGAATAAAAGGAAAAAAATGTAGAAAATTTAATATGTGAGTGCATATTTAAGACGGGCGGCCATCCATCTGGGGTGAACTTTCAATTTAGAGCGGGCGGTGTCTTCATCCCATTAGCCACGGCCCCGCCATCCCAGGAATCCTGACCAAGGAATTCAAATTAAAAGCTACCCTTGGAAGGACAATTACCGGAATACCTGCCTTCGGCTGGGCATTTTTAGATCTTCTGTCTCCTTTCCAAGGAATCATTTACTTTACAGATTACGCATTGCTACGGAAATATTTACCGTTTAATTTTCTATAATAGGAAGGGTCAGTTGTTACTAGGGTTCTTTCAGAAAGGGAGTTAAACCATTTGGAAAATATAAATAAACCATAAAGTTAATTTGTAAAACAATAGTCCGTTCCATGATTGGACATTTTACCATCTTGGAAAATACCTTAAGATTAAAATAGTATAAATAAACCATTCACGAAGTCGCAAAATTTGATGTGACAACGTTAACTATCTCAAAAGGGTTTTCCATATTAAATCGTGATGAAAAATGAGTCAATTGGTCTGTACGTGAAGTTGGTCTTTGTTAAGTCAGTAATGTTTTGTTTTGGAGTCTGTTAAATTTATCTGTGATGTCTTGGACTAAGTGTCGAAAGAGGAGACGTAGGATAGCTTTATAGAGAAGACGTTTTTTTCAAGCAGATAAAGTTTGAAAAGGAAAGCGATGAAAATATAGAACTGAATGTTTGACGAGTGAAGTTTAGGCGATGACGGATATGATTGGAAAAGGTAAGGTAGAGTCGGATACCAAGGCAGTTCATAGTTAAAGGAATTTCGGTATCATTAAGCTTGATTGACTGGATCTCTTATCTTTAGGATTGACGTGAAAACCGGAAAACTATTGCGTCAGGTTTAGTAGGATTTATACTAATACGCTGGAAAGAGAATCTGAATCAGATGAGCCGCCACTTGTATATTTTGAAGGGTTTTTAGAAAAGCTGATCGAAGAGCTATAGATAGTAATATCGTCGGCATATCGACACGTGAGTAACCAGTGCCGATTACATTTGCAGTGTAAATGGAATACATGATAGGATATGATATAGTCGTCCAAATAAAGTACCTTTTCGAGAATCGAAACATTTTTTCAATCGAAACGTCCCTAAATTAATTGGGTCAGACAAGGACCTGAAAAGAACAGAAAAAGTAATACGAAGTTATAATAAATTAAAGTCCGTAGGTTTTAGAACAGTTTGTGAATTAAAACATTGTTATCTTTTGAAGATTCAGAGGATTTACTTATTAGTACATGGGTCATTACGTATGAAATCAACACACTGGAATAAAAAAAAAAAAGGTATTTGGCCATCTGAAATTTGAATGAAGGGAAGTAATGAAATTTGTCCACGGAAAAAATATTTTGAAATCCCAGAACACCTCTCATATTTGAGCTAGAGAGATGGCAGCGGTCCCACTTTACTAAGTCTTAAACGTTTTTGATGTACAACACAACATGCTTTGCTATAAAAAATATTTTGAGACTTAATTCAACATTTAATTTTAATTTTCTCAAAAGTGTCTTTTTGAAAAAATTTTTAACATTGCCATAAAAAATTCAAACTTTTGGTAAGTGGTTCTTAAAATTTCAAAATGAGATCCTAATGGGTCATAGTTAAAGAATGATTTTTAAAAAACGGTGTTTTAAAACTGCTATTATAAGTGATGATTATCACCATAAATAATTGTTTACATTGGAGGGTTGCCAATTGGATGTCAATTCAGTTACAGTATATTGTCAGCGGTGACTCGTATAATCGTAATTCGCTTAAAAAATCGTCTATTTTAGGCTCAATTCAAAAATTTGGTTTTGAATTTTCTCAAAAAGTGCAATTTTGAAAAATCCCTATAAATAGTTTTGGTAAGTGATTCCCGATATTTCAAAATAAGTTTATATTTGAGGCGTCCAGTTGCAAATCGTAGCGAAACCAAATTTCTAAATTTTTCACCAAAAGCCAAAAACCATAGCAATATGGTCCCAATTGATATGAATGTAATTTTCCTTGTATAATTAGCAGAAAAATAGATGGTTTTAGTTGGCCATAATACAGGCCCCTATTGACCAGTTTTTTTAAAAAATGGTTTCTCTTCTGTAAGTACTCCGTTTTGCAACAGTTTGAGACTTACTCCTTTTTGATAATGAAATAAATACATGCCCTGAGTTGATTTATGGAATTGAAATGGAGGATTAAAAAATGATTTTACGTTCAAAAATTTATTAGCTTGGTGAACGATAAAAACGGATAGTAAAGTAATAAACGATATATGTACATACATGGACTAGTCTATGTAATCATAATACACATTTTCCTAAACAAATTATTATTATTCCTCATCTTACTTCTTGACAGACTTTTAGTAAAACTTTTTTGAAAATGGTTAAAAACAATTAATCATTAAAAAATATTTGTATACATAAATGCGATTATTTTTTAGAGTATCGAGGAACAAGATAAAAACAATAAAGTATTATCAAGTAGTAGTATCAAAATATTATTGACTTTTAATAGTAAATTTGAACAACTTTTCCTTCGTTTTTAAACCTAAAACCTCGTTAGTCTTCTGCGTGGCAAGGAGCTGGATCGAACGGTATATAAAACTCAATTTCGATTTTCGGTGGATTTGCTACGTTTTGCAATTAGGTGCCTCATTTAATCTCTATGAGAACAACATTTATACCAAAATTTTATCAAATTCTGTGGTGGTCAGGTTTATACCGTGTTGATTTAATGTGGAATGTCTTATATGGTATGGCGTTCTGCAACTATTATATAAACTATGGCGTCAGTACGTTGTCAAGAATCTAAACATTTGTTATTTCGACACTTCCATGAAATGAATTATAGTCGTAGAAAAGGATCAGATCTGAAAAAGAACATACAAACTTTTTAAATACCCTTTCAAGGAAGGAGCTAAAAGAATAGACTCTTTTATAAATACCCCGCACTCTGGAGGATTAAGCAGAGATTAATTATATAAATTTGTTTTATTAGAGGATGGTTCGATAATGAATTCATAGGGTGTAAAGGGCCTCGGAGGCAGATGAAAGAAGAGATTAACACGTTAGGCTCATCTCAAACTTGATATCATCCTTCCATACTTTAATCCTAAGGGAAGGGCTTTCCCTATCGCCCTACGGCCAGCCCTTTAATTTCCTTCTCTGTCCGTTAATATTATAAATCGTTTAGCTACTCTTAGGATACGAATGCAAAAAAGGGCTATTAGTATTTTGTCTTTTACTTCTTCTTACTTTGTGCTATGAATTTAAATTAGTCCTTAGTTAAAGCTGAAAAATGTAATTTTAATATTTATGAACGACTATTAACATTTGAATTGTCATTGTAATTCTTTCGATTATATTCATTATCGTAATGATTTAAGAAGGAAATCATAAAATAAATTGAAAACGTGGAAGTAGACACATAACCAATGGAGGAGATATTATTGAAATGAAATGAAGTAAAAACTGAACTTCATTCAGGTACATAATGTCATCAAAGAATAATGATAACAATAAATTTATCCATAGAGATCCTAATGCCCCATATGTTGCTGATTTAGCCCAAACCAGATACCTGTCCTTTGATAGTAAACTCCATAACCACACTATGCATTAGTCTTTCAACTTGCCTCACACTTCATTCCCGATAATCCTCATAAGCGTCTGAAAAGAAGATGACCAAGAGACCTTCAAATGCAGAAGTATTGAAGTACTACTAGTGAGTGGTTCTTTAAACTTTATTGACATGTCATTCCCTCAAATTTATTGTATAAAATATAAACAGTTGTAAGTATCAATAAATGGTTTTAAAAAAAAATGTTTAAAATAAACAGGATTATTCTGACATTTTTCTGAGAGACAATCGTGAAAGTCACAAGAAGGAAATGTTTGACAAAATGTAAGGTAAAATTTTTTTTTCTCTCGAAAATTATCGACTTTCAATAGCATATATCTCAAATCAAATATATCGACAAATATGTACATAAATTATAGGAAATTTAATGAGCTTAATTTTGAGAGCTTAATAATTTTGATTTGTAGCATATTTTTCTAGGGTCCACCGTTTTCGAGATAGGTTTGAAAAACCCAAAAATGGGACCTTCTCCCCTTTCCCCGCCCCTGGGGGGTCTTTTAGTATGTTTACCTTCTAACTACTTCTAGCGAAGCTATAACGTCAAACATTATCGTATGTTTCATTCACTCGTTTATTGACTAGACTAATAGATTTTTAACGACTCACAGTGGGCAAAATCACCAATTTAGGTGGACAAAAGTCAAGTCAAAAGTTTGGAATTTCTGAGTGCTTGACCTTTTTATTATTAGTTGGTAAGACGCTTAATACTAATATTTCCCGCCATACCGTGTTTAAAAATAAATAGTAAATGAGTGAATCATTCCTGTTTACTCAAGTGCCTAATAACCAACAGTGGGATTATCTTTATTCGATGGCCATTTATTATGTTCAAGGTGTGTGTAGCGCGAAGTCTTTGTGCTTTTATTTAACAATGGACATTGCTGAGGCAGGTGAGACATTATATTTCTTCACTCGCATTGAATATACATAGGAATCTGCCTGTAGAGTTAATTTAGCAATTTGTAAATGTATGCCCCTATTCAATAACGAAAAACTATATAACCCCCAAGTTACCCCAAGGATTCGTTTGTGGGATTTGTTTCATCAATCCTTCTATTTTTTAAATGATGCAAAGAATTTTTGCGATTTTTTGCGTTTTGGGTGATACATAATTTTTTTTTAGACACAATACTCCGAATCACGAGGGGGAAATTTTTTGAAGAGTGGGTTAAGTTTCCCAAAAAAACTACCAAGACCACTTGCTGAAATTTATCCTAACTTCCGCTCATATTAATAATCAAGAAAATGTGGAGATTAGGCATTTGAAAATTAAAATTTCACGTATTTCCGACAAAATTTCAATGTCACAGAAAATTGGAAGATTTTTTTCAATAAATACTATAGTTGGCTTGATTCCGATGACTTTGATTTTAGTATTTCAGTTATTCAGCCGACTTGTCAACGCTAATAAAGAAAAGTGAGAAAACAAAAAAAATTAAAAGTCAGCGAGTTATTGAAGGTTGACAGTGAAAAATTGACTTTCGCTGCACAGCACGCGCTTTATGTTTCTTCCAAGCGTGGTTCTTCCAAAGTTGTGAAAGAGGCACCTTTTAACAGCCATCTTCTTCAACAAGAAAATTTCACGAATAGCGACAAATAGTGATTTGTTGACAATGCTATTAGCTTCATCGGACCCTATTGCTGGTTCACTACGAAAACCTGTCAAAAAAACAAAAAAAAAAATACCGTTAGATTCAGATGTGCTACATTTACTAAAGTGCACTGCTCCGAACGAACAATTATCTTTATCACATTTAAATCTTGAGAACAGACTAAGACTACTATACCTATACTAATTCTTCACAAACGACTCTAAAAATCAGACAACGATTAAATACTTATACTTACTTACTCAAACTTTTATTGACCTATGCATCACAAATTTTTGGGACAGCAAAAAAAACTCACATTCAAAAATTACAAACTTTTCAATCTAAAGTTTTAAGAATCATAACTCGCTCACCCTGGTAAGTCAGTAACAGAACATTGCATACAGACTTGAACATACCCACTGTACAGGACCATATTCACACTTCCTACAAACGATTTTATGACAAACTTCCAGGACACTACAACAAACTAATACAAAACATGGCGACTTTGGATATGCCAGAGACAACACAAAGGCTGAAGAGGAGCTGGTTAAGAGATCTCCTAAGATAAATCTTTTTTAAAAAATGCCACTGGAGTAGGCACCGCTGGGTGCTGAACTCCCTCATGCCTGACATGCCAATTTTTATATTTTTTTATATCACATCCGCTTATTGTCACGAATTGTGTGACAGGTGTGGATATAGTTAATAAAGTGAAAAAAAAAAAAAAAAAAAAAAATCTTGAGAAACCAAATGATGAAATTGAATATACATTTATACATGTATATACATTGTATCATACTATAATACGAGTGAAGTAGATAATTAGTTGTTTAATATTCATATTTTTTAAAATATTTATCTACCTGTGCATAATTACTTTTCTTAATTATTATAAATTATGCCTAATTTCATTTCTGTAATTGATTTAAATTCTATTTAATGTACATTGATTATTAAAGGAAGTAAAAAAATTTAAAAAAATAAAAAACTAAATAAAAGTTTTACAATCTATAATTTGAAGAGTTTCCTAAATGATTTAAAATCCATCTATCAGCAGGTTTACGCCACTCCGAGCTGATAATTAGATTTTTTTTATTATTTATCCCGTATTCTGGGACTTCAACCGTTAAATGTAGGAGAGTTTTAGATTTTAGCAAATAATTTAATTTTTTACCACTGTGCGCTCGCTAATCATGTCAAAAAATTAATTAGATGTTTTAAGTTATTTTTTACGTAATCTAGGACCCCAAAGGTTAAATATGGACAAGTTTCAGAATTTTGTCCACCTAAATCGGTCATATTTTCCACTGTGCGACTTATAAAACTGAAACAATATTTTTATACTTTATATTAAAAGTAATGCGTAAGTAATTCAAATATTAAATATTAAATTTAAATTATTTAAAATTTAAATTAAATATTATTCAAATTATAATATTAGACAGATATGCTTAGAGTCAATTTTAAACCATAATAAACATTAGTAGAACCCGACGTCAAATTCAAATTCTTCATAGGAAGGAGGTCTATGGGAAGGGGTACACAGGTTAAAAGGTTGCGAACTAGAGTCTAGGAGGTAGAAGAACACAGAATTGTTGGGCCAAGAATAAAGGAAGTTTTGTCTGGTTTTCAGTGATTAGAAAAGGAAAGTAACTAGGAGGTACTGCCGTTAGAAATGAGGTAAAAGCCACCCAAGCTCAGAATATCACGTAGCACTTAACGACCTGCCTGTGGATTCCGGAGATGAATATAATGAAAAAGTTCGTCAGTTTCTGCAATCCATCTCTAGCTCAATAGACAGTCCTCTATAAAACAAGCATCGGCAATCTATATAAATACCATAATATATAATAATCACTTGGCTTGCTCTAGCATTGGTCTCCAGTTGAGTGTTGCCGCCTTCCAGTTTTTGGTGCCAAGTAGAATTATTGAATCAGTAGCAACACTACCTTGCCATCGCAATCTAGGTCATCGGATCTTAGCTAGTATTTCCCCAGATTCACTCTAGCGACATGACATGCCCATCTTGGCTTGAAGACACAGCAAATATCCATATCATTAAACAGGATTTGATATTCTGCGTTGGATCTTCTCAAGATTATATTCTGTCAAATACTTTTAGATTTCTTTTCAAACCTAAGGAGCCAAAAATATTTAATTTTAGAATCCGTATAACATTCCGACACATACATAGTCTGACAAAGGTATTTTAAATTCTCAGACTAGTATTGCACGACAAGTTGCTGCTAGGCAAGTGTTGCTGTAGGGACTACTAGCATAGATTGGCTATCACAAAAGGCCATCCTATTTCGTCATGTATGTCATTTCAGTTACTATGGCGCTCTCACTCAGCCTTACTGGGTTTTTTACACCAATCACGAAGCAGAGAGAGAAGAGCTGGAACCTCTTTGTACCTGGTTTGCCCCTCCATGGGTGGAGGGTTATTTATTAATTTTCTTACTTATTTTTTTTTCTCATTGTACATTATGTGTAAATGTAATCATACTTCATCTTTATTATTTATTACCCAAGTTGGTGGCATATTGAAATAATTACTCAATAAAAGTTAGAAAAAAAATCATTTCGGACAACTTTTGTGCTGTCCCAACTTCACATGCCCACCAGATACATGTATATATGTACTTGGTTTTATTTTTGTTAACCTATCATAGGAGGTATAAATAAATAAATAAATATATAATTAAGGTTTAGCGAACCCGAAGGTTCGATGCCGACACCATCAAACGTCGACCGTACACTTCCCTCCAATCCACTCCTCCAAAACCTAAATCCCCCAGGTCGGCCCTGATGCAATCCTCCCATCTTCGTCTCGGTCTACCCCTCGGTCGTTTACCCGATGGCTCATGACTGATTACTTTTTTCGGGATTCGATCATTATTAAACCCAACGACTTTACATGCCCATTTTAAGCGTCGCGCTGCTACTACCTGAATTATATTTACGGGATATAATTCGCGCAGTTCCGCATTGTGAAGCCTTCTAAATTCTCCTGTTTCCTCATCCTTCTTTAGGCCAAATATTCTACGCAGTATTTTATTTTCGAAAACGTTAAGGCGTTGTTCCTCCCTTAAAATCAGCGGCCATGTTTCACATCCGTAGAGAACTGTTGGTAGTATAATAGTTTTGTATATCCTAATTTTTAAATTTTTGGAGAGTATGCGCGAACTGAGTAATTTTGCGACCAAGAAATAACAAGCATTACCGGGTTTTAACCTAGCCTTTATTTCTTCTTGAATTTCATTTTTCTTTGATATAATAGACCCTAGATATTTGAATTGCTCAACGTGTTCAAACTTTATCCCGAAAATATCTGCATTACTAAAATGTTCACCGTTTCTGCTACTAACCATATATCATAAGAGGTATAAATATCTTATAAATATCACTTGATATGATAGTGGACAACGTGGAGTAGTTTAGCTAAGTATTATGGAACATTTTACACTTATATGGAGAAACACTTTTCCAGCGAAATTCATCATTGAAAAATTAAAACAATGGAATCAAAACATTTAATCAAAAAAAGTAATTAAAAGGGGTGAAATGAGCCACAAAGAGAGACAGAACAAGGAAACGTTCTAACCAGCCACTTTAGTTTAGTGCTGCCATAATTTAATCTAGATTTCGTTTTTCTTTTGTGTTTGTTATTTTTTTGTAATGAATATATGAGTGGTGTTAAAACATCTGGGAAACAGTTCAATTACACATATGTGATCATTTAGATTTTGATTTGATGTTTTAAACTATCCATTAATAGAACAATGCTACCTAATTGGAAGGCAGAGCATTAGTATTGGAGAGAACATAGGGCAACATTATTATTTATCCTTATTTTTTAAATATATATTATAATAATATAATATTATAAAGAAAAAAGGCAATTGTGACAATAGTTTCATAAAAAAATTTTATTGATATTTCAAGTGATTTTTCAAGCAATCAAATACATTTATAACATTTATACTTTCCATAGCAAAATTTGGCTTTGATTTACAACAAAAAAAAAACATTTCTAGACTAAATCTTATACGGTTTTACGATCTACAACAACAATCGAACATTTGAACACTGAAGAGTAAAATTTCTTCTTTATTTAGAGAAGTCTTCTCTTAATATTATAATGTATCCACGTTATTTATTTTATTTTATTATTTTTTTTTTTGTTTGTTAGCCAACCTATCCCTTGAATCCAACAACTATATCATCTCGGATATCTAATTTCAATCAATTCTAAAATTAATTTTGGGAACTCAATGGCCGAGCACTTTAGGAAGAATGTCTCAGCGCGTCCTGTATAGATCATGTGTTCGAATCTCACTTGGACAGGTTAAAATTTATTTCGTTGGAGGCCCACGTAATGAATCTTTTCCTTCCTATGCTTGGTATAATTAGTTGGTAACCTGTAGGATAACCAGTCCTTTCTGCTGTAGTTAGAGTACATAAGTAAGTTAAAGCCCAAAAAATAACAATAAAAATTCCTAGTTTCCTCGCTCATCTTTCCTCTCTTCGACTATGGCTGCGTGGTGTTTGGGGGCCTCTCTATGGGTCTCCAAGAGAGGTTAAAACGAATTATGAATTGCTTCGTTCGATTTGTTTTTGGAACCTCGAGGCGTTCCCATGTCTCACATCTGTACATGGACTTGAAGTGGCTCTACCCATCCACCCGCCAATCATACTTCCTAGGTCATCAAGTCATTTATCACCATCGCCCATCCTACATTTATAATCTGTTGAAATTTAAATCTTCCATCTACTCCCGATTCACAACAAGATCACGTTCCTCAGACCTATACTTGCCTTTCCATAGAACAACATTATACCAGCATTCCTTCCTAGCCCGATCCACTACCCTCTGGAACACCCTCCCTCCTGAAATAAGACATGCCCCTTCCTTAAGCTCATTTAAAACACTCTTTTTCCAATATCTCCTCTTATCCCAGTCAGATGCCAGTCAATATGAACAGTAATTCTTATTAAATATGATCAAATCGAATAAATTTGATACAGGTGAATTGACTCATAAATTTTCTTTCATATAATAATAATCTTTTATTTGTTCCACATCGGTAAATAACCATTTTATTTATTTTTTTATAAATAAAAAAATTCTTTTTTCTTGATTTTATTATTATTATTTTTTTTTTTTTACTTTAAATGTTTTTCCTAAACAAAGAAATTTTATCTATCGACAATTCATATGTGTATGGTTGTGTGTATAGGGATATAAGTGAATGAAGGCAGTATATATAAGTATATATGGTTATCTCTGTAAATATTTCCTTCATCCAATGTACATATAGACATTGTTCATTCTCTGTATATATCTTTTCTCATTTTCTCAGGGTTATTTATTTATTTATTTTATTTTATTTTATTTTTTTTTTAGTATTATTTCATTTATCCTTCTTATGTTATCTTATTTACTAAAGTTATTTAGGCAATTATTTACTTAACTGTATTTGCATGTCTATTTTCCTCATATATAAAATACCTTTGTATGAACATATATATGCCAGACCATTGTACTATCTTATGACACAATTTTGTTATTCTTAGGGGACAATACGTCCCAGAATAAAGATTATTTTTTCATTTCATTCAAAATTATTATCTAATTTCAGATCGGTTTGAAATAAAATTTTGTATTGGATGGATGATAATTATTTTTCAACTCTAGTGGTTCATAATTTATTAAAAAATCATTAATAAATAAGTGATCAATAGGGAAAAAGAAAATTAAAATTTTTTTAAATATTTTTTTTTATTTTTGTCACAACCTACTTAATCGTATGGACACAAAATGTCAGCGATTAGTACCTTAAATAGAGCTTATTCCTGTTCTTTGATGGTACATTGACAATTAACAAACACATGTTTCATAACATGCAAATTAGTCTGTTAACATAACTGCTAGTAAAACCAAAGCCACGGCATCTGGTGAAATATTTCCAAGACATAAGCGCAGTTGACAGCGTGAATTGGCCTTGACAACGGACCGACCACTTGTTGGCTAGTATCCCCTACTTCAGCTTAAATATCATTCACAGCTTCGAAGTTATGCATTGAAGATAAAGTGTTCATCTTGTACCACAGATATTGTATTATAATAAAAATATATTGTTTAGCTGAGATAATGATTTAACATATCTTAAAAATAATATCACAGAAAACAAAATAAAAGGTGAATACAAGAATGTGAATACTGCCACTCCAACATAAATGTATATTTACTAATGGCTTCAGGTCCACAATATTTTTAATTTGCGAGAAAAGTTATAACGATTAAGCTTAGCGATAATGATAAAACCAGTAGTTTCGGATGGTTTGAATGGGTAAGATGAAATGTCGAAAATTCAATAGGTACGGAGTTCAGCAGAAAATTTTTATTGAGATCATTATATAGGGTTTAGTAGTTTATTGGAGCTATATATCCTTTTGTTCTCAACTAGGGTAGGAAGGTAAAGATTCATTTCGTGGGTCCACATCGAAAAAAATTTTAACTCAGCCAGGTGAGGTTAAAACCCACGACCTGCAATACCGACCGTGTTGGGACCCTCGCCCTAACTCACTCGGCCATCGAGCCTCCTTTAGGGTTTAGTTGGACAAATACTATGAAGTATATTAGCATATGTTCGAATGGCTTTGGTTAAAATTGAATAATACTAATATAAAATAAGGTAAGTGAAGAAATTGTACGAATAATTGACTGTTATTAGTTTTCATACTTTTTTTTGTTCTAGATTTATAATAGGGACCAAAACCTTGTCGAAAGACTAAACGTAAGGTAGGTTCAGCACCCAAACATCAGAAAAGACATACAGCACTTCAGTTAGCGACACTGACTTTTGAAATCGAACATTTCAGTTTAGAATAAAAAGAAGAGTAAAACTGGAGACTATTTGTGCCAGAGAAGCTATTGAAAAAGCTGGTGGTTACGACTTGGCACCTTGAGGACGATATTTTATAGAAAGCGGAAGAAACTTTTCCCATCACATCGAACTTCGGGGAATAGGATGCCTTAATGTAGTCACATGCGGTTTCTGGATTCTTCCCGTTGAAGTTCTTCTGTCCCGCCTCTCTTCTATTTTTTTCGATGTACATATGAAAACTTGTGTCAAAAATAAAAAAGAAAGTTTTATATGGAGTTCTGAAGATAATAAACAATACCGAAAATGAAACAGAGTATTTGAGAAATCTTTACATTATTTATTTGTTACAAATTTCGGGTTTTTTTTTTTTTTTTTTTTTTTTTTAGCCAATTTGCCTTGTATTTTTTCAAGTTACTTTTATAATAAATATTAGTAACTTAAAAAAAAGGTAATCATTTTTTTTTAAATCTATTATATGTAAGAGATAGTATATATAGTATATATCTGTATATACGTTCTGGACTAGGGGGGGGGGGGGGGGGGGTAAACCTGGCCTTTGAGAATGATGACCACATCACCTTGTATAACAGTTGACCACGACACGATGTTGCCTTACCAAGTACTGCACCCAAGAACCTTCATTCACACCAAGATGGTTTTTTCATTAGAAACATGCTTGGAAAATTAAGAAGAGCTAATGGAATTACCATAGATAATGAACAGAAAAATGAAAACTCCGATATTAAAGATCAATACAAAGAAAAATAAAAAAAATTTAATACTCGTATATGTAATGAACATAATTGGTTCCAAGAACTTTCTTCCACGTTAATCTGTTTAGTCATGATACATAATTGCTAGCAAAATAATCATTTGCCGCTTTTGGAACTATATCTATGCATCCTGGATCCAATACAGTAATGATTTACAAGCTTGAGAGAAAATTGTTTAGACGTATTATGAGGGAATCATAGTACCTACTTCTTTTTGTGTGCGAATTCAACGACTTTAAACAATATTGTTATTTTCGATATCGAACATAAATAAAATTTTTCTTGCTATGTTTATCGTTGTGTATGTTATAGTTTTAGAAAATGCTTTAGAAATACATATAAATTCCACTGGTAAATCTAGATTCATATAGATCTTTCTAAAAATGTTTTGTAAAAAACGTATTTCGACTTACATAACCAAGAATTATAATTACATTTTTCGTATTAGGATATTACCGATTGCACTAAGAGTCTCTTAAAAGAAAGAACTGTTGCCTAACTCTGAGTGAGACTAAAATAATGCTTAATGTAGTGTGATCCCCTCAATATTTTACCTTGAGTAGGTCATTAGAGGAACATCTGAAAGAATGGATCTGCTAAAACAGAGCGAAATCTTAAGAGATATTGTGAAAGTGGGGAGAGAGGCGGAATAGCTCATTGTCAGTAAAAGTTAAAATCAGAAATAAAAAAAATAAAAATGCCCAGTATCTTGAAAGAACAATGAAGCAATTATGATTTCCTCTTTTACTCAAAAATAATTATGTATCCATTTGTTGAATTCCAATAACAGATATATGAAGTAAAAGTAATCCGGCAGTTAACAGAATCTATTCCAGCCGTGGCACAAATGTCTACTTCTAATATGAAAGAAGCGTCCATTGACAAGACTGTCAGCAGAATGATTTTTGCGTAAGCGACTATAAATTTATTTTATTTTATTATTATTTTTTATTTTGTTTTACAGATTATTTTAAAAAGTTATATCGAATATGTGTTTTAAAAATATGATTTATGGATTTATTCATATACACGTAATTTATGAGGGATTGATGTAAGGAATCGTTATCAAGCATATGGTTTAGCCGACTGCTGTATCACCAGATCAATATATCTGTTTTAAAACTTGTGTTTGCTTTTTATTGTTGATTGAACTTCCAAAAACATCTATTAGTCTATATAAAGTGGTAAAGGCTGAAGGAAATTAAAGTATATATATAATTAAGTAGGTAAAATAACACTAAACATTTTTTTACAATTAATAATTTTTATTTAATGTAATTAATAAAATCTAATATTTTTTACTTAACTTTTATATGTGATTGATAATTCTATTTTTCATTATTTTGAAAAATGTTAATCTGAAATATATTATAATTGTGTTTGGTATGATCCAGGTATCTGGAATGATACCTAGATACGTCGGTATCCATTTTTTTCATTGGAATGTGTTCACAAAAAATTGCAGTTTTGTGGTAAAACGATTATTTATATATTAAAAGAACCAGAGTGAGAATGCTCTATTAATTAAGTTCTATTAACAATCTCTGAGCCATGGAACAGTAACTTATGCACTATTACAGGCATATAAAACCAAGGATAGAGGTTAAGGTACAAATCTTTTGTGACCTCCAGATATGATTCGAATTTGTCAAAATCTAACTCAAATCCAGAAATAATCGCACTAAGAATATAATAAAACATCTGCAGAATTTCCTTGTCGGTAATTTAAAAAAAAAATCTAGCCGTATTTCCGTCATTCGAGGTCCCAAAACCAGGTTTTGGCCTATCCCCAATTAACCCAACTTATCTTTTAAAATATAATTGAATTTCTTCTTTTCTTTTTTTTTCAATTCGGTTTTCTCAGATTTAATTCTTCTTTCTTATAGGGCATAATATGAGGGATATATTTTGTAACTTAAACTCATAGCACGTTTTTGTGTCAAGTTATATTTGCACTTAGTTAATTTGCAGTTAATTTATCATATGCTAGTTGTCTCTTTTTTGCAGAATCCAATCTTAACTTTTTTAATTGTCTGGCTGTCTGGGCGGTAGTTAGTTTTTTTTTTTTTTTTTTTTTTTTATATTTGCAGTATCTCGCTTTCCACATGATCGCACGGCAACCTCAACTGCAAATGTGATTTCTGAGTAGCTTCTGGTTTCTTGCAAATCTTGGATCTTCTTTTTTTCCCCTTTGTCACCGCATTCTCCAAAACTTTTTGAAGGTCGACCTGGAGGCGCCAAATTGTACAATGGTGAATCTTAATGCTAATGTTCAAGTGAAAATATAATATCGGATTTTGAGAACCATTCTTGAACTTTCTTCAAAAATAACTTCCCTATTTCTTCGGCACTTTTGTCATTTGCCCGTAATATTGGCCTTAAAACACAACAATGTATTTTTTATTGTTGTGTTTTACGGCCAATATTTTATTTTCATTAGAACTCTTCCATAAGGAAAATATTTCCAATCGACGAACTGTTAACGTTATACCGGAAAAGAAAAATCCATCAAATTGTTAACATAGCAGACCATTGTGCTGGTAAAGTTAGTATACAATACAAGTGTTAGTTAACAACAATTATGGCACCGGTGACATGTTAAAAATATTGTAATGAAATCGAAATTGCACTTTAAATTAATTTATTTAAAACAATAAAATTGATAAATAAAATCCAGCATTAACAAATAGTGACATCGTCCATGTTTAATAAATAAAAAACTATTTCAGTCCCTATGGCTCAAACAAACCAGCATTGACACTGAAAACAGTAACGCAATTGTTAGTATATAGATGCATTTTCTTTTTATTAGAGCTTCTAAGGGATAAAGGCAATGATATTTATAAAATCCTCTAACTAGATATTGTTTTTTTTTCAACAGTGAACGGGATTCGGTGATATGTAATTTTTTGCGATGATTTATTTCCACCAAAAATTGATTTTTCGTTATACTGTAGAGGTTAGCAATGTAGTTGAATCTGGAAGAAAAGTCGATATAATTACTAAAATGGCAGTTGTTAGCAGCTAATTTTTGCTGGAAAAGTTAATATAGATACTAGTGTCTGTATCAAAAAGGTTTGAAGACGGTGTCACTTGGTGGCATTTCCAAAAATATATTAATAAAGTTAAAATTAAGCGTTAAATTTGCTTATTTAAAACAGTAACATTTGTAAATATAGTTAACTTTTACAAATGAAAACCAATACTTATGTGCAATAATATCGTTCATCCATAATATTGGATTATATCGTTGGATTTCCAAAAAAAATTATTTCAGTCACATTGGATCTGGGCACTATTGGGTCTTCATTTATTTTTCTCTGGAGCTGCAGAGCGATTAAGCTAATAATATTAATGGAATCCTTTAATTGAACATCGTTCTTATTAACAGTGAACCGAAATTGATGATTCGTTGATATGACTTTTTTCCACTTAGAATACCTATTCGTTCCACTGTATGTCGTGAAGAAGTCGATAAGTCAGAATTGTGCACTTTTCGATAGGGCATTTTCTATCCCTATCTAAAATCTTATATTTACCCTAAAAGCACCTTTCTTTCTTAATAAGGGAAACTATTTTAATAATAAGAGGGCTTATTAATTGTAATAAAATATATATCAAAGTAGTATTGTAATTAGCTAACATTTAAAACCTAAAAAATAATTTTTTTTTTTTTTGTTAGTTGTTGCAATTTTTTTGTTATATAGTAGTATTTGTTAGTTCTCCACAATGGGTAGTTTATTGACATTTTATCTATTCATTATGTTCTTTAGCAAGTTTAAGTATAGTTCATTAAATTTTAAATTGTATATATTGTGTGATTGTGCTTTTTAATTTATTCGCACCTGTAAAACAATTAATAACAGCAAATTACATGGGAAAGAAAATCATGTCATGAGGTGGACTGCACCCAATAGTGGCTCTCTCGTGACCTGCTGATTTAATATGTTATGGTAGGGGATCTCTCGCCCAGCTTCTCTTTAGCTTTCGTCGTGCCACATAGGGTATTTTTCTGTATAGATACCTATCTGTACGTAAACGTAGTCAAAACTGATAATCATTTTTGGAAGCCAATGACTTTATATACCCATTTTAAAACCGTTGTGTGGCTGAGACTTATTCAATGCTTATTAATAGACCTTTGCCGGCTTATTTGCATGACTAAACAAAAAGAAAAAAATCCAACAACCAATGATTATATAAGGACACTAAATTCAATAATTATCAAGCAACAAATAAAAAGAAAACTTTTTTATTTTTAAAAAGAAAGATAGATAACCTAACCCGGCAAAGAAAAAAGCATGGAGTTATTGTGTCGTAGGGGTTATGAGGAAAACAGAGAAAAATTTTTGCCACTATGTAAGATGTAACAATGGGAAAGCTCCTAAAGAGCCCTAATCTAGCCGGTTAATTAAACAGGCTCGCTTTAAAACCTCTCCCCATTATCCGCTCTGTCATTTCATTTAGTTTATTTTGTTAGTTTGACCTGCCTGCCTTACTGTATTCTCCACTCCAGCAGTGTGCAATGCTCTACGTGTTCTAGGGGTGTTGTACTGACAAAGGAACTCAGGGGAAGCTTCATAAAAAAATTGTTCTTTGATTATTGGAATAATTTTTCGTTTTTTTTTTTTTTTTGTTTGATGAGTATTGGTTTTTGGTGAAGGAGTATTGATTTGATGATCAGTATAAAAGACAAAAATTCTAATCAGCTAGTAAAGCTAAAAACTAAGAAATATAATTTTTTTATTTTTTGTATTTATTAATTGCTTTAAAGTACAATCTTTATGGAAATAGAATTAAGTAACATTTATTACTAGAACTAGTAATATTTACAAATGATACGAATATACTATGTAATGTAACTTATAAATGAAAAATATACAAAGAGAACAAACCCAATTGAAGGGTTTTCTGAAAAAAAGAGGTAGCTTCCACTTTTTCGTAAAAAAATATAAAACTAGTTCGAAAATTGAACAATCTTGCTAAAAACAAACATGACAATTAACGATTTGAGCTAAATCATCTTACAAAAAAAATATTATTTATTTATTTTTTATCACACGATTTTACATAAGCTACGATCTTCGACTGCAGCTACCTCCTTTTTGCAGCAAACCCTTCAATTATTCCAAGTATATAAGAGTTCATAATTAACAATGATTACACATTATGTAAAATAATTTAATTTTTTGTAACATATATGTTTCTTTTTAATAGCCCCCTTTTTCTTTTTATGTTAATCTAATATGTTTTGCCAATTCTTCCTGGTACTGCTTATATGAATTTCAAGGAGTCACAATTTTGTTTATCTATTAATACAGTTTAATTAATAAAATCTTAATATGTTTTTATTTATTTATTTTTTTTTTTTTTTTTGCGTATACGCCTAACTAACTAAAATAACCTAAATCAATAATTTCGTATTTAAAATAATCAATGATGGCGCTCCTGCGAAATTTGATACAGAGGGTTTGTGATATATGAAAAACTATGCTGATATTTTGTACTGTTTGTATACGACTCTTTAATTTTTAATACATTTAACTCCTATTATATCTTGGATTTTTAACATGTTGCATTGTAGTTAACTTTAAAGATTTTTTTCATTATTCAATTTCGGAATGATATAGTTGGTTTTTTGTTGTTTATCGTATGTTTGAAAATTATGGTGCACCATACTGCAGAGTTGGAGGGATTTTATATCTAATACAATTTTATATATAATTAATATTAAACTTGAATCATATTGTGCGATTTCAATCTCAATAGGGTAAACAGACAGTTATTGACACCCTATTTTTAAAAAAAATAGAAAAAAAAAAAGGTATTTAGACTAAAAAGAAAATTATAAATTTTCTTTTAAATCATACAACTCAACTGTGTAATGTAGTTTCGATTCTGTCATATTTTAAAATATAGGGTGTCAATAACTGATTTCACCTTATTCTTTGTCATTGTTTTGTAAAATACAATTAGCTCAAAGTATAGTAATTAAGGAAAAATTACTGCGAATTTCAACTTTATTGAGTTTTCTTTATATAATTATAGTGTAATGTATAGTGACAGACGTGGTAGTGGCGCATGCGCTTGGCCGTGTGAGGGTGGAGAATGTTTTGTTAGAAATAACAGGTGTAAAATAAAACTAGATACAGATACTAGATACCAGTGAGCTAATGGCGATATATATTAAAATTACAGTATGAATATTTCCGAATATTTTCTGTCAATAACAGTCTGGTTTACCCTATTCTTATTCTATTAACACTTGTTAATTGTTTAAATTCAACGACTATCCATTTATTTCTTTAGAAATTGATAAAATTATTAAGATATTATTGAAACTTGTGGGATTATTACTATTACTAGCTGTGTTTTATAAAGGAATCTCTGAGGTCGGCGATCAGGCGTTAGTAGGTATCGGTATAATTTTCGGTGAAATTGATCCTACTTGATGAATGTATACACTTTTGCGACTCTGTTGTTTATTCCCATTGTAGGGACTTTATAATGTTGAACATTATTGAAGTGTTTTAATGATTAGTTCTTTTATTGCTTCATTTATTAATCGTGTTTACTGTATAAAATTTTGAATATAAATAAAGTACATTAATTGAAGTGATATCAATGGGTAATTGCTTTACTGTAATGTATATATAATCATATGGTATATTGACGGTGTTTTTTTATTTTTTATTTATTTTTTTTTATACACAATTTTAATAAAAAAAAAAAAAAAAAAATGATTTAATAGTAGATATTAATAATAGAATATTATTATTATTATGAAGTCTCAAATACAAACATCGTCATCATCAAAATTACATTATTTTCAACATCACTCACATCATCCGGTGCACTTGTTAATAAAATTATAAATATAAAAAAAAAAATTATAGGCATTAGTTCAGGTATCCGTGTTAATTTATATTCCCTAAAGCCCAAGTTACGTCACACTAAAATAACTATTTATAAATGTAACAGAAAAAAGAAAAAAAAAACACAGAAAAAAAAAACGCAAATCCTAAAAAGTTTGCAACAAAACTGCACTTCTGGTAGCGGGACGACAGTTGCCTCAGAGACAGGGTCACTTAGGAACAGAGTTAAGAAATTTATGCCAGCGTTCTCTTCAGGGATTTAAGTCGTGAAACGTTAATGGTGGCCCAACATTTTGCACTCTCGTCTAAAGTTCACAACTCACAACTTAAATTATAAACAAGTCCGGTAACTCAGATAATATTTTTATTATTTAATACAATCAAAATTCCCCAAAGTTTTCATTACAAAAAAAAATTCAGTTAATCGTAAGATGGATAAAAAAAGGAAAGATTATTTTCAATTCATTCATTGATTTTAATTAAAAAAATTTAATCATCAGTTTATTTAACTTATTTACTTTAAAAATGCGCTATAATAAAAATATAAAAATAAATCATTTATTCATTGAAATTTAAGTCTCTTCAAAAATAAACCAAGTATAAATGTCAGATCAAGAATAAAATACGTCAATGACTTCTTGAGAAACTATACTTTAGCAATGCTCCAGTAAATTTCCAAAGCTTTCCATTAAATTCTAATAAAATCCTCAGAAAATCTGGAATTGAGAGATGAGTAAGAAGATACATATATTAGGGGGCATATTTGTCTTATGAAGGAGTATGTACCTATGTAATTGATAATTCGAACAATACCAAATTGAATTTAGTCGAAATTTAATTTGTCACCATCTATCATCATTTCTTGAGGTACAGAGCTTAATAGTAAATGTTTTCTAATGCATTTTGATTACGCATGGAACAGCTGTTGGGTAATTCAGTTTTAAAAAATCTACGATTCTGAAACTAAGGACAACTTTAGGTGGAGAATTTTGTAATAATTGCCTGATCCAAAAATTCCTGATAGTCACTTTAATGATTCAGATACCAAAAACGTGATTTGCCGTAATCAAAACTGATTTTCAGATTCAAAATCAGTAAATACCAAGGGAAAACAAAATCACAGTGAAATTTAAAAAAAACTCATGGTAATTTTACGTTTTCAAAAACGGTAATGACGTTTCATGTTTCAATGTCAATCATCTTGATGGTCGAAAATCTCTTTGAAAAATAACTAATACATTACCGATAAAGAATTCAAACTTTATGTTATGATATGAATACGATTAACTGATAATTACCTAAGATACAAGCGTCCATGGTAGTAACATTTTATAGAGATATGCAACCATTACCAGTTCTTTCACGTTGAAAAGACAATCGTTACCAATGGCTGCCATCTTGAAGAAGTTGGTTATCATACTTGTAGGGCTGCCACTCGTAAAACTCAGTTAGGATGAGATTCCCTTCATACTTAACTTACACGAGGTATAATTATTATAAAGAATAATTGGTAGTAAGGAATTGAATGAAAACTTAATATTGCGAATATTGAATTTCAGGACAACTATGGAAACTACCAATTGGCAATTTTGTTACATAAATATGCCGAAAATTCTACTGTTAAATACATTATAAGAGGTTTTTAATAAAAAATAATATATACGGTTTTATTATTTATTTTTGAGCAGATCTCATGAGGACACGAAAATTTCCCATAGTTTGAGAGCCACCCTAATAAATCCTAGCAACAGATATTACTCAGAAAAAATACACATTATTATCATTAACATAATTATTATTGTAGTACAGAGTTGCATATCATTTGTATGTTGCCGCTGTTTCACAAAATTACAAAGGCAATCGTATTGTGTAATCCTTACTTAACTGTACCCCCTTAGAATTAATCACATCCGTAGGATCCTCCAACCAGAAACTGTCCAACCAGATATAATACCACTGCTAGCGATAGTAACTGGTGGAGCTGCTATCAATAACTTAGAATGCTCGCAGTATACACTAAACAGAGGCAACTGATCCATATTTATGAATTGTTTTTCCGATAGATTGGACCGCACAGTCACCGGATACAGCGCATGTGTTCAACTAAGTGGCAAGATCTGCGACAGGTGCCCAATAGATCATGGTCGCTTAATCCCTCCTGTGCTACCTTGATAAGGGCTCGCTCTATTGTCCCTTCGTCTTTCGGCATTGCCCATTGTCCTCTCTTTAATCCTATCCTTTCTCTCTTCGCTCGCTGCAGATTCAACTTCTTTCGTTCACTGTAGGTCTATGTATTTTTTTTAAATCATACATACTTTCAAAAGAGCTATCATTCGTCGCATAAAAGACATGCATTCTACAGGCAAAATCGGTGCCGCATGATGGGTACTACAAACCATCTAGCTGGATAAAATTACAATTAAGTCTCGAAGCTAGAGGTTTTGAAATATATATCAAGTTTTTCTAAATTATTGGAAGAAATAATTTAGACTCTGTTTTGAAAAATTTGAAAAGTTCCTAAAGTTATAATTGGATAAGGAACGAATTGACTGATTTATGTATATATATGTAATATATATATATATATATATATATATATATATATATATATATATATATATATATATATATATATATATATATATATAACCGAATTTGACATTTAGGTCCTTCTATTGTATATATAATAAGAACTGTATCAAAATAATCTATTTATTATTTCATTTGTAAAATGTTCATTTTTTTAATTTTATTATTGTTTATTTCCTTCTCTAAATATTTAATTACTATTTATGTATACATTATCATTGTTATATTATTTTTTCTGCTTTATTTTATTTTTTTCATTTTATTTATTCATTTTGTCTCCAACCAGATGTAACTAATTTTATTTATTTCTTTAAGTTTTTGCTATTCTTCAGGGACATGCTATTCTTATGTGAAAAATTATTTCAATATCACGTCATTAACTTGCAAAGAACTATCTATTAGTAGAATTTAAATTTAAAATTGTCTATTAGAAATGCTCTAGGTCTCAAACTTTTTTTTTAGAAGCCCTCGAAAGATTATCGGGAACGGAGTAAGAGGCACGTTCAGAGACCAGTGGATTTTAGTATTTATGGAATTTACTGAGAAAGGATAGATATTTCAAAAGAAAAATTTAAAATAGAACCAACATAAAAAGAAAAAATCTAAGAAACTAATATTTTTTTATATGCTCTATTTGTCTCTCTCTCTCTCTCTCTCTCTCTCTATATATATATATATATATATATATATATATATATATATATATATATATATATGTATATATAGGGAAGAATGCCTCATGGAGTGGCGTTTATTCATAAAGAACTAAATTGTTTCCAATATATAAAAAATGATTTATTCCCAATAAAGAGAAACTAATAGAAAAATATTAGTAAGGCTGTGTTAAGATTTACTACTTTTTAATTTACTATTAATAATTACCCTTTATTATTGTTACATTTACATTACAGTTACATTGTTACATTACATTTTTGGATGTAAAAATAAAACGTTACAGCAAAATAGTATAAACCCCAGCCAAAAAACATATCCATGTCAATAAAATAAATTATTAATTATAACATAAATATAAATACAATACATTGATGCTTTTGGAGAAATCTAGATAGTCTAGACCAACACTAGTCGTGTTTTTAAATACTTAAAACCAACCAATGACTTAGTAGACAGAAAGGAGAAGCATATGAGGCCAAGACGGAGATTGTACATTAGTAAAAACTATTGCATGACAATAAATTCTTCCTAACAATGCACGGAGTGCAGTCAAGAGGATTAGACACGACACAAGGTGTAAAGTAGAGTCTGGTCTAAGTTCCTAAAAACATACAAAAATATTCCATCAGATCCCAGATCAGAGGCATTGGCTGAGTTTTTTTTAGTTTAGGTTTTAAAAGAACACCATTTAAGGCATAGGGTGAACCAGACAGATATTGACACCCTATCATAAAAAGAAAAAAAAAAAAAATTTAACTAAATTATTAAAATATTATTTAGCTAAAAAATAAAATCATAACCTTTTAAATCCTACAACTCAACTGTGTAAAAGTACTTTCAATTCTGGCCGTATTATAAAAGATATCTATAGGGTATCACTAACCGATTTTACATTATTTATTGTTTCTATCTTGTAAAATACATTCCAGGAATAATGTTTGGTGTAAACTTTCTTGCTTAGTTTAAAGTATAGTAATTAAGAAAAAACGACTGCGAATTTTAACATTATTGAACTATTCTTTCTATAAATATAGTAAGATTATTTCCTTAAGGGTGTCAATAAGTGTCTGGTTTACCCTATGTCTAACCATTTTATTTGTAAGAGAAATGTAATGGAAATTCTGGTATCCAATGTTTCAATTGTACTGCTTCTTAAGTGCACTGAGATTTGTTCTCCTCATCAAAATGAAATTGGAGGAGATAACTACAGTCAATTCCTAATAGATCTACGAAACTAACCATTTGCGTCACGACTACTATTATTTATTATATCTTATACTTGTGTATACAGATATATATTTTTTTTCTGTTTTCCTACTTAGATTATCATTAGTTAAGTGGATATCCCCAAAGTGGTTAGGGCCATACACAACTTCGGGCCTTGTAGATGGCACATTCAATTACGTTAAAAAATTTTCTTAGAGAGTCCCGTTTAACTACATTTAATCTTATGAAAAATTCATTGCTAAAGAACGTTACATTTTATATTCCGAGTGCGACAGTCACAGTTAAAATTATTAGAGTGTATTTAAATGACTTTATTCCTAGTTGCTGTGTCACAACATCCATCTTTAATGAGCCATTTAAGTAATTAACTAACTAAGGTAATGCATAAACTCTAGCTAAAATATAAAACTACGTCATTCTAAATATAAATTGCCAGTTTAAATATTTAAAAAATTTACATATTTACATGGATTTACAACTTATGCAGACGCTTTTAGTATTCCTTAAAATTGTGTAGTTGCTTAAGAGAAAAAAATTAAAATTATTTTACAATCATTATCTAAATAACTGTTTTAACATAGAACATGTTTTGCCGGTGACCTAGTTGAGCAAAAGGTTTTCGGAAAACCGCGACGGAGTTACGCATAGTTTTGATAATTAGCCCTATTAGGAAGTAGGAACGACGGAGTTACGCATAGTTTGATAATTAGATATTAGGAGAGAAGGAACAGTTATGAGCTCAACTCTCGTTTTTTTTTTTTTAAGCACACCTAAATCTAGCACATTAAATAGGAAAATAACGGAAAACATGCAAATATCATTTATTAGGGAAATTCTGTAAATGGTATGATCCAGCGTGAAAATAACTATTCTATGGCCTAACGTCTTGAATTTATGAAAAGAATTTTTTTGTTTGTTTTTTTTTGAAAAATTTTAGATTTCATAATAACATAAGTTTTATTTGTAAACGGTAAAATGATGCATTCAAGATGATAGAAAAACAAAACAATAAAATAAGGTTTATTTAATATTTTATTTTTAAAAATATTTAATACTAATAAATAATAAATGTATCTATTAAATTTATTTTAATTAAAATATTAATTATTTGAGCTGGTGTAAGATCCATCTTAGGTGATAGCAAATGAGATATTAATGCCGTGTATTCCTGTCCAATATGCATTGGAACACCAATTAGTCACAGATTGAAAATAGCGCAGACATGATTTTTTTTTTTTTTAAGTAACTGTGCTGTACACTTAATGTACTAGCTGCAGTCAAATTTAATCCAAAGTTCTAAAGTTTCGTACGAAAATTTAAAAATTATCCCACTTTTAAGGTAACATATGAATGTGTAAAATTCCCAATTCTACATTGCCACAATTTAGTATAAGAAAAAGAGAGGCGTATATATAGCGATCGAATTTTTTTTTTTTTTTTTTTTTTTTTTTTAGTTTATCGGATTATATAAAATTGATATATCATTCAGAAAAAATTAAATAAAAACAGATGGAAAACCAGTAATAAAATTAACTTTTCTTAATAAAAAAAGAGCACGAAAAAAATAGTGATTTTATTTAAATCTAAACGATTAACAACGAAACTTATTCAGCCACAACCGGAACGGGGGTTTGTGTTTTTATCTGTAAAAAACACAATTTTCATTCCCCTCGAGAGAATAAACGAAAAATATGTTGGGAACTGTTATCCTTCTTTTCCCAGTTAATTCCTACACCTCACCAGCGATTCGTTTGAGCAACGGCGTGTATAATCAAACGCAAACAAAGTGAACAACAAAACCCCGTGAGATCTCCTGGCTCAACTGAGATAAGTTCTCCCTGAATCATAAATATTAAAATAAACAATATTAATCTCGCGCTGAACGAACAGCTTTAAAATGGAATTGATCATTGTATGGATAAAGGGGAAAATCTGGAATTTTTCCCCCCAATCCGTCAATAATAATCTAAAGTAAATTGCAAAACCGCATGGCTGTAAGATACAATGCAGTGAAGGTTTTTTTTTTTTTTTTTTAATTTCCAGTTTTTGATTTACTTTTGATGTCCAAAAAATGACAACAAGATGCGAGAATAATCTAATGTAAAAATGTAACAGGTATTTCAGCCATGAAGGAGGCCAACAACCGCTGCACTTAACTCATACGTGATCTTTAAAAAGTTTTTATCTTGCTTTGAAAATTCCCCAATTTGATCCTTTTATTTTTTATTTTCTAACATTTCTGTCGAGGCCAAATTTTTAAAATTATTTTGGTATGTCAGTACAGTTTTTCATGGAATATTTTGTAAAAAAAATCTGGACGTGATCGTGTACCGAGAACAAGTGTAAATATGTATTAATTTTTTACTGATATACCTGAGTGATACGAATCGTAGTATTTTTGATCTAAAAGTCTTAAAATAATTTTTTTTATTTTATTTTTTTATTTTATTTTACTTATTTATTTATTTATTTTTTTTTTTTTGTGTTTTTTCTATTACGCGTCATTTCAGCTGTACCATAAATTTTTGAGGCGTAGGATCCATAGTGGTTTTAGTTAGTTTAATTATTTAGTCTTTGTTTAATTTTCAATTTTGATTGTATTGTTTAGAAAAAACAAAAAATCAATTTTTTCCTGACAGGGAAAAACAAAATTACATGGACATGTCTAACTATGATCTAAGGCTTTAATATCTATTGCTTATGATGAGGAAACTTTCGTCTAATTTTCGAACCGAGCAACACCAACAGAGAGAGCTTGTGTGTGTCTAAAAATATCTAAAACTTAAATAATGAAGGCAACACGTTACATCCAAAAAAATATAGTTTCTAAGCAGTAGATCCTAGCGAACAACGTTATATGGCAAAAAATATTTTCCATTAAATGTATGATAAGGAAACTGTCGTGCCCGGCAGATGAAGGATTTTTTAAAGGGAGTCCTTAGCTATACCGTCCTTCGGAAACGTGTACATGTCATCCGTTAAAGATCCCTACACAAAATTTAGGACTCCCACCGTACAGCCGATTAGCCAAGCAGCTAAAAGACGTAGTTACATTCGTTTTCAATCCAAGTTAAGGGGGTGAAAAAACGTTACAACCTGACCTTTCTTCATTGGAATCAATATAACTCATAAACGGAAGCTTCTAGCGACAAATGTTACATAACATAAAATTAAATTTTTGACAAGGGAACTGTGGTCAAGTTTTCGATTAAAGCAACATCAACAGAGCTAGAGGGTGCCAAAATGTTACATTTTTGGATGTAAAAATAAAAACGTTACAGCAAAATAGCATAAACCCCTAGCCAAAAAACATATCCATATCAATAAAATAAATTATTAATAATAACATAAATATAAATACAATACGTTCTTTCTCACAGCATTGGAAATATTCTCGGTAAAACAGATTTGGTACTTAAAACTTTATTCCACAACTGAGGAACGACTAAGAACTTAGATTCAACTCGTGTTGTTTCAACATATATTTGATTAACTTTCCTTTATTAAAAAAGCTCTTTAACAGGACAATAATATCAACATTGAATTCTAAAATTTCACAAAACCTCAAAGTTCACAAACATCTTAATAGCCTTTTTTCAAAAACAAATATTCGTTTGTAAGTCATATTATAGAAAAGAGTAGCAGATTTATTTATTTTTATTTGATTTATTTTTATTAATTGAATAGTGACAAAATGTTCAGCTACCTTAAACTGTGTACTCCTAATGATTCAATAAATAACAATAAGCTTAAAAAAAATCAAAATAAAAAAACAAAATTAAATATTTTATGCAGATAAATACAATAGCGGTGAAAGAAACTAGACATAATTAGAGGTGCATTATAAGAATTTATCTTCCCCCGGTTGTAAGTAGTAGTTCCAAAAAAAGGTTTTCGAAAGACAGAAATGAATTACCTTATTTCAAGTTAATTGACTTTTGGCCGATTTTCCATCAGATAGGCAGGCGAGGTGACAGGTGAATCAGAACTTAACGCTGCACTATTTCTGAAGGGTGATCCCTATCTCTCACCAACAAGGTTTTCTTATCTTTTTATAGACTATTTATTTATTAACCATTATTTAAGCAACTATCAATAAATGCATTTAACATTCTGTTGAGAATATTAACACACACACACACACACACACACACACACACACACACACACACACACACACACACACACATACATGAATTATTACTATTATTACTACTACGAGGTAATTTTCCACTTTTTTGGTAAATTATAGGAATAACTGGCATCCCCAATCCGGCTTAGGCCGCTCTCATAAGTACAGAACTCTGATAATTTTAAGTATTTGTAATTTCAGTCTTTTATCGATTAAAATCTTGTATTGAAGTATACGATTAAGAATAATTTCACAGATGACATATTCATGAATAACTGTAATTATTACCCTGGTACAATTTCACTGATGAGGGTTTGAAGATTACGTAAAGGAATAATTGGACATCAATTTTTATTTTTATTAACTTGCAGATAATGAACTGGATTATCAGTGGTTACAACTAAAGTCCGATTAATCATATTCTGAGAGGATCGTCATTTGATTTGGGCAGAACTAAGTTTATCGATTTCATCTGGTTGGATTTTAATTTTTAACCATAAACGTATATGGCTGTGTAGTAAACTTCGTTTCTGCCACACGACATTGTTCGTTTAAATTATTTTTAAAATAAACTTTAATAATATAAACTTCCTACAACAATGGAAAAAATGTAGTTCAAATATGATAATAGATAGGTTCAAAAGTTTTACTATTTCAAAACTCGGTTGCAGAATGACGCTTGTTCGAGATTCAAACTTCAAAGGGATCCGTCATTCTTAATATGTAATGAAGGCGACCAATTCCAGGCAGTAATAAGAACAGATTATCGGAGAAGAAATTGTGTCCAACGCCACTTCGATAACAATCCTGAGACTAGCATCCGAAGAGCATCTGCTGCATTAGCAATATCGCGGCAAGCAATATGGCGAACTTTGAAAGGTGATAATCGCTACCCATACCATCTTCAAAAAGTTCAGAATTTATTACCTCAAAATTATGTCAAGAGATTGAATTTTAGTAACTGGTTTCTTGACAAAATTCGCGATGATAATTTATTCCCATTAAAAGTTATATGGACCGATGAAGCTACCTTTACAAGAGGAGGAATAGTTAATCAAAGAAATTATCATGTATGGGCTCTTGAAAATCCCAGAGCTATTAGGGAGAATAGGTTTCAGCATGAATTTGCTATTAACGTTCGGCTTGGAATTTGGAACGGATTACTAGTGGGACCATATTTTTTACCTAGAAGATTGAATGGTATCACATTTACACATTTTTTGGAGAACGACTTTTCTAATTATTTAGATGACATTCCCTTACAGCAGCGGATTGAAATGTGGTTCCAACTCGATGGATGTCCAGCTCATTATAGCAGAGTTGCTCGAGCATGGCTGGATATAAATTATCCATACCGATGGATTGGACGGGGAGGAGTAGTACCTTGGTCCTCCAGATCACCTGATATGACACCCATGGATTTCTTCGTATGGGGAACCTTAAAGCAGAAATTTTATTCGGTGTCAATCAACTCAAGAGAGTAATTAAGAGACCGAATCATAGATGCAGTGCACCAAATATCATCAGAATAATGTTTAGCTGCAATTTATCAAGTAATGCTTGCATTGGTGCAAGAGGACAACATTTTGAGCAATATTTACATTAAAAAGAACATAGCATAAATATAAATGTAAATAAATAAGTATAAAAATGAAAACTTGTTTTGTTTCTTTTTTTGCAATTTTCTCTAAAACTAAGCAAAAAACGAGCAAATCTCTAAAGGACTTTTTGTCTTAGTTTTTCGGTCCCCTATAAGTAGTTCCTGAAGTATTGCCATTTAAATTTGGGACACCCTGTATAATAGTATAGATTTAGTTGTGTATATTTAATGGTTATTTTCATCACTTTACTTTCTCATCTACGCCATTCATTTAGAATAAGTTAATAAACATAGATGCACTAAGAGCCTTTACTTCTGAGCGGCCAGTCTGCGACAGATTTTGCAATTAGAATAAATTTCCGGAGAGTACACAGCTGAATAAATTATATTAATATCGGAAAATGCTAAAAATACATGTATAAAAAGTATTGGAACACTGTGATATTGATACATAAAAGAAGAGGATAACTATAGATTATTATGCGTACTATTATGGTACAAAACCTTATTCCAACCACCCAAAATTCCTTTCGGCACCTATTTTTCAACTTTATTACAGCTGGTCGATATTGGTAAAGGCCAGACTAGATTAGGGAATGGGATCATTTTTAGTACGGCCGTTTTGAGAGAAAACCTTTCACCTAAACCTAGTCTAGTAGGAAAACTATTCAATAAAAAATAAAATGAAAAAAAAAAAAAAAAAAAAAAACAGCTAGAAATTTGGAATGCAATGCCTCATATATTATAAGAGATTTCCTCCCTAAATTTATTAGTCAAGTCGCTTATCTAGTGAGAACATTTACTTCGAAAACTGTAAGAATTTTATAGTATACGCGTAATATGTAAATATTCACAGAAGCTACAAATATATAAATTTATCTTTTCTTGATGAAAAAGACAATGTAGTATAATGCACAAAATTTTAAGCAGAGGTAAAATTCTTAAATGTGTAGAATTATTTAAAATGCCAAAGGAAGGGGAACGATGAAAAGGGAGATGGTGATAATGAAATCATTAAACGCCTTATTAGATGAGAGCACTTCCCAACCATTACCGACATAAAAGGAGTCAATCAGGGAGACAATTGAGACCAATGATTGATTAATTATTTACCCGTTTCTTTTATCACGGCCCTTTTTATATTTTAATTTATTCTTATGGAGCCTTCTTTCTTTCCTTAGCCACACCATAATTGTGCGAGATAATTAAAGCACCTTAATGACAACTGTAAAAAGATTTAAGAATAATTATGTTCATTAACATCAATCAAAGGATTTTAGGAACTTCTTTTTTATTTATTAAAATTCAGATTTCTTTAAAATAAGGAAATGATTTATATAAATGAAAATGTTCATTTAAGAGTGATTCAAATAGAGAGTGTCTGAAGTACCATAAATCCAATCAATCATCATTTGCATAATCCAAATCATAGCATTACAATCATCTCAGGCTCTTTCAGTGGATTTAAATGGAAATATGGATTGGGAAAAAAACAATACTAAAACCTATATTAATCCAAGGATTAAATAGCTCGGCAGAAAAAAAGCCAACTATCATACAATCTATTATTACTCTGGTTTTCATTTTTTTTATCTTTTTTTTATTTATAGTTATTCGATATAATAAATTGTATTTTTCTCTGATAATAGTTCGATTAGTAAATTTTTCTGGTAATAAACAACAAAAACTGATTTATGATATTTATTTCAGTACAAGTAAATTTTTAATTTTATATATTCTAACTTGGTCTATCGAATTTGGCCAAAGAATATTATAACAAACAGGAAAAACCTCAACTAAAGTATTTTATATTCGCTTCTATTCAAACATTCAATTCAGTCTAGCTTCAACGGCCGAGCTGTAAGGATCTGGGTGTTTACCGCTGCTTCAGATAAGAGTTTTGTTTAAGTTTTGTATTAATTTGTTCTTTTATCTTTTTATTTTTAAATAGCTTGGAGGTATTTATGATTTCAGTTGGTTTAGTTTGGTTTTATTTAACTTGAGTTTTAGTATGTAAGTGTGTCTTTTTTTATAAAATGTCGGAGATTAGTGATGGGCGAGGGGGAATTCCTCCAGATATTGAAGGTAATAGTCTGGAATCAATTAATAGAATAGAATAGAAAGAAAACAAAAGGACAAAGTCCCTTAAGAATAACATTAAATAATACAAAGTAAGATCATAACTGGCCGAGAGGCTGTTAAAAATAAAACAACATAGGTGAAACTTAATATGAGTGTTGGACAATTAAATGAGTCAAGGATGGAAATTGGATCAGATAGTAGTCGGGATAAATTGCCACCTCAAAAGGTTATAAATTTGGGAAAAAGTAGGGTTGGAACTGAAAGATACTACGAATCGACAGACTTGGGACCATATTTTGTTTTTATAGAAGGTGGTTCTATAGAAAAGGTAGGAATAAGTCGATTGCATCCAATGTCTATTGGAAAACTATTACATAATTTGTGTCCGGAAATATATAATAATATTTTGAATATTTATAAAATAGGTATAAATAGAATAAAGGTGGAAACCCGGCAAGGAGATCAAGCTAATGAGCTAGTTAAATCAGAAAAATTAAAAGAGAAACAAATCAACGTCTATATTCCGAGTTTTTAAAAAAAAAGAGGGAGTTATTAGGGATGTCGACCTAGACTTAACGGATTTAGAAATTTTAGATAATTTAAAAACATTATATTCTGACACTCAAAAAGTTATTAGGTAGTGTCAGAAGATTTAATAGAAGAACTATTAATAAAGAAAATAATAAAATTGAATATAAGCCAACCAGATCGGTATTACGTTCAGAGGGCAACTTTTACCTTGATACATCAAGATTCACCACGTACAGTGCGAAGTACACCCATACATCCAACCAGTAGTACAAAGCCACTCTTGTTTACGATACGGGCATAATACTACACAGTGCAAAAGTACAATAGGGCGTTGTAGGAAATGCGCGGATAAACATGAAACCGAAAACTGTCCCCCAAATACATTATTAAAATGTATTAACTGTAAGGGAAATCACTCCTCGTTAGCTAAGGAATTATGTTTCGAATATACGAAACAGAAAAATATTAAAGAACACATGGGCAATTATAACCTAACATATAACGAAGCTAGGGCCAAAATAGAAGGTAAATCATATAGTTGGGTAGCGTTAAGGAATACTCCGGAGGCTTTCCCATCATTAGAACAAGCATAGAATAATTCAGAAACTATCTCTAAAAATTACGTGCAAAATAAAATTACAGCAGTAAAAAGACAGAGAATTGCGAGTCCACTAAAAGAAAATATGAATTCAGAGTTAAGGGAAAATATCATAAAAGATTTTTCGGTACCTTTGTTCCCTTTACATCCTATCACCGATAATCCATACAAAGAAAAAGCATTAAGGGATAAAGGAACTAGCTTGAAAAAAGAGGAAAAATTAAATTTATTAACGGATGTTCTTCTCGCGATAGTAAATAATGTTTTAACATCAAAGAATGATAAAGTTACTAAGGATGAAATCAAAAATATGATAATAGACCGCACTAAAAATTTATCCCTATCAATATAGTATATACCAATATAACAATAAATATGTTTATAACAATAAATAACAATAAATAGGTTCTAAATAAATAAATAGGTTATAAATAATAAGTATTATTTATAAATAGGTTATAAATAATAAATAGGTTCTATATAACAATAAATAGGTTCTAATCATCTCCCCATAATAATAGAAATTCCGTATAAAAGAGATGATACTCAAAATATTAATAATACCACACGGAAATGGCAAATTAAATCGGCAAATTGGTCTGAATTTGAAAAAATTATTCTAGAAAACGATTCACTACTCCCGGAAAACCCCTCGTATGACGAATTTATTAAACTTCTTAATAATGCATGTGAACGCACGATTACCTTATACCACCCATTTTTTAATAAAAAATACAGTAGAAGTTGGTGGGATAAGGATTGCGGTATATACCTTAATCGGAGGAAACTTTCGTATAGGGCATATAAAAATAATCCAACAACCGATAATCTAATAAAATATCAAAGGTCGGATGCCGAATTCAAAAAGGTCACGAAAGATAAACAAAAAGACTCATGGCGAGAGTTCACTTCAAGTATAAATAAAAATAACCCAATTAAAGAAGTTTGGAATAAATTATCCATTCTAAAAAACCGAAAAACCTCAAACAGGATGATACCCCTTACAGGAGATTGGTGTGAGGAATTTTTAGACATCTTAGCCCCTCCTTTGGTAGTACCTCAAATTACACAAGCGTTAGATAACGATAGAGATAATGAAGAAATTCACGATCGATTGTCACAAAATTTTATTTTGCCAGAGCTTTTACGATCAATAAAAAATAATGCTAACAGCTCTCCTGGTATAGACAATATCCATTATATAATGTTAAATAAACTACCTAATCAATTAAAAATCATATTATTAAATATATTCAATAATATATAGCATACAAATTTAATACCAGAGTTATGGCGAGAATATTGTGTGATACCTATTTTAAAACCAGGTAAAGATCCAAAATTGGCTACTTCCTTTAGACCCATTTCCTTAAGCTCCTGTATACTTAAAACTTTTGAAAGAATGATTAAATGTAGACTGGAATGGTGGTTAGAATCCCAGAATAAGCTTCCAGATTCACAATACGGTTTTAGAAAAGGGAAGTCGAGTATGGATAGTTTATTAACCCTGCATTCAAACATAAATATAGGAGTTAGTGAAGGTAAAAAAGATAGGATTGTTTTTGGACATAGAAAAGGCATACGACTCAATTCCAATACACATACTTTCGCATAAAATGGAAGCCATTAAAGTCCCTAGGAAAATTATCGAATTCATTGTGAACTTTATCAGTAATAGAAAATTGTTTTTAAGGGTTAACAATTGCATAATTGATACAGGAAATGCTCAGATTGGGTTGCCACAGGGAGGCATCCTTAGCGGTCTACTTTTTGCCATAATCTCTGCAGACTTAAGAAAATACATACCTGAAGAAATAGCCATATTACGATTCGCGGATGATACATGTTTATACGTAACGCATAAAAACATTGACAGATGCCTCGAGATGTTAGAGGAAGCAGTGAGAGGTCTTTAAAGAAACCTAGGAGATCAGGTTGTACTTGACGGGATTAACTTTCCACGTGTGACCTCAGTCCGCTTTCTGGGGTTCCGTTTTGATAGAAAATTAAATTGGAACAAACATATAATAGAAATTCATAAAAGATCTGAAAAGTTGATGGGAACATTAAAATTAATCTGTTCTAATAATAAGTGGGGGCGGACCCTAACATATCATTACTATTTTATAGAAGCACTATCAGGGCAATATTTGATTACGGGGCCACAATTTACGGTGAAGCGCCGGATAGTACCTTAAAGAAATTAGACACGATTCATAATAGGTCTTTAAGAATGTGCTTAGGACTTCTTAATTCCACTCCAATAGACGTGTAATATAAGGAGGCTGGTGAAACATTTTTAAAGTTTAGAAGACAACTTTTAGCAGATAGAACGTTTTTCAAGATGAAGGCAAGTAATGAAAAATGTTATAACAAAATAGTATCCTTGAGTACTCTCATTCTAACCTCGAAATATTGGGAAAAGACAAAATATGTCCCTATGATGTACGATAGTTTTATAAAATACCAACATTTAGCCGTTAACTTATTTATCAGTAGTAAACTACAAATATATTCATTTAAATACGATATTTTATTTCAAAAATATAATATAATTATAAACAAAAAATTAAACTCGTTGCCTCCCGTTATCATTAATGCAAAAATAAAATCCTTGCTTAGAGAAAACTGGCCAGAACATATCAATATTTACACAGACGGATCCAAAACAAATGATAATACAGGCTCTGCAGTATACATCCCAAAGTTTAGATATCCAGCTCAATACAAATTACCTAACAACACTTCTATTTACAACGCTGAATTATATGTTATATTTCAAGCCCTTGAATTTATTAACAAATCAGATGAAAATAAATTTATAATATTAACTGATAGTATGAGCTCATTAGAAGCAATAAAAAATAATAGTAACATAAATAAAAATAACATTCTAGCCAACGTCATAAAAGAGCACTACCTCGCAATAAAAAACAAAAAACAAATAATATTTATTTAGATCAAGGCTCACATGGGAATTCCCGAAAATGACGAGGTAGACCGCTTTGCAAAAACTTCCGTCAACCTAAAGCATACTACTGACATAAAACTACCGTACTTTGAATTCTTTTCGATGTTAAAAAAACATACGCTTAATAAGTGGGAACAGAAATATCAGGAATCATCCACAGGCATATACTTTAAGTCTATCGTACCGCAAATTCTAAAGGAATCCTGGTTCTCTCGATTAAATTTAACCAAAGAGGTAGTTAAAAATTTTGCTAGACTTAGAACTAATCACGGTTTATGCAATGTTTATCTTCAACGCATAGGAATTAAGAAAAGCTCAGAGTGTGATAGATGTATTAAAGGAGAAACCCTCCAACACATAATCACCGAATGCCCGGCTTACAAAAACCAAAGAGAAAAGTTTCTTAATTTTCTAAAACCTAATAATAAAATAATAATAAATAAAATAAAATAATAATAAAATACGATATAAAAAAGTATTAGCAACAGACAAACCAGAAGAAATAATTAGCATAACCCAATATTTATATTCAATAAATAAATATATCTAACATTTAATTAGTAAAGAACTAAATAGATAGCATAATAATTGGCTGTATGTATAATTCCAATGCCATTAAAAAAAAAAAAAAAAAAAAAAAAAAAAAAAAAAAAAAAAAAAAAAAAGGTTTTGATCGTTTGTCTAGTAAATGTTGAAGTAGTCTGTAATGACGAGCAGTTTCTTGTCGTTTTAGTCTTTAGATAAATTTAAAAGTGAATCTAATGGAAAAGCTTGAAACTGTATGTCCAAATAGGTCTGATTAGTGGCATAAAAATGAATCTTTTGGGATTTATTGGAAGATTTGAAGGTTTTGTTTTCTTTATTTTTTTTATAGGTAAATATTGAGCAGTAAAAAATAATGAGCAGCTTCTTGTCCTTTTAGTTTTATATGAGGATTCCAAATAAGGTTTTCATCCATACTGTTTCCTTAATCACAAATCTGTTTATTAGGGATTAGTGGAATGTTATTAAAGGATACTTAAGGGCAAGAAGTATGCTATGGCTTACTCATTCAATGGAAAGGAATAAATCACTATAACAATTTTGGAAAGCCATTTCGATTTATAATACTTTACAACAAGGAAAGGAATATAATAATATTATCCTGAATAAGGGAAGGAGTGTTGCATCGACAATTGCGATTACTCGTCCGCTTTGTCGTTATTAACGCTGGCAGCACCTCCTTTTATTCTCATTAAAGAGACCTGTATAGTCTTGAAACCGTGAGTTGGCACCGATTTTATTCACCATGCTGATGTTTGCATATTACTCTATGTTCTATTCGCTCGTCGTAAATCAAAATAATTGGGCCCGGTCCGCACAGGTCAGGAATAGTCTACCGTTGGAAGTTCCCAGCTATTTTTGTAGGCTCAGTCATGGCACCTACGCTTATTGCCGGCAATTACAAGCGTAAATGCGGCGATAAGTTATTTCAGGGCTAACTTTCAGCAATCATTCTTATTTAATGATTATGAAACGACCGTATGAAAAGTTTAGATTGTTATTGGGCTATTAAGAATTATATCTTCTTGTTTATCTCAACTGTTATTACTCAAATCATAAATGTAAACATTATTAAACGAATAATAATTCATTCATATTATGTAACTTCTAGGCGATTTAAATAAAGGACCTTTATAACCGAGACCGCAGTTTATGGAAGAGCAGAGGTTTTGAGCCTTTCTCACAGGCCTTTTTCAGGGCTATAACTATCAAAACAATATTCAACGAAATGAGGTGTATTGGAGAGGATTGGATACCATAAAGGGGACAAGGTGGTGGTAGGGGTCTGCTCCAAACCAAGGTAACGTATTGCGCCTAGGAGGGGGCTCCTAGCCTCTCTACCTCCCCTTTGCCAATTAAGCCTTTTTAGGCTAGTTTTTTAACTTTTCTTGTTCATTTTTTGTAGTGTTTTGCTCATTAAGTATTTTTATTTTCATTAATAAACTTACCATTGAATTCATCACATAAATAAAGGGTTTAGCCTTTAAAAGGAGCAATGAAAGGCATTAAATAATAGTTAATATGACATTATTTTATTATTTAGAATTAAGGCTTTTAAAAAAAATACAACAGAAATCACATTTTTACAATACATTTAATTGAGGTATCAAGCCTAAATGCTTTTAAAAACTTTATATTATTGGTGAAACACTAAAATTTGTAAAAATAATCGGGAAAAATAATAACATAATAGGGAAAATATAAACATAATAAGAAAAATGTAAATAACATAATAGGGAAAATATAAATATAATAAACAATAATTCCCTATTATTTTACAAATATTAGTGTTTTACCAATAATATAAAGTTTTTAAAAGCATGTAGGTTTGATACCTCAATTATATGTTGTAAAAATGTGTTTTCTGTTGTATTTTATTTTTTTAAAGCCTTAATTCTAAATAATAAAATAAAGTGATATTAACTATTATTTAATGTCTTTTATAGCTCCCTTTAAACCTAAACACTTTATTTATGTGTTGAATTCAATGGTAAGTTTATTAATGAAAATAAAAATACTTAATGAGCAAAACACTACATAATATGAAAAAGAAAAGTTTTTTTGGCTGAATTTGCAAAGGGAAGGTGGAGAGGCTAGGAGCCCCCTCCTATACTTCCCTTGGCTTGAAGCATACCCCCACCCTGCCTCCACCACAAGCTTGTCTCCTCTATGGTATTCAATCCTCTATGGGTGTATAACATTCTTTCCTTGCTTACTTATTGTTTGTAATATTTTCCTCTTCGTTACGTTACAAATACCATTTCGTCAGATCTTGTTTTACTTTATAGCAATAAAAAATGCTATAACAAAGAAACATCTGCCCCCGTATTGAATTTTTTTAACTAGGAAATTTTTTTTTTTTTTTTTTTTCGGCCCTCCTGACTAAAAAAAGAAAACCGAAAGTTGCGTTAGGAACACGTTATTCCTATTATGATTTCCTAATACGGTACTAAATAATAAAACCATCCATGCGGCGTTCGATGGCGAAATCAATAAAAAATATTACACCATCCTGCATATTGCTACTTCTATTTAGCTCCATCGATATAAAATTTTCAAGATTATCCTATTTATGCCTTCAAAATTTTCATATTAAGCGAACCTAACAAATTACAAAATAGAGATATACTTGCGTTTCTGAACAATCTTTTGTTCCTAATTAAATGGTTTTTTTTTTTCTTTTTTTTTTTCAAAGCAAGAAGAGTCTTTTTAAACACCTTGAATGGTAAGCAAGTAGTGATAGGATTGTTTTAGATAAAGTATAAACTTGTACATCAAATGATAGATAAATCTTTAAGACGTCATGGAGAACGTATATGATAAAAAGATTATTATAGATAAGTATATTATTAACATAATAAAGAATTTTCAGGATTTTTAAGAAGAACTTATAACGATATAATGTGAATTGAATGGTTTGTGGAGCACCAAAGCTCATTTTCTCAAGCTAAAGCAAATTCATTTCATATTTAAGTTTTATGTTCCAGATCATTTTTTTTTTTTTAATTTTCTAAAAGAAGGAACGCCATTGAATATAACTAAGCATTTACACATAATAAGATATTCATCCTCTTAAATTGGATTCAGAACTACCATTAATAACAAGATTTCTTAAAACCCCAGTATTTTGTTCTATCAGTCTCAACGGAACTAGGCATATATAAAAATAGAATCAAACAAATTAAAGCTGTTCAAAAGAAAAACAAGGAGAAAAAAAAAGTCTAAGGATCGGACAAAAGCTCTAAAATCCTGGGGATAAGCCAAAATCAGGCAAATGCAGAGGTAAAAATATACCAGAGACTGCGATAGAAGAACCTAAGGAATGTCAAAGAAAGAAGAAAGAATACAAACAGTATTTAAAAATAATTTAATCTCCAGACAGTTAAAAAATTAGGGAAGAACAAAACAACATTAAATCATACTAATATCAATGAATGACTCACGATTTCCACTAAGAAATTTCAAATAGGCATTTAGTAATATCAAATAATTTCTTGATTTAAAAAATCCTAATATAATACTGTTAATAGTAATAATATTATCCTAATAATATAATATTGTATAATACTGTATATGTATATGAAGCGGGAGGTTAAGTTATTTATTCTAAATTATTTATTAGTAATGTTAAAACTCATTGAGTTTAGAATATTTTTTTTAAATAATCTGTCCACCGATTCTTGGGTTAAAAACCTCTTTTTTCCTTGTAAAACTGTTATCAAGAATCGTATTCAGCCGAGTTATAACAAGAATATTATGAAATCAAGACAAATGAGTTTTGATGAATTCATTCATTTATTTTTTTCAATCATTTTAATACATGTTACAATGTATACTTAAAACAAGAAGCTGCAAGTTGATTTCTATTCTAGTTCTGACTCAACAATTGTTATAATTCCCCAAAATATCACGAGAGAATAATTTGCCTGAAAATCGATAATTCAATACAGGAATCGACTTTTTTTTACCTTTTCTATCGTATTTAGTTTCCATCAGCTGCAAAAAAGACTAAAGCTTAACATTCGAAAATAGTGCTGTAATAAACTAAATGCAATACAAGGGGCAAATAATTCATCAGTTCCTAATTATCTAGTCTATATGGAATTTTTCATATAATTACGGAGTTCCAACAAACTATCGGATTCTTCCAGCATTCAGATTGTCCAGTCTAAAATCCTTTTATAAAAATCTCTTAAATTCCTGAAGATTTCACGAAATGAACGAATCTACAGAATCTTTTAATACTCATACGTTGCTGATTAGGCACGGACTGGTTACGTTTCCCCTTATAATAACTAAACTAAACTACATACTCGACCGAATCTACTCGGAAAAATAGCACCTACCCGGATCAAAATCAAGAGTTAGGCACGGAATTTAATTTTTGATGGTACTTGCTGTTCCTAGAAGGACCGCCTCACAGTGGAAGAAATCAACGCATTTGTTGGACATTAGACGAATTCTCTAATAACTAAATTTTTCATTTTTTTGGATCTTAAATTATACTTTATACTTCTTCTCAACAAAATCCATTGATAAATTAATTTTGAAATCAAATCTTATAGGAACAATTCTGAATGGAAATATATTTTTTAACTCATATTTTTAAATCAATCCACAGTTTGAGGCAATGCCTTAAATTAACCGTGGAACTACTGGAAAACAACTCATCTATAATAAGATATTTTAGGCAAATAAAACTTGGGATTATTTCATACGTCTGGGATTTTTCAATGAATATTGGGGGGAAAACTCAAAAATCAATTGCGAAAATCACCCACAAAACTACCTTCACAGTAAATAACTAGAATGTTTGACGTTTATTTACCATTAGTCGGATTCTGCTCCTAGGTGCTCTTTTCCGAGAAAATGATTTTTTCATTAATTTAAAATAATTTCTGTTGATACTTGCGTCTACTTTACGTAAGTTTTCTATTGTTTTTTTTTTTTTAAATTAAATGAAATTAAATGAAAATGAAAAAATAAACTTTATTCTGGGACTTACTATCCCCTAAGAATAAAAATAATGCACAGCTAAAAGTACAATAGTCTGGTATGTTATTTACAAATTAAATGCATCAGTAATTACTGCATAAACTTTTTATAGGGAAAAAAAATTAAATTTAATTTAAAAAAAAAATAAACATATGAAATAATAATTTTAGCTTAAAATACCATTGTATATATATTGTACCATTGTACATACAAACATATATATATATATATATATATATATATATACATACAAAAGATGACATATGTATCTATTTTAAAATAAAACCATATTATGAATATATACATGAGAAAGATAGTAATGATACTACTAATATGCAAATATAATAATCACAATGCATTCAGAAAGATAAAAAATATAAAAAAGAAATCAATGAAATAAAACAAATATAGTGAATAGAAAGGAAAAGATATATAGAGAAAAAATTAACTATTTGAATGTTAAAAAGACAAAATATTTACAAATACCTGAAAATATATATTTACACATCTACTTACTGCCTCTTATATTATATAGCTATATGAGACAAAAATAAAAAGTAATTTTTTAGACAGGCAAATGATTAAAATTGGCAAATTTACCTACAATGATATAATTATTGAAGTAATTCATTGATATCGGATATAGGTGAGATTGACTGACTGGATTTTTAATTATTACACATATTGGCGGCGTCTAACTGGGGGTTTTTCAATGTTTGTTGTACATTCATTTATCCGAATAATCCTTAACAAGTAAAATATGGGGTCTGTTGAGAGGGATAGCTTGTTCGATCAAAATAACTTAGTCCTACTATAGTTTAATAAGGTTTTTTTTTTTTTCTTTAAATTATTTACTGTGGGTTATACCTGTAATAAGGTAATTCTGATTTTTCAAAAATTCCGTATTTAGTGGCCGGAGTTCGGTAAACTATTTTGACAAAGCTGTTATGCCTCAGAAAATATTCTTTACCTACCAGAGCCTGACACCCATATGCTGGATCGATTCCGCATTACTATTATCATTATGATTATTATGAACATTAATTGACAGAATTAACAAAGAAATTACATTTCACTGGAGATACTAAAGTATTACTGAAATACATTAATAAGTTAATCCAAAAATAACAAGATTGCAATGTTAATATTAACAACAGAATAAATTAATATCACTCACCTGCCAGGCGGCCGTACCTCTGGAACATCCGCTCGACATCTGTCTTGCTGCACTGGAACGTATTCAGGTTACCGACGAACACCCTCGAATTGACAGCCTGGGGGTCCTGCGAGTTGGTCTGATTACCCACTTTGCTCATCTTCATCCTGAAAAATCATCAGCATCATTCAACATTAGTTGATTAAAGGATGTATTCCATTAACAAAATGAAGAGGTGACTGTCGCAGTCCTATTTGTCAAAGTAAGTTAAGAGAAAGAAAAATATGTATGTATCGCGTGATGAAGGTGATTCAACTGGAAATATTGCCTTCCCTTTCTGTTTGAGCTATTATCACTGTTTTCAGTTAGCCTGATGAACAAACCTTGCAAACGACAATTACACACGCGAAATCTTATTACTTCAGGAAATAGGTAAAGACTTCTATTTTGTAAACAAACTTCTACAACACGACCTAATATAGAACTATTATTATAGAACGCTTTGCTTTTTTCAATCAATGGGTTGAGAATAATTTGAAGAAGTACCTGTGATGTTAACAATTTAAATTTTAGTATAAGCATATGAGAAGCGAATTGAAAGATTTATTATAATAATAAATAAATGAAGCATTAGCGAACCGGAAGGTGCTGTCACCACACACCTACTTCCAACCCATCCCATTAAAATCCCGAATCATCCCATCTACTTCTCGTTCTAACCTTCGGAAGTTTACCCTAAACACTTACTGCCATTTTCGGAATTCGGTTTGTATTTCACCCAACTACTTTACTTGCTCATTTTAACCGCTATTCTGCTAATACCAAAACTCCAACCACTGGAAATTTTAACCGTTTCTACTACTAACCGTATACTTCTTTTAATCGGAATTAATTACTGGACCATTTAAAAGATTTCGTATAGATTTATTATCATGTTATCCATTATATATGACTGCAAGAGTTTTATTTTAAGAAGATTTTATGTTTTTGTGGTGCTAAATCCAAATATTGACTGACTTGTGGGAGGTCGGCTTTACAACGAAAATTGAAGGTGTTTTTAACTTTTTTTCTAATTTTTCGCTGATATATCAAAACATATTCATTTTTCAAAGACCTCGGTTCAGTACAGCTTTAAATTCAAACGAAATGATAAAGATAACTTTAATATAACTGTAGAACATTTTATTAAAAAAAAAAAAAAAGTCTGTGATGCAGTCAGGAATAAAAAGGTAAAGACAAGCTGAATCATTTTTATATACATATATAATGGGGTGCCAACGTTTCGTCCTTCTTTGTAAACTTTATTCAGGGCTATAGATATACGTTAAAAAAATAGAATGTGACGAATAAACAAAACAAATAGGAAAATATTTTAAATAATATAAAAGTAATGAAATATATTGTTGTTGTAACATTTTTCATTCAATTTATATTTCATTACTCAGTTGTTACTTGTTCCTTATTTTATTTTACTTATTGTATCATTATTTTACATTCAATTAACAATGCAAGCCCTTTTTATCGATGTACATAAAATAATAATCAACACAAAAATTACATGTAAATCAACATATTGCACATGAATTTCAAAACTTGTCTTGTATGAAATTTTGAAAGTGTACCTGAATTATCTTTTAATCCCAACCGCAAGTGAGGTGTATCGGGTGGTATATAAAGTTGATTCGCCACATTTTTTTGAAGTATGTTGAACTTAGCCATGCTGAAAGCTCAAGAGATTTTTGAGTTTTATCACTTTTTAAATACCTACATGTGCGATATGTTGAAGTATGGAGTGTACAGGAATAAATAAATCCCTGCCAACAGAATTACTGCAGAAATGGAAGCACTAGAACAAAAAATGTTCTAAATAAGAATATGTAAGAAGAAAACGCATTATTCATTCATATGTTGTAACAGTAAGTGCATGTGCATAACGAAAATCGACTTTATCTGAATAAATATTATATTATTAATGAATAAAAGAATGAAGACATTTCATCAATTAGATAACTATATTCAAGTTTGTTAAAACACTGAGGCTAGACTTGTAAATATTTCTGATTTATAAAAAATGTAACTGATAAAATTATAATTATCAGATATATTTATACTTATATCATAATTTTATTTAAACAGATCATGATTTTTTTGTTATCTTCTATATTATTTACCATTTTTGTTAATAATAAATGTCTGTTGTCAATCTAAACTAACATCATCATCGTTCTTTCCTATTGACTCCGTAAATAAAATATCAATAATAAACTATGAAATAAAATATAATGAGGGACAGGTTTTCGGTTTTTTTTTTTTTTAACTTTATTTAAATATTTAAACGTCTAAAACACTTGGATCGTTATTAGATAAAACGTTTGGCTTTTTTTCAATGACGTAAATAACAACTCAGACAAAATATTTGTGCTGAATTTTTAAACGTCTTAAAATTTAAAGTTTTCATTATTTATTAATAAACTATATAAAGTCTTCATTTATCGTGCAATAAAAATTAGGTGGAGACTAATTTTATATAGCAGTTTGCCCCATTAGACCGTTGATCAAATATTGCGGCAAATATGGGCCTGGATATAGGGCCATAGCCTCTCTCAATTTATTTAAGTTATTGATTCAAACATTACCCAAACACGTTCACAGAATAGCTAAGGTTTATATATGTCAGAGTCTACCTGAATATATTAGATATATTCGAAATGAAATTACATGCAGTTAAAAAATTAAATACAAGATAAATGTATTGTTACAGCTCGCCTAATTAAAAAATTAAAATAAAAGGCTTGGCTCGCTAAGGTTCGATGCCGACACCAACAACCTCTCACCACACATCTCCCGCTAAACCATCCCCTGATATCCCAAATCCCCAAGATCAGCTCTGACATAATTCTTCCATCTACATCTTGACCATTCGAAGACTCGATGCCGACACCTCCAATCTCCGTCTATACAACTTCCTCCTAATCCACAAGATAAGTCGTGATACAATACTTCTATCAAGGTCCACCCTATTTTTAAAACAGCTTTACCTAACATTTTGCATTGATTACTTTCTTTTTTTTAAATTCGATTATAATGAAAATTAATGTCCCTTAACTCCGCATTGTGAAGAAATTTAAATTCTTCATATGGACATATTTCTTTTTAGACAAATATTTTACTCTATGAGGACATGAAACATGTGAAGAATATCTCTTTGATTTCGACAAATATTGCGAACACAATCAAATACAATATATACAAATGGTGTTTTAAGTACAAAGTCATCCATTATTTACAAGCAAACCAATGCGATATTTATAAACTATATAATAATCTATAAAATCTATTAATAAAATCAATGTTTAATAATTGCATTATAATAAATGAGAATAAATATGTAAAGAAGAATTTACGGGGATGTTCTTTCGTTAGCGATAAAAGCAACATTTTGCATACGTAAAGAATCTTATATACCTATTTTAGATTTTATTTAAATATTTAAGCTCTGTGTATTCAAGTTTATTTCCTGTAACTGAGCCAGTTAGGGAAGAGACAATCGGTCGCCCTGAAGAAGACCTGCAAGGAAGGTCGAAATGTCAGCACTCAAATAAAGTTTTTATATTGAATGTGTATTCTCTTCCACCTTACTGCATACCCATTGCAGTTTATCATCTCCTTTTTATATTTAATTTTTTCATTATAGTTTACAATTTAATATAAAAAATACTATCTTTATTGTTTTACTACCACCTTTATCCTCCAATCAGGAGTTGGGCGAGACCCAGAAGAGTCTTTCTACTTAGAATTCGATCCAAGGCTGAAATAACTGAAAGTAAATTTACTGCCTACAGCCGGACTCGTTTTTGGGCCCGGAAACACGAAGTTGGATACCTTGCAAACTTGGCTACTCCATATTTAGACTAATTAAACACGTTATTATTTTGGTTTTATATATCTTAGCATCTAAGTTAAAAGAGATTAGAAAAATAATATTATTAAAAATAACATATAAGAACAGAAATAAATACAATTATATTTGGTCATAGACATATTCAAATAAAAAAAAAAGTAATAAATAAATACAAATATAAAGGAAAAGAGAGGAAAGATAACAATAAGAGAAAATTACACAACTAAAATTAAAAATAAATTCCTATTTTACAATGCCTAAACTAAAAATCATACAATTATATGTTATATACAGAGTAAGAAAAAATTGTAAGAAATGGAATCTAAATTTTAAAAATATTTATTTACAAGACTCCAGAAATGCAGAAACATGATAATATGAGAATAAATGGATATGTCAAACCATTTCGTGACTATTTTTTAGAAATGTAACAACTAAATTTTATAAAATTATATCCTCCATAAAGTTCTTTACGGGTGCAAAATGAAGTAGCTAAATCTATGGGAAGAGCATCCTCTTGAATTCATTAAAAATAAACAGTTAAACCAATGGATTTGAACACTGGTCATTCAGACGACTAGCAAATGCGGAATTACGGGGCGTTTTTACAGTGAATATACTGTAATTAATTGCGTTTCGATATTTAATATAGACAAATAGAGTGTTGACTAAAGTAATGAATGAATTTGAAAAGACTGTGATAACGCTTATTGTTGTTGTTGTCGGTGTTGAGCCTTAGGGTTGTTTTTAATAGATATTCTAAGCCATACTGGAATGATGGTATAAGCTTTTCCTGAAACTTAGTATATTTAAATATTCTACTAGATTTTAAAATATTAAAATAAAATAAAATGTATTTAACATTAAAATTTAAGTCGTCTTTTTTGAAGTCGTGAGTTATTATAACAAAAATAAATAAATAAATAAATAAATAAAAAACTGTAGGACATAGTTACATCAAAAGTTGTAATTATAAAGTATACAGAAAAATATGCAATATATTTATATCCAATATTTAAAAAAAAATTTGGAAAAAAGGTTACCTATACTGATGCAAAAAATATTAGTCAAAAAATATATTAAATGAACCCGGCGTTGGTTGCTAAGTTAGCGTTTCCCTCACCTTTCTAAAAAATATTTAATAAATTGGTCAGAATTTAACTTTCATTGCTGACCCTCAATCTAGCTGAGTTTAGGACATTTGCGAATAAGAATATTTGGTTTCGAAGTAAAAAGGATACAGGTGGCCTGGATATTAGGAGATTTTTACTGAAAATTGCGGGAAATGAGCAATTGCCTCACCTTCTTCAGCTTATCTCTCGTTCAGTTTATTCGTGACATTTTACTGAGCGAGTTTTCTAATTTATTTTAATTGATTGATAATTATTTGGGTTCAAAATCAGTAGTGGATCTAACTTGCTTGAATTGTTAGATAAAAAGCCAGTTGAGAAGATAAATTGTATTTATATTATTTTTCAATAATTTACTAGGAATCTGAAATTTTTCTATTGCAGATTCTTGTTTTGTGGCTGCTCGAGGCAATACAAAATAGGTATACGTGTTCCGAAGAAATAAAAACGAAAAAAAAAAAAAATGTGAATAGTGTAATATTCCAATTCGCAATGAACATACTACGTATATATACTTGTAATAATTGTATAGAAATAGAATAAAATAGTAAAATATTTAAATTTTATTTGTTTTGTTTTTTTAATAAAAATATATTGTTAATCCTTATGCTACTTACTACAATTATTGATAAATGATTAATTAATGATGACATTTATTTACCAATTATAACTACATATTTGGCAACATAAAACTGCGTTTTTTTATGAAAATCAAAGAAGTGAGGGAAATGCTCACCCAGCGACTAACAGTGTACCAGATCGGCCAGCGACCAACGCCAGGTTAATTAAAAGAAAACTAATTACGTAAAAATAAATAACAGGTCTTGATATATTTTAAGAGTTCCAGAAATGATTGCATTAGTTAGAGTTGACCAAGCGTTGCACCGAGCTCATCCCACTTGGACTGGAGAGAAATATTAGACTAAGACAAAGGAATCCCCAGGGTAATACCTCGAGATGTTTGAAGAAATAGCCATGGGAGTCAGGGAGGTAACTACCGCCTTGATATATTTAACAACAAATCTCGTCGGCTCAAATAAATATTTAAACATTTGATCATACTTCCCTTACTCTTATAAATTATTAAATCCTCATCAAATTGGAAACTTTACGGCAATGCGATGTGTTTTTACAGATCGATAAGTCTGGGAGTAAAAATTCAAATTCAAACAAAGTTATCTTATTATTTGAAAGAAAAGTTTCAAAACAATGTTTAATAGAAATTTATAAAAAAAACAAAAAAAAAAAACAGGATTATCTTCCTATTTTATTTTATTTCAATATACCAATTATTATTACTACGCATAGTGCTAATGTACAAACTTTAATTATTATTTGTCTTAATCGTGATTGTTGTTTTCTTTCTTCGATATCCATTTTTCTTCATTTCATTTTGCATAATTTTCTTTTTTCTTTACCGATTTATAATTCTCCAGTTACACAGCATTGGCTAACAATATTAGGAACCTAATATACTAAATTTTTTTTTTTTATTGTTGCTTTCTAAAACGAAATGGATCTTCTTAATGGGTTATTTCTGAATTCCTGCCTTTTAATCAATACTCATTGAAAAACATATTGTATAAAAAAAAAAAAAGTATCATGTTTGTTTATGATAATAATAAGAGTTTCACATTAGACGTAATTTGTTATAATAGTTTTTATACCAAAAATTTATATTTTAGAAATATTTGAATAATAAATGGAAAAATCGAATGAAAATCGTGCAAAAAATATGTCTATCTAAGAGCATTAATTCTACCACAAAGCAGGCAAGGATTGAGAAATGACCAATTAGAAGGATCCATTTTGTCGACAAAATTTTTTCGACCAACTTTTAATAAATAAATGGCTTAATAAAATAGACTAGTATTCGAAATGTCTAATATTTAGAGCCAATGCAGTACATACATATCACATTTTATTTAATTTCTTATTTCTTGTATTAGTTTAATTTATTGTAAAATATCAAAGGTTAATATGTTGTTAATCACACATTCTATCATGAGATAAGTAAACCCTTCACAGTTACGAAAATGTGAAAAACATGTAATGCTGAGCTATTAACACAAAAGTAAGCAATAAAGAAAATCAGAAAGAAAAATGTTGTTACTATGCCTTGGTATTTGAACAAATAATTATTAAATTATTATTGTTCTAACAACAGTTATAATAAAGTTGGGCAAAGTACTTCATAAAAGCAGCCCTGAAATCAAGTCAATGGGTGTACCAATGTGCAGTGGTCTACATAAACTCTTATATATCTCAATAAAAAGTTGGGTGAAAATCAATCATATGAATTTATTAGAAAATAAAAATTAACAACTCCAAAGAGAATTTAAGATCTAAATATTATTCAATAAATTACTTTTAAAAACAAATCATTCAAAATTGAAGGATGATTAAAAATTAGACATCTCGGAACATCTTTATTTATATTAAAAACAAAATTTAGCGAATACATTTCTTTTTTCCTTTACCCTTTCTCACCGTTTTGGCAACACGAGGTTCTCCAATTCTGGTGGAGTAAGGAAATTAATTAATACGGATTCGAACTTTTTACAAGTGCGTTACCTCTGAGATATGTCAGCTCAGTATACTAATAATAACATACAGAGTTATATATCATAATACTGTAAAATATGCTGGTGATAACACACCTAAAAAAATCTGAACATAATTATATAGCTAAACATAAAATTAACAACTAGTTGACATATCCATAAAGAAAAGGAATCTAGCAAAAACATTTAGAAAATCCGAAATATGATTAGTGTTTGAAAACCACGGAGCATTAAGAGATCGCCAGTAATAGATAAAACAGAACTTGGCAACGTGACAAAGCTAATAAAATAAATTATTGCGACAGGATATATATTGCTTGGGTCACTGGTTCGGGAGATTCTGATCTCGTATATTTGAAAACACAACGGAGAAGAAAGACTCAGCAGTACAAACAAAGGATGAAACGTAAACTTCTAAACTGCGGCGTTAAAATAATTAAAATATTAATAATAATAACAATAACAAATGATAATTAAAAAAAAAAATGTTGAAACAAAGATTTATAATATGTTAAGTACACAACATGGAATACTTGCTTCATCAAAAATTCCTGAAACCAAAAAAATAAATTCATTAAATCTTTAAATGCGGCAAACCCAGGAAATGAATTTTAACCTTTCCACCCTGACTAGAATAGGTTGGCAACCTTTAGAATAACCCGTCTAGTTTCATCACATAGGGACCTCGATATAAACAAGTTCAAATTCAAGTAAAAAAAAATGCAAATATCCATATGATATGATATTATTCCGAACATTTTTTTTTACATATCTATTTATGAAACTATGTCTCTTTTAAATCAAATCAAGTTTTTTTTTTTCTCAGAGTAGAGTCCAACGATAATGATCATTGACAGATCTTTTTTCCCAACACTTGCGGAAAAAAATAGCTAAATCAAGTTTTGAACGTTAGTTTATCTACTAGTTTTGAACGTTATCCTAAAAACCTGTTATTTAGCATTGACATATTTTTTCATTTACGCTCCACAAATTAGTTTATTTGAAGCATGAAATTAATAAAGGCTCTCTTATCTAAAAGCAACAGTAAAATAAAAAATGATTTATCAAACATCATAGTTATACTGAATAAATTCACTTCGTTATATTTCAATATTACAATACTTAAGTATAAAACTATCATTTTACAAAAACTATATTTCTAAAGCCTTCACTAAGTATCTAAATATTCATTAAATATTCAGCATTGACAATGATAAAAAAAAAAAAATAATTTGGGAATGCATGAATTTATTATTTAAAAACGAACAGTTTTCCAATAAGGAAGGGAAAAATAAACTTTTTGACTCCCATTGTCCTGTCTAAATTTTCCTTTACAAAAGAAAAGGAAAAAGTCAACATTAAAGTTGAACTTTAACTGTCAGATAAAATGGCACTCTGGCCTCACATTTTATCTTTTACCAGCTATGGACCTGTTCAAGTAGGAATAAAAAACAAGAAGTATTTCAAGCAATTTTGAAGTTGTGTATGTAACTTGAGAAAAAAAAAAAAGTAAATATTTTTCAATTGTCTGCTTAAAGTCAAATTTTTGCTTTCAGTCTAAAAAAAAAAAAAAAAACTGTACCACTTACAACCCATGAAGGGTCTCGCGTTCAGTACTTAAGTAGGCTGTACTGTTTCTAAGCCAACGGTTGTGAAAGGAGGTGATTTGGCCAGAATTCAGGCTCAACCGCCAGGTTTTTCCCCAATTAAGGGTACCCACTTTTTAAGAGGCTGGGTGGGCCCCAGGAGGGTCTCCCGACCTCGAATTCGATCCACGACTGAATTAACAGAATATAAATTTTCTGCCTTCAGTCGGACTCGAACTCGGGCCCGGGAGCATGGTAGTCAAGCGCCTTACCCACTGAGCTACCGCGCCTCCGCTTTCAGTCTAAATTCAACTAAATTCACAACCGACAAATATATTAATGACAACCAGCGAATGAGATGGCTGTAAAGCAATGAGAATGTTCTGGCATGAGAGGGATGATGAGGGGCATTGCCCAGTGGCACCTTAATCTCTCTTGTTAATCATTTAGTTTTATTCAAGGAGATCTCTCATCCAGTTCCTTTTCAACCTCCTACGGATATTGTTGGACATCATTGTTGTGGACATGTCATGTATGAATTTGTTTGGATGACCTTTAGGTTTATTGTGAAATTTTTCGTAGTGTTATTTTATGGTAGGCATGTGTAGAGTTATGGTAGGTTCGTGTCCAGAGTTATGTTACGTACAAATGTGCCTGTGTGATTGTCCTAAAAGTTTTAGCCTGAAAAGTTTGTAGTTTTTGTATACGCTTCGTTTTGGCAGTTCCGTTGATTAGTGAGGCATGTGATAGATAGAGATAGAAAATACTTTTGTTAATGATATTTACAGAATTTTATGTTATTTACAAAAGTGTTCAAAGTAATATTACTGACATAGCTACGGCTGTCTGTCAGGAGCGCTTATAATTTGAAAATGATTTTAAATAATTATTGTTTATTTATTTTTAAATATGTAAATATTTATTAATTTAGTAACTAATCTATTCACAAACAATGCAATACAATCTAATTACCTATTATATAATGTATTATTACTCATTAATTATTTCTTATATAATAATATGTCCTTAGTAAAGCATACAATATGTAGAGAGGCATATGTCCAAACAGGTTTTAGTAAGAAAGTGTAGGTATTGAGATTTTGTGTTAGGTTTAATTTAGAATGTCGTCCAATTAGAGAATTTAGCCTTAGCTAAAATCGTTAATGGTTTAACGTTTTACGTTCAAAAATAGTTTTATGGTCAAAAAGTAGACCAAGGTCACGTACTCTGTCAGTTTGCGGAATCTGTTCGTTGTCGATGAAGACAGAGGGACATGACTCCTCTTCGAAGTGAAAATGTGATGTGATGAGATTTGTTATTTGCCTTATTTTCCATAGTTTGCACCACTTGCTTACTGCGTTTAGGTTATGTTGTAAAGTCTGAGGGGCTTGCGTAGGGTCTCGGTGTCTTGTAATAATAGTAGTGTCGTCTGCATATGTAGCTGTCAGAGGGTCATTGGTAACGGGTATGACAAGCGTGCAATCAGTTTATTTAAATTTATTTTTCTATATGCTTAAGGGACAAGCGCCTCCACTCTATTACCATCTTGTACTGGAATATACTTCTATATATATTGCATCGGTAACTTTTATTTTTAAAGTATTTACTTATTTTTAAACACAGCTCGCGACAGTGTGTATTGCTTTGAACCTGATTACCCTTTTTTGCATTCGGTCATTGATAAATCCACTTTAATAATCGCGCTGCTATTACTTGAACGATATTTACCAGATAAAGCTCCCGTTATTCAGAATTTTGTGAATGATCTTAACCCCTCAAAGCCCAGAATTATTTTTATTTTTTTTTATGAATGACGTGTAATTATTTATTATATACTCTAGGAGCATATAACCTAAAAATGTACTAATAATTTTGTTTGCCATATGGCAAACGTAGTTCAAAACCTAGAGGTTAGTGAGGAGAAACAAAAATAATAATAATAATAATTATAATACAAGCCTTATTACCAAGTTTACTCAGGCAGGAATTACTCAGGAAGATATCCTGGCCAGAGAAATTTTTAGATCCAAAATCAACAGTTGAATAGTTGACCGAGAAGAAGCACCAAAGAAAAAGACTTGGAGACCTTACTCAAATGAAAGGAAGGCCTCTAGCTAGAGAATGAAGGAAATATGAGCACACAGGAGGGCAAGGAAATGCAAACAGTTCTTTGCGTTGTCCCGATTGGGCTCATTCGCTTTTAAAATATGAGTGTAAATATATATATAAATATATATATATATATATATATATATATATATATATATATATATATATATTTATATATAGCCTATAAAATTATCTTGAATGGTTAAACTTCGAAAAAACAACAACATTTGGGCATTTCTGCTAGTATAGATAGCATCCAATAATGAATAAGGAACCAAAAATCAATAGAAAACTTAAGTAGATAAAAAGTTGAAATGTAAAATATACCATAAACAAATAAATGTTATTAACAGAAAATAGGAGAGTGAAATGATATGTTAAATACGATGTAAATGTCAACTATTATTTAAAACTGTTTTATCACACTATTATAGTATCCTCATTTTCCTAGGTTAATAATGACATTCAATATATTTTTAGATACAGTGTACATTTGACCTTATTGAAATGTAACATTATATTAATCTATTAGTCAATACTCCTGGGATCTGGCTTTCCTTTATTGAGAATATCCATTTATTTATTCATTTATTCAGTGAGTTGGATAGTAATATTTTGCCAGTAAAAGCTGATATAGATGAAAATTTTTATAACTATATACACATTTACTTATCAAATCATATAACTCAGAATATATGCATTGTGGAATAGCAACACAGTAATCATTATAATAATTAAGCTAGATAATAGCCGATGATATGAATAGAAGCCAAACCATAATTATAGAGACATTTATTCTTTTTCTACCAATCAGGATCAATCAATGAAATTACACTGTTTGCTTGCTAATTAGAACCCATTTAAACCTTGTAACACTCGCATCGCGTTTATAAAATGACACACAACCATTAAAGCTTTTACTTGAGGTACGCTTGACCTATAGAAGGATCAATCGTAATTAAACCTTTTTATATAATGTATAATAATTGTTTGTTTATTTCGTTTAAAGTCACTTTATATGTATAATATAAATATGTTTTTAAAAATAAATTATCCTACTTGTTACACTTTCCAGTAAGAAAAATGGCAATAGAACAGAAATTAACCTAAGACTATATTCATACAAACTAATATAAAAAAAAAAATCACTACTATTTAAATAATTATTATAAAATCTATTATATGTTTTAACTATCATGTTTCATCAGTAAAAAAAAAAAATAAATAAAAAAAAAATAAATAAATAAATAAATAAAATAAAAACATTAAAAAAGTCGTAGTACCTATGCTATTCAGTCTCTTTTTAGTCTGCTACAATCCACATTACAATTACACATTTTACATGAATATATCCTAGAAATACCAGTTAAATCAGAAAAAAAGTTGGAAAAGATATTCGAAATTCAGGTTTAAAAATGGTACATTAAAGAACCATGACAGTTAATTTCCTAATAAACCTTATCTACTGATAGTCGTAGAATGAGTGAGATGTGTGAATTGATAATGAACTAAAAATAGAATAGAATAGAAACAAAAAAAAATTATTTTGGGACTCAGTCCCTTAAGAATAATATTTACATGAAATAATATATATATCATATCGAGGCTAGAGTTTTCCTATGTGATAATAAAAATAAATGAAAGTTTACTTTAACAAAAAAAAAATCTACATATATGAATAGAAACTCTAAATATATACACGTAGTACAGTATAATAACTAAAAACACAGTCATTTATCAAAAGATTCAACTATAAACATGTTAAAAAGAATTTAATTTTTAAAAAATATATATATAAGTATATAATGATTCTTGTAATTTATATTTTGTCTTAGAGACCAAGTAATAAGTTAAAAAATTATTTTCAACCGACTTCAAAAAAGAGGAGGTTCTTAACTCGTCTGTATTTTTTTTTTTTTTTTTTTTTTTTGGGTGTGTATGTTACGCGATTACTCCGTCAATTCTAAATCAATTTTGATGATTCTTTTTTAGATCTATAGGGAATACTTCAGAGGTGGTCCCATACAAAATATTTTGAAATCAACGCAGCACTTTTTAAGATAAATCAAAAAACCAGTTCATAAAATCACTTATCAACTGTTTTTTTGATTTATCTTAAAAAGTGCTGCGTTGATTTCAAAATATTTTTTATGGGACCATCTCTAAAGTATGCCCTACCGATCTAAAAAATAATCATCAAAATTGATTCAGAATTGACGGAGTAATCGCGTAACATACACACACACACAAAAAAAATACAGACGAGTTGAGAACCTCCGTCAATTCTTAATCAATTTTGATGATTCTTTTTTTGGCCGGTAGGGCATACTTCAGAGGTAGTCCTATAAACAATATTTAGAAATCAACGCAGCACTTTTTAAGAAAAATAAAAAAAAACAGTTAATAAAAATCACTGTTATATAATTAGGATTGATCCTTCTATATCATCATGCGTACCTCAAGTGACTGTTATATAAACTTACATTTTAATGATTTATGATTATGATTATCTAAAATCTGCATGGTAACTAAATCTCAATTATTAACAAAAATAATTTAAACATACAGTCAACTCTCGATGTGTTGTACTTCGATAAGCTAAATTCTTAAATTCTTAAAGTCGAACAAAATCTGCGGTCTCACCTCAATGAAACGATTTCAGATAAAGAACGTGAAAATCGTGTTGAAAATAAGTAGAACTGAAAATAGGGTTCAAAAGAAAGAACATCTAGGACCACCTCTATGAAACGAACAATTAGAAGTCATCGCCTCTATAACTCGAACTCAAATTAAAAGAATTTCATGTGTAATTTATATTCCGGTTTCCCGGCATTGTTTATCTTTCCATTCATAGTTACATCAGTCACTTATTATTAGTTATTCACTCGAGTGAATAATTTTACAGTGGCTATTGTAAATTCTTTCAATTAACGAAAAGTTAAAATTGATTGCAAAGTGGAGAAATGAGAAAGAAGTTGGGCGTTTGTTGCTAGTGAATTCCGGATTCCGCGTAGTTCTCTTTCAACCATCTTAAAGAATAAAAAAAAAGATCGCCACTGGTGTAAGGCGGTAAGTCTACTTATAGGCACCCTCAGAAAAAAGCGCAGTTCAGCTGAAAGTTATATGATAAATTGGTACCGGGTATTTAATTTTCTGTAGCAATGATTTTATATGTATGTACAAACAACTTTCCCATTAATGAAAATTTACGTAATGATTTCAACTACAATTTTGTGTTCAATTTTCCCATTTACACGCAGATAAGTGGAATGATAAACTCGATAGTTCAGTAAGTCGAACTATTTTTCAGGGTAGCTTGAAGATCGAAAATTGACTGTATAAACAAAAATATACTCACCACTAAAAAGTAAAAAATAAAAATAAGTTTTAGAAAAAAAACAAAACAGACTTCAAGATTAAACCTATATAATCAAACTTGAACTAAAAAATAAAAAATAATATTTTAATTGCTTCTAAACAAAAACCATTAAATGACAATCAACGAAATTATCGATACTTATATACCTATTCATAATTTATGATCAGTTATTTTTGGAATCGGTGCCAACCAAAAAAAAGAAAAAAAACAGAATTTGAAAAGAAATGGTAATTGTAAAGATGCTCCCACTGTTTCATCACCGCCACACCACTGTCTCCGGCCATTCGAAAGTTTATTGCTAAGGCAAGATTAAACTGCCCTTCTTGGCTGGCACCAACTCTAAAAATAACCGATCATAAATTGTGAATAGGTATATAAGTATCGATAATTTCGTTGATTGTCATTTAATGGTTTTTGTTTCGAAGCAATTAAAATATTATTTTTTATTTTTTAGTTCAAGTTTGATTATATAGGTTTAATCTTGAAGTCGGTTTTGTTTTTTTTCTAAAAATTATTTTTTTTTAAAAATACGCGTTTAATTTCATTCGAAGAATATATAATATTAATTTATTAAAATTATATTATTTTTTGTAATGTGAATTCGGGTCAAATGAATTTTAATTTTAAAATTCTTTAAAACCCTTAAAAGGCTTTTGAAAAAAAAAAATTGAATGAGCTATATAAAAGGTTCGTAAATCACAATTAATCAAGACATTCATTCCTGAATTAATACATTGATATGAATATTAATGAAGGTTTGCCAATTAATAACGAAATCTGTTTATAGGTCATTTATTGTATGGTATATTGTCAAATAGGTTTTATGATCTCTATATCATGATGTTAAAGCAATTAATCGCTTATGTTTTATAGAGTTATTACTAGGGATCGGATTTTTATGTATTTAAAAATGCCAAATATTTAATAAAAATATGCATTTATTTTCGTTAAATATATGGTAAATATGTGATTTTCTTAAAATATTTTCAGAAATATTAAAGTAAAATGGACATTTTTTTTTTTAAGTTATAATGATATATACAACAAAAGAACACTTTTACAATTTAGAATAATTATTAGGAACAAAAGTATTTTTTTACAAGTTATAATGATTTATACAACAAAAGAACATTTTTACAGTATATGATAATAAAAGATGTGTTAAATTTTCAATTTTGAAACTTCTCTCTGCGAAATTGTTTGCAACCTCATGGAATTTCAAATGTTGCAACGTAAAGCGATGATGATCTATTGTTCTCTTTAAGTTTTATCTCCAAAACTATTAATCAGATTTAAAATTACTTTTTTCTTCTAAAAGTTAGTTTAATATACTATTAGGCGTGATATATCAAGTTTAAATTAGGTCTTATAAAATACACATACCAGAACGCTACAATTCCCGTTCTTTTTTTAATCACGTTTTTAAAGGATATTTTTCACTATAACTCCAAAACTATCAAATTTCTTTTTTTCATCTCAAAGTTGATTAAATTTACAATTTGGTCATATATACGTAATTTATATTAAATCCCATGAAATACCCAAGCCAGCCCACTGAACTTGTCATAATTGTCAATACACACACATTAACTTGCTAGCGTGGGTGTTTTACGAGATTGAATATAAATATATAGGATCTAATAGTAAATTTAACCAGCTTTGAGATAAAAACAAAAAGAAATATGGGATCGGACAAATAGTGTCGGAATTAAGCCGCAAGTTCTAATTTCTACAATTTTTCCCAAGACCTGTTCGCGAAAATTGGCACGATTTTAGACTTGTTTATTCATTACGTAAGTTCTGGTTCCAGCAATACTTAATATTTGCAGACTTTTTTTCGAAAAAAGCTTCGTTTTCGTGCTATAGGTAAAAACGAAATTAACCGGTATTTTGGGCGTTTTTGCGATTTTGAATAATCAGCCGACCGCTGCCGTGGTAGCTAAGATCAGATTCGGATTCAGCAGCCCAAAAAACATGAAGATTCGTTAAGAATAAAAGATTGGCAGTTTTTCTTGAAAACGTCCTTTTGGAGCCTTATTTTACTAAACTATTGTACCCACTGTGATCCACAGCTCTGCAGTCTGTGGTTCATAGTCCCTGTCAACCACCTCCAAATTATGAAAATATGCTAAAAATGAAAAATATGTGGCAATATGTATTTATTTCGATCAAATGTGTATAAATATGCAATAACATCCAAATATGTGGAAATATGTGAAATAAATGTAGCCTAAAACGGCTTGAAAAGTGTCAGTATGAACTCTTCAAGTTGAAAAACGTCTGACAATTAACTAGAAAAAATTATGTAAATACATACGAATCCGATCCCAAGTTATTACTAAAGACCGGATTCCCGTGCAATTAAACGGAATCGCACGAAATGAGCACCTTTTGGGGGTTACTGGAAAAATATGCACATTTTAAGTATTATGTGCACGAAAGAGCCTTTTTTTTTTATATTTCATTAAAAATATTATAATTTTTTTTTTTTTTCATTTTGAGGAATGATGGGCTTTACTTTTATATTATCAACAATAACATTTTCCTACATGATTTTCGAAGAAAGATATAAAAACCCATGGTTTCCAATAATTTCTTCGAACTCGTTAAAAAAATTATATAATGTTGAACAACTTTCAATATGTTTCTTTGTGTTAAAATTCGTAGAATTTCTGATTAAATTTTAATCCACCTTTCAACCTACTCTTTAATTTTCATTTCATTCTTACAGTAGATTTCAGTTCGGTAAAAAAGTACAAGTAATAGTGAAAATGCCTGAAGTGGCATCCCACCAATTGTCCTAAATTAACAAGTGGATAAAACCATATCCAGACTTCTTGTAATAAATCAATTGGTCTGATCGAGTAAGTATATTCTATCTTTAGATAAGTTGACTGCTCCCAATATCTTTTTATTTCAATTGTTGGTACAAATAGTGAACTACAGCACAAAAATCCAAGCGAGCTCCAGTAAATAATAAACTTAAATTAATATAATTTAAAATAAAATAGATTTTAGAAAAAACAAAACAAAAAACGACTTCAAGATTAAACCTACATGTTCAAACTTGAACATAAAGGTAAAAAATTATATTTTACTTACTTCGAGACAAATTACAAGACAATCAACGAAATTATCGATACTTATATACCTAATCACAATTTATGATCTGTTATGATTGGAGTCGGTGCCAACTAAGAAGGGCAGTTCAATCCAGCCTGCAACAAACAAATGGCACGAGACAGCGTTGTGGTGGTGATGAAATAGTGACGAGATCTTTACAATTACCATTATTTTTTTCGAATTATGTTTCTTTTGGTTATCGCCGACTCCAAAAATAACTGACCATAAATTGTGAATAGGTATATAAGAATGGATGATTTCGTTGATTTTCATTTAATTTTCTTCGTCTCCAAGTATGTAAAATATTATTATTTACCTTTCAGTTCAAGTTTGAACTTGTAGGTTTAATCTTGAAGTCGTTTTTTTTCTAAATATTATTTTTATTTTTCACTTTTTAGTGGTGAGTTTATTTTTGTTTATACAGTCCATTCTCGACAAGTCGATCTTTAAGCTACTCTGAAACATAGTTCGACTGAGCAACGACTTATCGAGATTATCATTCGATTTATCTTTAAGTAAATAGGAAAAGTAACACAAAATTTGATTTGAAATTATAACGCATATTTTCCACTAATAGGTATTTGTATATTGTTTGTACATTCATATAAAGTCACTAAAAACAGAAAATTAAACACCCGGAGCCAGTTAATCATTGAACTTTCAACATCACTGAACTGCGCTTTTTTTTTTCTGGCGGTACCTAAAATTTGATTTACCGTTTTTTACCAGAGGCAATCTTTTCTTTACTCTTTAGGAAAGAGAAGTGCGCGGAATTCACTAACAATAACCGCCCATCTTCTTTCTCTTTTCCTCACTTCACGAAACTTTTCTTAAATTGAAACAATTTTCAATTTTCGTGGAAGCATTGTAAAACCACTCTAGTGAAAAACCAATGTGCGACTGGTGTTTCTGTGACCTCAAAAGGTAAACAGGAATGAGTTAATGGCAGAAAACAGGAAAGCAAATTACCCATGAAATTCTTTCAATTTTAGTTCGAGATATAGAGTAGATGACTTCCAATAATTCAATTCATAGAGGTGGAAGTCTTAGAAGTCCAGTCTTTTAACTCCTATTTTTAGTTCGACTTATTTACACAATATTTCACGTTTTTTGGCTGAAACAGACTTATTGGGGTGAAATTCACGAGTAATGAACTTGCGACAGTAGATTCTGATCGGATCATTTAAGAAATTAGCTAATCGAAGTTCGACCTATCGAAAGTTGACTGTATATTCAAATTATTTTTGTTAATAATTTAGATTTAGTCACCATGAAGAAATCTTTTTAAAGTGGAAGGTTATATATAACAGTGATTTCTTATTATATGTTTTGTTTTTTTTTCTAAAAAAGCGCTGAGTTGATTTCAAAAATATTTTTATGGGCCCACCTCTGAATTATGGCTTACGGAATAAAAAATAATCGTCAAAATCGATTCATAATAGACAGAGTAATCGCGTAAAAAAGAAAAAAAAAAAAAAAAAAAAAAAAAAAATATATATATATATATATATATATATATATATATATATATATATAGATCGTATATATCGTATATATCGTGTAGGTATATATATAGACGAGTTGGGAACCTCCTGGAAAATATATATATTTTATGGAAAAAAACGTGAAAAGAATGAATGATATTCCGTTATATGAATTAACTATATTTTAGGTATCAGCTTTTCTGTTTAAAGGATATAAGTTATAATCGTCTAAACTACTTTTAGTTCGATATCCAAATAATAAAGTTCTTTTGTGCTTGACGTTAAGTTACAAGGCCTCCTAGAATTTGCTTAAAAAGGAAGTCGACAATGACTAATTATTCTGTTTACCAGGAGTGAACAACTGGGTGATTGATGACGAAGAAGTGATGGTAAACATGCAGACCTCCGCCTGGGTAGTGGATAATGCAATTGTACCTTGCGGCAGGAAACAGGAAGGCAAAGGGCCCACCGTAGAGCACTAGGTCCCAGGGGAGTTGGAAGACAATCCTTTCCAGGTGTCAAAGGTGCCTGAGGTGGATTGTCTTGACTTTTCCTTTTCTATTCTCTACCACAGTTTGTTTGTGGTTTACATCAAAATATATAATTTGAAGTTAAACTACTTGATTATATAAAGTCGAAATTTAATTCTATTTATTTACATAACAATGAATTAAACACAATACAGAATAATTGAAACATTTTTTTTCAATATTGATGTTTTCCAATGAAATAATAAAATATATAAATGGTAACTCGAATACATTATGAGAAAACACTTTTTAACATGAATTATGTCTCGAGTTTACATTCACAACACAATGATTCAACAGACAAACACTGAACAATACCTTGGTCGGACACTTGATGTTATCGAGTCAACTTACTTTTCTCAAACATTTTTGTTTTTAAGAATGAAGTAACTCCACGTAGCTCTAAAAATAATTCCAGAACAAACTACACGGATACCCCAACACATTCATAAACGTAATAGCCGCGAAGCACAGACCAGATAACACCCAGAGAAGCCAGAAAATGAGCTAGTATAGTTAGAAAGAAAAATAAAGTTGATATGTTCTGCCTTCCCTCGCACCTCTCACGCGTAAGCATCACTGAACGATATATAATTGAAAACAAAATCGTCGAACGCTTGATTGATAGTTTGATAATGATTTACAATTCTGATAATGTTCTAAAAAATTAATGAAATCTAACCATACAAATAACTCTATTTCGTATATGGAAAATAGACATCATTTTTTTTTTTTTTTTTTTTTTTTTTTTTTTTTTTTTTTTTTTTTTTTTTTTTTTTTTTTTTTTTTTTTTTTTTTTTTTTTTTTTTTTTGTAGAATTTAGTTAGACGAGTTTGATGAGGAAAGACAGCTTTAATCCCAAGAAAAAAAGCCATCTCCAATTGCAATAAACACAAATGCTGCGAATGTTCTAACTTATTTTAAATTAAAGTAATTGTTATGCCTTGGTAAAGAAAGTAAAAAATTCTATATATTATTAAAACTATCTCAGCAGTTAGAAAAAACGGCTGTAAATAGTTGTTTAGTAACAGTCAATAAATCTCAGGGACTGTAATGGAGTTCTTTGCAGAAGGACAAAACAGTAGTTAGAAAAATCATTGGCTAAATGTTGGCCATGTAGTTTTTGCTGTTTCATCTATACTATTGAAATAAGATGAAAAAATAAACTTTATTCTAGGACTTACAGTCCCCTAAGAATAATAATAATGCATAGTTACAGGTGCAATAGTCTGGCCGAATTATATACAAATTAAATGCTTCCGTTATAACAGCATACATTTTTGACAGGAAAACAAATTAAATTAAATTAAAAACAAAACACAAAATAATAATAATAATAACAGAAAATACAATCGTATATATAAAAGAAAGATAAAATAAAAAAAAGTAATTTTAAGTATTTATTTAATTATTTACATATTTGCGGAAGATTGATTGTCTAAAAGGTACAGAAATTAATTATTTTTAAAGGAAGTTATGGAAGCTGCTTTACGAATAGAAGTGGGTAGGGAATTCCAGAAGGAGGTAGCACGAATGATGATACTATTAATAAAAGGACAAGCCATTTTTCGTTTGTGATCACTGACCACAAAAACTACTAAACCAATTACAACCAACTTTTAACATCGCCTTTAAATTAAATTATTGTTAAAAAAGCGATAAATATGTGTTGGGCAGTAAAGTTGGAAAATTGACCGATAGGTGGCGAGCGCCATTCAAGAGAGGTTACAAAAAGACTGTGTTATATAGAGCTAGAAATCGATAATAAAATTTGCTTAATTCTATTAAATTTTTATTAAAAAAACTATAAATATTAGGTGTGACATGTGAATTTCAGTGGTTTAATAATTGAACGATATGTGGCTAGCGCCATTCTACGACAGAGTTTAACTATTAAACCTATTTTAACTATATCATCTTCATATTTCTAGGAAGATTTATAATAGTGAAGTTTACTATAATGATAATTTAAATGTACAGTGTTAAGTGACAGACACGATGTTTGTCACACTGTCCTAATCTTTTAAGGTTACAAATTGAAATCCAACCAGATGAATTCTTTAAAATTATTTCTGCCTAATCGCGAATCACAATCTCAATCTTTTGCTTTTTGATATAGTTTATATATGATTTATGGGCCTTCAGATCAGTTGGTGATCTAGTCCCTTATCCACAAGAGTCTCTAAATAGTCTGTGTCCATCTGGATTTCCAACTCATGTATTAAAATTAAAAATATGATGTCCAATTATACTTTTACGTAATCTCCAACCACCCAATCAGTTTAATTGTACCATGTTAAAAATTAAAGCTATGCTTGAAAATATGATTAATGATTCTCAATTGCATACTTTAATACAAGATTTTTATCTATAAAAACATATAATTTTAATCAGTTGAAAGTTCTTTCCTTATGAGCGCGGGCGTAGCCGCAATGGGGGATGATGGTAATCAATAAAGTAGTAAATAAAAGTAATAAGGGTAATTTATAAACAATTTTTATCGATATTTATTTACTTATAGCTAACTTCAATTTTCAATATATAAAAAATATCATATTAAATATATAAAATCTCCATAAAATACATGCTTTCCGCTTATTTCAGTTTATCTACCAGAGACAGTTTGCATGCACGAACAATTTTATTCACTTTTTATTATCATTCAAACACAACGACACCCATAAAAGCCGGTAGAGAAATTGATCAAGTGAATACTATTAATAAAAAATATTATATGGTTAGCAGTAAAAACGGAATAATATTATAAATTATAATGACTGTTACAAAAAAAATAGATATATCAGTAATTAAATTTTATCAAGTAGTTCAAGTATCTAGGGTCTGCAGTATCTAGGAAAAATAAAATTCAAGAATGTGCCGGCAAAATGTCCCCAAACCTCACAGCTGATCGCACGTCATCACCACAGGCTCAAGAATGAACTGACGAGGGTCCTCAAAAAAAAAAAAAAACTTTATTAACTTTGACGAGATGAACTGTGTTGATACAAACGAATTCACAAGCTACTGTCCTGTTTTTGTACACTATAATCTCCAAAATATCATTATGCAACCGAAATTCTGCAATTATATAATTAACCCTCCGGAGATAACTTGGGGTCTGCATTGACTCATTTTTGTGAGCGAATGCGTCTATTTCTTCGCCACTTATTTAGCTTTATTTGTTCTCTGACTTCTTCCAGTTCAATCAAAATAGAAAACGTACTATCCAACATTCGGATTTCCTGAAAAATCGGCCGTTTCAATATATTCGTTTCAATACAGTCTCGAACACTTCCCTATTACATGGGTCTTCCGATCCCTTATAGACACGAGGAAGGTAATAAACTCGTCACCGGTTGGCCTGATATACTGAAACTCAGTAAAACATTCCATTTTCTAGACCACATAGAGATCCCGGTTGTTCATTATAAATTTAAGGTTAAAACCAATGTTCTCTGTCTCAAGGAAAACATATTACCGCATGGTTTTACTTATATCGAAGACAAATGCGTAATGGGAGGTTAAGGTTAGGTAAGGATATTAGGTTGACTATTAGTCAAAACTTTAAAGTGGTAAAGCCAAAGAAACTAACGGAATAAAAATATCCTGTACTTCTACTATGAAGCCCGTAAAGACATATACTAAACCGTACGATAAATTTATCACGGAAAACCTAAAACACAGTTCTTGAATACCACTTCTTGATCACACTGTTCTTAATTCCGGACACCCTCAACCTTCTTTGCATACCTGTACCACTTACAACCAATGAAGGGTCTCGGGTTCTTTGCATACAGGAAGCCTATATGTAGTCAATGCTTAGAAATAAGAGACTCCATAAAATACTACTGGGTGATGTAACTCGTGTTTTGGGAAATGAAGATAAGGCTAATACAAACAGTTTTACATGAATTAGAAAATAAGTGGTCGATGTGTGAAAAGCCGATATGTAAAGAGCATGAATACATTTAACATGTTTGTGTTTAATGTATATAAAGCATGAATTTGGTTTATATTATTATTATTGATATTCGTTAGATTATCTATATCTATACTATTACATAAAAGGACAAGCCATTTTTCGTTCGTGACCGCGAAAACTACTGATCCAGTCATTACCAAATTTTAACAATTTACAATACAATCTTTATAAATCAAGGAACGTCCAGGAATAATAAAATTTACACATTTTCAATTAAATGATTGCTAAAAAAGCGTTAAATATGTGTTGGGTAGTAAAGTTGGAAAATTTACCGATAGGTGGCAAGCGCCATTCAAGGGAGTTTACAAAGATAAGGTGTTATATAGAACTAGAAATTAATAATAAAATTTGCTTAATTCGATTAAACTGTTATAAAACAGCTAGAAATATGTGGTGTGACGTATGGATCCCGGTGAAGTTTAAAAATCAAACGATAATAGTGCTATTCTGCAACAGAGATTGTTATAGTAAAATTTTTGAATCCATCTGTACTAAATTTTTATTACATCTCCATAGCTCTAGGAAGGTTTAGCAATAATAAAAATTTAAATGTTCAATGTAGAGCGGAAAAAAGGAGGTTTGCCACACTGTCATATACTTTTATGGTTAGAAATCAAATCCAACCAGATGAAATCATTTATGCTGGCTAAAACCAAATCAAAATGTCGATACTTTACTTATGGATACTGTGTGTAAATATATAATTCATGGACCTTTTGTTTTAAGCACTGATAATGCGATTCTTTTTCTATCTCTATCCCACCAACTCATAGATCAAAATTAAAAATTCGATGTCAAATTATACATTTACGTAATCTTCAACCACCTAATCAGTGAAATTTTATCTAGGTTAAAAATTACAGCTATGAGTGAAAATATTATTAAGGAAATAATGCTTATTAATTTCATACTAAAATACAAGATTTTTATCGATAAATAAAATAAAACTTCAATTATTAGTTAAAATTATTTATCACTTGAGGTACGCATGATGGTATAGAAGGATCAATCCTAAAATTATTTATGTTCCTTACCTTTGAGAGCTGACGAAGCCCCTACAGGGGATGCTAGTGTATAATCATATATTCATATAATCGTGCTAGGGTGTATTCGTTGAAAAAGCAAGAAGTCTGAAATTATTATATATATATATATATATATATATATACTCTCTATTTTGTTCAGTACTAGTTCAGGAAGAATAAAATAATTAACTTCATCTAATATTATAACTTTTTGTATGTAATCACATCATTCCATACATTTCCGTTACTTATTTGATTTGCGTTTGTTTTTAAATAAATAAAAATTTGCAATAATTTATTACATATTATGCAGTTAGCCATATCACACCTTACTTTCTAAATGTATGCAATGGAAGCTAAACTGGTCTGGACGGACCCCAGGTTGTATCGGTTGTAGCTTTAATTCACGTTGTCTACGGAGAGTTAAAAACGTTCATTAAAATTAAAAATAAATCACAAATATAATATTCGATTGATTAAAACTGATGCTAAAAACCTTCATGACTATAAATAATAAGGGGTATAAACACATGTAAATTTAATTTGTATCATTCCATCATTATTATTTCAGAATTAACTTCCACATACATAACTTCCTGGATTCTCAAGTTAGTATACAGGAAATACCAGGATCAGAAAAAAAGTAAATTCGAGAGGCAACTAGGAAGGAAGCAGAGCAGAACGAACGAAGTGTTACCCGAGCACAGTTGGAAAGATGTAAGGTACTGGGATGGGGCTAGGCCCAGGGGAACCGACCGCTACGGCCAACTTGTAACTGAACATCGGGTTGTTTTACCGATAGTCCCTCAGGGCAAACTGGAGAATCTGCTAAAGTGAAATTTTACTTATCTCATCAACCCTACCAGGGCTAAATTGTTCAACAAACAATCTGAGAGCTATTCATCAGGCTGAGCTGCAGAAACAGCTTTAGCAGCTGTTAAACTGCCTATAATTATTTATTGAAACCAAAAACTTTCATTGTAGAATATTTATTGCTTAATTTGTACATCAAGATGAAATGCAGGATTATTTCTAAACAAATGTTTGACATTCAAGATTAACTTGATTTCTCTCAACAAATTTCTGCTTAGGGATAGAATTTTGAACCATTGTTGTTAACCATTTCTGTTCAATATATTTTTAGTCGTTTAGAAAAGGGACCATATAATTACAAAAATGGTAGTTTGCCAGCTAGAGGTCTGGAAAAAAGGGCGGTTAATGATGACACTATGCTCTGGCAATTTATAACAATGATGTTTTTTTTTGTTTTTTTTAGTGGCCCTTATATACTTTAGCTTAATCATTTGCTTAAAGGTGGTCAACTCCGTTCGCTTTGCTAACTATTATTTTCTCTGCAAGTTTTCCAAGTTTTTGAATTTTCATCATCAATGCTAGCAGAACAGCTACGAATCTTCAATGAAAGTAGTCCTGCAACGAACCTCCTTATTTTTAAGGCTAAATTCTCACTCTCAATTTTTTTTATGCATTGTTACAGAGCATGTACTCGAAAAAATTAAGTATACGCATAACACGTTAAACTTTTGAGTAAAGACTGAATTATTTCCAAGTAGTGAAATGCTAAAGAGGTACAAACGAATGTTTGAGATAGGAATAATAAATATTGACAAATCATGGAAAGATAAGAAAATGTTCTTTAAAATATAAATATACTTAGTGCTATATCGCTCTCTATTAGCCTCCACTAGATTTGTCCACTATTGACACTGTTAAGAGAGCAGCGACGGTATCTCGTGGGTTTCATAAGTGGAGGGTAAGTCTGGTTGAGGGTTCGCCAGAATGCATATATTTTATAAACATTGTGATTACATTTTTTTATTTTTTATTTTATTTAATTGAAATTTACAACTGTATATATAAATATATTGTACATCAAGCAAATACGATGATAATGATAAAAATGAAACTTCACTAGTTTTTAAAGCAACTTATATATATATATAACTTATAGCACTTATAACGGTTCTATATAATGAATTATATTAGAAGGTCTCGAGGTCATCTTCTTTTCAGACGCCTCGGAGGGTTATCTGGAATGCAATGAGAAGCAAGTAGTGATACTACTGGGTTTGAATGATTGTGGAGTTTGCTATGAAAGGATAGATGTCTGGTTTGAGCTAAGTCAGAAATGTAAGGTATATTAAGATCTTTGTGGACAAGTTTTTTTGTGACGAAGTAAGGAGCATTTAGGATTTTTCTAAGGATTTTGAATCGTAAGGATTGGATACGAGATGATTGGATGGTTTAGTAGGGCCCCAAAGCTCAACTCGGTACGTCCAGATAGGTCTAATCACAGTCATGTATATTAGTCTTTTGTAATTAATTGGGAGCTTTGAACGTTTGTCTAGTAAATTTTGAAGTAGTCGAAAACGACGGGTTGTTTCTTTTCGTTTTAGTCTTGTGTGTGGATTCCAAGTAAGACGTTTGTCCAGATGGAGTCCTAAGTACCGGATCTATTCAACGAGGATTAAGGGGACATCAAAATTATTATTTTGATTCTCCATTTTCGACACCATTCTTGAAGGTTTATTATATGGGATTGGAGTGTCTAGGGTGATTATATTTAAATTTGTTTTCTCCATTCCAATTTTCTTTTAATTTATTTGATGTTAATATTGTTTACAGTTTATTTTATTGATTTTCATTGAACATATTGCATTAATGAATTATGTCATCCTTGTTGCTTATTGCCTTAATGTAAGACAGATTGCAGCTTTAATTCAATAAAATAGTTCTATCTATCTATAGACTATAAACAGTTTTAAATTCAAAGGAATAATTTAAAGGAAAAAATAGAGCCTACCCAATTTTTTGGACAGCCCAATACATTGTGATTTGCATGCTTTATCTGTTAAACAAACAGAAGATATGTAAAGTTTCGAATTATGAAGAATCTATGGAGAATTCCGAGTTCAACTCGAAAAACACAGGACAGCAGCTGGAAAATGACAAGATAGGGGGAGAGATGTAACAGTGTAGCGGGGACAGGTGCAAAATTCAGAAAAGCGACAACTGCAGTTGACAGTTGGAGGCCGCACTGCGCTGGCCCAGCAATTTATCATCCCAGTCGACATCCCTCCCTTATCGTTGGTAATGTTTTCAAACATTACATACTTTTACTATCATTGTATTGCTGTTATTTTATTTATTATAATAAGAAAAAAAAAAATGGTTCGTACACAAAAAAATACATACATATATATATATATATATATATATATATATATATATATATATATATATATATATATATATATATATATATATATATAGATATAGTCTGTTCACACACCTTGTTCACTATAATTATAATATATGAATATATAGATCGACATTGATGAAGTCGAATTAAGTGCGATAAAGTTGAGCTAAACAGTTTTTGATTTTCAATGTTATGTTAGAACAATATTTAATAGTTTATTATAATTAAATTTAATATAATTATTTTCATATAAAGCTATTATGTTGTTTAAATTAATTTAGCAAATTTTTAAATTGTTATCTAACTTTAGTAAGATCAATAAAACAAAAGAAGCATATAATAATGCTAAAACTATGTCAAATGTAATTCAAATATATGGTCCCCTAATACATTTACAATAAATAGATAGCATATATATATATATATATATATATATATATATATATATATATATATTTTAAAGTTTTTATTAATAGTTAATAATAAGACGGCTAGATGAAAGAGGGGCGGTTCTCTATGGAGTCTGGAGTACAAGGGTGAATCCCTAAATCCATCAAATGGAGTTTGAGCCAGGTAGAATAGTCCAATCAACGAAGGATTTTTAGGGGACTTAATTCATGTAGAAGCCAATTTTGGCACAGTTGTAGGGGGAGGTGTCCTTAACAACATACTAAAAGTACTGGGGGGGGGGGGTGGAGCTAAGGGTGGGGGAGACTAAACGTTAATAACTCGAAAACTCTAGCGAAAATATGTTTATGTGATAGATTAATTTTCATAAAATTGTTTAAAAAAAAGGTTCTATACATTTTTGTTTTGGGATCAATGCTTAAGAAGATATAGTGGGGGGGATATGGAAAATGTAAAAAAACACATTTTTATTGTTAAAATTTATATATTTATTGTTAAAATTGCAATGTTTAATGTTACAAATGAATAGTTTATTATAATTAATGGAACGCTTATTGCTAAAAATAAAATTATTGTCGTTAAGACTAATATGCTTATTAAAGTACTTGCGGTAAGTCGGACTTTTCTTCAAAAACACGTTTGTCGGTACTCTTTTGGCTCTAACTCCGAAACTATTAGTCAAATCTCGAATTTATTTTTTTCATCTTAAAGCTGGTTAAATTTATTATCAGATACCACATATTTAATTTAAAATACGTTCCGTGAAATATCCATTCCACCTCGCTGAATTCCGCGTACAGTTGTGAAATCCTTATTCTTTCGGAACATTTCTCGTTATAACTCTAGAAATATTTGTTCGACTCTGAATTTCTTTTTTTCATCTCATAGCTGGTTAAATTTGTTATTAAATCCTATATATCAAATTATGATAAAATTCCGTGAAACACCCACGCCAGCCCAGTTAACGAAGAATCGAAGAAATTATAAATTTTGCATTATGCCTTTCATAAGGCCAATATCAAGTCTTTAGAGAATCGTTTCTTACAGTGATACGCTCTAGCATCCTCAACATTAAGAGCGTATTATGAATCAGCACAGTATAAGAATTACTGATCCACGTATAAAATAGCTGTTCTACAAATTTAAAGGCGCTCAAATGCCGAATTTTATTAATTGAAAAATAAACAAGGAATCCTGTAATTACTGCAATTTATACGAGGTATTTTTTTCTAAATGTATAAGACCGACTTCTAAAACAAATTTAAACTAAACTCCATCTCATGGCATCAGGGTTGAGAAGGTCTCATATCCCACGATGCCTTTCAGCCTTGGACACTACTTAGCCCCAGGCTCTTGGGCGATACTTTCGGGACTTAACTGAGTTTAGAAGTGGACGGAGACTTGAGAACTTGTACATTAGCGGGCTGGTGTGATTGGAAGGACCATTAGAATGTGGGATAATCAAGTTGATGGCTTAGCCGCTGGTCGCCACATTAAGTCCCAACACAATAAAGCAGACCCCTCCCCAAACCCCCCTTGGCTCTCCATGCTGTTCTCGGCTTTTTCTCTCCCTCGGTGGCTACTTAGAACTCATTCCCTTCTATCGGCCTCTCGTCAGGGGCGTCAGTTCCATTTCCTGAGGATGGCAATTAGTAAATTACCTTCCACAGCAGTAATTAGTGCCATTATGTGAAATTGAAACCAATAATTAGATAGGTCTTAGCATTTAATTAACGGTGATTAACTATAGTTTAATTATTATAATTAAAAATAATTATTTAAGTACAAAGTAGAAAATGTTCAATTGGGGGCGTTTAGAAATTGATTAATCAAGTAAAGACGTGCACGTACGAATCATTTAATTGAATCCGAATCTGCACTGAAAAGTCTGAGATAATATCTTGTTTTAAACAGAGAGAGTATTTAACTTGGCACTAGAATACGTCATTAGGAAGGTAATGATTATGAGAGACGGACTAGAAATAGGTCCGGGATAAATTCCGGTTCTCATGATATGGCACTATTAGCAGAAGATTAAACTATAAAATTAAACACAACTCTCATAAAAGTAGGTAACGAAATCGGTCAAGTAATTATTACCAATAAAACGAAATATACGGTAGTAGTAGAAACTGCTAAAATTACTAAGATGAAGGTATTCCCGAAATTAAATTCCAACGCGTTAACCAGTTTAAATATGTTGTCATCAATATCTCGGAGAAATGAAATTTAAGAGTACATAAAAACAAGATTAAAAGCGTGTAATGAAATATCTATCAACTACTTAAAACAACTCATTTTGCGCTCATTGTTCATAAATTTAAAAATTAGGATATATAGACTATTATACTACCAACAGTTCTGTATTGATGCGAAGGGAACAGCAACGCCTTTTGAAAGTAATGTACTACGTAGATTATTTGTCCTAAAAAAAAGTAGAAAGAACGGCAGAAGTTAAAAGGCTCCGTGCGGAACTGCAGATGAGTTATTCATTCAATAAAGTTCAGGTAATATTTGCGCGATGATTAAAATGGGTATGTAACATCGTTGGAATTAAATAACTGAATTCCAAAAAGTGTAATCAGTTTTGAGCCGTCGGGTAAACGCCCGAGGAGTAGATGGAAAGAGTGCGTCTAATCTTGGGGACTTGGGTTTCTATGATGTGGTTTGGAGGGAGGAATGTAGTCGAAGTTTGATGCTCTCGGCGTCGGACCTTCTTGCTACCAATGTCTTAATTTATTTATTGAAAATTTTCTCATAAAAATCGTAACAATAGCCAATTAGCTATTAAACTATTTCATTATGTATTAAAGTTTTAAGGAGAAGCAAAAAAGTAAAAATAAAATAAACGCTTCAGGAACCCAAAGGCTTCATGTCGACTTATATAATCCCAGGCAACACTGCTCCTTCCAAATCACCTCATTGAGGCCCAATCTCCAAAATCAGCCCTAATAAATCCTCCTGTTTACGTTTTGGTCAACCTCTAATATAGATGCTAACAGAATAATGACTTGAAACAATAAAAATTGGTAGTTAAATAAATAAATGATTGTGATGTATTAAATATTAGTTTTACGTAATATTTCATTTATTATCTATACTTATATTATCTAACAATTTAAAAAAGTGATGTCAGTAAGAAATAAAACAATAACTGTAAGTTATGAATAAGTATCTAAACAGACAAATACAAATTATAAGCTCCTCGTCAGAAGTATAACACTGTAAAATGTTTGGATTTTACAAAAACCTCTGTTTTTTCGTAATAAAGAAAGGTTCTGAAGTTTAAGATACTGGAGGTTCTGAAGGTACATGATATTGAAGAATCATTTCTACATACCCTAAAGCATTCATAGCTCCTCCTTGGACCGGCACTGCTCGGTATCTGGTCTGTTAAGGACCACTCTCGTCTTATCACTGAATAAAACGTTTTTCCATTCCTAAACAGTTTAAGATTGATGTTCCCAGCAAACTGTCTCCTTCTGTTTCTGCATTGAGAAGAGGACCTGTCAATGGCCTTCTTGAGCTTAGGTTTGACAGCTCAGTCTTTTAATGACTCCCGATTGACATCCCTCTAATACCAGCGATCAAGTTTTTAATGGGAGAAGCTGTAGAATTACGCTTCCGAAGTCCTTGCATTTTAATGAAGCGGTCATCTATAGAAATGAGAAAACTTTTAAAGGTATTTTGCATAAGATGGTTAAATATTGCAAAATAGTAGGTTTTGAAATTAATAAGGCGAAAAGAAAGTATATGGTATCTTCGGCTTCTGGAATTAGAAGAAAACCGTGTAATTTATCTCTTGACAACCACTCTTTTAAAGCTGTTGAACACTTCGCGTATCTTGGCACGGACATCAACACCGAAAATATAGTGAGTGATGAGGTTAAAAAAAGAATAATGAGTGGCAATATAGCTTAATTTGGCCTTACGAATATGATAAGATCAAACCTTGCTATCCAAAAGAACAAAACTCAGGCTGTACAGATCTCTTATCAGACCCGTTGTGTGCTATGGCGCAGAGACATAGACACTAAAAGCAGCTGACCAGCAAGCATTAAGGATCTTCGAAAGGAAGATATTGAGGCGCGCGTTTGGCTCTGTGTACGCTCAAGGAGCATAGCGAGTTAGGAATTACCAGGAAATAGAAGATCTTATACAACATAAAAATAAAGAACGATTTATGAAATCTAGACGGATCAGCTGGATAGGACACCTAGAAAGGATGCCAGACACCAGAATGACAAAAAAAGTTTTACAGGCGACCTTCCCTGGAAAGAAAAGAAGAGGACGCCCTCGATTGCTGACGTGGAAGAGGACTTGGAAAAGATGGGCGTGACAAACTGGAAAAGAAAAGCTTTGGATAGACATTACTGGGGACTAATTGTCAGGGAGGCCAAGGTTCACCATGGACTGTAGAAGAAGAAGAAGGTCATCTATGAGATTAGTAATCCTAGGACGCCCTGACGTTGGTCACCTCGAATGACTATTAGTCTCCCCGCACCTTTTTATGGTCCTTGAAACGGATGAATAGCGATTTCCAAAGCGATGAGCGATGTAACGCAATGATTTGTCTTCCTTAGAGAGAATGATGATTCAGACGGAGAATGAGATATCAGTTCACCTAATATCCAATCCTTATAATTTGAAATCCTAAGAAAAATACTCCTTTCTTCGTTGCATACAAACCTATCCATAAAGATCTTTCGTATGCAAACTCAATAACCACTCCACCAGGTTCTCAATTTCGTTCCCCTTTCTACACTCCGAGGCGTCTGCAAAATTCAATAAAAATATTATTTCTTTAATACGAACCTGGCAATGTACCTTATTTATGGGTAGTCGCTTTACATTGGTATGCTATTGTAATCATTATTTTTAAATTTACTAGATGTATTTGGTATTGGACAGTAGAAATTTCAAAAATAGATAAAAAGAAAACATAATAATTTTAGATTACGAATTAGATTGAGAAAATCTTTGGGCGAAACGTTTAAAAAACTGAATCTTGTTTTTTCTATAAATATAAACAGTTCGCTAATAACCCAAAAGTGTATGTGAAATTTAAAAATAAAATAAATCTAATTCAAATTTCTTCCTAAACAAACAAACAGGATTTGAGAAATAAATTGAGTGAGAAAATAAGATTCAAAGATTTACCGTTCTAATAAAAAAAAAAAAAAAAAAGCACCCAACCACACATCGATTTCACAGGGACTATTACAGATAGGTATCAATTAACAAACGGGTCAGCAACAGATGAGCGCTTTTTACAGGGAATGATATATCAAAGGAAGCGATCGTAACGACCGGTACGGCCCTGTCAAACAGCCACGGTTGACTTGACTCAAGCTATAATTGTCAACCAACCTTGCAGCGACTACCCCGCGACTAGGAAATGCTGATCAAAGTTACATCCAACGAGTTCAGCAGGTCGTGAACGCCTATTCAATTTGAATGCAGATCCGGTGCTAATTGCGCTGGAAGGGATTTAATTATTGGTTTTATTATATTAAATTTATAAGCGATTTGTTAAAAGTGAAAACAGAGATTACCAACAAAATACAGAATAAATTTAAGTCACTGAATCTGATTATTAAATTTTAGAAAATCAAACTAACAATAGATTTTATTTTATGTTCCTTAAGAAAGTTTGATTGCAGCAACAATATTTAAAAAAAAGAAGACCTATTATAGCCGATCATATAATCCTTAATAAAATTCGAATCCCTTGCGCACAAACTGTTACCTACCTAACTCACGAAGTTAATATTTGACTTTCACCCCTCATAATAATAACAAATAATGCAAAGCCAAAATACTTAATACAATGGTACCATATTTTCGAAGAACTCCGCTATCAACTCGCACAAAATTATTTTATATAAATCAGCTATTTGACCATTACTGACATTCGCCTCTTCGGTATGTCATAACGATAAAATAACTAACATTTTACACGATCCTTTTCAAATAATTAAACAATTTATTCACACCCAGACCCAAAACTTTTTTAACACAGCAATAAACTCGGGGTATACTATAATACAAGCAATAGGCAATTATTACAAGCTAACATGAAGAAGATACATACACAAACGTACTAGACCTATATAACACTTGAATAGTATTTACTTAATAAGCAATTCTTAGAATTTATAAGCTTCAGTTAAACTGTAATTTAAAAAATCAATGTATTATGTAAGTTAATTATTCTGAAATTCTAATTAATTTTGATGCACAAACATTTTGCTTATCTTTTGAGTTATTATCCTTTTTTTGTGTAGGTTTTTTTTGTCTGTTTTTCCTACATTTAAAAATGCATTCTAAGTATTAATTTATCATAATGAATCAAACTTTTAGTGTGAATTGTTTTATTACTAAAACATGTATTATTCAAATACGTTGCAAAATTCCATTAAATAAAACTATTTTATATTATACAATAATAATAATAATAAAGTTCTTTATTTATTCCAGGACCTTAAGTCCCTTAAGAATAAAAAATGACGTACAACCAAGGGCCTTCAGAGCCTTAAAATGAAATAATATTTTCATAATAAAGTAACATAATAACAATCAAATAAGAGCAGAAAAAAATATATTAATAAAAAGTAACAAAAAATTTATAGTAATTTTTTTACAAAAGCAAAAAGATTTCTTGAATATAAATTGTTCATACTTAAAAGAACTAAAATGTGGCTATTGAAAGTTTTTGGAGGACAGGATCTGGGTGGATGGGTGGTTAAATAAGTGGCATTTGAAACTGAAAGGGTAATTGAATGACGAATGTTGAGAGGGATGGAGTTCCAGAGAGAAGAGGATCGGATTACGAAAGATCTGTCGAAAGTGGCTGAGCAATGAGCAGGAGTGTGCAAATCTGATTGGCGGGAGCGGGTTTGGAGGGTAAGAATTGATGATTTGAGTTGAAGGAGTTCGGAAATGTAAGGTGGATGATGGGATTGGACGGTTTGAAAAAGAAAGGATGCCAGGAAATACTGATGACGGTAGGAAGGAATGAGCCACTTTAACTAAGCATACAACTGCGAAATGTGGGCGTTTCTTGGGATCCCGAAAATAAAACTTTTTTCTTTTTAATTTCCGAAATGTTAATATAAAATTAAATATATTTCATCATACCCAATCCTCCTCAACCAGACTGTATAGGAATACATATCCTTTTAAAAAAAATTACTTAAAAAGTTACACAATGGTGCCCTATAGAGCTAGTAATGGATTGTGGAAGATTAAGAAGAGGGCTGTGCCAATTTGGTTAAAGTGTTACCTCTCCAGAATTCATTCCGAAATTTACTTTTGATTCATACGCGATTACAGGAAATGTTGTTATGTCATTTTCCTCTCGGTTGAGCAAATAGGAAGGGGGAGTGGAGTGGCAAAGAAATTGATGTCTTGCATATTTTATGTTCCATAGCTCTTCTTCAATTTACAAGGCCATCATTCTCTCCGTCAACCCCTTTATAACCTAGTTCCGACTTGTTTACCTGTATCTACTCTTACCTATCTAGTATTACCTATTCATTGCCGCTTTTTTACCGCATGGCGTTTCCAACTCGGTTGTTCATTTTTTAATGTTAACTATGCAGGCTTTGTTCTTTGTCACTATTGATTAACGCTGGAGTTAATTAGGCACAGCAACAATAAGTAGTTTTGCTGGTTGTTGATAGTTCCAGCGAATTATATGTCTTGAAACATTATATTATTGATCAATGGCATGCTCTTATGTCCCTCTTCAATATTTACGTATGTTAATAGGGTTTATAAAAATATTACAGTTTCGTCTAATGCTTGAATCCCAAGAACTATAAACATATTTATTTTGTCTACTGTTTGGCAACTAAATAGTTGCCTAAATCTCTCTTTAGATAACTAATCACATAGTATTAGTGAAAAAATCTTGTTTACCAGCTGAATTAAATTCTCACAGGGTTGAACCAGCGAGAAGATATACAAATAGAGCTGCAATTGAGATAGGGCCTAGCTAAAGGCAGGCAGGAGCAGTATTCCCCTACCACTACGCTACCCAGAGTTAGCCCAGTTCCCAACTCACCAACATTATTTTAGACTGCTGCTGATGCGGGTATAGGTAATAAAATTCCTTCAAACACAGTGGATCATTGTTTACTTAAACTTTGTTAATATAAAGGATTTGTATTGAATATAAAAGTTATAATTACTAATAAAAATTCAAACATTTCAAAGTACTGCGATACTTTTTTCTTAGAGTTTATTATAAAAAAAATGATTGCATTAAACACCATCGCGAACTAAATTTGACTATGTACAATGAAAGAATTTTGCGTAAGGTAATTACTTATGAAAGCTAAGCTGCTTATCATTTTTAGTCCCTGTCTTGTTGTTCTTATTACAGCACAAAAAGGCATATTTAATGTGGAATGAATCTATAAACAAAATAAAAACTCAACGAGAATAGGTTTACGTAAAAAATAAGAAATTAAAAGCAAACACTTGTAACTTTAGTTGTAACTTTTGAGGTTAGGGTAGCATAGTGGAGGGGGGACGAATCCAACCCCTCTTCACTCGTGACTGCTCTATTGTATATCTCCTCGCTAGGTTGAACAAATATGTTCCAAAGCTCAATGTTTGGAAATGTATAAAATTAATGTTAATATACGGGAAGGAAGGTTTACAGGTTATTATGAATTCACAAGGAGAAACAAGAGGAAAAAAAGGGTATAAATGTTTAATTATATATTTTATACTGAGCAAATGCAATTATGATTTCGAAGATAGACCGGTGAATATATTTTGTGTATATTATACATTTTTTAATATACGTCAATTTTTGTCAATCTTAAATTTTTGTATCGAATGAAAGTTCACAACAGAAGGTTTAAGGATGTAGGATTTAAACAAAAAATGAAGGAAAAAAAAAATGAGTGGAAAGTTGTAATTGTAAGGACCTCGAAGTCGAGCTAGGGCCGAAATAACAGAAATTAAATTTTCTGCCTTCAGTCGGACTCGAACCAGGGCCCGGGAGCATTTCTGATTTAATGTATTTGTTTGTTATAAAAACTTTAAAAATTAGGAAACATAAGACAGTAGAACTACCTACAATCCTCTGTGAATGCAAAACGAGGCCGCTTAGGTTGAGGGAAAAACTTCTTAAGTTTTAAACAATACCTTACAGATTATTTGGGTTAACAATATAAGAACATACGGAGGAATTCAGAGGGTTTCACAAGTCGGAATAGTGGGAAATTTATGCAGTAAATATAGTTTATGTAATTAGCTGTAAAGGCTGTATGTTTAGGTTAAAATGGGCAAGTAAAGTCGTGGGATTTAAAAATAACCGAATTCAAAAAAAAGTAATATGTGTTGAGAGTAAACGTCCGAAGTGTGCATGAAACGTAGATCCGATGTTGCGGGAGGGCTGATCAGGGGGATTTTAAGAAGATGATAAGGAATGCAGTCAAATAGGAACACCAAGTCCAATTAGAAAAACTGTAATACATGCCAACGTTTCGACCTGCCTTCCAGGTCTTCCTCAGGGCTCTAATGGACAAAATACTAGATGTGACAAAATACGGATGTGACAAAAATAACAGACCGATAAACAGATGACAAATGGAATACAGAATGACACGGAGAAAAAAAAATATTAAAAAAACCACTATAGAATAGAACAGATACATAAATCAGTAATAATACAAAGCATCAAGGTAAGATTAAGAACAATACAAGAATGAAAAGGGGGAAAAAAAATAAATAAAAATAATAAAATATTCATAAGCTATAGTTGACTGTGAAGTATATCATATCATAGATACACAGCAACAGTGTTTTCGGTGCGTTTACCATTCTCGCTGAACCCCTGATGAAGGCTTGCAAGGCATTAACAATTAAAATAAAAATAATTTTATTTTGATCTGCTGCGTATCTATGACTGCCTACCCCAACTATCAACATCTCTAAAAATAAAATAATGTAAGGATAGTGGATAAAAGGATAATAAATGAACAATAAAATATGACGGAAGGAAATGAAATGTAAATAAAAATAAAAAAGAAATAAAATATGGGAAAGAGCAAACGAAATAATGTAAAACGTGATTTAAGAAAAGAAACGGATAAAAAATAATACAGGTGCAGGAAAATAAAAGGAAAAGTACGAAATGGCAAAGAACACCTACCCACCGAACCATACTGGTGAGGAGACGAACGATGAACTATGTGAAACGGTAAAAACAGCTGGGCAGATAAAAGGGAAAAAATGTCGTGGGATTGCATCCTTGATAATCTTCTTCTCCATTCATCATAACAGTCAGCTATACTTTAATCATTAGTGGGGATCTAATTTTGATGGGGTGAGTTAAAGGGAGGTGTGTGGTCGGAGGCTGGTGGTGTCGACACCGAGTCTTCGGGTTCGTTAATCCAATTTATCGACGAATATGACACTCACGCGATAACTGATAATTCTCAGTGTACACTTTTTAGGACTTACGAGGCATCTTAGCTTAAGCGACAACGTTTCGTCTCCATTTTCTATAAATTTAATACTATGGCGTATTCTATTTCCTCTGAGGATCACCTATCTAAAACAAGGAGCTAACTCCTAATTACGAAGGGTTGACATTAACAAACGAAGGGGGTCGAGTTTCGCCGAGGAAGACTGAAGGTGTCGAGATAAATATGACACAACGGGAAGAGGAGACATGATGTGTGGCAGAGGTGACCGAATAACAAAGTCCCTTGGGGAAGGGAGAACAGCCCAATTTACAGGACAGGTAATTCGAGGACCATTAGTTAGCAACTATAGCTGATCGATAGTCCCTTGGCGTAACCTCTCAATATCTTCTCTTCTATCTAACTCCTCGCTTTTTTTATATATCCTATATGGTGGGGGGATTTGAAAAAAAAAAAAAAAATCTGAATATTAACCAAACCTATTTACTTGGAAAATAAGCACAGAGTATCAATATAGTGGCAGTTATTGGAAAATAATAATATAATAAAGTATAACGAACACGAAGGGTCGATACCAACTAATAATGCTATACTTCTCCCCGTAACAGTCTTTACCTTCCTTACTTCCTCAGCTAATCTCGGGCGAAAAAAGAATCTAAAAATTAAGTAATAAAAATTATATTAAAATAAAAAAGAATTACATATGATTTTAAATTAAAATGTATTTATTAATCTATTTTAATATCCAGAAATCTACAATTACAAAGTTACTCCAATAAAACCCCTTTCCTTTTGACTCCAGATAAAGTCGGGCAGAAGTATGTGTGCTGATTGCTCGATAAAGAAGGTTTTCATTAATAAAGAACATTGATAAACTGCAAAAATATTCTCTTGCTACAGAAGGGTACAAAATAGACAAATCTACACCAGTGAGTCGTAAGAGGATTGTTCAAGGAAACAAGAAAAAGTTTCGTATATGCTGTCCTAACCAAATTTATGCTTTATAATTACTTTATAACAACTCATAAAAGATTTCTTCTAGGCACTCTAATAATTTCTGAACTTTGGAAAACCTATTCAAACATAGATAATTAGAAAAACATGATAAATAAAATTGAGTCTTGCTATATTGCATAATGAGGGGATTATTAAATACTATATTAATATTAACTATAGTCCCGATGATACAATAGCTCCAACTATTGATGTCAGACTTATTTCGTTTATTGGATTCTTATCGAATCAACGTGCAAACCGATTATTTTAAATGTAGTGCCATTTAGGTAAGGAAATAATGATTATTAAAAGTGAGCATACTTATTGTTTTAATATTACGATTTTAGATATAGACATAGGAATTTCCTATAAATCTATTTTAGGGTCAGCACACAATTCACAATATTACACTTATTACCTCATTATCTATATATTGTACAGGTCTTGAGTCGGCGGAGTGGGTCACATCTCTACCAAATCTTCACCAGACGGGTTTTCCATCCTCTTCTTCCATCAGGGAGCTCTTCCACAAGAGATCATCTCTCCGCCCTTTAGCGTCAGTCGCTTCAACGATCTCTTTTCCAGACCGGCCCTATATAAAGGTCCCCTGACCTTCTTCCTTTAAATTTTGCATTTCTTTGTTTGACCTTTTATTTCTTTGTCCGAGCCATTTCTCTCCCAGGTATCAACACTATTTCTAATTGGATACCACCGCGGTTTGGACAAGTCCCTCCACTTGAAGTTAGGCCTTCAATCATCATAACCTACATAAGTAATAGAGACATCATAGGTTGCCGCCACTCTTTCAACTTTCCGCCTATGATAATAATTAATGTAATTTCATAATCGAGAACCGATAATACATTGCCGTATGCAGAGAAGAAAAAAAAAAGATTGAAGCTGGTAAAAAAAAGAACAATGTTGGAGTCTTCCGTGTGAATTTAAGTAGCATCAATGACAAAATGGATTAAAGATATTATATTTACTTCTATCTCGATTACTTATTGCCTTAATTCAGGCAGATTGTAATAATTTTTTTTTTTTTTTTTTTAAGTTATTCCATATTTAAACCAAAAAAAAAATTAAATGTATTACAAGCGTAAGGATAGTAAATCTGTTCAACATTAATGATTATTGTTATAACTTACATAGCAATGATAGACCATCACTAGAATTACACTAATGCATTAACAATTACTATAATAATTAGTTTGACACTATATCGCAATCGAATCCGGCGTTTAAATTAATTACAGGCTTAATTGAAATATCTAATATGTAATCATAGGGAGGTCAATTTAACATTAGTATTGTGAGATTTTATAGAGAGGCAAATATTGATTACCCCTCCATTACTAACAGCGTTTACCTTAGGCAAACATTCAAGCAAAACATAAATAGTTTAACGCTAGGTTATACAAGTCTAATATTTTTTAATTTTATTTAAGTAACTAAAACCTGAACATAAAAATATCCATTAGATTTATAAAAACACAAATTCGACACATATATCATCCACAATAAATGGTTAACGTTTACAAAGACTTTAAGATACAAACTTTCCATTTATCAGAAGTTTGCGAAAGGGCTTGAAAGAGTCTGGAAACTTTCAGTAAACTTTTACAAGTGCTTAAAGAACATCTTGAAAGTATTCAGCCAGTAATGAGTTACAAATATTCTTCATGATTCTTATTCAAATGGAAATAGCAATAAAACTATAAGTGATAAGGAAGAATTAAAATAAATTATGAAATAAAGAATCATGTAGACTTTTAAGTAGATTTGCTAAATATCCACTTTACTACTACTATTATATATAATATATATATATATATATATATATATATATATATATATATATTAATATATATAAATATAACTTAAGTGTTGTCTAAAATAAAAGTAAAAAAAAAGGAATAATAGGTGAAAGAACTTACACTGTGACTGCTGTAAATCAACTGAGAGTTTATTGCTCTGAGGCCTGCCTTTTATACATGTACATTGTTTATTATGTCTGGAAGTAGGATTAAGTCTAATACTAGCCTGCTTCGGACCTTGACTTCCCCCCTCCAGTTTATGACTATTTTTCATAAACTATGTACTTTGGGCACTTAATACCAATAAGGTATTAAGGAGTCCAGAGACTAATTCCCTTCTTGGTCAAAGGCCGAAGCAGATAACAATCCATACATCCTAATCCTACCCAGTACATAATTCTACTATCTAATTCCATATGGTACAAAGTACGTATGATAACAATAAAAATCTTCTTCCTATAATACTACCACTGTACAAAGGTCCTACTTTATTTACACTTACAATAATTCTTAAACCTAACTTATAACTAACACACACGCAAAATAAAATTCTTATTACAATTAAATTCACACACACACACACTCACACACAAAAAATAAAACTAAAACTTCTTATTCTCTATAGACATATTACTAGTCACAAAATTCAAATAAAACATTTTTTTTCTCATCAGCATTACAATAAAACAAAAACGAACATTTCCAAAATATAAGAACCAAACACATTTTCCTCAATATTTTAACAAAAAAAAATAAAAAAAAATTACTCCGTACATTAATACAAAAACTCTCTCTCTCTCTCTCTCCCGTTGTTGACAACGGGACACTCATAAAATAACCTGTTCCTCAATTGGGAACCTCAATTGCTCAATATGTACGTTCCTCCGCTTCCGCGGTTCTCTGACACTCTCTAGTGTCACTACGTTGTGCTCTCTTATAGCAATCACTCTGAATGGCCCCTCATATCGGCAGATCTCTTTTCCGCGATTGGTGCTCTTTTTACGGTACACCACCATACCGATTCTCAACTTCCCCGTGACGTCCCGCACCCGGACGTTTTCCCTCTCCACTCGCTGCTTTTTTTCCTTCATTATGCGCCCCCGTGCCTTCTCCCACAATTTTCCAAAAGCCCAATGTCGGTTGGTCATAGCGTTCACTAATTCTTCCCCCACTACCGTGTCCCGAAAGTCGCGGCGTCTCTCCCGAAGCCCGAACACAATTTCCACCGGCGAATACCCTGTCGCGGTGTGGATCGAATTATTATATGCCGCGATCGCCTTCTCCATCGCGACATCCGGTTCTAACCCTTTATCTAGCTGATAATTTCGGAGATGCTCGCTCAGGGTCCCATGCAACCGCTCAATACCCCCTCTGCCCTTGGGATGCCCTGGGGTATTCACGTGCCACACGATCTCGAGTTCCTTGGCCTCTGCCCTAACCTGAGCGTTGTCAAACTCGAGACCCCCATCCGATGAGATTCGATCCGGGACTCCGTATACTTTAAACCACGCCCGCAAAGCTCCTAACACTGCCTCCGCGGACTTGCTCTGCACTAGACAGGCTTGGGCGATCTTGGTAAATGTGTCTACGATAGTGACCCACCGATAACCCCTCCACGTAAATGTGTCGATCTGGAGGTCCGACAATGGGAACTGTACCGTGGGCATCTCCTCCTGAACCCACCCCGGGGGATGCCGGTCGTATTTCGTGGTGAGGCATACCTCGCACGACCCAATGACTTCCTGAATCGTACGCTTCATGCCCCACCAGAAATACCTCCGTTTTAAAGCTTGCAGAGTCTCCTGTGTACCCCGGTGGTTGGTCTTTCCCTGGTGGTACGAAAGGGTTACCTCTTTTTGCCGGTCTACCTCTTGGACCACTTCTACCGACCTCGCACATCTAATGAAAGTCCGGTCCGCCCCGATCCTTTTCTCCCTCCAGAGCCTCTTGATCTTATCCCAGATAGTGGTGTTGCCCACATAAACGTGGTAGGTCTTCCCCGGCTTTGTCACCCCCTGTAAAAGTTTTACCATGGACTCTCCTCTAATTCCTGGTTCCGTCCAGATGGTGACAATGTTGCTCCTCCCATACTTCGAAAAGTCCGCCTTCGGGAGACCCTCAGTTCTGGTTTTCCAGATGACTTGTTCTCTTTTATCATTGACTATCTCATCCACTTCCTCCATATCTGTGGGCCTCTCGTCAGCGGAACTCTTATCTTCTTGGGGCTCATTTTCACCACTTCTCGTGTCCTCTTCGCCCTCCCTGTCCGGTGTCCATTCGCTTAAGAATTGTCGGATACCTCCCGATGGCCCCGCTTCCTCCTCGACCGCGTTAACAGTAATCGCCCGAGATAACCAGTCCGCTACGACGTTCTCTCGGCCCGGCTTGTAAACAATCTCGAGATTGTATTGACTGAGGAACTCCTTCCATCTCGTAACTCTCGAGGAGGACTCCTTAAGTTTACCGACCCACTGCAAGGGTCTGTGGTCCGTATGAACTCTAAACCTCCTCCCAAAGATATACGGACGGAAGTGCTCCACAGCCCACACAATCCGAGAAGCTCCCTCTCTAGCGCACTGTATCTTGTCTCCGCGTCTGTCAGTCGCCGGCTCGCGTACGCCACCGGTCGGTCCCCCTTTTCGTACTCCTGCGACAGTACCGCCCCTAGCGCATATTCGCTCGCGTCTGTTGTCACCGTGAACATTTTATTAAAGTCGGGGAACGCCAGTACCGGTTCTTTTTTTAATTCCTCCAAACACCGCCTGATGTTGTACTCTATCACCGGGGTGATAACGATCTTGCGGCCCTTCTTTAATAAATCGTTTACGGGAACTAGAAATCGCGCCATTTCAGGTACAAACCGCCGGTAGTAGTTCAGCGACCCCATCAACTGACGGATCCCCTGAACGTCGCGTGGGATAGCCATTCTCGCGATCGCGTCAACCTTTCCCTTGTCCGGCTTCAAACCCTCTTCTGAAATCGTATGGCCCAAAAAGTTTAACTCCCTTTCGCCTAGCCGCGATTTCTCGGGGGACAATTTCAAACCGAATTGACGAAGTCTCTCGAACACCGCCTTTAAGTGACATACATGTTCCCTCTCTGATTTGCTGAACACGAGGAGGTCATCCATATAGACCTGACACATGTTCTCGTCGACCCCCCGCAGGAATTCGTCCATTAATTTCTGGAACGTGACGGGCGCGTTTTTTAGACCGAAGGGCATTCTCGTAAACTCGTAATGTCCCCGTTCAAACGTGAACGCCGTTTTACACTGGTCTTTGGGATTCATCTTTATTTGGTAGTAACCCGCCTTGAGGTCTAGGGTGCTGAATATTACCGCCCCGCTGAGTCTATCTAGGATATCCTCAAATCTCGGGATTGGGTATCTCTCGTCCCTAGTGTTTTCGTTGAGCTTCCTATAATCAATCACCACCCGATATTTTTCCTCCCCCGGCGCGCTCTTCTTTCTGACCGCCCATAGTGGGCTATTATACGGTGAGATGCTATCGATTATAATACCCTGTTCCCTAAGGCTACGAATCTCTTCCCGTATGTGCTGCCTCAGCGCCTGTGGGTACCTTCGTTCCTTAATATAAGTCACCCGTTCCTCTTTTAGGGGGATTTCGTGTAGTGTCCTGCCCGTCACGCTCAGGGTGTCCCCTTCTCGGAAAAATATATCCCGGAATTCCCCCATGATTTTTTTTCTCCACTCCTCCGATCTCACAACCGCCCCTATGTGCTCTTTCTTATCCCTCTCGATGCCCGCGCATCGCCTATACTTTTTTCCCCCGATTCTTACGGTCCAATTTCCCCCGTGGTTTCTGATCCGCGCTCCTACCCTTTCCAATAGGTCGCACCCTATGATCCCCTCATATGATCTGGACATATCTTTAATTAGATGGACCGCCAATTTTTCTCCCTCATTTCCCCAGCGAGCCAAATCAATTTCGATTTCCCCCTCTACCTCACAGGGACCACCCAGAGTGATAAGTTTACATGAGCATACCTTGATCTGGAGTGTCTTGTCGTCACCTCTCAACCGCTCGGCCGCTCGCCGGCTCACGATGGTGCTTGAGCTCCCGGTGTCCACCAGGCAGCGCACCCCTCTCTCCACTCTGATAATAGGCAGGCCGCCGCTCCTCGCCCTCACGCCATTGATCTCCAGAATGCGGCCGCCTCTCTGCTGGCACCCTCCTCAGGCTACCACACGTCCTGGTTATGCCGCTCTCCTCCGGCCTCTCTGTTCCCGGCTGCCAGTCCTCTCATCTCCGCTGCTTTCTGGTCCCGCCTCCGTTTCCGCCTCCGAGACTGCGGATACCTCCGAAGCTCTCGATGATCCCGCGGACTCAGACGTCCTCCTTGGTCTCCTCACGAGCCTGTTTATTTCCATAGGCTCGCCCCTGGAATTGTCCTTTCTCTTGAAGATGTATGGGCAGTGTCTGGCGATGTGCCCCTCGTTGCCGCACTCAAAGCATTTAGTGCGGGGACATCTTGCTACCAGGTGTCCTGTCTTACCACACCCGTGGCACCGCCGATCTTCTTTTCCTCGTCTATTGGGTGCTGGCCTCCTTGATTCTGGTCTTCTTCTTTCGTGCGTCCTCACTTCAGGTTCCCGCTTCTTCCAAGATGAATCCTGTGGCTTCCTGTAAGCCACTTTGCTCCAGCCTGGTTCCTCCCGGAGCGTCCTGAACTCCTCGTCTCTGGCGCTGGCGTCCATCAAATCTTGTGCGCATTCCACGAAGGTCTTCTCCCTAGGAAAGCTTTCCTTCTTGCCTGTCTCCCTCGCCAATTGCACCTTCAAAATGGTTGATATGAATGCCATTTTCGCCTCCACTTCCGGTGCACTCGAGGTCTCCCTCATCTTATCAGTTACCTTATTAAACTTCAATAAAAGGTCACTTGCATACTGCCCTGTGCTCTGCCGTGGGTGTCTCGCCTCTCGAAAGAGTTGGAACAAATCCTCCTCCGGTGTCCACCGGCCTCCGCCGTATGCCTTTTTCAGACGGTCCTTTACTATCTCCCACGGCGTCTCCTCGTCTGCCTGAATCAGGTTCAGTATGTTTCTTCTGATCCTACAGGTTATGTCCGCCCTCAGGGATTCGGCGTCGTGCACGTCTAAGAGGTCCTCCGCTCTCTTAACCTCGATGCGGGCTAGCACCCTGTCGATACTTTTAATAAAATGGTTCAACTCACCAACTTCCCCGGTGAACCTCTCGACATCCGAAACTGCTTTCCTTAGATCCTGAGCAGTGGCTGTCCTCACTTTTAGCCAAGCAAGTGTGTTCGCATGCGCTTCCGCCATTGTCTGTCTTGGTAAATCGGGCAAGCTATTTGGCACTTGTAGCGTTGGTGGTCTAAGGATGCCACTCTCTTCCATGACAACACTTGAGAGGAAAGAAAAATTTCTAACCTCACCCGCTCCTCGTCTTCCCGGGTTTCGGCACCACTTAAGTGTTGTCTAAAATAAAAGTAAAAAAAAAAGGAATAATAGGTGAAAGAACTTACACTGTGACTGCTGTAAATCAACTGAGAGTTTATTGCTCTGAGGCCTGCCTTTTATACATGTACATTGTTTATTATGTCTGGAAGTAGGATTAAGTCTAATACTAGCCTGCTTCGGACTTTGACTTAAATATATATATATATATATATATATATATATATATATATATATATTATATATATTAGACTTAATTCTATATATATATATATATATATATATATATATATATATATATATATATATATATATATATATATATATATATATTCCTACTTTATTTCAGGACAATAGGTAATAAATATATTCATTTGTACAATACAGAAATAAATAAATAAAAAAAAAAAAAAAAAAAAGAGAGAAAGATCATCAGGAAAATTCTAGGAGGAAGACATACCCAGGACGGTTACAGGCTACAAACAGTTAAAACTACGGACAAGTATTCAAACATTGATATTGATGTAAGGAGAATTAAATTCTTCGGTCATCTCAGCCAACTAACAGAAAATCGACAGACCTAAAAAATAATAGATTATGTAACTTCACTTAAGAATTCCACACCTTGGCTAGATGAAATTCGAAAAGACCTAAAAAATACAAACATAAGACCAGCAGACATTTTAGAAAGAAACATCTTTAGACGCAAAATAGACAAATGGGAAGTTGTACTAGAGCAACCAAAACAAAAACAGTACAGACCAAAGTGGTACGAGTATAAGAACGTAAACAACCCTTTTCTTAAAGAATAAAGGCCTATTGGAAGAATAGGAAGAACCTAAAGAAATATTTATTGAGTTAATTGCTTAACGTCTTCCAATTCTGAAGAGAATTCAAGGGAAACAAAAATAATAGTAACAGCAATAAATATAATACATACATACACGAAACCAGGGTAACTCTGAACCCATACCTGTCCCCCAATATAAGAGATCCTAGAGCAACTCTCTCAGCTGCGTCTCAGGTATCAAAATCTACTGGAGGTTTTTTTAATTAATACATTATTTTTTTGTTAACAAAACAGTAGGTCACTTATAGAAAAATTAGGATTTACAAAACTATTATCCTACCAACAGTTCTTTACAGGTGTGAGACATGGCCGTTTACATTAAGGGAAGAACAAAGCATTTATGTTTTTGAAAATAAAGAATAGGCCCAAAAAGGATATTCACACTGGAAAATTTAGAATGCTCCACAGTGTGGTATTGCGGGATACTTCGCCGGTAAACAGAAGAGATTATAGACAGAATTTAGTTGTGTCAGCAACAAGCTTTCAGATTCGCTAAGCATTTTTATTTATAACTTTATTTGACAAATGAATGTACTACTCATCTTAATTCGAAATCATCTAACGAGTCCAAGCGAACCTATGAATGTATTTCAAATAAAAGTTTTCTAAAGAAAAGCACATTAATTAATAAAATATGCAAAATAATAAACTATGAGGTATTCCTTTCCTGTCACTAATAATTAAGAAACGACTTACAGACGTTTCCTACATTCAATCAAGATTTCGACACCAAACATAGCTTATATAACAACTGCTCGTTTAGTAAAGCTATAATTTTTGTTAAAACTTCATGAAAACTTTACGTGACAGAAGTGGGAATGATATTTATTCATACAAACTGATCTGATACAGTAGCGTGTTTGTTCTTATTAGCGTGTCACTTGCGTAGCGGAAAAATGTCTTTCCACACGACACCTATACGAATAAATACAACACAGCATTAAATTAAAGTAGCATTTTCTATGTGTAAATGAGTAGAAAAGGAAAAGATTTGTGATGCAAGATATATTGATACACGAGTGTGATCGAGATATGCAGATGAGAGGGGAGAAGTGAAAATCAATGGGTGCAGACTGCTTATCGGACTTCCCGGCGAGTCGGCTCCGCGAAGCTCCCCTCTATTTTTACTGTCCAGACTGTCTAAGACCATAATGGGCCTTTTCGGGTGATTAATTTTAAGTATCCCAATGAAAAATCTTAGGATAAATAAGACAATTACAGAAGATAATCAAAAATATAGATTTTTTTTTTTTTTTTGCAAATAAGAAAGAGATTTCGTGGAAATATAAGTAATGAATTCAATAAGGGATATTAAAAATTTTTTTTATTACATTATTTACCACACCATCTTCAGTCTATAGCTTTTGAACCGCCTTCTCGTCGACAAATTTATCTTACAGCCTATTTGCCTCTAACATCACCACGAACCACCGAAGTTGGTAGAAAGGGCGCTGGCTGGTACATCTTAAAACTATATTCCCTCATCTTCCATACCGCAGCGACTTTATATATTTAAAAATTAATATTTAAATTTTCATTCCCAATATCTAGGAACTTTCTCAACAAAATTAAAAGTTCTGGGATCTCAGAGCTGGGAAAAACAAGCGAAGATCGAAGTTTTTATTTTATTTATTATTTTTTCGCAATCGGATGCTGCTAGTAACGCAGCTGAGACAAGATTGTTTTGAGGTTTCGGCGAGAATTTTGTTTAAATTGTATACATAGTATTCATGTATTTAAGTGTTTTCTCTTTTTCTTTTTCTATTTTAGTTTATTTGTTTCTACAATGATTATCCTAAATGTATTTTATATTATCTATTGCAAATTCTTTTATTTCTAGTATGGTTAGAGACTGTTTATTTTTGTTTAATTGTTTTTGTTTTTTTTTTACTTAATTATTTATTTTATTTTATTGTTTTTACTTTCATTGTACATATTGTATAAATGGTTTCATTGTCATTAAACATTTACTCATTGCCCTTGATTTTAACAACTTATAAAATGCATTCAATAAAAAAAGGTTATTTTATAACCAAAAAAAAATAACAGCTTTATAATGAACCTCTTATAAAGTATATCGGATGAATATTAGTGACTACTGTTATTAATTAATTGCAGTAACAGTTATAGAATTACAATAATACATTAACAACCAATAAATATTTTAACTATATTGCCACTGAATCGGACGTTTAAATTAATCAAATGTATGATATGTAATATAATGGAGATCTACCAAACAAAATATTCTGGATATTACTTGAAATACATAAGCTCTGATTATTTACCCCTCCATTATTAACAATGTTAAACTTTGGGAAGTAATTCGTCAGCAACAGTCCTGTATCGTTTAAAACTATGTTCGGCAAGTCTTACTATTTTTAATGATACATTTAAAAAAAAATAAAATACAAAATAATTACCATTAAAGATATCAAAATTTAATAACAGCTCTCAGTCAAAATAAAGAGATGATTCTTTCACGTTAAATTGTAGTTGTGTTGGCTATTTGAAATAAAAAATACTTTAGCTATGCTTAATACATGACCCGGCTTAAGGGTGCTCAAAAACTCGAAAAAAATGTCTAAGTTCCAATGAAATCCGCTTTACATCTGTGAAAACATTTTTCATGAAAAACTGAACTCAAATCTCGAATTAGCGCACTTAAAACCCCTCATATGTGAAATTCTAACGGCCAAAACAACTGCTATGTTTAACAGATTACAATACTAATAGTATCACAAGAATCAGCGTGCATTCAGCGTTATATCCATGCATTACATATGCATATGTGTATATATATATATATATATATATATATATATATATATATATATATATATATATATATATATATATATATATATATAGGTTTTACTTCAGATTTCAGTTGACAAAAAGTGATGAGAATAAAAAATTCCAAGGTCAACTATAACTTAACTTATCTCAATAAGGAGAAATCCTGCGACCTCCGGATTTAGACTAAACTATACAGTTTTAGGGGCTTCTAGATGACCTTAAAATTTGGTTTCAATCGGTGGCGAAATGTGTAAGATAGCGCAAATTATTTACGTTTTTTCAGAAATTGACTGCCTCTTACCTTGTAAAACCCTATAAAATTTTAGAGGTAAAAAAATTTTTGATTTCGACAAAATTTGGTTTCTACTTTTTTTTTTTAGATAAGGAATCTGAAAATTATGAATTTTTTGATTTAAAAATTTTCCTAGTTTATTGACGGCTATAACTCGTTTTGCACTATAATAGGTCCTTACTTCCTACACAAAATTCGGTATTCAAATCTGTGATTTACAATACAAAACGTCCCCTTGTTAGTTTAGATCTATTTATATAAAAGAGAAACCCTTTCATTCGACAAGAAATTAATAAAATAAAAATATTTCCGAAACTACATTAATTCCTTAAAATGTAACCTTGTTACAGCACAACCAAAAAAAGAAAAAGTAAAATATTAAATTATGAAATCTCACAAAGCAAGAAAAACAAATTATTTTGGAAATAAAACTATATTTTAAAGACAACAGATAAGGAAAATCAGGTTTAGGATTTTGTATTACCTCACCTTGGTATTTGAAGGTCCTGTGCTATAGTATAGGAAGGTGTCCTGGGCTATAGTTCTGGTTCCTCTGTTCAATTTAAGGTCTTCTTCAGCTTGATGTGTAATGTATTATTGATTATTTACTAATGATTATAGCTATTAATTATTAATACAACGATCGCCGGGAATCGAACCTATACCAATGACAGCCGTACAACAATCGGTGCTAAGGAGAGAATTTAAATACATATTTTACTTTACGTAGAAGATGCTGGCTGGCAGTGACTTCCATGACATTAGCATTTACATGGAAGGGACTAATTATTTTCAGGTGTTACTCTTTATTTAAGGTAAGGAGGAAAGGGGCGGGTCAAGATAAGAGGGCCCTACGGTTACTTCTGCTGTACGTGCCCAGGAATACCGGCAATCTCCACTTAATAAGGCAACTCCTTCAGCACACATTGAATTTAATCTACCTCACGCTTCTTTTCCTCTTTTTTTTTTTTTTTTAGATTTAATAATTTTTTGTGGAGATGAATATTTATTTGAAATAAGAGTGAAAATTCATAATTATTCCTATGCGTATTTACTTTCTTAGTATCTTGCGGAACCAGCTGAAATTAATTTGGTTTAATTTGTATTGTATGAATAATGAGTTATGGTCAACCCTATCCACCTAAATTTTATACAGATATCCAAAAGAATTCAAGGTGAGGGTACATGTCCTTTTCCATTATTTGATTGAGGTTAAAGTTCGGACTACCTAAACGGAGTTTATGAACCATAATTCTATGAAAATAGTATCTCCTTCTTGTGATTCTTATGAAACTACAAGCAGTTAGCCCATAAATAAGAGGTTAATTAATTGTGTGTCTAACATAAAAAAAAAATTATCTCATAACTTTTCTATAAGCCATAAGGCTTCCTTAGAGACCCATATTATAGAATAATCCCATTATAAATGTAAAAATACTGAAATAATATAATTGGATAATTATGAGGCGATAAAAGGAAGGATAAAGCCTGTGGGAGAGAAAGATAAAAGTATTAGTGGCTTAAGTAACACCGGGGAGAGCTCTAACGAAATATAGGGGATGAAAACAGCCAAACCGGACCATGCTCTTATAACGTATTCATGATGTCTAGGTCTCCAATTTCAACTACCGCTGGACCTAACAAGCAATAGTTTACAATTTTACAATTTACCTAGCGTTCATCAATTATAAATTGTATTACAAAATCATTAAATTAAAAGAAATATTTATATAATGTCGTAATGTGTATTCGATTTAACAGGGACCAGGCTTGTTTAACAATACTATAACAGTGTCAACGTTCCGGTAAAATTACAGAAAATGACGAATAGTAAATAAAAATTATAGAAATGAAAATGAAAAAGATTGAATTAAGCTAATTTGGAAATTAAAATATGAAATTAGTATAGTTGACTGCAAGAAATGTACTTGAAGAAAATAATTATGCAATGAGGAGAAGGAAACAACAAGTCCAAGTTAAAAAAGTTTTAATGTGTGCCTACGTTTCGACTGCTTGGCAGGTTTTCTTCTAGGCAAAATTTAACTAAAACCAAAAGTGACTAAATGTTAACGACATTACTAAATGGCAAAACTTCAGGAGCTTATAGGGGACCGAAAAACTAAGACAAAAAGTCATCTAGAGATTTGCTCGCTTTTGCTTAGTTTGAGAGAAAATCACAAAAAAAAGAAACAAAAAAAAAATTGTAAAGGTAACGAATATTACCTTTCAAATTTCGTGAGGCTAGGCAGTGAGATATGTAAACATTTAATGTTATCCTTTAAATTCTTTTATTTGTTTACATTTTGGCTTCCTTCTAGGATTATAATTCCTAAATCAGTCTTCAGTCAGTTACTCAGATATATTTGTGTGAATAGCATCAGCCACAATGCCGCATACATATTCTAATGTTGAATACGCTGATATGATTTTTCTGTATGGTTTCTGTAACGGTAATGCTTTAGAAGTGGTGCGGGAGCAGGCGCGCCGCTTTCCGAATAAAAGAGTGCCTAATCGACGAGTCTTTACGTTAACTTCTAATAGTCTACGAGAGACTGGGTCATACTTAATACGTAATGAAGGTTACCAATTCCAGGCAGCGATAAGAGCGGATTATCGGAGATGAAATTGTGTCCAACGCCACTTCGATAACAATCCTGAGACTAGCATCCGAAGAGCATCTGCTGCATTAGCAATATCGCGGCAAGCAATATTGCGAATTTGGAAAAGTGATAATCGCTACCCATACCATCTTCAAAAAGTTCAGAATTTATTACCTCAATATTATGTCAAGAGATTGAATTTTAGTAACTGGTTTCTTGACCAATATTCGCGATGATAATTTATTTCCATTAAAAATTATATGGACCAATGAATCGACCTTTACAAGAGAAGGAATTGTTAATCAAATAAATTATCGTGTATGGGCTCTTGAAAATCCCAGACCTATTAGGGAGAATAGGTTTCAGCATGAATTTGCTACTAACGTTTGGCTTGGAATTTGGAACGGATTACTGGTGGGACCATATTTTTTACCTGGAAGATTGAATGGTATCACATTTACACATTTTTTGGAGAACAACTTTTCTAATTATTTAAATGACATTCCCTTACAGCAGCGGATTGAAATGTGGTTCCAACTCGATGGATGTCCAGCTCATTATAGTAGAGTTGCTCGAGTTTGGCCGGATATAAATTATCCACAACGCAGGATTGGACATGGAGGATATGATATGATATGAAACCTATGGATTTCTTCGAATGGGGAACCTTGAAGCAGAAAGTTTATTCGTGTCAATCAAGTCAAGAGAGCAATTAAGAGACTGAATCATAGATGCAGTGCACCAAATATCATCAGAACAATGTTTAGCTGCAGTTTATCAAGTGAGTGCTAGATGTAATGTTTGCATTGGTGCAAGAGGACAACATTTTGAGCAATATTTACATTAAAAAGAACATAACATAAATATAAATGTAAATAAATAAGTATAAAAATGAAAACTTGTTTTGTTTCTTTTTTTGCGATTTTCTCTAAAACTAAACAAAAACGAGCAAATCTAAGGACTTTTTGTCTTAGTTTTTCGGTCCCCTATAAGAAGTTCGGTCCCTATAAGTTTTGCCATTTAAATTCGGGACACCCTGTACAATATACAGGGTATTCAGCATAAGACTGCAGTAACTTCGAGAAACGATTCTGGGCATCATTTGCAAAAAAAATTTCATATAAACTATAGCTCGATTTTCATCCGTTTTATAGATATTTTTAATTTTATGTTTTTTCAAGAAATTTCAAATTTTTGACAAATAATATATTTCCCGAACTATTAAACCTAGAGAAATTTCAATATGCTCATTAGAAAGAAGGTTAAATTTCCTTTAAAATAAACTTGTTTAGTCCTATAGAAATAGCAGCGTTCAGTACAACTGAGATTATTTCAGATGACGTTCCACTGTGTTAATAACTCATTACTGCATGGCTGACGAATTTATGAATATTAAATCTTCTTTTAACAAGTGGAAAGCAAATAAATTCTTTTTTTTGGAACCTTTTCCAAAACTAAATAATGAATTTCGCTTTAAAAATAATAAATAAGAATATTTGTCAGGAACGTGGATCTCGTGCCGGTGTTGGCTAACGACCTACTTCATTTCGTTAACGAGCCACAATACTACAGCTTAAAGATATATGATTCCATCAAAAATAAGTTATACGGCTTCAACTATATTTTACGATCATTTCAAAAGATATGTGACTGGAATATTACAAATGGCGAAAACTTTTTTGTGTATGATGTTATATACTGCTCCATTAACAAGTAAAATATGTCTTGTAATACTTAAAAATGTGGCCATGCTAATTATTCATTACATAGATCTAAATTCATTAAAAATAATTAAATTAAAAAAAATAGTTGCTCATTTCGCTAACATTTGTCTTTAAAAATTAAATCAGAAATCCCATCTATTATGACTTTTGAGGTTATGAGGTAATGGAAAACTAGAAAAACAAAAAAAATTATACATAGTTAAAAATAAAGTAATACTTATAAAAATTATTTTGATCAATGATTAGAAAATTGTTCTATTTGTTTATTTCGTTTAATGTCACTTTGTGCTGCTATGGCTAATCGGACGATGCTACGGTGGGAGTCCTAAATTTTGCCTATCCAGGTATAATTAGGATAGGGATCTTTAACGAGTACCTGACATCGCATAGGCTCGGGACCCCCACTTTACGTCTCTTCCGAAGGACGGCATAGCTAAGGATTTTTTACTTCCTTTAAAAAATCCTAAGGTCATCTGACGGGCTGCGAACTCGCGATCTTGGATTTAGTAGGTTGCTATGCTAACCCCTACACCACAGGTGACCCCTAGAAAATTGTTCTAGAATCATTAATATAAATGAAAATTAGATGAGATTGAAAATTCGAGGAAACTTACAAGGTGCAAAGTGGGTAAAAACCTTACATTATGAAAAGTAGTCATGTTGTAAGGATTTCGGAATTGATCGTTGTATGAGGTAGTGAATCGAATGAAACCATAATAATGGCTAATCATGAGCTTCGTGATCATCAACTTTTTTAAGGTTCCTAATTGAATAGCATCCCGAAGCCTAGTTTTAAGTTTAAAATTAGAAAAAAATAATTATGTTTTGTGCCATTTTAAATTCATTCTGTTTGATTTACAGAAAAAAAGAAAGAAAAAAAAAAAAAAGACCCTCTACCGAAAACTAGGGAATCGTGGGCAGCACCTAACTATTTTTTCCAAGAAAACAGCAAGAGAAAAAAAAAATCATTTGTTTGTAGTTTAATATACTTTGTCATTTTAACAACTCATTTTCATACCGATAATTACATCATACATTCAGATTTAACTTCATTTAGACAAATTTCTTACTTAGAATCTACTTTAGAATTACTTAGTATCTAGAATTACTTACATAGAATCTACATAAAACGACTATCAACAGCTTCCAACATTAACTAGATGACCGTTTTAAGTTTTCAATTAATTAGAAAAAAACTCATTTACTAGACAATAGCTCAACTAAACCTTCTAATTATTCTCGAATCCAATCCTTAGAATCCAAAATCCTCAATGATTCTTATTTTGTCTAAAATAAACTTATTTATGGTGCTGATTTAGCACAAACCAGAAACAACCCTCTTTAAACTCCATAACTAATCCACTAGTCTTTCAACTTATTTTCCATTCTATTTCTGATAAACCTCTGAGGTTTCTGAAAAGAAGATAGCCTCGAGGGCTTCTACTATAGAACTTTTATTTAAGTGTTACCAATGGGTCTTTGCTTTACACGTTCATGTTATGTTACTGTATCCTTTTTCCCACAGATTCCCAGGATGTGTTCTATACCGTTGTAGATATCAATTTAAATATGGTTATATAATTGTTAGAGCTAATGATAAAATAACTGACCATAATTGTTGCACCATGTAGTGTAATTTACTCCATTCCAGATTTCGTTTTATGGAATTAATAGCGGTACTTGATCTGCATTGTAAGCGATTTTTTATACATAGCATTTGTACATGATTGTTCGATTAAAGCATTAACCAATATAATCCCGCCTTAACATATTGATTGTTAACAGCCAGTCCCATGTCAGTCGAATATTAATGGCTTTTTGTTGGGTTAAAATTTTATATTAATTAGTGTCAAATAACATACTTGGAAATATATTACAGTTAATTTGTATACGTAAGCTTTGTTTTATATGTTTTTAAACTAAATATTCTAAATGGATTAATGAATTATTGGTATTTTTATAACTTCCATTACAGATCATTTAACAAATGCATTATAAGTGTAGGCACAGTAATGTACTGTTAAATTTCCATTATCCTGTGGGCCTTTCAATAGCGAGTTCGATGTAACGTGTCATGAATATTTGTTACATAGCTTAATATAATTAATGCGTTAAAGAGGGAGTCTTTGTTGTTATTATATCAACTTTAGATGATTCAAATCAAATTTTTATTTTGTGAGAATTATTTCTATATTTCTATATATAAATATATTATATATTTGTCAAATACCACTCACTCACTTAACACGAAATCTCATAAACCACCCAACGGATTGGAATGAAATTCGATATGTAGATTCCTCTAGGGCCGTAGGTGCTCGCTAAGAAAGGAATTTTAAAAAATGGCAGGATCGCGGCTAATTTGCGAAAAATGCGATTTCAATTTTTATTGGGTGAATAATAAAAGATTAATTATCATATGGTATTTGGATATAAGCTAAGTTAAAAAATAGGTTAGATCTTTAAGCCGCAAACTTTGACCACCGTTTAAGTTCCTTATAGTTGTAAACAAACAAAAACGATCGATGTCGAAACCTTATAATATTGGTACTTTCTGTGAACTCATGGTAGCTGCATAGGTTACTTACAACTTACAGGTTTGAGTTGTTTCGTGAAGAGAAGCTATTAAAAGACTTATGTTAAAGAGGAGGTTAAAAGACTTATGTTCTCTGGTGATGGATGACATGTAAGGCCAGTTCGATGTAGGGACAAAAAACAGATAAGAATCAATAGCCCAAGTGTATCGATTCGTTTGGTTTACAAAAAACTAATCGGAGATGCTACGGTGGGAGTCCTAAATTTTGCCTATCCAGAAATTAGGATAGGGATCTACCAAGTACCTGTATGATTCTCTTTAGTCCCTCGTATCAAAAAATCCTAAGGTTCTACCGGGCTGCGATGGAGCTGGTTGCTAAGAAAGGTACCCCTCCAAGTGTATGATTCTCTTATCGTATCATGTTCTAACATGGAGCGTGACTCAAACTCCAATACATCACTTGAGAAAACTGTGTCTGCAGCTGATTTTTACGCCTAAATGTTAGTGGAGCGAGGAAGGTGAAGGTGAAGAACCTTATTTACTTTAATTTCGTAATCTCCTCAACCAATTTATGCTTGATATGTACGCAAAAATAGAAACAGAAAGACTAAACTTTATTCGAAAAAATCAAAAAAGTTGAGAAGTTAAGACTATATTCATTTAAAGTATGCCATAAGAAAAGCTGATGGTCTGGTATCAGAGCTGGGTAAGATGGTGCTGCCTTGAAGCTTCACTGGAGGGCTATCAAAATAATATAAAATTAACTTTTGCAAATTGTCAAATTTACTTATTGAAATTATTCTAAGAATGGAATTGTTCAGGTTTATTTAAGTAATAATAATTATCAACGTTAAGCTTAACTTTTACTAATTTAAGTTGTCTTCATCCTAATGATATTAAACCGTAGCGGAGCGGGGTACTTTCAGCTAGTTAATTATATTTAAGTTATAAATTTATTTTATTTTATTTTTTTTATTTTGTTGGTTTTTAATATTTTTTCTACTGTCAAAAATACATTTCAATTTATATACATTATAAATAAGCTCAGTATGTAGTGTAAATGGTTTTATAACCAAAACACGTATTAATATCAAACATGTTCCAATTGTAAATTGTTAAAATTGATTTGAATAAAACATTTTTTATTATATATAATTTTTGGAATTTACAGTTTGTCTTGAGTTACAACTTGCATTACACTTAGACTTGGGTTAGTTAAACTGCCATATCCTCATTCCCAAACGTCATGTCTTATTAAGTTCCTATACCCCATTATTATATAAAGATGTTTTATGAAAATCCTGTTCCAAATTGTTTCTTTATACTGAATTTTAAAGAGCACTATGTGTAGAAAAATGTATTAATTATTATTCATAATATCATTTTTCCTATTTAGATAAAGACATCTCAGTGTATGGTTAGGGTGTCGTTGAGCAAAACCGAGCAAAACAAAGAACTTCTTGAACAACTAGCGATTATTAACTATTACACCATTGAACCTCAATGGTAAATAATGGCTAGTAAATTGCGTAGTATTCAAATTGCAATTTTTTTTTTAATGTATACATTGCTTTGGAATTACCTTAATTGTTAAAGGGAAAAAAATATATGACGTAATAAGAAATTAGAGAAAAAAAAAATGTATATTGTAAATGTTTAACTGTTGGGCGACAATGTGTGTTTATATATTAATAAAGCCAATCTCTTCATAAGTGTATGTGTTCTGCCGAACACCTAAGTTTTGCATATGTCAAGATTGGTTACTGGTGAATTGATTATTTTGTATTTTTAAGTGAAAAGAAGAAGCCCAGATTATTTGATTATATTCAAAAATAAATATGTTACTGTTTTAAAAATAATTAAATAAAATTAAAATGAAATATACCACTTATTCCTTACATAACACCGTTATTATTTTATTTTTTTATTTTTTATATCCTCCAAATTTTTCACCGTGGTCATAATAATCTCGAAGAAGGGACGTGAAATGTTTAAAGGTGTTAACATTTTAACACCATTAAACATCTCACAAATGAAAAAACAAACTTATGCGATGAAATAATTTTATAAATTAACTGCGTAGGCATTGCAACTAAGTTTTAAATATTGTTAATTCTGACGACGAGAAACTTGAAAGTCCCGCCACATCTTGCCTATTTAATTTTGTATTTTTAATCGAATGAATTTTATCGTTAGGTTTTTGTATTATTTTTTTTATTTTTTTTCGTTTGCTGTAATTTTGTATGAATACGATGTCTCTATTCAAGAGGATCAATGTTACAGAATAAAGTTTTATCCTCGGTGTATTAAGTCAACAGTGATAGGTTTTTGAGGAACGCGAGGGCATTTTGTAAATTACACGTAGTTTTACAAGCTCTAGCTTTTTTGGTGTTGCTCAGATCGCAAATTTGACGACAGTTTCCTCATAGAAGGTAAATGGAGAATATTTTTGTTATATAACATTTGTCGCTGTGGTCTAAACGGTAGGCAGGAGCTATATTGGTTAAATAAAAAAAAAGTCACTTTTTCAATTCCTGGTTTTTCTCGATTATAAACCAAATCGAATCATCATCAATTGTTAATGCAATTAAAATAATTTAAAACCATATAGGTAAGCAAAAACAAAACAACAAAAAAAAACGAAGGGTCAACAGGATTAAATCTAACGTCATCTTACTAATTTGTTCAAAAATCAAGCGTGAATTTCATAATCAGAAATTATTTTTAAAAAACATTAAACTCTAAATGTATAATGTAATTATTGGTATGAAATGCAGTTGTGGAAATGACAAAGCATATTAAGTTAACAACAAATTATTTTTAAAGCATATGAATATGCAGGATCTAACGTTTAGGGGCTATATTGGTTTGAATAGAAAAAGTCACTTTTCAAAACCCCTATTTTTTCTCAACTTTGTTTACTTCGAATATTAATTATTTGTTACTTTAAAATCATACAGGAAGTGGAATAATAAAGAACATAAGGGCTTAGACACCCAACAGGATTAAGATATTTAAACTAAAATTTTTTTCCCACATAGAAAAGAATCACTAGTAACAAAAAAAAAATATATATATATATATATAGAGAGAGAGAGAGAGAGAAGTAGATAGTTGGGGTATGCAGTCATAAAGTTGATAGTACATATATAAAGTATAAAATTAAGAAGTACAAAGCAGTAAAGGAGAGATAAAGATCAGGGCATAAGTAATGAAATAATTATAAATGTACATAGTGGAAAGAGAAAATAAAGGAATGAGGGGCAAATGTATAATGGCACATTCGTACATCTGTCAACTAAATAGCTAACTTTTGTTATTAATCTTATGCCATAATTTTGTATTTACTCATCATCATATTAACTTTGTTCCTACTCGTTTATTATATTTACCAATTAAATTGCTGTATTTACTCTTTAACTTTTAATTAACTATCACTCTGTTTAAGTTCCTTCCAATTTAAATTAATTCAGTAGTCTTTATGCATTTTTTTTTGATGGCCTTAAGGTATTAACTCATTAACTGGTCCTTACTATTACATTAACTTTGTATCTACTCAGTTTTTTATGTTTACAATTATATTGTTTAATTTACTCATTAATCTTTCCATTAACTATCACTCATTTTAATTTTTTTTAATTTTAATCTTATTCCAATAGTCTTTATCTATTGTGTCTTTACCTTTAGATATGCCTTTATGTTATTTTCTTTAATCTTATATATTTATTCTTTTCATACCTTTGTTTTTTATACTCTCTACAATTTAGTCATACCTTTTTGTTTGTTTTCTACATCCAGCCCTGATGAAAGTTGAACGTTGGCATTACAAATTAAAAAACTTATTTTTTAATTGCTGTGTATCTTTATGACTGCATACCCCAACCATCTACTTCTCTTAGTTCTTAACAGTCAACTATACCTCATCAAAAAAAAAAAAAAAAAAAAATAGTAAACATATGAGGATCAACGTTCAAGGAGTCAACAGGTTCTAAAGAAAGAATAGTTAATGCTTTAATTTTTTTTTCCCGTTCCGTTTTAACAACTAAATAGAAGAAAATAAATCACTAAATGGTTAATGAGGTAGATTACAATTATTTCATTGAAATTTTCAGAGATGAATAATAATTAGCAGGAGCGAGACAGGACCTGTTGCTAATAATAGGATTGATCCCACACTCTATGGTTATTGTTATTCATCAGATTGCCCAGGCACAAAGCTAAGGGAAGCAGCCGCCACATAAAGAGCCGACAGAAATTATATCAGGCTCTGAGGTAACTTGAGTAATCGGATTTGAGGCACACAATGGCAGGATCCTGATGAACGACCATAAATCCTGGAAGGCGGGACCCTGTTTACTGGAAGATAACCCTCCACAGTTCGACTGAGAAGATAACATTAACGGTGGAGTCTATCTGGAGGAGTGCAACTCAGCCGTGCCGTATCTTGTCCGAGGAGAGGAGGCTATGATTAAAAAAGGGCCTCTCTATGGCAGGCTACGATAGGCCATTATTTTTTAAAGCCGTCTGGATTAGCCAAGCCACTCTCCCTCTTCCTTAACTTCATTATCTAAACAAAGTGTTGTTAAAAGTTCCCTTAGCAGTCCTAATTTAATTATCCTAATACGTTCAACAAGTTTTCAAGTCGACCTCATATCTTAAAATTAGCTACAGCTCCAAGAGTAAGTATGCATACTTGAAATCACGGATATACACATAGAAACAAGGGAAAACGTTTAAAAAATATATATACATACAAATATTTCTTATTTGTACTTTATTAATCAGGTGGAATGTACTATGCTTTAGTGATTACAATTTGCTAATGTTCTTTTTAACATCCATTATTTTTCGGTTATGGGTTTTATTTTTAAATTTTCGAATTTTAGTATTATCGAAATCAAACTTGTGTCAATTAAAGTGCTACTGATGGGTAGTACTTTTCATGTTTTGTCAAGTTATTCTAATAGTTAACAGCACATTTACTTGATGTATAAATTTTGTACAGTTGTAAATTTCAATAAATTGATATTAAAAAAAAAAAAAAAAAAAAAAAAAAAAAAAAAACTTGTGTCTTAGTTTTTGAACATTAACAAAACAATAAATAATGCAGTAAACTAAATTCCTCACTGAATCATAAATAACCTCAAACTATGCAGTGATAATAGATAAATTAAAATATAAAAAAATAAAACAAGAAAATTACGTTTGTCACATTTGGGGGGTTGGTGAATGAAGACATTGTGAAACAAGACACAATTATGAGTGATTCACGTTTATTATTTTTTTATTTCCTTTAGCGGGAAAAAGTTACATAGCCCCTTCATCTTCTTCATATCTCTTTTTTCTAGTTGTTTTGAAATATTCAGATTTCGCCATCTTACACTTCTGCGCATCAATTCTTCATTCAATGAACTAGATTATATTTAAAAAAATAGACATACCCCCTTCATCCAGCAAAACCTTCATTTAATAATATGTCAAATATTAATTTATAATAATAAAAAATAAATATTAGTAACATTTTAAACACTTATACAGTGTTATATTGGGAAAAATTGTAGATATTGGCCAACGTGCGGTCAGTCCCACTTCTCCGCGAAACACGTTTGTCGTACTCTTTTGGCTATAACTCTGAAACCATTAGTCTGATCCAACCATAACTTCGCAAAAAATGTCCGAGTTTGGAGTTTTTTTCATTTCGTATATACTAATTCTATCTAAAATTAAAATAAAAAGAATTTCATCGAAGAACGTTTGGTTGTAGTGTTATCTGTAAAGAAACGAAACTAACCATTATTTTGGGTGTTTTTTTTTGTTTTTGTTTTTTTGCGATTTTGAGTATGAAGCCGACAGTTGCTATCGTAGCAAACTTCAGATTCAGATTCAGAACCCAAAAAAATATTAAAGATCCGATGAGAATTAAAGTTTGGCAGTGTTTCTTAAAAACGGTCTTTTTTAGTCTTATTTTACTGGAATTCTATTGTAATAAAAAAATATGGTTTTGAGTGAACGCCGATTAAAGATTTTTTTGTTCTGTCAATTTTGGTATAAACATTTTATCAAAAAAATAAAAAACTGAAACTGCCAGTGCTCTAACTTATTTGATTAAATAATATCAGTACTAAAAAAGACAATGCAAAAAAATCTTTGATCGGCTTTTTCTCAGAACCATGTTATTTGACTTGTGTTTTTTATTTTATCCCCACGATAATTTAGGAAAATATCGTCTGCTTGGAGGTAGATGTCGTAAAGTAACAAAATAAAATTTTCCAGGAGAGAAAAAAACAAAACAAAAAGGAAATGTTCTCATTAAAAATTTCTCAGGTAGTTATATAGTGAATTTTCTCATTCCCTAATGTGCATATATAGCAGCTATATTTACTTGGTGACTTTTTATACTTATGGAAAATAAAAATATCAACATATAATGACTTTTTCTCGAATTTGAAATTGCCCTTATTGATTATTGCTCCCAAGGAGGCGATATATTATATTTTCTATATAATTATTTGTTACCATACATGCCTCAATATTGTTTCTTATCTCAAAAGAACATTTCACATCTTTTTTTTTTTTTTTTTCGTACATAACAATTATTCGATGGATGATAAAAAATTTGAAAAGACATACTAAAATTGTGGAATCTGATCTCAGGACCGTTATGACGAATAAAATGTACAACTAAGTTTGAACAAGTATGAACTAGTAACGAAATGTAAAATAGTAAAGAAAAAAAAATGTTTAGTTTTTTTGGTTTAATAAGAAAAGATGTATTTATAAACGATGTGGATTGAAAAAAAAAAAAAATCCAAAAATGTTTATGTTCGGTGACTCTCAATAGTGCCCGATAATTGTTCTCCAGTTTGAGGATGAACTACCTAGACTGAATGTTGCAAAACCCTAGAGAAAAGTATAAATAATAATTCATGCAACTACTATATTTTTAATTACAGTATAATTTTATTATAACTCATAAAAGAAATACATTTAGTAATAATAAATAATCACTTCAATAAAACCGTTGTGTGTTGTACGTGATAGGAACTTAAATTTATTTCCCATTCACTTTACTACTGAAATAGCCCGAAGGATACTTGAGAAATAAATCTGCTGCAGTATAGCGGAAGAAGAGTAAAAATGAGTATATCCATGCTATTTAAAAATGTTAAATACTTTTAAAATAATTTATTTGTATAAGGGCTGGCACCTTCTTGAAAGAGTTGGCTTTAAGCGGTTGGCAGCTAAGCATACGCTAATGATTTATGAGCTAAACTTCTTAGAATTATAGAGACACATGCTCAAAAATAAATTATAACTGACCTAATTATTAATATTAATTACAGCTCTTTAGGAATACAGTTTTATTGTTTGACCTTTATTTATTTAAAATAAATTAACATTTCTTATTTTTAAACAGTTTCTAGTGGTTAATCGAATCGTAAGCCTTATGGAAACCGACGTAGAGTTGATGCCCTATGCCCTTAAATTCTATTTTTTTCTCTAAAATTTGTCAAAGTGAAAATATTATATAATTGATAATTGAACGACTCTGTCTAAGACTTCAGTAATCAGTAATTCAGTTCGCTAGCATTAATTTAAATATTTTATAACATGTCGAAAGGAGTAAAATACCCTGATAGTGAATCGAAATAAGTATAGAGTCTTTCCATTCTTCGGTATTTTTTTCTTTTTCCCAAACCATTGTTACTGATGAAATTTAGAAACTCCAGCTTTATCCACTCGCTTTAAATAATTCAGCAGATATATTGTCGATTACGGTTGCTATATAAGATTTTAATTTTATGATCGATAAACTACCGACATTGTATAGCTCTGGTTAATGTATACATTCGTTTTTTTGCATGTAAAGTCGTTGGATTTAGTAATGACCGAATTCTAAAATATTGAATGAATTTGATTTTATTTATAGATATTTGGAGGTAGTCTAACGACTTAATGTTAAATGTGTTTGTTTGTATTTATATAATGTATTTTTTTTTTTTTTTTTTTTTTAAATAAGTTTTAATAATATTTTTATTGAAATAAATGTACAATCTGCCTTAGTAAAGGGCAATAGGTAAAGAAATAATAATGTGTTCATTCATACCATATATATAAATATACACACACACACAATTAATAATAATAAGAAATAAAAATAATGCAAATAATGTTCATAAAAATAAAACTTATAATTATTTACAATTATCAAAAATAAAATGAAATGAAAATTAAAATACAAAAAATTATGATACATTCATAATCTATATACAATACAAACACACTCAGCCTAGGGAATCCCGAATTGAGCCTATTCCCCACTTATTGGGAGTCAAGGCCAGACCCGAAGAGATCCCACCGCTGCTCTTTTAGCTGCATCACTTTTTTGCTAAAAATAGTATATTTTGCTAAAAATGACAACAGAAATTTTGAAAGACCTGTTGAAATTATTACAAATTATCAACAAGTAGTAATATAATTTCAATGTTATTGTTATGATACGTTTGGACTTACTACATTTTGTAGATATTGTTTGTATTACCCAAAAAGATGTACTGAATTTTATTTACATAATTTTTTTTTAATAGAAAATCTAAATTTTCAATCTTCTCTCTTGGTTTTCTTTTAGCGGCCTTTGTCCCTCCGCGACATCTATCTTATCCTTTATTTCCTTACTTCGCCTCCCCCTTCCCTGACATGCAATAAAACCATCCGCTATAGAGGAGAAGGGAATTTTAATTAGGCGAATCAGTAAGATAGATCATGGTAGCTGTGAATCATTGGTGTTGTCAAATTAAAAAAAAAAAAAGAGTGGGTGAAAGAAAAAAAAACTGGCTTTATTGGGTCATTTATTACCTCAATTTTCCCTCCGTGAGGCCAATAAGCCTTTACCTCACTTATATCTCATATTACCTATCTGTTTTATATTCTCCAGGCTTCCCTATAAATCCAGATCCCTGAATTCTTCCTATATTTATGCAAAAGAAATTTTAAATTCGGCTGAGGAGATCTGGAGGAGAGGTACTGACATTGGTTGAAAACGTTCATATTCTCATAATAAAAGATTTTGTTTTTAGAGCTTATTTGGATTTATTATTTATTTATTTAAGCGAATGAAGAAAGCTTTAATATTAATTCTGGTTACTCAAGAAACACCGGAAAATCACTAGAAAAAAAAAGGGCCCGACGCGGATTTTGATCTAGATTTTTTTTTTGTATTCCAAATAAAAAAAAAAAATCAATGCATACCTTTTATTTTTCTTCAAAGGAGCGTATGAGATGATTAAAAAAATAGGATGTGATGAAAATCTTTTTTGTAAAATTGTTTTAATCTCCTCTTCCGAACCTGATAAAAAAATATCGGGAACGCATTAACTTAAGGCAAGACACAGTCTCTCAAAATGAAAAGTAAATTCATTACTTCAAAATTTTGACATTTTTAAAAACTGCTGAAAAAAAAATTTCTGTTTTTTATTGATAAATAAAAATTTTTTTTTTTTTAAATATGTTAAATCATAATCTAGCATAATTTTGTTTAAAAAAAATTACCAGGCTTAAAAATTTACTCGATAATTTAAAATTAAAAAGTTTTTGACTAACAATTTCTGAATATTTATTCTTATAGGGCCAGTGTATTAATTAGGACTATGTATTAATATACATTTTTTTTTTTAAGTGTTACACCTTCGATGGACTCTATCTCCTAGATAACATTTAAGGCTTCTACATATGATTTACTTTGTCTATATTGCTTTTCAAAGAATATCTTTAACGAAAAAAACAAAAATGTGTAAAATAACCATGGTTTTTCGATTTTCCGGAATTGAACTGTTAAGTAATGATCTTTTTATTGTTTATTTACTCCTGAAAGTATTTTTCAGAATGTTGATTTATCAATATTTTTATGGCATTATGCCTGTGCATCTCCGAGCAAATAAGCATTTTTTATTAATATAAATATTATGTTAACTTTTTTACAATAACCACGGGTCCTCCATGATGCCAAGGCTACAACTGGGATTTTATTTAAAAAACACCACGCTTTCAAATTCGTTTGTCAAACATCCCTTCAATTGTGATTTCTATCAAACACTTCAAGCGGGGTGGTTGTTTGGCAAACACTTAAAACAAAGCTACTTATGATTAATTATTCGTCAAACAGGTGATAATTTACAAACAGTTTAATTGTTTAATAGGCCCTTCATTATCTACACAATGGATTATTAATTATTAAACTTTTAATTTTTTTGCATATAGGGCTGTAATATCTAAGGAAAAAGAATTATATCATATTGTGATTAAGACGTATTATTGCTTAAACTGAAACAATAATAATAACACAAACCATTCACTATATCTACATTCGTTGAATCCCAATAAGTTAAAAACATAAGGGGACAACAGTCCTTTGAGGGTAGGGTAAGAGTACTTTTAATAGTACTTGTAAAGGTTTTACTCGAAATGGTTTAGGCATGCTCATCGCTTTCAGGAAGGTTTCCTATTCTAGGATAATTTCTGATTTAAATAAAACTATTGCAACCTATTTAAATAAAATTAATCCATTTAAAACTATAAATATTTTTTTTTCCTCTTTACTAATTGACCGTATCGAGGATCCACAATATCTGAGATGATTGTTTGATAATTCTAAGATGGAGCTTATCATTCACTACTATGAACTATAATAATTTATTCTGACTCCGTACTCTTTGAATAATATATTAAACATTATTTTACATGTTTCCCATATTTAGGATCAACTTCTAAAACAATAAATATATAAACATATAATCAATTTTACAATAATTGTTTATTTAATTTACCTATAACAATGCTTCCATTCGTCATCGTATTCTGTATTCTTAATAATGAGTTACACTTATTTATGCTTAAAAATATAGTGACTTTTGCTCAAAAATACAACTCACTGTTTACAATGAAAGGTTTATACATTCTACTAAATAGGACTATTATACAAGACCATAAATTCGCAAAAAATGGTCCGATTTCAGAGTTGTTTTTTTCATTTTTTAGATATTGATTCTAGCCACAATTAATATAAAGACTTTCTTCAAAAATGTTTGAAAATAACCGCTATTTTGACGGCTGCCGTGGAAGCAAATTTCGGATTCGGATTCAGCACCCCAAAAAAACATAAAGATATGTTTAGAATAAAAGTTCGGCAGTTTTTTCTTCACTAAACCCTTATTTTACTGGGCTGTAGTGAGTTTCACTTCAAATGATTTTTTTTTTTTTTTTAAGAAAAAAAGTTTTTATTATATTGCCATATCCTCCTATATTTGACTTTTTACTCCTTGCGATGCAATTCTGTGACTTCATTGATGTTCAGAAATTTTATTTCGAAAAATTTAATTTTTTTATAATAAATTTCACAGCTTATTTATATTATTTATTTATATCATTGTTTTATAGCTTCCTCCTTATAATAACATCGAATCATTATAACATAAAACAGATTTTATTAATGGCCACGGTTCCATTCAATTTTAAATTATATATCTACAGAACTTGACTTGCCACAGCCCTCCCATCTACGCCTTGGCCAACTAAACCAACATTTAGCTACTTCAGCACTGAACACCTTTTTTTATCCTCAATCTTTATCCAACTCAACAAATCCACAGATCCACTTCAATCACCGTGACGCCACGACTTCAATCATATTTACAGAATGCAGGTCACGAAGTTCCAGGAAGTGAAGCTATCCGAATTCCCCTGATAACTCAATCCTATTTCAAACAAATATATAATTCTAGGAAAACCTTAATAACATTTTATTTATAAACCATGGAATTAATTAGATCTTCGCTTTAGGTACGCATAATGGTATAAAAAGATCAATACGATTAGCATTGATGAATTATTTGCCACTCCTATTGGGATTATTTTTTCCTATTCCAATACTGGTTTCAAATTAAAATTCACCATCAGCTCATGAACATGAACTTAGTACTCCCTGAGGATTACCATACCCTGAAGAATTACATCTTGGCACCATATTACGGCCCAATATCCACCTAGTCGGAATTGAATATAGAAAATTAGTCTTAAATCCCGGACTTGAAATAGAGAAACCATAGTCATCTCATAACCCTTCCAAAAAATCGGTGTATATTAACTAAAATGCAATGACTGTGAAGCTAAATAGACGGGAAAAGCTAGCTGTATTATCAGTAAATCAAAAATTAAAAGAAAATATTATGACATAAATAATATGAACCATTATCCTAACTTCGCTAGCTATTTAAATGAAAATAACAAAGACTCAGTATTGAAACTGATACATTAGGAAAAAAGAATTCTAGAATTAAATCTCTACAAATCATTGTAAATAATAAAATTGTTCAAAACAAATACATATTTTTGTTTATGTAGGGATCAAATTTTATTCAGTTTACTTCCCAAATTTGCCTCCTAAGGTGGGCATAGACTTGTTTGATTCCATATATTGAAATGAAATGAAAAATAAACTTTATTCAGGGACAGACTGTCCCCTAAGAATAATTAAAATGCACATTAAAAAGATACAATTGTCTGGCTGAGATTAGTTAAGCACATCAGTATTATAAATTAAATTATGAAGGGGAAAAAAAAGAAGAACAAAGAAAACAAACAAAGAAAAAACAAATTAAAAATTAAAATTAAGTAAAAATTAAAAAATAATAATAAAAATAAATAAAATTCAATCAACAGTAAAGATTTTAACACACTTATGTACATTTAGTATATATTATATACATTTTTGTGGAAGATTGAAGATCGAGGAGATTGATAGATAAAAGATGTTTAAAAGAAGTTATGGAAGAGGATTTGCGAATATGGATAGGTAAGGAATTCCAAAAAGAGGTAGCAAGGATGACGAAGGATTTTTCAAAGGAGACAGTTCTATGTGAGGGGGTACATAGGTTGGAAGGTTGGGATCTTGTATTCAGGTGGTGAATGGAGGAACGCAGAGTAATTAGGTGTAGAATATAGGAAGGTTTATTGGTTTTTAATGATTGGAATATGAAAGTGCCGAGGAAGTATTGCCGTCGAAAATCAGGAAAAAGCCACCCGGCAAGATACGTGAGACCGTCTGTCGACCCCAAAGATAAATCTTATGAAGCAATTCATTAGTCTCCTCAGTCTCATCTCTAGCTCAACAGACAGCCCCCCATACACCAAGCACCCGTAATCAAATTGGGAAAAATGAGAGAGGATACCAGAAGTTGGCGGGTACTTCGGGGAAAGGAGTCACGATATCTTTCTGGTAATTTGAGAAATGTGGTTACTCCAAGATAAGTGTTGATCAATAGAGATTCCGAGGTTTTTGATGGAAATTTGAAATTGGATTGTACGGTTATTGAGGTAAAGTAATGGATAGTAAGGGAGGGGGATTAAGGGTAGGTTTTGAACTGATAAGGATAGCCTTGCTTTTCTCTGGATTCAGGCCTAACTTATTTTTCACTGCCCATCTGCTGATGTTCTCAACATCATCCTGAATCTTACGAGATGCTTCGAGCATGTCTGAAAGATGGATAGATAGGTAGATTTGGAGGTCGTCGGGCATATAACATGGGGTAGGTCATTAATATAAGCAGAGAAAAGGATTGGTGACAGGGAGGATCCTTGAGGAACACCTCGTGTTAAAAGTAATGAGGAGGAGGGAGGTTTGTTGGGAGTGATAACTGTTTGGGAACGGTGAGACAGTTTAAAGTACTGTTGGATAGGGAAAGTTTACTTAGTTTGGATTACATTTACAAATAAAAATAAACTGTATAATTTGTGTAGCAAAGATGTTTTTAGCACTTGTGATAAATGTTTAACATTCGAAACTTTTTGTTTTAAATTTCTAATAAAAGAAAGTATTACAATCTGCCTCACAGAGGGCAATAAGTAATATGGATAGTTTAATCGATCCATCCACACAATTTGTACAGTAAGAAATAAATACAAAGAAGAGATTAAAAAAAATGAATAATCAATAAAAATGAGTAAAGAATCTCATAATATATAATACAATAAATAATGTAAGACATAATAAATAAATTATACAATACATAAAGTAAAAAAAATAAAATAAAATAAATTATATAGAAAACATACGTCATCACCTTTATTGGCAGAAGGCGTATGACTCACTAGACCGGGAAAACTTTCTTTCTGCACTTGAACAGTTTGATCTCGACAGCAAAACAACAAACCACAATAGAGAAACTCTCACTAATACATTTTCCAAAGTCAAATTCACGAGGGAATTGTCAGTTCTGTTTGAGATCAAAACTAGTGTCCGACAGGGTGACGGACTGTCTCCCTTACTGTTCAATTGTGCCTTGGAGAAGGTAGTCAGGGAATGGGATAAGACGACCAGTGGTGGAATTCGATTAGGATCGGAGAACAAGGGCATCAAGATCAAGTGTTCAGCTTTCGCAGACGAAATGAACTTACTGGCTGAGCGTGGGAGGAAGCCAATGAGCAGTCCATCGAACTGCTGGAGAAAGCAGGAAAGATAGGTTTCAAGATCGCTTTTGGAAAGACCAAAATAATAACCAACATTAAAAATTCTCAAAAATATTTGATATTGAAGGAACGAAAAATAGAGATCGTCAGGGACTTCAAATACCTTGGTGAGTGGATCAGTTGGAATGCTCTTGAGAAGAAAGCAATGGAATCTCAATGAAACAAAATTGAAAGAGCCTTCCAGCTAACGAAAGACACCTATAAGAAAAAATCCCTCTCCTGGAATTCCAAGATCAGAATTATAACACAGTTGTCAATTCTGAAGCTCTTTATGCTGCAGAAATTTTGTCTTTAACTATATATGGTCCAATGGAAAAGTTGAAGATCAATTAAAAGAAAATACTAAGAAAAATTCTAGACCCTAAATCCCATAATAATGAACTTTCATACATCAGCAATCAAACCATATACAGGAGAACTGAAAGGATTACAAGTACAATAAGGAAAAGGCCACAAATGGCCGCCACATTCTAAGAGTGGACCCAAAAAAGATAACTAAAAGAATTTTCGACTTTTTCTACAAGAAGAAAACCAAGCCAAATTGGTTTAAGGAAACTGAGAAGGACCTACGAGAGTTACATATTACAGAAGAGATGCTTGCAGATGGATCCGTAAAGAAGATAACCAAAGATAAAATGAAAAGATTCCAGGCCAGGGCGAAGACCCAACGACTATACAGGATTTCTGAAGAAAAGAGGGCAGCAAGATCAGAAACGATGAAGAAGTACTGAGAAAACAGGAAAACACGACTCAATTACCGCTGGTTGATTTATAGAACCCCAGATTGGGTGAAACAAAAAAAAATAAAAATAATATAGATATAAACAACAATAATAATAGTAAAATTAAAAAGAAAATTAAAACTAAATTAAATTTTAAAAAACATTCATACACATCTGAGGAATCCATAGAAGAACATATAGTATCAATAGATTATTTCGGAATCATGTACTCTATAAATACTAGACTAAACTTGGAAAATTGTAAATAGTACCTATTGAACATTCCCCAGACAAGCTCAAAGAAAACTTTGCCAAGAGGCTGTTGCCGATTTTGGCTGAGATCCATAACTGCAAGGGATAGATACCTCCTGCAGTCAATAAATTAACATTGCACCGCGACCAGTTGCTCCGCACTTAATTACATTCGGAAGTGCGTCAAGGTGCATAAAATACATTATAAGAAAAAAATATAATATTTAAAGGCTGAATAGATCGATTAAGATTATTAAATTAATATAAAAATATTAAGTTATAACACTGACTAATTAACCCAGCTCTGTTTTAAATAAACCAATAAAATATTAGTAACCTTTACTAGAATAATTATCAATTATGTATACTTTAAAATAATGTATATTTCATATAATTAAATGAGGTAATAAGACAAAAAAAAAATTTATTACAATAATTTTATAATTAAGCTTACCGATACATAAAATTTAATTAACATCGGCCATTAATTTTGGTTTGTTTACGGTATCCAATTAACACAGCAAGAAAAAAAAAAATATGATCAGTAACAGAAACGGTAGTACTTCGCCGAAATCAGGAATTAAATTTGAGTAGATATATAAGCTTAAATAACCACGGTTGACAATTGACAGCTTCTTGATTGATCAAGAAGCTGACTGGGGCAAATATAAAGCCGAAATTCGCCATAGACTTCCATCGGTGCAACCGCTGCGTTCTCTGGAGGAAATTGATGAATTCGTCAACACCTTCAACGACATCATCCTAGGAGCTGCCCATTCCTCAATTCCTACTTTCCGTCCTTCCCCACCCCATCTCCAAAAACCCCCTCCTCATATCATGGCTCTCATATCGAGCAGGCGGAATCTAAAAAACAGGTGGTATAGAAACCGGGACCCAGACATCAAGGTAGCCCTCAACGCCCTCACCACCCAGATCAAAAATTTGCTCCGCCAATGGAAAACCTCCACTTGGCAGGACAAGCTGAGAGCAACACACGATGATTACCGCAAATTCTGGAAATTAACCAGATCTGCGGTAAAGAAAACTTCCACGATCCGCCTGCACGATGGGGACCGACTCCTCTCCCCTTCCGACCAAGCGGAGCTGCTTGCTGAGCACTACAGAGAGGACATCACCAACAGGACCACCGATGTTGAACCTCTCCCGTCCATGGGCCAGGAGAACAACTTCATGTTCATCAGCCCTAAACAGCTGAAAGCCATCTTAAGAAGAACGAAAGGGAACAGAGCTCCTGGACATGACGGGATTCAGACAGTCCTTCTCAAGCAGCTCCCTAGAAAAGGAATAATGCACCTCACGAACCTGTACAACTCCTGCTTGAGGTTAAGATACTTCCCCGTTCAGTGAAAGCATGCAATACTGTTTCCACTCCTCAAGCCGGCTAAGACAGGAGACAAGCCAGAACACTACCGGCCAATCAGCCTGTTGCCTCACCTCGGAAAAGTCTACGAGAAAATTGTTCTCAATTACCTACGAGACTTTTGCGAGGAGAACTCAGTCATTCCGTTTGAACAAACGGGTTTCCAAGCACGTCTCAGCACTGAACACCACCTGATGAAGCTGCAAACTGAGGCGTGCTCAAACTTCAATAGGAATACTGCAACAGCGCTGATCTCCATAGACTGCACGAAAGCATTTGATTCCGTATCTCACGGGATCCTATGCAGAAAACTTGAAGACCTGGAATGCCCTGAGCAGCTCTATGGAGTCATTGTCTCCTTTTCAGTGAGAGAAGTCTCGCTGTACGGGTTCGTGACGTCCATTCACATTCAATACCTCTCACTTGCGGTGTGCCACAAGGAGCAGTACTATCTCCAGTGTTGTTTAACATCTACACTGCTGAAGTGGTTGGCAAAAACTACAGTAGCCGCTTTTGCCGACGATATTGCCATCACTAGCAGCAGCATGAATCCCACTAGAGCACTACGTCAGGCCGAAACGGTCTGCGGAGAGATCATTCGACGGCTGGATTCACTTAACATCCAAGTAAATCCAGCCAAAACGGACTGCGTAGTGTTCTCACACCAGCGTGGGAAAAGGTCAACACTGCCGAAGACCCTCCGAGTGGCAAACACCACCATTGCCCCCTCCAACTCCATAGTTTACTTGGGCGTTACCATCGATAGGGGGCTGAAATTTTCAGCCCACTGTTACAGGGTACACCGCAAAGTGAAAAGAAGATCCTACCGCCTCCATCACCTCCTATCCTCACCAGCACTTTCCCTCCGTCTGAAACTTTGCATCTATAAAAGCATGCTGAGACCTGCCCTCCTGTACGGTGCCCCTCTTCTCACCCGTCTTTCAGACGGAACCAGACGGCACCTGCAGCGGTTCCAGGACTCTATGCTCAAGAAGATGGCAAAATCCACATCACTGAAGAAGAAGAAGCCTGAAGACCTCCACGAGATCTTCGATCTTCCGACCATCCCGGAGTTCATCCAACGCCGGCATGTCAAGTTTCTGGACTCTCTGCAGTTCTTAACGAACCCCTTGTTCAGAACCTTGACACCGGCGCCACCACCGGTGCGCTGGCAACAAACACCAACGAACCAATGAGAGCCCACTGAAGCAACGGGCCAATCAGAGCCCACTGAAGCAACGAGGAAATCAGATCCCACTGGCAACTGGTCAGCAATACAAGAACATTTAACTTAGATATATCAAAATAGAAAGTAAGAATAAAATAAAAAAAAAAAAAAAAAAAAAAAAAAAAAAAAAAAAAAAAAAAAAAAAAAAAAAATTAGTTTTAAGTTTAACAACAAGATTTAGGTGAGCCCCGTTACCTAAACATAAGCTTTCTGAAACCCACACCCCAAGATTTCAATAACTTCCTGTTGGCCTTACAGTGCACACAGTGCAGAAAAAGGCCAAACATCCATGAAATCCTATCCAACTTCAGTTTCATCCAAATAGGGGCTTGGAAAAAAAAAAAAAAAAAAAAAAAAAAAAAAAAAAAAAAATTGACAATATTTGAGCAAGAAGGCTTGGATATTGTAGGCTGTAATCCAATAGGAAAGGCAACATTACACACTGGGAACGCTTTTTACATCTGATTTGCAAAAAACACAGTCGAACCTATTGTTTAGAAATATAAAATAATCATTTATATGAATATTATCCGACCCATATTTCTTTATGGGGACGAAACAAAGCTGCTTACGCCAAGGAAGACAAACGTCATAAAGTTTTCGAAAGTGAAGTCCGAATTATATTTTACTGCAAAAAATCTGTCAAGGAAGGATTGGTTATCGTATAGGTTACTGACCTATTCAATCGAAACAAATATTAACCGACCAAGGAGGGCTTCTAACCCACGTCCTTCTACATCAGACTCTCTGAGACATTCACCACAATCCCCTCGACCATCGTGGTTATCACTGATGAATTTAAGAGATTACACATTGCAGATTTATCGGACGTTTATCTAGTAAATGCTAGTCCGGTAATTGCGTTAGGGTGGGTAAGTTCTACTATTGAAATTGAAGTAATTAGATTAAATAATAACTAAATAAAAAAGGGATCATTGCCAGGGATCGCTGACACTTGAAAGGGAGACAGAGACGCAGAAGAATCACTTAAAGGATGATTTGAGGGTTTAGGTTTCAGTAAGTTATCTGCAAAAATAATACGCAATCCTATTTACATAATTTATTTATCGATTCAGAACAGAACGGACAGATTGAACTTAGTTATCATAAATCGAGGATTTTAACTTTATCCCAATATCACTATTTCGATTCCCGTTTACTAGTTAATGGAAGCTACGGTTACAGTTCTTTCAGTGCAGTTAGCGATATTACAATAGCTGACGTATGTCACATTTTATTGTTGTATTTGAAAGGATGCAACATTTAAAATATAATATAATTACTAAGGTAATACTTACAAGTATAAAAAAAAATAATCTAGTTTTAAATAGTTTGGTTTTATATAATAGTAAAGCATCGATAATCGTCAAAAACCATTTCACAGAATGCTAACTCGTTTCTATGAAATCAGGGATGAACAAAGAATATGTTTGTAATTATAGACCGTTAAAATATCAGGCTAGATCAGTTTTTATAAATTAAAAATATAAGTAATAAAAACTCTGGTTGTCGAATTAACATTATTAGTAGTAAATGCTTATTAGCATTTAATATTTTGATAATTCAATTTTCCCTTCTAATATAGGAGATAGGAACTATTCAAACATTTCCTGCATAGCCAACCTAAAGAAGTGAAAACAAGCTGAGAAGGAAAAAACCTCCTTGAGAGAATTTAAAAGACCTAAAAGATTTTCCTAAAGAACGCTTTGTCCCTGTCACACAATTAAAGGCGGAGGAGCTAAACCTGTTAACAAGGGAACAAGTTTTTAATCAGAAAGAACTTTAACGGAGAGGGGGTTTAATAAACTAAAAGTGCAAACTTGCCTGGGAGGGAAGGGTGGCATTTTATTGCAGGTGTTGAGTCGACAAGTCCTCTCTCAATGTAAATGCTTAACCTGCGCGAAAACATGTTAATTGTCCAAAATAGACAGTATTAAAACTTGCATGGATGACTTCAGGACAAACTAAGGATGTGTTATCTTAATCAATTATAAGTAGTTGATATCCAATGATCCATTGTTTTTTAATAGTAGGTAGTATTTTCATGAACGTCCCCTTGTATTCCGTATAAAAGTTAATGTAGAATCTTCAAATAATACGTGTATGATTTATCTTAGTGCACAATTACTTAACTTCATAATTCTACGATTTAACCCACAAAACTATACATCGAGACATATAAAACAACGCAATAGAACTGATGGGACAACAAAATATCTAAACATCAACTGTATCCCACTTTTTCAATTCAAAATTCTGAGTGCCATTGCTGACGTTTTTCGTCTCCAACGGAACCTAAATATTCCTTAAATACAGTACTAAATATACCGCCAACAATTTTAGCAGAGCCATTGAAACCAACTAACCCAAATCCAATACTTAACCTGATACCTTAATCCGGCTCAACTTATCCCAAAAATATCGTCAAGGGTTAAAATGAAATGTTTCTTTAAAATAAATGCGAAATACGTTAATAAGCCCTGCATTGCCCCTAGTGGAAGAGGTTCTGATACCCGAGACCCAAAACAGTTTTTGTGTAAATTAGTATTATCCAAAAGCCAATGAAGGATATTGGTTTCAGATCTGCCAGGGTTTGACGATTTTTTACAGCCGAAGGAAACCTTTCGCCACTCTCCTTCCCGACCAATTAGCTTTTGCTATATTAAAAATTGATTTAATTGATTTACTTTAAAAAAACTCTCTCTGCCAGGATTTAACGATTTTATGATGGCGAAAGGTTATTCCGTCAATGTTGTCCTTTTGAAAATCCGTCATTTTTGAAAATTTAATTAATTATTACGCTTTTTACAAAGGATACTCTCTCTTCCCGTTTGATTCTTTGAGTTTTTCTACTTGTTAAATACGTTTGTCAGGAAGTTCGACATAGTCTCTCGACCTAAACAACCTCTTTCCGTTTTAAATTAAAGTTATAAATGTCTTTTAAAGTTTAGTTTATAAATATAATTATTTATTTTTTTAATTGTGTTATTAGTTTCTATTTATAGATATAATTCAATTTTATTGTTTCCACAATTTTTTTAATGTGACAAATTATATTTTTCAATGCAAACAAGACCTTTTAAAACTCAACCTTACACGTTTGCAACTACGTTAGTTTTCTGGTTTCAAAATTATTCATTATATTCAGCGTACGTAAATTAAAACAGAGAATTTCGTATTCTGTAGAAGACCTCTGGTGATCATGTAAAGAAAAGTGAACATAAATAAAGAAATATGTTGTTTTTAATCACAAAATAGAATGTGATGACTATTAGTAAAATTTATTTTATTTCTTTGGTTTTGATTTCTTAATGTGAAGATGTTTGAAAAATCTAAGGGCTTCCAATTAACTGCCGGAATCGCCCTGTGTTTACTTTAAATAAGGCTTATGTTCGACAGTGGTATTCAATTATATTGGAACAAGTCATAAATTTTATAAGCCTAATAGAACGATAATACACACCATGCCTTTAGGGGATGGCTGAGAAAATCACCAACAGAGGACATTTTAATTCAATTTTAAAAAATGTTTTAGTTTGAAACTTTTTTAAAGGTAATTTTTTTTATAAGGTAATTTATTGAATCTGGGCAATCAAATGTTTACATATTTTTGTTTATTAATATGTTAATAATTTACTGTAATGTTTGTGTGTTTATATAATATTATAGAATAATTAAATCTGATCATGCTGTGCAAATAATTATGTTTATGAGTTGTGAAAATACTTATACATATTTGATTATTATGTGAACAATGTACGTCTCTCATATACAATATTTTCCAAAGTACAACCACATAATACAATTTAGGTGTATATTTTATGTCTATTTTGATTCATTTTTTTAGGTATATCTATAATAGATATATAAACATACATCTACCTGCAACAACGAAATATATATGACTTAGGATCGTAATTAGGATTTCAAAGAAAAATATATAGTAGCATGATTTTAATAGTCAGAGAAACAACCAATAGACAGTATGTTGTATATTACTTTTCACATTCACTTAAATATTTTTATGAGGCATTGAGAGATTTATGAAGGGTCCTGGATATATTATAAAAATATTAAAAAAATATTTTCAATCTTCATAACGGGCCGCTTTCCCTTGAGCTAATATCTGAAGAAATCCGCCCTGACCCTCTCACTGCTCATGACAGCTCTCAAAGTTAAAAAGTTTAAAATATCGAGGAACTTCCCTGAAAGAACCGAAAAAAGTAATTTTTCTAATTAAAAAAAAATTCGAAACAAGAAGAGGAAGGTTCGGTGTCAAACACAAATACTTCAATTAATACTCGAGCGATGAAGCTGTGTTGTGCTCAAACTACAACTTGTACTAAATTTATACTATTATATAAAAGGACAAGCCATTTTTTGTTTGTGATTACTAACCACGAAAACTACTGAACCAACATGTACCAAATTTTAACCACACAATGCAGATAGTTCAAAGAAGGTTTATCAATCATAAAATCTACTAATATTCAATTAATGTATTATTGTAAAGCGATAAAACGTGGATAACATTGAAGTTTGACACTCGACCGATAGATGGCGAGCGCCATTCTACATGAGAGGTTACAAAGGTACGGTGTTATATAGATTAATTAAATTTCACATTTGATTAAACTGTCAAAAAATATTTAAATAAGTGGTGTGACATGTGGATCCAAGTAAAGTTTAAAAATCGACCGGTATTTCCCTAGTACTATTCTTCAACAGTTAGCAATGAATTTTTAACATCATCTTCATAGTTCTAGGAAGGTTAACAACAGAAAAGTTTACAATAATAATAATTTAAATGTACAGCCTTAAGTAGCAGAAACGAGGTTTGCCACACTGTGATATTCTTTTATGGTTAGAAATTAATATTTAACCAGATGAAATCAATAAAATTATTTCTGACGAGTAAGGATTATTACCATCAAAATGTCGTACTTTTCCTTTTTGATATTTTGAGTGAAAATATTATTCCTGGGCCTGTAGTTATAAGGCTGATAATGCTGTCTACAAGAGTTTCATAATAGTCTCTATCTGGATAACCAACTCATAGATTAGAATTTAACATTTGATGACTAATATGCTATTAGGTAATCTTTATTAACCTGATTAGTGCAGTTTTTACGAGGCATAAAAATGGTCAACCTTAATCAAATCTTAATCAAAATATATCATGAAATATATTTTATATTAAATGTAATTTTATATAAATTTCTTATAAAGAGAGAGAGGGGGAGAGAGAGAGAGAGAGAGAGAGAGAGAGAGAGAGAGAGAGAGAGAGAGAGAGAGAGAGAGAGAGAGAGAGAGAGAGAGAGAGAGAGAGAGAGAGAGAGAGAGAGAGAGAGAGAGAGAGAGAGAGAGAGAGAGAGAGAGAGAGAGAGAGAGAGAGAGAGAGAGAGAGAGAGAGAGAGAGAGAGAGAGAGAGAGAGAGAGAGAGAGAGAGAGAGAGAGAGAGAGCGATTTAAGGGACATGCTACGGAATTATCTACAACATAAGGTAATTATTTTAAATAAACATAATCGTATGGATTAATCGAAACAATATCACTATAATACTAAATGTATATTCTAAAGAGTTAATCCATAAATTGTTCAGAAAGTTAGTCCAAAAAATTTTTAGGGAGTCAATACAACGCTGTATACTATTAAAAATGTAAACAAAGATATCACCCCTCAGGGGAAGACATGCTGGGCTACTAAAATATTTATGGTGATTTATCAGGTCAGTGGAAGTTAAAATGAGTCATTTGAATGAACACATTTTTCTTCCAGTGAAAATATTTTTACCGCACACTAGGAGGTCAAACTTTACAAGCAGTCAGTCTGAATGACATTTAAAAACATTATAAAAAATTCAATTATAATAAATTTCAGAAGAAATTAAAAAAATATATTACATTATATTATTTTTTCTTCTTTCTCTATCTCCTTTGTGCCGTAAGCGTAAGAGCAGCCCCTTTCGCCTCCGAGCCTTTCCATATAACAATTATAGGTAAGCCTCGGTCTGCCTACTGGTCGCTGCCCCCGTGGTCGTGCTTCCAATAGCCACCTGGCTCTTCGTTCGTAGCCCATTCTGCAGACGTGACCAAACCACCTGAGCTGCCTTTCCTTAAATATGTATTTTGTCGCTCTCACTTTTAACGTTTCCCGAATGGCATCATTTCACAATTGGTATCGCATGGTATCATTTTACCAACGATACCGCGTAGAAACCTCATCTCGGCACCAGTTATTTTACTAATATGCTTATCTAGGATTGTCCAGCTTTCGGACCCATATAAAAGTACTGGGAGAAACACTGACTTAAGGAGTATCAATTTGGCGTCTTTGCTTACTTCTTGCTTGGCTAGTAAAACATTAGATATCTGGTAGAATACACCATTGGCCTTTCTCACATGATTCAGGACCTCGTGGTCAATTCTTCCATTGAGTGATAATTGTTCCCAGATACTCGTAGTGATCCACCTCCTCCAATTTCACGCCGTTGCATAAAATATTGAGCTCCTGTACCTCTTTCCCAATGTGCATAATCTTGCTCTTAGCTGGATTAATCTCCAATCCTTTGCTTTTTAGTTCCTCAAACCATTCCTCTACAGCTATCTGCAGTCTTTTAGGGCTATCAGCAACAATGACAATGTCGTCAGCATATATAAAGCTCTGAACCAGAACAGGAAGTAGATTCCAGAACCCTACATTATATTATATGAATTTAAATTAAGATCATTACCACTCTTTAAGAGACTAGCAGTTTTCGGTCTAAAAATTACTAAAAATTTCATATATGTAATAGTAACTAAGTCGATAACCCGATAATTTATCCAATATTTAAAAGTTATCAGTAATTATTATAAATTGTGTATTATGATTAAGCCTATAAGTACTAAAAATGACTAATTAATAATACTGACATAGTATCAATAGCACTAATTAAGATATCCGACTTTTATTTTTTTTACTATTTTTTGATATTTACAACTATATACCAGGTATGCAAGTTTAAAATGTCGTTTTAATTCCAATAGAATGCGCTCTTAGCCTATTGAAGGATTTGCTTATCTCTAAACGCTATTTTGTTTGTTAGTCATTTGTTTACAAAAGTCAGTTGTTTTTAAGTCGTCTAATGTCTAATTTTAAGCCAAATAAAGAGCATTTGCGGCATGTCATGATTTTCTTATTTAATCAAAAGAAAAAGGCATCTGAATGTCATCGAATTCTTGTTGAGACTTATGGCGATGTTGCTCCAACCGTCAGGACATGTGAACGTTGGTTTCAAAGTTTCAAACGTGGTGATTTTGATGTTACTGATCAAAAACGAGAAAATCGACCAAAAAAGTTTGAGGACTTCGAATTGCAATCTTTATTAGACGAAGACAATACCCAAACCCAACAAATGATGGCAGAACAGTTGAATGTCACTAGGCAAGCCATTTCCGATCGCCTGAGAGCTATGGGAAAGATTCAAAAGGTTGGAAAATGGGTTCCACATGAATTGGACGAACGACAGATGGAAAAAACGAAAAACTGTGTGCGAAATGCTGCTTTTACGCCACGAAAGAAAGGGTTTTTTGCATCGAGTTGTAACTGGCGATGAAAAATGGATTTATTTTCAGAATCCCAAACGAAAAAAATCATGGGTAACGCCAGGACAACCATCCACATCGAGTGCAAGACCGGATCGTTTTGGGAAGAAGACAATGCTGTGTGTGTGGTGGGATCAGAAGGGAGTAGTCTACTACGAGCTTCTCAAACCCGGCGAAACAGTCAATACCGAGCGCTACCGACAACAAATGATCAATTTGAGTCACGCATTGATCGAAAAAACGCCCAGAATGGGCTCACAGGCACGCCAAAGTCATTCTTCAGCATGATAACGCTCCTGCACATTCAGCCAGATTGACTAAGGAAACGATTTCTTCGCTTGGTTGGGAACTTCTACCCCACCCGCCGTATTCACCTGACCTGGCGCCTTCTGATTATCACCACTTCTCATCGATGGGACACTCATTGGCGGAGCAACACTTCAACAATTTCGAAAACGTACGAAAATGGCTCGATGAATGGATTTCAAATAAAGATGAAGCATTCTTTTGGAATGGTATCCATATATTGCCCGAGAGATGGACAAAATGTGTAGAAAGCGAGGGTCAGTACTTTGAATAAAATATATTATACTTTTTTTTTAAATTACTGTGTATATATTTTAAGAAATAAACGACATTTTAAACTTGCATACCTGGTACATTTTATACAACAAGAAATTTGAGGAAAATAATTACTATATGTCAATAACTTGTAAAGAATTACTCTCTAGAAGCATTTTAATAAAAGTTCTACATTAGAAGTTCTCCTGGCCATCTTCTTTTTTAACGTCTCGGAGGATTAAATAAGAGGCAAGTTGGAAGACTAGTGGATTCCAGTGGGTATGGAGTTTATTATGAAAAGATAGGTATTTGGTATGGGGCAAATCGGCAACATATGGAACATTAAGATCATTTTCTATAAGCTAGTTTGTGACACAATGAAGAACGTTTAGGATTTCAGGAAGGTTTTTGGATTGCAAGGATTAAATATGAGAAGAATTCGAAGGTTTAGTGGCGCCCCAAAACTCAATACAGTATGCCCAAATGGGTATAATAACATTCATGTAAATAAATCTTACATGCAAATATATCGGGAGCTTCGAACGCTTGTCTAGCGTATGTTTAAATGAGTAGAAGTGATTAGTCGCGATCGGTGTTTTAATGTAGGTCTTTATGGTATGACTGAGTGAAGGTTAGTCCTTTGTTTTGAAGAAGACGTTAACCGTTCTTTACCATTGATACTATTGAATAATGGGTTGATTTTCGACAAAAACCAGTGAAGTACCATGTCTGGGTACTGAAGTGGTCTGCTATGATTTGTTTAGTTTGTTTTATATTTACTATGACAACCGATAATAAATAATTGAGACAGCAACTTTGTTAGTCTAAGGTTTCATATCTCAAGTAACAGAGGGGAAGTACAGCAGCACGTTCCCTCTCATATTTTATAAGATTTGATTTGTATTGAAAATTATTCTTATAATTTTATAAGATTTAAATCGTCCAAATGATTCTCTCTTTTGTCCTATATTCCGACAAAGTAGTTCTAGTCTTTTTGATTCTGCTGTCTGGTTGAACTTCCCACGCGTTCACCTTTCCTCCGTATGCATTCCTGTCTATAACTTCTGCTGGGTTTGTTTTTGTAAATGTTATTTATATATTGTAAAATTCTTTTTCTTTTTAATTTTTTTCTTATTGTACATAAGATCAATCTTATTGTGAATGAAATCATAAAGTCAACCACACTACTAATTGCCCTAATAAGAGTCAGATTGTAATAATTACTAGGTAAAAGTTTTTTTGTTTTTTTTAATTTCAACATATTTTCTTGTATTTTATGAAAATGTATTTTTTTTTATGATTTCGTCATAAAATAAAAGATGGGTGTGTTACTTTTAGCACAATTATTTACCCTTCTTATGGTAGAACCCCTATTATTATGATACCGTTATTTACCCGATATAAATGGAGATCAAATTAAATCAGATTAAAAAGTTGCGGAAGATTAAAAAAAAAAAAATTCAAAAAATGGAAAACTTACGCTAAGCGTCGATGGTACTATAATAATATGACATTAAATAAATAAATATAAAACTATAAATATAATTAATAAACTGTAATAAATTACAATACTAAATCTAATAAGTAAATTAAATAAATTAAACTTTTACAAATTCTATATATGCATAATGTTGTGCAAGAACAATATAAATCTACTTAACGCATAATTTAATGCTATTGATATTATAAATAAATCTTAAAGCGACCTGTATAACAGCCATTAAGGTTGACTTCAGCATTATCAAAGAACTGCCCTTGAACATTCTCGTTAGACCTTTCAAAACGATAATGGGACCAAACGCTACAAAGCAGGACGAAACAATGAAAAGAAAATAAGTAAATTAACCCCTATTGTCCCTCTTTTCTGTAGGGCAAGAACTTTCAAAGGGTAAACATTAAATAGAATAAAAGACATTGGAGGAATATAGTCTCTCTAGAATCCACTTATAATTAACTGGAGGCTTAGATAGCTTAATTCCAATAATTATTTAGTAAAAGATAAAAAACGGAGCCTAATAAATAAATATATATTCCTGAGGAAATGAAATGAAATTATTTTTTACTGATTAAATAAACAATTTACAATAGGAAAAATTAAAATAAAATAATATATATATATATATATATATATATATATATATATATATATATATATATATATACATATTTTTTGTAAATATTAAAAAAATATAGCTACAATTTTATCTGATACGAGATCAATTCCTTGAATTAATGTTTCTGTAGGAAGTGATATCAACAAGAAAACCTTCCGCTTTTCTTCCTTTGACTAATTTATTAAATCTTCATATGTTACAAGACCTGATGACGACTGTTCAACATTCGAAACTATTCTATGAATAAAAAATTGCAATAGAAATCACAAATAATCCATCAATGCTTAACCATAGAACTTAACAAACTAATTCTTCCAATCCAAACTATAGAATACTCCATACTATGTCACATATAAACTAATTCAAAATGACATTTATGTCTCAATGTTGCAAATCAGACCTAAACGAAATAAGTAACTTACTATAATACTATATCTATTGACATTCAAAAGTTTTCATATTTTCACTTTTCCGATGAACCTCCCAGGCGTCAGAAAGGAATTGAACAAAAGACTTTTTGCCATAATACTTTCATCGTGATGTTACAGATAGGGTGTTTGTTTCTTTAAAAGCCATTGGTTAATCTAATCATCTCATTTAATTGGTAAATAATACTTACTTACTCATCGGCACTACAGGTATGGATGACCCTTGGCCTCCTGGATTTTTCTTCTCCATCTATCTCTGTCCTCCGTTTCCATTCTCCAATTTCTTATTCTTATTTTTCCAATATCTATCTTTTGCTACTTCATCCTCCCATCTGCTACGTGGTCTTCCCCTTTTTCTCCTTCTAGTCATTCTCATATCTAGCAGTTTCAGCATTCTATCTGCTGCCATTCTTCTAACAGCCCACCTTAATATCTTTACTTTAATGAAGTTTACAATATTTTCCCTTTTCTATTTCTTCATTCGTTTTTATTTAACTTTCAGTTTCTGGACTCATTTCAGGCTAAGCACTAAGTTTCAGCTTCATATGTAACTAAAGGTCTTATTAATGGCTTGTATAATTTTACTTTCGTTTATATAGACAACAGTTTAAACTTCAATAACTTATAATTCGCAAAGTAGGCTCGGTCTCCTGCCATAATTCTCATATCATTTGTAAATTTTCGTTACGAAATTGTGAAATTCAATACATAGATTTAAAATAAATAAATTCATAAATTACCATATAATACGATGGTAGTAAGGCTTCATATATGGTGGCCATTGGAAAGTGCTGTCAGATTGAAGCGGATCATGAACTGCTTTGCTTGGTTTGTTTTCAATATCACGAGACACTTTTATGTTTCCCACCTCGATTCCGAATTCATTTGGAAAAGATTACTTTCCGTAGACAATATATTTTTTTTTTAGTAGACAATATATATCTTTTCTCTTCAAAAATAAAATAATATATTTAATAATATTGATTTATATCAAGAAAAATTACATATATTTTTTTTTTTTTATTTTTTTTTTTTACTTTCTTTTGGCAAATCAATACATCCTTCATTTGTGCATTTCAGATTTACAGCCAATTCAATGCAAACAAGACATCGCTTCTTTCTCTTCCGCTCTACCATCCTCCGGAATTTTATCCCTCTTCATATCAGACGAGCAAGATTCCTAATAACATTCAAGTGCCTCTACTTTCATATGCTCATTCTTATGCAACGTAACACTTGCAATCTACCAACTCACTTAAATTATATCATGTTCCTGCATAGTTGGAGTCTTTATCAATAACAATTTTTATAATTTAGATTTCACTTAATACGATTTTTTCTTACTTTATATACAGGGAAAGTACCTCTTAGTGTAAAAAAAACAAATTGGGTGAAACTAGAACAAAACTGTAGAAAAATGCCGCAGACCTCACCTTTCTATTCCAATCCGTAGCAGATATCAGACAAGCAATCATTTATCTGATAAATCAAAGACTTTTTTTGAGGAAACCACGGTTTTTACCATAAAAGCTGTAATATCTCCATTAAGTTTAAGTATTTTACAAACTTCGACCACATTTTCGGATTTAGCATTAAATTACTTATAAGAGCTGAGTACATGTAACCTCGAATTTTACAAACTTCGGGTCTAAAGAGCAGTTTGATCTTTATATATATATTTGGCATACAAATCAGTTACTTGTGTAAACATTATATATATATATATATATATATATATATATATATATATATATATATATATTATTTTTTTTTTTTTAAAAAAAAAAAAAAAAAATTTTAAAAATGTAAATTTTAATCTGTCCCTGACCCAGATGTAATTGTATTTATTTCTGCACATCTTTATATACTTATCGGAGCCTGTACCAGGATAAAATAATTTTTATTTAATCTTTCTATTCTATATAGAATTATGCTAAATTTGCTCCTCCCCAATGGGAGGTTCGATGCCCACCAACAGACTAAAGTAAAAAATAAAATATATTTTTTTAAAAAGCTAAAGGAGATAAGAGACGGCGAAAGACTAGATTTAATCCTGCTGACCATGGGCAGGCATAAAGCGGACCATCGAGGGATTAATACCAGAGCCCGGCACACTTTGTTATACCGTCACATGAATATTCCCACAGGATAGGGGACCGTTTTAATTTCGGCCCCCCCCCCCTCCGACAAGAAGTGGATTACATTAGCATTTCACCATTGCCTGCCCTTCTGGTCCATCGGTGGTCTTCTGATCGTATCCTCTGCTTCGTTGCTGAATTTACCGAAGGATGGAATGACATTCATAGGATGGGAACCAATCATAACAAATATCTACATAGGTACCTCAACATTAAAATAAAGGATTTGTATATCTCCAATCAACATTGCTTATTAAAAAAAAATCTATCGAAATCGAAGTACGATCACGTGCTTCTTATTCCTGATAAGACAACCCCCAATAACAAAACACTTAAATCAAACAAAAAAAAAAAAAAAAAAAAATGTGAGAAAGTTTATAAGAAGTGGGATACTTTCTTATTTCCAGTTACCTAAAATGAGTAAGTTTACTAGAAGTAGTTAGCAACAGAATTATCAATACACATTTAATTTTATAAATTTTGTATTTCCTTTTTCTAACGTGAGAAAGATTATCAGAAGTTAACAATAATACTTTCAAAATTGGTTTAGTGTTTTCTACCTTGGTATATAAAGCTATTTTGAGTGGGAGCAGGGGTAGGGTAGGGCGATGGTTTGTTCAATGTCGTTACCTTAATTTATTTTACAACATTAATAGAAAAAGGATTATTTCAACTGTTTTAAATTCAAAAGTAGTTTATTATGAAGGTAAATATATTATGAAGTAGTTTATTAAAGGCGGTAGGTAAATATATTTAGTCAGATATCAATATTATCAAGTGACGATCAACAATCTTATTGTAGTATACGTGACTATCCCAATATTTTTTTCACTTAATTTATTCCTTGTGGGTGAGATGGTTCGCCGTGCTAGAAAAATAATTGCTCTGTTGGCACTGAAGGGAAACAGAAGCAACATATTTCCTAACCAACTTACATAAAAATGGAAAAGTTGCATTAAAAACAATAAAACATCCAAGAATTTTCCTAATTTAAGCCAATTATATAAGGTTTTTTTATAAGAAATTATAATTTTTGTTATAAAATAAAATTGTTAAAATCTGTATCCCGGAGGTACAGAACCCTATGTCGTTTTTTCAACAAAAATATATTATTACGTATTCATAATCACCTTTTTTCCCTTTATACAGCGGTACAGAATTCCTCCTACATAAATTAATTGTAAGGTAAGTTACATAAAAATATTTTTATTTATTTATATTTTGGGGGAGGGCATAACTTCTTTATGCACTCTAATTAGGACAGGAAGGGTGGGTTACCAAACTATTCTAGCCTGGATGGGAAAATCAAGATTTATTTCGTAAACAGAAGAATAATTAACAGTTCAGGAAATGAAATCTTTTTTTCTTTAAACTGCTCTCCTGTAAAGTTACGGAAATGTAACTTAGTGTTCTGTACCACCTAAGTACAGAAATATAAAAGATATAACTTCTTTCTTTTTTTTAATATATATAAGTTTTAGGTTTTTTTTTTATAGTATAGAAAAAACGATATTTCGATATTTCGATGTATCGTGTACAAACACAAACATTTATAACCATAAAGTCAGTTGAGGTACGCATTATTTAATAGAGAATCAATATAATTAGGAATTTATAAATTATTTGTCACTTCTGTTTGTATTTTTATTCAAAGACTAGTATCAAATGTTAAACACTTATTATCAATTATAAAACTATCAAACAATTGAAAAGATAAACTATCTGGTTTAGGTACTAATTGTATACATATCAAGTAAAAAAAATAAATAAAATAAAATAAAAAAAAACAACGAAAAATCCACATCAAATCATTATTTAACTCAGCTTCATTGATATAACTTAACATTTTTGATAACACAATTAACAAACAAAACATTGCAATTTTAGTCTCAAATATATACGATCACAAATACTAGATAATTATATGACATTGCATAAAATTATTATTCTTTTAAAGTACAATCTTTCCTCTTTAATATTTCTTGTGATCATTATCAGATATCACTAAGCAAAAACTCAAAAGACGGTTTGCAATATAGGAATATATTACAAAAAATGTAAATACTAGATTTCACTAATTCGTGATGAAAGTATTGGTATCAAGAATCGATAATACAAAGCCGATTACTAGTAACCGTTCAATACCACTGACGAGGTGAGAGACAGTGAACAAATCAGTGTACTAAATTTACATTGCTTGTTAAGAATTTTTTTTTTTTTAATTTGTGTTCGCTATTAGAAATTAAAGTAGCAGAATTACAATTCCAAGTTAGTGAAGTTAGATTACTAATGCGAGCTAATATCAGTAAAAATAAAGAAAAAGGAGGTTTTTGGTTCGATTACAAGGAGGTGTCTACCAAAGCTGGAGAAACTCTCTTAACACTGCCAGTTCACTGTAATCTAAATTTAATGGGTACTTAAAAAATGGTGGAATACATATTCAGTAAGGAATTTAGCTTATGGCCCAATAACAGAGAAACATACAATTATTCTTATATAATAAAAGTTTAACAATTAGTGACCCCATTTTAAGGTATTAAGGAAAAGCGACTTGGCCAAACCCATAAAAAACAGAATTCATGGTTCAGATATCCGTTATTGTTTGATCCGTTCTAAATATACACATCTAGTCGATATTAATGTATAATTTTATTATTGTTTAGGATTCATTTTTAACATTTACAAGACAAGCATAGTTTCCGCAATAGTTTTATAGTGATTATAAAGTGAATGCGGAATACAGATATTTTTACAGCAAACACTCCTGTTGGCAGTCATATTTACAAGAATAGAGTAGGCTTAGTCAACAAACCTAGAATTAGATACAACTATATAAAGTCGAAGAATATGATTAAGTTTATCTCTACCACCTACATACATACAAGTATGAAGGAAGCAGAAGCTGCAATTAAATATCGAAGACTAGAACCATTTATTCAGATATCGCCACCCCAATTTCAAATTCAGTCTTTAAATGAATTCATTAGAAAAAAAAAATAGTTTGTATAGTATTCACTATTATCCTTCATCATATAATAGTTTTCAGGTTAGATAGGGTTCAGCTCCCTTCCATTTTACAATTAATATGTTTGGTCGTCTACTAAGGAATAAAAACAAAGTAAAATGATTGACAGACCTTCACTTAAAGTTATAATACCAAACTGCAAAGAGTAAAAGTGTAATGCTCGCGAATTTGACAAGAGCTATTTCGAAATTTTCTTCAGTGCCTCATCAGCTTCGTATGTTTTGGTATGGTATTAAAACGAACTACAGAAATCAATCACCTTTTTTTTTTCATCCCCCACTCCGTCTACACTGCTGAGCTGAAATATGATTTTTGAATTGCAATTAAAATCTTAAATATTCTTAATTGTTCAAATCCTTTACCTTGAAAGACATGACAGATTTGGTTTTTCTTTTATATATTTATTTAAATTTACAACAATTTAAAAAAAATACATCAAGTAAATGAGATTAAAACGTTCATAATAACATTCCCATGCCTGTAAACTACTCACTGGTAGTACTTCAATAAAATTTCTATATTAGAAGGTAACGAGGCCATTTTTTTCAGACACCTCAGAGGATGGTCGGGTATGGAATGGGAAGCAAGTTAAGAGACCAGTAGATTTGAGTGGTTATGGAGTTTACTATAAAACGATAGGCATTTGGTTCAGACAAAATCGCCAAATAGAAAATTAAGACTTCATAAATAAGTCTGTGACAAAGTCGAATAGAATAGAATAGAATAGAAAAACAAATTTTATTCTGGGACAAAGTCCCTTAAGAATAATAGTTACATGACAGAACTTAAGTTATATCTGGCCTAGAAATGATAAATTAGATAATAAAATAAAATAATTAAAAGTAAATACAATTTTACAATAAAATAAGTAATAAAATGAAACAAAAATCTATACGCATATATAAACACATACACGCTACATACATACATAAACTATATTTACAATCAGTAAAAGAAAAAATATTATATAAGAAATTGATTTAAACAATATATTTTTGATGTTGAGTCTAGTAAAGGATGAAGAAAATAAAATGATGAAAAAAGAGTAAAAATGAAAATTATTTCAATGATAGACAAAACATTATCATATGAAGATTGTTTAAACAGGCTAAACTTTTATATCTGAAATCCTTGGGTGAAATTTATTAAAGCATCTATATAATTAGATAGCATCCGACTGGAGGGAGGAAAGGTGGTGGAAGAGGAGTGTTTTAAAAGTTCCCAGGGAGGATGCATTACGAATAGAAGGAGGAAGAGAATTCCAAAGAATAGCGGAGCGGGCAAGAAAGGAACGTTGGAAAGCAGTAGTTCTGTAGGATGGGGTGTAAAGATCGGAGAGACGGAACCTTGTATGCAATGATTGGATTGAGGACTTGAAATGTAGGATACTGTGAATAGACGGAGGGTTATGTGTGTTAATAACATGGAGAGGAAATGAACAGGAAGTAATCTCTACGGAAGAAGGCGAAAGCCAAGGTAAGATGGGACACATGAGAGCGTCTCGAGGTTTCAAAAACAAATCTTATGAAACAGTTCATGATACGCTTTAGCCTATGTTCAAGAACCATCGAGAGTCCACCATAAATCACACATCCATTGTCAAATTGGGGGAATATGAGGGAGGATACTAGGAGTTTACGTGTGGATGGAGGAAGTAGGTGTCGGGAACGGTGGAATAATTTTAGGATGCTAATCGATCGTCGGGAGATTTGAGCAATGTGGGGTTTCCAGGAAAGGGTTTGATCGGTTGTTAAACCTAGGTTTTTAACAGAGGAGAGGAAAGATATAGGCGACCATTTAGGAATAAAGTAGGAAAGTTGGTATTCCATCGAAGGAGGGAATGGGATCCTATTGCGATTGCTTGAGTTTTAGCTTCATTTAAAGTCAATTTATTCAGGAATGCCCAGGCACAGATTTCATCCAGGTCTTGCTGAATTTTGGAAAATGCAGTTGATAACTCGGCTGGAGGAAAGGAAAGATAAATTTGAGAATCGTCGGCGTAAAGGTGGTAGGAACAATTATGAATGGAGTTAGGGAGATCATTTATATAGGAATTAAACAAGAGAGGAGAAATGCTGGATCCTTGAGCTACGCCTGATCGCAAAGTGAGGAAAGAGGATGAACCTTGGTTGGGAATGGTAACTGATTGAGAACTATTGGAGAAGTTTATTGATTTCAGTTTGGAAAAGAGGATTGTGTGGTCTAAGGAATCGAAGGCCTTGGAAAAGTCTAGGAGTATGAGAATGGTTAATTCTTTTTTATCCATTGTAGCCTGGATGTCACTGATGATTTTGGTGAGAGCGGATTGAGTAGAATGGCCGGGGCGGAAACCGGATTGGAACGGGTCAAGTAAATTGGAATCTTCGAGGTAATTGGAGATCTGGGATTGCACTAATCTTTCTAGGGGCTTAGAGAGGTTAGAAAGTATGGAGATCGGTCGGTAATCTTTTGGGGTTGTGGGATTTGGGTTCTTGACTATAGGGTGGATTAGGGCCTTTTTCCAAGAAATACAGAATTCTGGAGGGAAAAATTATATATGAAGAGGAGAACGGGTAGGATTTCAGGAAGGCATAATTTTACAAGGAGCATTAAGGATTTTTCGAAGGATTTTGGATTGTTAAGAAGAATTATATGATATAATGGAGCCCTAAAGCTCTACATATGTTCAAATAGAAGAAAGCCATAATATTTAAGACAAAAAATTGTAAAACATTCTTTGGAAAAATCATACGGACGCTCTAGAATGTTTGCAACATGACATATGAGATGATTTAAGACCAAAGCAAACTATTATTAATAAAAACTATCCTATTAATACAAGTTTAAATCTCAGGGTGTTCAACATTGAATAAAATAATTTGTGTGATATAATATGGCAGAATATCTGAGTAAATATTGCGTGAATTAGAGTAAGAAGTACCAAATCAATATTGACATATCTCTGGCACTCGTAGCTTAAGTGCATTTTGTGTGTTAAGTGGGTTTGTGAATTTTTAGGTATGGGAATCACCAGAAAGTTGATTTTTTATCTCTCCATTTGTGTCTAATGGACTTAGTTATGGGGATATAAAAATGAATACTAAATTACATTTTTTTCTAAAATACGATTTTTCACTTAACCGACTTTTTACTAGTGATGCAGATGGATCATCAAATAGATTCAATATTATTTTAAACTTATCATAAAATGTGATAAACAAAATTATGTCTGACAAAGGGAGAGAAACGGCCTTTTTATTTAATAATAAAAGTTCTTTTCTTTTTTTTTTCCAGACTGCTCGGTTACCCTTTTTATGAGGAGTCTTACGGCTTGTTGTAAAAGTAAGGTGAAAAAGATAAAACGGAACCCTACACCAGCAGGTCGTGACCACCGATTGTTAAGGCAATCCCCATAAACTGCGACATATAAGTCATCCGAGAAATCATTGTCAACATAGAACAGTGATAGAGAGAAATAGATATCCATAAAAATTTATCTCAACCCATAGCATTGAATGATGTAAATTGTTTCGTTTTTGAATGTACATAACATGTGTACTATAAAGAGATACAGATTTAAACATTTAAACATGTAGAATACTAAATAATATGTAAACAAATTAACTAACATTTTATTTCAATATTACTGAGTATTACTAGGGAAAATATAGTTGAAAGATAATTTTAAATAATATTTACTTTATCAAACAAAAATACATACACACAGACACACATATAAGCTCCCTTTCAAAAGTATCGCAACACTTTTAAATATTTGAATTTTATAAAAAAAAAAGTATTTTTTTTCATAATAAAGAAAGATTCTGAGGTCTATAATAAACATTTCTAAACTATAATTAACAATTTTTATTAAAATAAATTACAATATTTTTTCCAATAAACAAAAAAACTAAAAAAAATTACTTCTTAAAATTTTCATTTTTTACAATTTTAACTTCTAATTTTTTAATTTATATTTAATAAGATATATTGTCCCATCTGGCTTGAATGATTGCTTTAACTAGTCTTGGCATACTTGTAAATAACGAAAGGAATGATAAACATAGACTGAAGGAAATTTGAAAAAAAAAATTAAAAAATCCATCGTTAGTTACTAACAGGGAAAAACATTGAAGTGTCTAATCCTTAGTGTCTCACGTTTAATAAATTACATTAACATGAATACAAACCAAGTATTGATAAAGGTAAAAACCAGGAAAATCTCGAGAATTATGGGTGTTGCAATACATTTGACGGGGAGTTTAAATATGAAATTAGAATGGTGTTGAAAAAGTAAAATAAAAATAAATCTTAGTCTCGATCGTCAACCTAGTAATTCCTTTCAAACTGTATCTTTTCCTAATATTTCACTAAGACCTGTTGAAAAGATCTGCTTTCTAGGACTCCATTTGCAAAAACATCTACAATATCCACATACAATACTAAAACGACAAGAAACTGCTCATCATTATGAAATAGTCAAGCATTTCTTAGATAAACGGTTAAAGCTTCGAATTAATAACAAAAGACTCATTTACATGAGAGTAATTAGATCTATTTAAACGTAAGGATTTGAGCTTTGGAACTCCACCAAACCTTCCAATTCACCTCGAATTCATTTCTTATACTCTAAAATCCTTTGTGAAATACTCAATGCTGCTTATTATGTCACAAATAAGCTAATACATGGATCATTCTCATAGCCTCAGCTAAAATTAAAAAAAAAAAATGTATTTTTAAAGTTGCTTAAATTTTTATTATTTTTAAGTTTTCTATTACAATATACCTTCTATTTATTAAATTCCCAGGTGGGGCCAATTTTTTTTTTCGATTTACCACTGTTTTGAAGTATTTTATAGAGCTTTTCATAAAAATGCTCTTGACCTTAACTCTTTCTCTAAACATTTTTTTTTCGTATTAAAAAATTATTAATGCCCTCAAATGCATAAAACTAAATAAATAAAATAATAAAATTTATTATTGATACATAAAAAATTAAAGTAATAAAAAAAATTTGATCAATTCTGGAAGAATTTTACACAAAAACAGTCAAGTTGTTCAACTATTTTATTGAATGAGATTTAATTTTTAATATTTCTTTTTAAGGCGTAACTCCTATGTGCAGGACCGATCCTCAACTGGTCGGTATGGACATGCACTTGTTACTATGTGAGGGAAATCACAGTTATGCTGAAGATGGAGCAATGTACTCCGAAACTTTTTTTTTTTTTTCTTTTTTTTTTTTTTTTTTTTTTTTTTTCCCTACCTTACCTTTTCAGGCATACGGAGTTTTGACGGCAGCGGGTTCAACATATGGGTTTCAACATGTACTCCGAAACATTTTGAAGAAAATAAAAGATAAATAGGAGTTATGCCTTAAAAAGAAATATTAAGGTTTAGTTATTTTTAAATCTGACCCCCTCCCAAAAAAAAGAAAATGAAAATTAAATCAGTGATGTTTTAGCCTTATAAAAGTGTTGGTATATAGATATGTAACTCCGATATAAAATTTAACGAAAATCGGTTGAATTGTTATTAAGTCCGAAAATACAATGAAAAATGTCTTCCAAACACATAACTTATGAAGCTAACCTCACGAATTACTCTGTAGATAGCAATAATTAGCACTAGCTTATTCTTGTAAAGAACATTGAAATAATTATTTAGTGTGACGGTCGTGAGGCAAAATCTAGGGACAAAAATAAAACGGAATTTTCGGTTTATTTTTATAGTTTAAAAATGTTTAAAAGCAAGTTAACTTATTTTCCAATATATGTTTTCATACTCGAGAAAATAAATACATAAGTTTTCTAGAAATAAATACTTAAATAACTTCCTTGAAATCTCACTTTCAGGAAAAAAAATGTTTTCCTCGAAATCAAAGACGGATACTTAGAACGCTCCCCCAGTAAGGTACAATTATTTTAACTACAGATTTCCTTTATTCTATAACAATATTTTAAAACTGACTTTCTTATAACTTTTTTTTATAGTTAAATATTTGGCATATAACATGTTTACTAGGGTTTCCATAAAAATATGTTAATTAACGCATTTGTTATCGTAATTTTTTTTTTGCCATTATATTTCACCTCATTTCTTGTATAATAAAGATTGTGTCTACCAACACCTATGGATGTAAACGCTTTGAGTATTTAAATATCGGTAAACCAAATATCGCTATGAATCAGAATATTTAAAATTATAGAATAAGTTTGGTAAAGACAGGCTGTTTATTTTATTCGGTGCACTATAAAACCGTAAAAAAAAAAATAAAAATATTTTATTGCATTTGCGATCACGAGGTAGTGGAGTAGTAAAAGAGAAATTATCCATTCATTCCCGGGAGGGGCTAGAGGACTTTCCAAATCTGTTACAGCAAGCTGGAGATTTATCGTTTGATATATTAGAGACGTTTCCACCAGATGGCGGTTATGGGCCTTGTATGGACAATACCATGCCATATTGATTGGTCATTAGCGACGAAATGAATCCCAGCCTGTTTGCTCGCGTTTTTCTTTTTTTTTTTTTGTTCAACCATGGCCCGCCCAAGTATTAAATCATCAGCTACTAGTCGAATATTTCTTTTTAGCTTTAATTGCTACTATGACTCATGCCCCCTTCGGACCCGATATAACTGTTTACATAAATCTTACGGCACCTTTCGACGGGTCGTTCTGTCACTAGAAACGGGGCATAAATTCAAGATATTGTTTAAATCATCCAGGAAAAGTTTCCAACTTTCCGATTGCTCAACCTCATACAGTTAAATATTCACAGTTGATCAGATAAATAAAAAAGTTTAATTCATACATGAATTTAAGATAACTCTTAAATAGAAAAAAATGTCGCCCATGTTACATGCTTGATCTTCCTGTAAATACAATAACTTATAATCATACATGTGCCCCACGTCAATAGACATAAATTAAGTCAGAATGAGGTAGTAATGGGTACTGGTCTCCCTCAGGTTTTACATGTTTTATTTATTATGTATTCAGCAGATTCACTGATCGTCTCTAGTTTGAAGACAAGAATAAATTACGAAATAAAGTAAAAAAAAAAAATAAAAGAAGCATTCATATATCTAAATAATTATTTCATTATTTTTATCAGTTCTTTTTTATTGTATGTTATACATTTCGTTATTCTCTAGTTTTGAAGCAATTCTTAATACTGTGAACGGACCTGTCTCGTAGTACATACAGAGTATTAAATAATTAAAGTAATAAAAATATATTCGTGCAACATTTTATAAAATTGTCCTTAAAATTATCGTAATACAGTGCTTTGTAAATTTTAATATGTTCCCTTCCTCCAATTTTTTTTTTTTTTTTTTTTTCGAAAAACCATCTTCCTCAACAGCAATAATAATAATAGCATGAAGGATAGTTTCCATGATTGCCTGTATTCATGACCATTTTAAAATAAACATACAATAGATTAAACCTGAAATCATTATTTTAAATATGTGTAATTTCAACAATACAAATATATATGCAACAATTACATTCATAACTATAGACAACTCAAAGACGAAACACCTAGCGCAGTGATTGGATAAAGGAAGAGAAGGCTCACTGAGGGGCTATTATACTGGATAGATGATGATTAATGATAGCTAAGGCAATCCGTGGAACGTAGAGATCCAGAAGTAGAGGATCCTCCATCCTCTAAGGAGGGATATAAATGATCCTGAGGGACAATGCCGACTAGTGTAAATAGGATCTATAAGGAACAACCTTGCCCGACTAATTATTAATGATAAGTTAATTATTAACAATCCCTCCTCTGATGAATGGGCTCTGCAAGGATTAATCAGTCTTCCCGATGAATTAATCGCAGTGTGGAGGCGAATACCGCCCTGATGAAGGCAGCGCCACTTATACAATATCCAATGGAGAACCGGCCGCTACTGTATCGGTCGCATTATCTATTTCCACCTCGGCCGTGGGAGTGCGGAGTGCGATCCATCAATATTGACTAATTAACGGGCGATTTCAGAGTTTCTATGCAATACTGAACAATACGTTGCAGATAGTATTCCAATATGAATGCATGAATCATTAGCAATAAACCTACCGACATTTCATACATACATATTTTCTCGGTAGAAAATAATAATAAGCGAGGAATAGAATTGAAGAAACACTTTTGATATATTTTTCAATAAAAGTATTAAAGTGTATGTTGTGTATAATAAAAGTAGTAATGTGATGAACGTTAAACCTAGAAGAACATCTATCTAAAATTCTGAAATGGGTCATTTGAATTGTCAAGGTAGGTTTAGTGTCTAACTAGGAAATTCTGTAGACATACTAGAATGTAATGACAGTTAAAGATAGCTTGAAAGTAGGCATTTCTTTTTTCTTTTTTTTTTTTTTTTTTTTTTACAACTAATCCTAAATAATTATTTCTTACTAAATACTTTCTTTAGAAAACTGTTTTTTTTTTTTTCACAATTTTAAAACATAAAAGATAGTATGAAGAATAAGAGGATCAGAGATGCTGTCAAAAAGAAACAACTCGTCCAAGTAAAAATAATATAATTGTGTGCCAAAGTTTCGACCTGCCTTGCTTTTTCTTCAGGGCCAAGGAACAACATAGTAAAACCATGCATCAGTCATCGCTCCCTCTTGTGTGGTACGATGAAACAGAGGAAGACCTGGAAGGCAGGTCAAAATGCTGGCAAAAAGCATTTTGAGTATTTTTACTTACAATTAGATGTGTAGTTTTTTTTTTTACTGCATCCCTGATCATATGATTCTCCATTCATACTTAACAGTCAACTATCATTTTCTCCTAAAAAAAGAGTAAGATGAGGATTGATGAATCATTGGCCACTTATATTGGAATTTTTTATAAGACTAATTTAGAATATTAAACATTCATCGTGTGTTCAAAAAACAGAAAAAATTCCAACACAGATTGTATATTTTAATTTTATAAATGTGAGAAATCAAACATAGCAATACTATAGTGCAATGTCCATCCGGCTCGGTCAAGTCCAGGTCAGTATTAATCCAAAGGGAGAAGTTAACTTTGAGGTTAGAAGTTGACTCACAATCAGTATGGGTAAGGGAGTTATTATGTTCTCTGTGCCGAAACTGTTTACCCAGAATATTATAGAGTAAGGGATTGGTATAAAAAAAACAAAAAAAAAATCTCTCCTTTGTATACAGCCCAACTGCTGCCTATTTCCGAGAAGGGTTATAAATTTCCGGATTTTTCGTTGAGGGCTGTGAGGAGCCTACTGCATTATTATTGTCAATTTAAAAGCTATAACTTTGATACATAGCAATATGAATACAATGGATACAGAACAATAGAAATACAACCAAAAAGACAAAAGGAGTAATTGGGTATTTAGTTAAATACATTTATTAGTTAGGTAAATAGACTATCCCTTAGGTTTTCTCTGTAACTGGTCGGGTTTTCTTCGCTCCTATTGAAAACGAATTTATGCTAGGAATATTGGAAATATTCATCTTTCTTTTGAAATCCGAACAATATATTTAATATTGGAGTGTAACAATATATTTAATATTAATTACTTATATATAAAGTTTAAAAAATAATTTAATTAAATAAATTGCTTATCTATAAACAGCATCATTTACTTTTCTCGAATTCCTTTTTTTTATTTTATAATGTTTTTCTTTTATTTAATAGATATAATCATACTATAGTCTTCTAATTAATAATTTCATTTGTCACTAAACAAGTGATAGACGTGTAGATTAGCGTGACTGATATTTATTGCCTTTAATTGTAATATTTGTCAAAATAAAAAATAAAAAAATATTATCAAATTAATTGTTATTCATTCATTAAAATTAGAATAAATTCGTATCATCAGATTGGTCGTTATTAAAGTAGTATACTTCAAGAAAAATTTAACTTAAGATCTAGTAACTGGAAGAGCTTCAATCGCCCATCTATACATCGGAAGTTTATAGGATTTATTTCAATTTTAGACATTATTTTGAATTAATTACATATTACCATCAATCAGTATTTTGATAATTCATAGTCTGAAAGAGCGTTGTATTATCTTTTCAATCAAAGTCGGCCATAAAGGAACATTAAACCATCACAATTTCTATACATTGGGAAACAAAAGACATACAAAGGGAGAAACTTAGGAAACAGATTACAAAGCACTTAAGTATACCAAACTAACTTCTACTTCATGATTACAGGTTAAGAGGGCTTGAAAACACACTTTAGTGTTAGAAGTATATAAATTTGTTGAAGATGTTTTGTGCTAAGAACAAGAAGCTGAAAATACTAACTATTTTGTTTTTAATTATTTCAATTTAGTTAGGTAAAAAGGTTCAATATTTATGACCGACAGTGCTAATAATTGTACATTCTTTACTATAAATTACACAAGTTCAAAATAAAAAACTACAAATTCAATTTCATTAATAATAATATTTAGTTAATGTTACTGATTCCTTGCGTTTAATGACTCGTTAAGAAATATATGAAATTTAAAGAATTACGAAACACTTAGTTCTGCACTACGAACTACAACACATAATAGTATCACAGACATGCTAAAATGAAAAATAAGAAAATTACGGGAACGTGTTTTGCATAGAGCAGTTATAAAATAAAATTACATCTCCCTTTTCAACGCTGTATGTAAAGACATAAATGGGGTAAGAAAGCATAACGTAAGATGGAAATAAAGAAGGTTACTAAAACAGCTCTCTTGAGGGCAGTTGAATATGTTTCGTGCTCTGCCGTTACGGCAATAACGGTCCAACCTCACATATCTTCAATGTCTTCGCCGAATAGCTTAACGTAACCGTTTTAGCATAATTATATCAGTGTTTGTAATCAATTATATAAGATAATTAATTTAAAATACATACATTACGTTATGTTCGAAAAAAATATTTACAACTAGATTTTAACCAATTTAAATGTGTTCGGTTCCGCTGTATAAATATTTATAATGTTTTACAGATCTGCCAGGATCTGACGATTCTTTGAGACCGAAGGACATCCTTGACCACTCTCTGTTGCTGTTTTAAGATGGCGGAAAGACATCCTTGGATTATATATAATTGGTTTTCGTCCTTAAGGATTCTATTTTTATTTTTTAAGATTAAAGATTTTATTAGTTTTTCGTCCTTAAGGATGCTGTTTTTTAAAGGAAGTTCCGCCTTTGTGGTCGTTAAGGATACTGTTTTAAAAATAAAGAATGTTTCAATTTCATTTGTCCACAAAATTGTGGTCAAACATTCTAGGACAAATGCTGCCATGTATCAAACCTAAAGGGTTTAATTTAACAAAAATAATATTCGCGTGAAACGCAATAATCTAGACCCTTCATAGCTCCCCATGGGTGGTCCGAGAATTTACTTCCTTTGTTTGGTAGGACAAAAGGACCTTTTCTCTACCTGTCTATCCCTTGCCGTGTAATATTGGGGTAAACACGACATTTTAGTTTTTCTAATATTCAAGAAACTGGGAAGTCAGTGGGCGTGTACTTGGTCCAGGGGGGCGGAGCCTATTTATCAAAAAGAGCCGGAAAAATATTTGGGGATCAGTCAGTCAGTCGAAGTCAGTCTTTTTTCCTGCCTTGGTTATCCGGGGCTGGTTCCTTAAGGTCTTCGGAGCTTGACCCAGGAGCTCCCGCATTTCCCGCCATGTAGCTACTTCCACCCACAACATAGCATCGCCCTCGTATTAAGATAAGTCTAGGTTAAGTTTATTTGTTTCCATATAAGTTTTAAACTTAAGAATGATTCTTATTCCTATTTGTAATTTTATGTGTCAACCCCTTGTTGGAATATAAATCTGGTTTTTTATATAACAATAGTAAAATGCATTTACCTTTTGCATGCCACTCATTTAATTAATATATTTTGTTTACTCTTATTTATAATTAACACATATAATTATCGACCCCACCATCACCTTTTGGAGAAGACGTAATTAAATTAATTAATTATTTAAAAATACTTATTTATAAATTGTCCGGAAATTAAGTCCTGACTGGCATCCCTAAATTTAGATTAATGCTGATCCGGACTCACACAGAGACGGACATAGCAATGCAAATTGTTCTAGATCCATGAACCTGGGATTTCGAAAATAGCAATTCTCATTACCTGAAGAGGATTTAACTACCTAAGTGGATTTTTTATTTTTATTTTTTATTTTTTTTTAAGGATGGTAGACTTTTTTAGGGGAACCTATTACCGAAAAGGTCTAAAAGTTAACCAAGTTTCATAATACTCATTAAGGTAATATCATTAAGACTCCAAAATTCCATTAAAACGGGCATGTAATGTTGCTGAGCATGTAAGTGAATGAGTTTAAAAAAGTATTTTTCTTTGAGATAATGGGAAAATTAAGTCCAAACGAGAAACCGAAAAATGAGTGAGGGCAGGTTTGCGCATCCTTAAAAATATTTTCATATCTGGCTGATTAGAAACGTGTACCAATATACAAAATATTCTGCGGAGAGAAAGAAAGTTTCATCAGATTTCCGCCATTTAAAGTTACAGAAATTTTTAATTTTTTGGGGGATTTTTTTTTTCCAACTATAACCTTTCTATTTTGTTGAGAATTTTATTTTCATTACTTTTTTTATGATATCGCTTTTAGGGATAGAAATCTGCCCAAGAAGCATTAATAAAGGATAATTAAAGTAATGTAACATATAAAGAAAATAGTGAGAAAATACATACCGTAAAATGGGGTCACATTAGTACGGTGGGGTGAAATTGGTAAACAATTGTTTCTGTGGTGATTTCCTTCTGCCAGGTTGTTGTGTCGACTTTTAACAAATAAGAGCCCATGAATGAGTCGTTTCGTGGGCTCTCATTTAGTAAAAGTCGACACAACAACCTGGCATTTATATGTCGTTTCGTGGGCTCTCATTTAGTAAAAGTCGACACAACAACCTGGCAGAAGGAAATCACCCCAGAAACAATTGTGTACCAATTTCACCCCACCGTACTAATGTGACCCCATTTTACCGTAATTATTACTATTCTGAACAACGCTAACGTGAAAAAGAAATCAAGAGAAAAAGTTAAAAAAGAACATTGTTTTTTTTTTGTTAAAAAAAAATTTATTTCCCTACATGCTCTCCAGAAACATCTAGGGTCAAATTATATTTGACAAGACTGTTATCCTACCTATATACAGATCAGTACTGGTATGAAATCAATTTTACGCTATTAAAGAAAAACATGTCATATTCTTTGAAATAATGTATTTTGTAGAATATCTGTTCTATAAAAGAATAAGCACACTGAAGAATTAAAAAGGCAACATAATATGGAATTACAGGATATTTATTTGCTAAAGTATTTTCCGATAATTTATAATTTAATCATTCATTAAAATGAACTTTTAAAAAAATTAACCAAGTAACCAAAAATACAGCAAGCAGGTTGATCGATATCACCAGAATTATATAATAATTCTTGAAAAAAAAAAAAAAAAAAAAAAAAAATATACAATACTAAGATTTTAAATAGAAATGCATAAGTTATATAAAATAAAAAATAGGAGAAAAAAAAATACTAGTACATAAAGCTATTAAATATGATCCGTGCTATTTTGTAGTTCTAATAATAAAAATTAATTTAAAAATAAAAAAAAAGTTCAAAAATGAGGTGTAAAAAATAAATATGTACAAAACAGTACTTGTTTTCAATTATAAAATACAGCAAGCAGAATCACCAGTGTATTAATAATTCTTAAAAAAAAAAAAAAAAAAAACATATACAGTACTAAGATTTTAACAAAATAGGAGAAAAAAAATACTAGTACAAAAAGCTATTTTAAAACTGTTAGAAAAAAATATATAAAAACTGGTTATCATCTAATTCAAAATAAAAAAAAAATTAAAATTATAGTCAATTAAAAATGTATATTAAAACCAAGACAAAAAGCAATAAAAACAAAAAAATAAAAATACGCTTACACTTCCATTTTGAGAACAGATGCAATGTCCATGAATGTCGGTTCAATATCTGGTCAATTACCTGGAAAAAACGAAATTAATTTTATTTTCAATAATATTTATAAGTTTATATTAAAATGGAAAACATTATTTATTCTAGGACACTAGAGCCCGAGAATGGCAAAGTATTTTTACATTAATTGTAGGAAAACAATGGACAAAAATGTACAATATAAACACAAGAAGAATAACATAAAATAAAAATACTGAATGAATTAGTTATAAATAAATAAATAAATTAAATATTAAATATAAACTTAAATAATACGTCATTTCAATGCGACGAATATGATAACGTAGCAAGTAAATAAAAGAATGAATAAAATTAATCTCTAAAATAAACTTTTACAATTCTATGAGAAGTAGTGGTTACGGATACATTTCTGAAATGAAAGAAAGTAGTTATAGAGAACGCGAATAATTTTAAAAAATATATAAAAACTTGATCAACTTATTACGTTTATTAGAAAATTTTATAGAATTTATAAGTGGATATGGGAGATCATATTCTGTAGTTCTATGAGAAGTAGTGGTTACGGATACATTTCTGAAATGAAAGAAAGTAGTTATGGAGTATGTAGGTGGAGAACGCGAAAAATTTTTTAAGTAGTTGGATTTAATAATTACCGAATTCTAAAAAAGAAAAAAAGTTTGTTTAATCGTTTAATTCACCGAGGGGTAGACCAAGACGCAGATGGGAGGATTGTGATAGGTCTGATCTTGGATATTTGAGTTGGTCGGATTGGTTGGTTGGAGGGAGCTGTGTTGTCTGAGGTTGGTAGTGTCAGCATCGAACAAATCTTAGTCTGCTAAAGAAAACACTCCATGCAAAAAATATAAAACCACTTCAATTCTATATTAACATTTGAGTTCTTTAAAAGAACTGAAGATGAATATCACTAATAAATAATGATAAATAAATAAAAGGCTTAGTGAACCCCAATGTTCGATAACGACAACACCAACTGCTGACAACATATCCCCAATCAAAATCAAAATTCCCAAGTCCAACCTGACGCAATTCTCCGAATTACGTCTCGGTCTAACTTTCGGACGTTAGCTCGAGGCTTAAAACTAATTTCATTTTTTGGAATTCGGTCGTTATTAAATCCTACGAATTTATATGCCCATTTTTACTGCCGCGCTAATACCTGAACCATACTTCCCAGATAAATCTTCCCCGATTCACTTAGTAGAACCTTTTAAATTCCTTTGTATGTCCTTCTTTTTATATACCAAATATAAAAATATACATACGCAGTACTCTATTTTTCAAAAGCTTTAAAGCGTTGTTCTTCTCTTAACGTAAGCGGAATCCATAAAAAACTGTTGGTAGTATAATTGTCTTGCTTTTATTTCCTCTTGAATTACGTTTCTCCTTAATACTGATAAAACTGACTAAAAAGTCCATTGAATGTTTTAAGGAAATATAATAATGATGAACAAAATCTAATTATAAAAACATTATCATAAAATCGTCCTTATACGGTAAATGTAATTCAGTAGATTGAGTTTTTAAAATAAGTGGGTCAGACAGATTCCTGCGATATAAAGCCAAAGAGATGTCACTAATAATCCTCTTAAGTGGTTTTGTATTTTTTGTATAAAAGGAAAATTATACTGAATAGAGGTTAGAAAGAAAAAAAAAACACCACAAAGGCCTGGTAGAAAAGACTGCACCACATAAGAAGCGCCCTGTAAGGATTAGCAAACTTAAAAGGCGGTTTCTTTACATCAACCTTTGCTCTAGAGTAAAAGAGACTGAGTGTAACATGCAAGGGAAATTTATTCGCACTGAATAAATAGGAAGTAACCTTAAAATTTTCTAACAAGACTTTGATTTTTAAAGAATCCTCAGAATAACATAACTTAATTAATTTTCTTAGTTAGACACATCATTCTGTTTCATAAATTTCAACATAAATCTATACTAATATACAAAAGTACAAACCATTTTTCATTTGTGATAACTAACCATGAAACTAATGAACCCATTTGGACCAAATTCTAACCACAATATCTTTATAGTTCCAAGAAGGTTTAGCAATAATAAAATCTACAAATTTTCAATTAATTTGTTATTAAAAAGCAATAATATATTTTAACAGAGAAGTATGAAAATTGACTGATAGGTGCCGAGCGCTATTCTACATGACAGGTTACAATGGTACTGCGTTACTTAAAGCTTAAAATTGAAAAGAAAATTAATTAATATTTAATTAAGTTATTACAAAAGATTTAAATATGTGATGCGACATGTAGATCCCAGTTAAGTGTAAAAATCGACCAATCTGTGGTTAGCACCATTCCACAATAGAGTTTACTGAATCCATCTGTGTTAAATTTTAAATGCATCATTTCAATAGTTATAGTAAAATTTAGCTATCCAGAAGAACAAGATCTTAGTTCTGAACATAAGGCTAGATCAGAGGCAGAATCACTATAAAATAGGCCCCTTCAGTTTCGAAATAGTAAGAAGCTTCCAATAGCTTGGATCTATTATTAATGAGAATGGAAGAGGAAGAAGAGGTTAAAAAAAGAATTTCAGCTGGGAATAGAACCTATTTCTCTATCTCAAGGATAATCAGAAGCTAACTTGTTAGCCGTTCCACCTAGTAACATATGGTGGAGAGACGTGGACCCTCAACAAGAAAAATATTAACTTTAATAGGTTTGAAAAAGTAATCCTTAGAAGAATTACAGGGGCTGTGTATGAGGATGGTCAGTGGAGGCAAAGGAAAAATTGCGAACTGTTCCAGCTCTACAAAGACATGAGCATCTCCTCTTATATCAGGATACAGAGGCTAAAATGGCTTGGCCACGTGATGAAGATGAGTGATAATACGGTGAACAGTAGGGTGTACAAAAATGTTGCAGATGGCCAGCGTCCACGCGGTAGGCAAAATGACCGATGAAAAATTCATGATCTTCGGCAGCTAGGGATCTCTGTCACGGAAGTGACGGAACGAGGAAGATGGTTGACTGCTGTTGAGCAGGAAGGAAGATTTAGCAATGATAAAATTACAATAATAAAAATTTAAATGCAGATAGCTGAGTGGCAGAAACGAGGTTTTCCACACTGTCATAAAATTTTATGGTTACAAATTAAAATTCAACCAGATGAACTCAATAAAATTATTTCTGCGGAAAAAAAATATAACCAAATCAAAATAACGATCCTTTCTTTCTTCATATTTTGTGTAAAAATATGAATCATGGGCCTTTTGTTGTAAGCAATGATAATGCAGTCCATAATCCGCAAGAGTTTCTTAATAGTCTCTGTACATCTGGATTACCAATTCATACATAAAAATTGAAAATTGGGAGTCCGATTATGCTTTTATGTAATCTTCGAACAGCGAATCAGTGCAATTTTTAAGAAAATTAAAAATGACTGCTATGCGTGAAAACTCATTCAAGAAATAATGCTCAATATCTTACTTTATTACAAGATTTTTATCGATAAACAAATAATATTTGATAATTATTCAAAATTATTATATTATAAGTTCTTTATTTATTCGATCGGGCGAAGCTGCGATGAGGGACTGCTAGTATAATTATAAGAAGAGACATAGAATGTTACCATTTTTTCCTTGCTGTTTCGAAAGTACGGTTTTTTCGTGACCGGAAACGGTGGGGGGGGATTCGGTGAATATACGAATGAACCCTTCCTTCTACCTCTATATTTGTTTGTTTATTTAGGCTTAACGTCCAACATGAACAGGAAGGACGGGTTATCCTACAGGTTACCAACTTATTCTGGCTATTGTGGGAAGGTCAAGATCCATTTCATGGGTCCACTACGAAATAATTTTTGATCCGCCCTGAAGGGATTCGAACCCCCGAACTTAAGTACCAAGCGAGCTGAGAACCTCGCCCCAACGCCATCGAGCCCTCATGATTTTAACACGTAAATTATTTATGGATTGGATTAACAGAACTAGCATCTGGGTTACGTACATTATTAGCAAATACCAGACTCCAACAAAACATAAAAGTGTCATATAATAATTCTTAATATAGTAATCTGACTTTTTTTTTTTTTTTTTTTTTAAGCTAAAATACCGGGCTGAAAAAAATTGATAATAAAATATTATGGATCTGTTTTATGAATAAAACAGTCAATGTAATAATCCATTGAAAAGTAAAAAAGTTCGGACAGTACATAGATTCAGACTAATCCTTTAGTAGACGGGAGCGAAAGAGCGAAGGAGGACCGAGTTGCGAGAAGACGACACGGACCGACATAGATAGCAGTAACACAAAAGCCCTCGACTGTTGTGTGGCAGATGTTTGTTTTGGCCACAATAGCTTCCCCTATCGGGGGCGAGATAGCCAGCCGGCTGATACCGCCCAAAACACAATACACACCTTTCTTATCCTGTCTAATTAAAACACACTGTATGTTTAGGCGACTGGAAAGATAACCGCCTCTTCTAATTGCCAAGCATTTATTCTACCAATCTACCCCCACTAATTCCCTCAACGCCGATAAAGCCGACCACCCGAAATTTTAAGATATCTGGTGGAAACGCTGGATCCCGATTACTTCAGATAAGCTTCGACAGCTTCCAGAATTTATCGCACCTACAATAAATTTCATTCCTTTCAATGCTGATCAACAACTAGAAACGTGTGTAGAGAAAATGACCATTTCTGTATAGATGGCACACAAATGAATGAAGAAGGATTATTCGAAAAAATATCCGGAAGAGTGAATGGCCTGAAAAGGATAAAATATTGGAAACTCGTTATTTCGTTACTCGATAATTCGTCTTATTCTGTAATTCGTCAGGTTTTTTTTTTTTTTTTTTAATTTAATTTTTGAACCGCCTCATTTGTTTTAAACAATACGCCTATATTTATACATTTTGTAAATCATTTCATAGAAAAAAAAAACAAAAAACAGAACAAGCCCTGAGTCGATCCCTGAAGTAAGTGCAGTTGAAGAATTCCCAGAATCAGTTAATACTGGAAAGTTCTTCCTACAAAAACATTAGCATCTGGCTCAGCAACTTCTGCTCCAGATTAAAATGAGAAAAGATAAGCAAGAGGTAAGCAGCTGGTTAAACATGGATAGTACGGATGTAGGATATGAAATTTTAAATTACAATGAACGATTGCTGAGCGCTCAAAATGAAGCTAGTGATGAAAAAGATGATGATGACGTTTCTAATTCTTCCACTATTCCATGCAAATAAGTAGAGGAAATGTTAATGTAGTGGTTTCGAGCAGCAATGTGAATCAGATATTTCACACCTCATGGGATGCGGCAAATGTTTAAATTTTTTTGTCATTTTCACTCAAATCCAATGTGCATGATGTTCATCTGTTCATTTTTACATTCAATAAATTACAAAAAATTACAATTATATAGTTTAAAATGTTTTTTAAAATCCGTTTTATAGAAATTTTTAATTTCATATTTCTTCAAGAATAAAAGTAGTAATTTTGACGAATAATTATTGTTCTGTGCTACTAATGCTAGAGAAATTTCAATTTGCACATTAGAAAGAATAATAAATGTTATAATAAGCTAATTTAGACTTCAAAATAGCCACATCCAGTAGTTAACTTTGCGGTCCAAAAATAACAAATAGCAAGTTTCTAATTTCGTTTTGGAACTCAGACTGCATTTTTCTCAAAAATATTACATATGTTAGAAGAAAAAAAATCTTCAAACATCTTTCGAATTGATACTGAAATCGCTTATTAATTACGAAAATCCGGGAGATGCAGCATCCAAATGTCCTTCCTCTTCGAAACCCGAGAGATGCGTGCTGCAATACAATGAGGCAAAACCAAGATGAACTCCGCCGAGCAGTGGTCACATTTAGAAGAAGATTGGTGCTGTGTTTGAGAGAAGATAGTAGACAAGTTGAAAAATGGGAGGATTTGTTGAAAAAAGTAGGTAGCACTAGTTCAGTAGAGATAGGAGCTTGTGTAAAATCTTGAGATAAAATAAAAAAAGTAAATCTAAAAGTAAAGTAAATATTTGTATTGTTAAATGGCTCATTATACAGTAAATACCCAACCTTAGTTATAATGTGACTCAAAAAATGGGACAGCCTCTTTTGTTTGTTTGAAGCAATTTTCAAAATAATTATATAATTATATAAAAAAAAAGGTAAGTGGAGCTACCTCATTTAAAAAAAAAAAAAAAAAAAAAAAATATATATATATATATATATATATTGTAAATTATACCTTACTTTCTGTAAAATAAAATTTAATGAAATTATCTTAACAGTTTCTTAAATTTGTAGTGTTAAATTTAGATAAAGGGCTGATTATATGGGTTAATAGGTATATCAGATCTGAGAAAGATGTATACCACTTCCTACCATGTCCTATCTTGAGGGAATTCAGAATAACCTTAATTCAGAAAACCGTTCCTTACTAAAGCTGAGGCACTGAACATTTATCAATTTCCAAGCAGCATGGAAGTACCGTTTACGTTTAATTCAAGAATTTAATTATAGTTAAACATAGAAAATTTAAATAAGTAAAATGTTATTTTTCAAATTTTTGTTTAGTTTTCATAGTGTTGTATTATATTAATCTAGCAAAATATATATTAATTTTGTTTTAAATGATTTATATTATACTTAAGTTTTCCCTATACATTATGTCGAATACTTAAAAAGTAAAGCCATAAAGGTCAAACTCCTCTCAAAGACTCCTCTGATGGCAAATGTCAATAGTAGCTTTTATTGTACTAGTGTTACTACTGTAAGTGCATGTATGTATATAATATATTGTTCAACAAAGACATTATTATCATTAAAGAGCTAATTGTGATTAAATTAATTTTATATTGATAAAGCAGAAAACTATTAAAACTATTTCAGAGGGTTCTCTAAAAAATTCTCTTAGTATTAAGGTGTAATTACAAAAGCAATTATTCTCCCATATTTATTTATTAAAAATCATATAATGTTACATGATTGTCCAAAAATAATTTTTTATTTCATTTTTTCCGACGTTTCATGGTAATGGTCAATTTCTCCTTGGTAATTAATATATTGTATATTTTCTTAGTATTTCCTAAAATGTCGATTTTCCATCTTCTTCTTTTTTGTTAATATTAAAATATTTCAGTATCAATTTTAAAAACTATCATGGTATTGTTTGTAGAAGTTTTTATAATTTAATTTATTTTTTTTTATTTAGTAATGCACGTTTCTAACAAATGTTATTTTTGAAAAAAAAAATGCAATCAAAGTGACATTAAAAACTTGATATTTCTTTAAGTTTAAACCAAAAAGTTACATAATGAATTTGGTTATTTTTAAATATAGATAAGCTTATGTTAAAGGAATGGACTTTCAAAATTCCATAACCTCTGCAGTTAGTATCTATTGGCACTAGTGTAGATTAAAAAAATTACAATCATCTAATAGGAAATAGGTATATATTTAAAATATTTTGTTTTATTCCATTCAGTTGAATTCAGATTACCTCCTCTTTACACACAAAGACGTGGATGCCACTTTTAAAGTATCACCTGTTATGTTTTTTATTCGTTATGTTATCTCAATAAAGAAAGTGTAAAACCCTAGATTTCCGATTCAAATAACATGAAATCTCTTCGAACGAGTTTCCTTTCCTTATCCTCTCAACATCGTGAAATAGGGAAACTTTAGTAAAACCAAACATAGTTTATACTATAATCACACTGTAAAAGAATAAAACTTGAATACTGCCGCAATATTTAACAACGTAACTATATCCCAAGAAACTCTGAATCAAAAGAGAAAATGAACATCCGTGTTCTAGCATTTTAGTTTATTTTTGATAGTTTAAGTAATATGGATTAAATACTGATTTTGCATTCATGATCAACGTAAGGGATATGTATAAGGGTATTAACGGATCGCGTAAACCCTTCGAGCCTATAATGAAAGAAATAAGGGATGAAAATAACAATATACTCAAGTTCAGAACATTCTTTGACAATATTTTAAGTTTGGAAAATAACATAAATTCCCCTCCTATTACTTTTCTCAGCGCGGAACCGTTAATAGAAGAACCGAGTGAGGAGGAAGTTGAAATAGCGATCACAAAATTAAAATCGTATAAAGCAGCCGGAATCGACAATATTCCTGCTGAATTATTCAAAGCGTGTGGAGAAGCTGGAGTCTCTAAAATTCATCAATTAGTAACAATGATTAGGGAAAAAGAAAAAATGCTAGAAGAATGGAAAGAATCTATACTTATTCCGATTCATAAAAAGGGTCCTAGAACAGAGTGTAGCAACTATCGTGGTATTTCACTCGTTCCGACGTGTTATAATATATATACATCAATTCTAACGAACCGAATTACTGATTACACGGAGTAAATAATTGGAGACTATCAATGTGGTTTTAGACGGAGTCGTTCAACTATCGATCAAATATTTTCCCTTCGTCATTTAAAAAACAATTTAAGAGCGTAGTGCATCAGATCAATGTTGATTTCCAAAAGGCTTACGATTCAATTAACCGTCAGAAACTGTTTGATATTTTGATCGAAGTGGGGATACCAAAGAAATTGGTTAATCTAGTAAAGATGTGCATGTCCGAAACATTTAATATAGTCCGAACCGTAACTTTTTACTCCGAAAAGTTTGAGGTACGTTCGGGTTTAAAACAGGGAGATTCTCTTTCTCCGGTATTATTTAACTTAGCGCTAGAATACGTCATTAGGAAGGTAATGCTTACGGGAAAAGCATTAGAGATGGGTGGTGAATGTCCGGTCCTTGGTTATGATGATGATTTGGTACTTTTGGGTGAAAACGAGGAAACTAAAAAACAAAAAGTAATCAGTTATGAGCCGTCGGGTAAACGACCGAGGAGTAGACCGAGACGAAGATGGGAGCATTGCATCGGGGCCGACCTGGGGGATTTGGAGGAGTGGATTGGAGGGAAGTGTGCGGTTGACGGTTGGTGGTGTCGGCATCGAACCTTCAGGTTCGCTATTTATTTATTTATTTTGCATAAACAAAACTGCATGCTCGAAAACAAATTCGAGGTATTTTTTCTTTTTAAAATAAAAAAGTAATGAGATTTTTTATTTTAAAAAGAAAAAATATCAGGAAAATAAGGAAGAGAAATAGAAAGAACTACTTATGTCTAGAAAGAAATGAAACCCTCTAATTTTAATACCGTTATAAAATATATAATAATGAAGAAAATATTAGAAACTATTATTAATTATATTATTAATCGCTGATATTATTGTAATTAGTATAACTGATTATTTTTATTGATATTATCACAATTAATCTTAATTATTTTCATCTTTAAATGGTTAAATAAGTAGACATACTGTGTCCGTAACAATCCAATGAAGTTGGGCACCAGTGTTTTAATAAAGCATTTATCCATCTCTACATAGATTAAATTCTATTCAACTTTTTTAAAAGGAACTTTGTTACACTAGATATTTTTTTTATCATAGTACATTATAGATAAAGTAATAATTAATAATTGAAATAATTAAAATTATTGATACTAACAACAAATCACAATCTAATACTAAAAATATAAACGAACGCTCAAAAGGTATTGTTCATCCCGAGCCAAAATCGCTAAATTTATAATTTTAATATTTTTAATTAAAAAATTTACATTTAAACTAATCCAAAGCAGTTTTAATGTCATTACTAAGACTATTAAAATCCATCTTGTTTTAAAATAAAAAATAGAAAATATATTTTATAAACTTAATCATTAAATTTTTATTTTACCACGAACAATTTTTAAATTTCAAAGTGTGGGAAGTGGAAGAAAAAAAAGAAAAAAGAAGTGTAAGTGAGAGTAAAACTACGGCGAAACAACTAAATTAAATAAATTTCCATAAGAAGATGATTAGGGGCGCAGTGGCAACGTTTCGACATGCCTTACAGGTCCTCTTCAGGGCCACCGAACCACTCAGGACAGGATACAATCAATGACTGCTTTTATTGAGCCGAAATTCTATATATAGTTTTTACTTGGACGTGTTTATTTTTTTCTACCTAAATGCATCCTTCTACACCTTCTTCACATTACTCAACTGTCAACTACATATTTCTTATTATCATTAAATTTCTAATTTATTTTAAAATACTCTTAGAAAGTTACAGAGATAGTTATAACCGATAGTGTAAATAAATTTTTCATATTACGAAAAAAAGTTTTCTCCTTACTTATTTTGTCTTTGCTTTTACTTTTATGTGAATAATTCTTTTTTTTATTCATAGCCCTATGTTTTTGAAAACGAAGGTATCCCAGGAAAGCGAATTCCTTCCTTCTACTTAATTTAATACGGGATTGAGTCCCTATAAATAAATTTCAGGAACCAAACAGACGTGCATTAGATAACAAAGCTGTAAGGATTTACGACCAACTGGAACCTAGTGGATGTCCAAGCGGAGGTAGTACAGTGACAACGGAATAAAGCAGTGAGTGCCCCAGCCTCGGAGTAAGTATATTAGTTTCACCAAGACAAAAGGGAATAGGACCTAGATAACTGATCTAATGAAAATTTTAATCCTTTCAATCAACTGTATTATTTAAACTACAACATCGCTTTGATCAACTATTTCTAAATTCGAAAGTTACTAATCCTTCAACAGAAACCGTATAGAACGTTTCTAAATTAACTTTTTTTTTTATTACTGATGTTTTAGACACCATTTTCGTCATCTGTTTAAATAATAATCTGTTATCTGTTAAAACATAATAATTTAAGATAATAATTTTGAGTTTTCCGATAAGATAATTAATTACCTATTTAATCGATTAGGAGAATGATTTGTAAGGAAAATAATTAGAATCTATAATTTCAAATTTAAATTATGAGAAAAACACAATTAAACATTATGTGGATCTGGTGGAATTCTCATTCCAGACTTAAGGACCTACATTAAATCAAACTCATGGACTAACTTTTACATTACACAATACAATCACAGGACATGGTGGCAGTAAATAGTTATTTTTATAGATTTAAAATAAGAGATTCTTTCCTATGTCCTTGTGATCTCACACAAGAACAAAATATACACCACCTCATATATGAATGCAGACTACTCACTGACTACAGAACTATTCTACAGGCAAAAACAGTCCAAAAACTTGGTCATTGGTCGGTGGATGGTCAATGTTTGATGAAAAATTTATTTAAAAATTTCAAAATATTTCTTAAAAATTCAATCATTAAAATATAGTATCTAAATATGAAATATTTTTAAAGCATTCAAAATATTTAAATTTTGCTCTACATAACTTTGTATATATATTGCCATAAAAAAAAAATTAATGTTTGTTTATTTTACAAATATATGTAGCTTGGGAGGTTGGTACAATATATAAAAAATATAAATAATTATTTTAACAAATCTTTGTTTTTTAAATTCTGGTCTTAAAAATGGTGGCTATCTTCAGGGCTACAAAATCATTTCCAGATAAAAGAAATTAGAATGCAGGTTAATGGACTTATAATAATTTTACGTATATATTTTTTTGTATTTTTCTTAATTTATATAAAACTTATATTTTGTAGCTCTTATGATCATTTAAATGGCCGAAACGAAAAGATCGTATACTATTTAGAATGTAGAATAATAACTACAAAAAAAAAAATAATAATGATAATAATAAATACTGTAAATCAAACATTTTCATATTAAAATAATTAAAATAACTTATTGTCCTTGATACATATTGTCGCTTAAGGAACCATATGCTAAAAGTCATTTTATCAACTTTACAGGAGAAACATAAAAATGTTATATTCCTATTATTATAATTTTCAAAAATTTTTAATTATTACTTTAATTTATACGATGAAAATCTTACGCCACCCTTTCGCCGTTTCATCACAAGGAAAAATGTTGTAGCCTGTAGACAAAAATGCCTTAAGCAGTGTGCCTTAGTCTGGCCTCAGAAAGGGATCCATCACGAAATTTTATGTAAAGGATAAAGTAAAACTAATTCTAGTCTGAAAATGACTTCTACCATGTGGTTGCTTGACACTAAAACTACCGATATTTTATGTATATTTTTTCTCCCCAAAGTCTCGGTAAAAAAAAAATATATAAAAAAAAAATAAGAGAGGAGAGGATATTGAAAAAAAAAGAAAGTTGTATATATTTTTTAATAAATGTAGTAAAAACAAAAAGCAAAGTAACGAATGTTGTTTCCAAGATCTTCTGCCAAAAATTCTGAAAAGAGTCATTTGACCCGTCTTAGTAGTTTTATTGCTAAGCGTCGAATATGGCAATACAATACTGTTAGATATATACATTCTTCAGTTTATCAATATTTTATTTAACGTTATTATCATTACTCATTGTCCTTAAATGTAACAAATGGTGAATATTAGTCAAGAAAAACGGTTAAATTAAAAAAAAAAACAATTGTATTTTTTCAATTTAAACAAGAAGTTGGGTATACAGACCAAAGATTCAGTATTATAATAAGCATGGATTTACCCTCCTATATTAATATGGATTGAATCATGGATATCATTATACTAGTAAAATTGTTTTCTTACTTTATGGTACTCTAAAAAAATTAAAATCCCGAAAATCCCCTGGATATGATCTTCTAAGCTCACAGATCCTCAGGCAACTTCCTCATAAAGCAATCATATTCCTTACCTACCTATACAATTGCATCCTCCGGACAACCCATTTCCCTTTGCTATGGAAGCACTCCATCATTATCCTTTTTCTGAAACCGGGCAAACCTCCTAACAACCCTTCATCATATAGACCAATTAGTCTTCTCCCAGTCCTTTCAAAAATTTTTGAAAAGCTCCTTCTTAAAAGAATCCTGCCCATCCTTGAATCGCAAAATATTCCCTCACACCAGTTTGGATTCCGCTCTAGACATTCCACTATCCAACAGGGCCTAAGAGTTGTTGACCATATATCCTCAGCACTTGAAAGTAAGCAATATTGCTCCGGCGCATTTCTGGACATAGCGCAAGCTTTTGACCGGGTATGGCATGACGGTTTGCTCTTCAAGCTTAAAGCCCAGTTACCGCAATCCCTATTCCTTGTTCTCCGATCCTACCTCTCTAACCGTTCCTTTCGAGTTCGCTGCGGAATGGAATACTCTAACTGCTACCCAATAGGGGCAGGTGTTCCACAAGGTAGCGTTCTTGGCCCAGTCCTGTATATCCTCTATGCTGCAGATATCCCTACCACTCCTGATACTTTCCTTGCAACATTTGCTGATGACACTGCTATCCTTTCGTCCCATTCAGATCCTTTAATAGCTTCCTATTATCTCCAAAACCACTCAATAAAAGTTTAAAAAAAAAAAACTTTATGGTACATCCTTTCGACGAATAACATTGGAGGTGATACTATTAACACTAAACCTAACATGACGGGTCAAATGAACCTTTCGGACTTGGTGGCAAAAGTTTTTGGAAACAATATTCATAACTTTGCTTTTTGAGTTTACCTACTACTTTTATTTAAGAATATATTTAAAGTGTTTTTCAATAGCCACTCGTCTTTTATTATTGCTTTTTACCAAGAAGATGTGGTAGAAATAAGTATACATGAAATGTCGGTAGGTTTAGAGTTAAACATCGTTTCTACGACAACAATAGTAAAGAGAGATGATATTTTATAAATGGATACACTTAAATCCATTAAGATATGCATAAGTCCGTAAAAAATTAACTTTTAAATTATTCTTCTAACACCTAACCAACAAATGAATTCTCATTGAGTCGCTGACTATAAGAGTAACGGCGTACTGATGGTTATGAAGTTGAAAAAGTAGTTCATTGAGTGGGATGACTTATAGAGTTAGGAAGTGGTTTGGGGAAGGGGATGAGAAGTGGGGGCTGAAGAAGTAGAAGTCAGAGCGAGGGAGGAAACTCAAAGGAAACCGTTAATTGAAGGAGCCTGCGCTTAATTGCACTCTAATTGCTCAGATAAAGGTTTCAACATTTCCTCCGCACAAAATTTTCACGCCCAACTTTCCAACCAGAGGTAGAAATAATAATCTTTTTCCACTGTTCTTTTATAGTCTAACGGCATTTTTCAAATCGAGTTTTTGTTTCTAAAGAAGAAAAAATGAGGGGAATATTGGTATGAAATGGCTTCTGGTTTTGAGAAAATGATGTCATTGAACTTCTGTTTCTGAACCGTGATAAATGGATTTTTTAAATTGGACTACACAGTTTTAACTGAATATATTTATTTTAAAGAGCTGTAAATATTAATAAACATTTTGTTTTTAAAGTAGAATAACATTAATTTATAAAATTAAAAATACTAAAAAAAAAAACTACTTCAAGATTAAACCTACAGGTACAAACTTGAACTAAAAAGTAAAAAAATAACATTTTAATAACTTCGAAGCAATAACCATTAAAGGACCATCAACGAAATTATCGATACTTATATACCTATTCATAATTTATGATCACTTATTTTTGGACTCGGTTCCAGATTTCTATGCTCAGCTAACAAGGACAATTTAATCCTGCCTTTGCAACAAACTTTCGAATAGCACGAGGCAGCGGTGTGGCGGTTATAAAATAGTGGGGGATCTTTACAATTACCAGCTTTCTTTTGAATTCTGTTTGTTTTCTCCAAAAATAACTGATCATAAATTGTGGATAGGTATATAAGTATCGATAATTTCTTTGATTATCATTTAATGTTAATGGTTTCGACGTACTTAAAATATTATTTTTTAATTTTTAAATCACGTTTGTACGTGTAGGTTTAATCTTAAAGTCGATTTGTTTTTTGTTTTTTCTAAAAATAAAATTTATTTTTAGAAAAAACAAAAAACAAATCGACTTTAAGATTAAACCTACACGTACGAACGTGATTTAAAAATTGAAAAATAATATTTTAAGTACGTCGAAACCATAATAATTTACTTATATATATATATATATATATATATATATATATATATATATATATATATATATATATATATATATATATATATATAAGTAAATTATTTGCGGCGTACATAATTTAGATTTAGTCACCATGAAATAATATGTTTACATTAGAAGGTTATATAACAGTGGTGAGTGTTTCTCGACTGTTGATTTTTTTCTTATTAATTTTTTTGTTGATTTTTCTTTAAAAATTTTTTTGAAAACTTCTGAAGTATGACTTACCGATCAAATAAATTAACATCAAACACGATTCATAATTGACAAAACATACATACGAGGAAAAATAAATAAATAATCGAATTGAGAACCTCCTCATTTTTGAAGTTGGTTAAATACAATGAATGTACGGTAAAGATGTCCATTTTAATAGTGTACAAAGTTCCTTAATATGACACCTTCGATAGAACTAGCTTAACTGCTTTAACGACGTAACATCATCTTAGCAATTACATCACAATCTGTTCTCGCTCAGTTAAGCATGATTATCTAAGTAATACTTTTTTTTATACGATTAAAGGTATGAAATTATTTTTGTGCATCGTCTATCGAGGATGTAAGTCGATCACAGGTGCATTATTCTCAATATGGCCTTGTTCTCTTTTTGACTTCGATATGTCTTTTGGCTGGGGATCTGTGACTTTTTTTTTTCACATTCAAAAATTTGTAACGTTTTTTCACACTTGAAAATATAACATGTTAGCACGCACTAGCTGTGTTGTTAATCAGATCGAAAATTTGACATTTTCCTAATCAGAAATTTAATGGAGAATATTTTTTGTTATATAACATTTTTCCCTTGGACCTACCGTTTAGGAGCTATCTTGGTTAAAATAATTTTAAAGTGTTAGACTATTTTGACACGCTCTAGCTCTGTAGGTGTTGTTTGGATCGAAAATTCGTCGACAGTTTTCTTATCAAAGCCAATATATATAAAAGTAGTAGATTACAGATAGAAAAAGAAAAAAAAAAAAAAAGTAACGAAAACTAAGATACAATCATACAATATAGAATATTTACAAACAACCTCGGGAACCCCTAACGAAATCTGACACTCAGTAATGGGTTTAAGCATTATTTCAGAAGATTCTGGTGCTCTCTATATTGCAGATTGCCCAGCTTGGTTTAGTTACTGGCGTGTAAATGAGCCTTTAGTGATTAAAAGGAAGTTTTTATCGTTTTTCTGTAAAATAGAGTAGTCGAAAACAAGCATTTTCTCGTCATTTAGGTCTTGTATGTGGATTCCAGATAAGACATTAATTCAGATGGAGCCCTAGGTAGCGGAGGTTTTACTACAGGCATTAGTGTGATAGAAATTCAAATTTATTCATAACAGAAACGTTGGTATAACCTAATACAGATGTTATCCAAGGTTAAAATTAAAATTTATTATTTAAACACACGTGGGGAAAAATCAAATTATAACGAAAGGGAAACACGACTGATCGGTCAACCGAAGGGGAAAGGGTAGAAAAAAAAATAAAAGAGAAGGGTAGGATATGAAAAAAGAAGAGAAAACACCCGTCGAGTATCGGAGAGGACATTAGTTAATACAACTGCTCGGGGAAGGGGAGGGCCAATTGGGATTCAGGGGCTTTTTTAGAAAACTGCTAATTAAAGGAAATAACTCTTCATTTTGTTTTCCCGCTCGTGTCCTCTTGAGAAAATTAGTGATGAGTGGTTCTTAGTTCCGAGGCATTTAACTTCTTTACACTGTTCTTATCGAATGAGTTCAGCCGCATGGCATGAGGCAGCCATCCGCATATGACACGTAACGCTGGATATAAAATACATTAAAAAATATGTAATTGAAAAATAATAATTACTTAACATTAATGGGTGTAATTGATTTTTGGTGTTTAATAAAAATATCCTGTACTATTTTTTTAATAAATATCTCCAATGTAGAGGAGTCGACTAAATAACTACCTGGAGAAGTAAGGAGTAGAATTTCAAATTGTAAGAGCGTAAGATGAACTTAAAAGATTATTTTATTTATACAGACAGTAAATATCGAATACATAGTAAATATCGAATATGATTCGTCTATGTATTATATAAGATTTCGAAAAACATACAGCATTACAAAGAATTCTTACGTATCCTACCACAATGTGTTAAAAATATTTCTTGATGAGTAATTACAAATTTTGAAAGCATTTTTTTCAATATTTTTTTCCATTTAATCAAGTCATCCTAATTCATGTAAGTTTTGTCACATTTAGATAGACTTATTTTTAATAAGTCTTCAAAAACTAAAAGTAAACTTTTTGGAAAAATAGCCAGCATTTAAAAGGACGATTCAGTACGATGTTGAAACTTATATCACGTTGATGTGTATTATTTTGTGTTAATTAAATCCCAAAAATCATATCCGTTTCGATCCGTGTGTCATTATTATCCCCCTCCCAATCGAAACAGTTCCTTTTTGTAATTTATTACTTCACACTATTTTAGATCTGGTGGTGGTTTTTTCAAGTACATGATTAAAAATAAGCTTTCTAAAATGCGCTGAATTTTGAAATAATCGATCGTACATGAATTTGCTGTATTAATATACAGAAACAGCCCATTCGTATCATATTATATTAAAGAAATAGCACCATCAAATGAGGCTTTACAGCAATCTCATTTAACGGTACACCTTCGATTTTAGATCGACAATTCAGTTATTTATTATAACTTCCACTTTAATGAAAATTTTTTAAATATTTTCCAGTATATCGGACCTCATTTAAAAAAACATATTTCTGCAATAAAATAATTTTGGCCGCCGAAATGGATTTTTGCCCACTGTGCGACGTTTCAGAGTATAGCAGTAACAATCAAGAACGACTATGAAACTTAGCAACACACACCCGAAATTTAGCATTCCATTAAAGGTTTGTTTTGTTTTTTTAACTTGGGGGTATTTTGTTTTTTAAATCCAAATTCAACGGTGATTATTTTCTTCATAAATAGTCATGTGAATAATAAATTTCTAAGGAAAAAAAAATGATGAAAATTTTGTAAACGACTCAATCATTCCGAATCTATATGTATATATACATATTTACAGGAAGTAAATAGTTACATATTTCGAAATAATAATTCATAGTCAGAGTATTTTTTTATTATTATTTATTCATTGGATTAATGTTAATATCATAGCAATTATCGTTATTAACAAAATAAAATAAGTGGACAAACTATTACAGCTTAAATGAGAGGGGAATGATCATTACGTTGTAGTAATTTATCGATAATATTACGGCTATAAGGGCAGTTCTGAACCATATAAAGACCCCCTGAGCTACTAGATAAGGAAGAGAAGTAGTATGATTTTATTTATGATCACTAACTCACAACCATTTAGCCTTCCTTTCTCCCTCCAAACGAAAAACGGAAATAATATTCCCACTGAATAATGTCAGCCGTAATTCAGGCATAAAGATGAAACGAGTTATAAGACTAAGGAAGATGCTAATACCAGAGGCGCCGAAGTATTCAGTGTTTCCTTTTGTCTTCTATTCCTATCTTGTTATGCCAATGTTCACGGCTGCAATGAAGACCAAAGCAAGTTTTCTAGAGAGCGCCTTTTATATTACAGCGAACTGGGTCAACCCATATCAAGACACAATTTGATTTCACAATCTCCAACTTGCAGGTATTAGAGAAACCAATTATTACAAGAAAGTTTGCATTACGTAAGTGCTTTCTCTATTATTTCTTATCTCTGATAAGCATGCATTTTCGTTAATTTTTAATCTACTTTCTTATTTTATTGAAACCTTTTTTTTATTTTTTTATTTTATTAGCCTTTACACATTCAAGTCACTGAATGTGACAGTCCATCCTCAATTTCTACTCACATATTCGTCAATAAAACCATTAGAAATTTCAAAATGGAACTCCAAATCTTTTTCTTTCTTTTTGTAGTAGCAACTTCTGTGTTATACTATCCTAGGTTATCGACAGTCGACACAATTAGTCTATAGGCCAAGTATAAGGTCACCATGGGAGAGTTCACAGTGGCAGATTCTCATGTGGTACAAAACTGTTTCCTCATTACTGGAACTCCCACTAATCTGCTATTTATAGTCTGCTATTTTTTCAAGCAGTTCTGCTTCATTTCTGCTATTTACAAAAAATCTCGATATAACGCACCTGTTTATAATAATTTTTATAACGATAAAAAATAAATTAATATTTTAAGCTAACGTGCTCATTAAGTTGTTTTAATATTTCGTACAAAATTACATTATAACTTGTGTACTAAGTTTAGGATTTGTACTATAGTTTTAAATAAAAAGATTAAACTCTGTACTGAAATACAACTATCAGCTTCCTATAAACAAAAGGATTAGACTTTGAACTTCCTGTTTATGAAGTCAGGATCTGTACACTTGCAAAATAAAGGATTAAACCTTGCCCATCTCTTAATATTAACAATAAGCTTAAACTATAAAATGTTTATACATTACAAAATTCCTTACATGCTAAAGTACAATTTTCCTTATAACTAAAAGATAACAGGATATTTCTTAGTACTAAACAATCATATCTATACATTATTTAAACAAAAGGACAAATAAAATAAGAGTCTTTGAATTAGTTTCCTCTATTGCAAATAATACTTTTAGCTTCAAAATTACACAATTAAATTAAAATATTTTAAATCAAAATAATAATTCAAACACTCCTTTACAATAATTACAATTAATAATAATTTCAAAATAAAATACACACTTTTCAATGATCAATCAAAATAATATTTCAAGACAAAATAATAGTATCCTTTATGATAGTGACTTCAAGATATTAATTACAAAAATAAATCGGACAGAATATTACTGTGAAATAAAATAATAATTTGAATGATCTTTTACATTATTAACATTGAATAAATAATATTTTACAACAAAATACAAAAGTCCGACTTTATTAAAATAACTACAGCATTGTCAATTTAATACAGATAATTCCTTCAATATAACACAAATATTACTCCTAATACCATTGCATTTATTATATTTAAAATAAAAGATTTTTAAAACATTTTTATTGTTTAAATAAAATTAAATAGTTTTAATCAGAACCACTGTCTGAATCGTAATTATCTGAGACATCCGAAATATTCACGCGAATGGATTCATTATCGTCGTCCGAAATAGATTGTTTCTTTTTCCGTTTTTTTCCTATTGGGCCTTTTAATATTGTCGATATGAGTTTTAATTGGTCTTTTGTCTTTCTTTTTGTAGTAGCAACTTCTGTGTTATACTATCCTAGGTTATCGACAGTCGACACAATTAGCCAATAGGCCACGTATAAGGTCACCATGGGAGAGTTAAAAGTGGCAGATTCTCATGTGGTACAAAACTGTTTCCTCATTACTGGAACTCCCACTAGTCTGCTATTTTTTCAAGCAGTTCTGCTTCATTTCTGCTATTTACAAAAAATCTCGATATAACGCTCCTGTTTATAATAATTTTTATAATGATAAAAAATAAATTAATATTTTAAGCTAACGTGCTCATTAAGTTGTTTTACTCTTTCGTACAAAATTATACAAAAATAAGGTTTATTATTTTTTATATATATATATATATATTTCCTGTTTACTTTCATTATTTTTTATAATTCAATATTTATTTATCAATTTACAATAGCTATATGTACAATATTTTTCAATCGATATTTTCAATTTTTAGCCGATTTATTTTTTCACTGCGTATATAACACTTTTCCGGGTAAAGCGTTCTTTTTCTTCACTCCCTTGAAGAGCTTTATAACGAAGTTTTACTGTATATTGTTACCTACTAGATCCAGGATTCGTTCCACTTTGCTTAATTTAGGATCTTACATATCCAACCCAGTTTTCTCTAAGAACTAAGCTAATAGCTTTGATACTATCATTGTTAGTAATACTTCAAAAATTTTATATTCCGTTTTCATGAGGGTTGTAATTTTGAGGATATAAATTTACTTTTCATTTTGAAGCTTTTCGTCGTCATTTCATTTGTTGTTATTTTATATTGGTACTACTGCTCTCCGTGGAGGACGTGGGACTTATCGCCGATTGCGTTCCAAGCTGGTTTATTGGCTACAACATCCCACCATTGCCTGACTCGCAATTACCGGAAGTCTGCTTCAACTATCCAACCGTATCATTCTAGTACGAACACATCTTAGCACCTCCTAGCTTTTCATACAGCTGCCCTTGGGGAAAAATCGCTTCCCATACAATCCATATGACCGGGACACCTCAACAATTCCTTTTTTATAAACTCCACAATATCTGGCTGGCCAAATATATTCATAATAACAATAATAGATTTCGTTTGTGACTGATTGATAAAGGAAGATACTCCTGTTACCTAGAAATTATCTTAGTTACACTTTTATCTCGATATTATCTATGCTACCGTCTTACCTAGAGGTTAAGTGAAAAATAAAATTGAATTATGATTTTATACTGTTTGAAAAATAAGCAGAAATACTTTAATGCAAACGAAATTGCATACACTAAAGCCAATAAAAACTTTTATTTATACTTAATTAAACTTATACGTACCATTTAAATTTGGTTTAAACCAGCTAAGGAGTGATTGGATAACTGTTTGAACTGTTATTGTTCAAATTACTGAAAAAATTTGACTGGAACATACATTTTAATAACATTTCTCCTGCTACAGTACGGCTTGAAATAATATGGATCATACCATACTCAAGCCTTGGGAGTACCACTAACTTCATACGCAACCTCAGTTTGGGAGCATCCGCGAATAATATTATGTTTTTTAATATTATTGTTATTTAAGTATGTATCTTATTAATAATTCACCAGATAGTTTGTATACATCTTTTATATGTTATACATATGAATAGAACTCAGGAAGCTCAATAATTTAGTGCTAAAAGTGGAAATTAAATATTTTCAATAGAACATATTTTGAAAAATGTACATTTACGGTTTAGATGCAAGAACCTATAAAACATAGATTATTTCAAAGAATTATTGAAAATATCTTAGCTCCTAAACTATTTCATATTACTTCAAAAATTTTAGCTTTCATAGCATAAAAGACATTTAAAATGAGGCAACAAAATTATTTCAATTTTATAGTTATATAACAGACTTAAAAGACAAGAAACTGCTTGCCGTTTCCGACAACTCTAACATTTACTCGACAAGGGTTCAAAACTCCCAATAAAAAACAGAAGACATGACAGTAATTAGACGCATTTCCTCCTAATTCTTATCGTTTCCAGCCCATATAATCCAAAATCCTTAGTAGAATCTTCAATGCTCCTTATTATTTCACAAACAAACGTATCCATTAAGATCTTAATGATCCATATGTTGCTGATTTGGCTCAAACCAAATACCTATCCTTTCATAGCAAACTCCATACCCACTCGAATCCACTAGCATCCCAACTTGTCTCACATTCCACTCCCATTAGTGTGATTATGGCGTCTGAAAAGAAGATAACCAAAAGACCTCCTAATGTATAACCATTCAAGTGCTACTAGTTCTTTACTTGTTATTGGCATATCATTGTAATCATTTTCCTCAAATTCACTTGTTAATTATGTTTACAGATGTAAATATCAATAAATAGTTATACCAAATTTGGCTGCAACGATTTAAAGAACAAATTTTCATCACAAATTAAGACACTCATTTTTACAGTGTCATGTATAAAAATCATAAATAAATAGTACGAAAAGCTAGTGATCAATCTGACTAAAGAAGAGAGATAAATTGGAAATCCGGTAGGTTATATGAATAAAATAGATGGGAGAGGTGGACATCTGTTGGTGGCGGTTTTTTTCCCGAGGACAAGTTAGCAGTCACTACTTGCCATCGAACGGATCGGCAGCCGATTTCGTTACAGAACTCCCCACCCCCACCCCTCACATTTTATTAATTTCAACTTACCATGTTTTTCCTCTTATAGCCGATTCAACGCCTCACCATGAATCATTCATTGCCTCTCAGCCAGGCGCATCTATCAATCTCTTCCACCAAATGAAATTAGACTTCTAAAGCGCATTCGATACACGATGGTGGAGCTGATGAATGTAACACTTCCCTAGTTTCTGTCCAGCTGGAAAAACGATTTTTCATTCCGTGATGATTAATTAATTCCACCCTTCCATTGGGATTAGCGAGGTAAGAATGGAATTAGCTTTCGGCTCATGAAATGAATAGATCATCTCGTGTCGGAAAGTGTGATTAAACTTTTCTTCCGAGCTACTAATTAATTATTATTAATTTTTTAAATCATTATTCAAGGTTTATATAATACACGAAGTTCAAGATGAGGCAATATCTATTCCCTAACTTATAAGACATAATAATATCGAATTGGGAAAGAAAAACACATTTAACCCAACTAATCATATATTTAAAAGACAAGGGACCAAAACACCATTTAAAAGACGAGCGATTAAAATTCTTAGTAAAATGCAAAAGATTTATTTAAATGAAAGTAATTGGACATAGGAAGTAAAGATTTGGGGCTCCACTAAATCTTCCAATTCTTCTCGTACCCGATCCTTACAATCCTAAATCCTTCGTAAAATCCTCAATGCTCCTTATTATTACACAAACAAACTTATCAATAAAGATCTTAATGTTTCATGTGTAAACCAGATGCCTATCCTTCTATGATAAACTCCATACCCACTCGAATCAATTAGTTTCTAAATTTGCTTCACAATCCATTCCGCATAATTTTTTGAGGTGTCTGAAAAGAATTTGGCCTAGAGACCTTCTAATATAGTACTTTTATTGAAGAGCTATTAATGAGCAGTTCGTTACATATTATTGTGATAATTTTCTACAAATGTACTTGTATATATTTGTAAATATTAATAAATGTGAGGAAAAAAAAACCCAGCTATAAAGACTGCGTAAAACATGAGACAAAATGAGATGCAGATTTGTCACATCTGCATATCAAGCTGAAATATCCACTAAACAGGTATTCCAATTTAAATAACTAACTTAAAACCTATACCGAAGTCCTAGGTTTAATCCAAAGGACGAAGGTGTACTAAAATTGAATCTAATTCTAAAAATATCGAGATTGGAACAGGAATTCCAATAATTTTAAAACTAATTCAATAAGGAATCAATGATTCTTGTTATAAAAATAATATTAAAAAAAAAAAATTAAAAATACAGAATATTTCACAACGCACTATATGAACATCAAAATAAATTCACATAAAACATGACTACAACAAATATTCCCGACAATACGTACAAAGGTTCAAAACCTAAAAAAATTCACGTAATTAAACATTTTGAAAATTCAGTTTAGATCTCTGATCTATGATCTCTGACGCGGTGAAGACAATTTAAAGGGACGCGATAGAACGTTTAGCGTTTTCCCTTCAATTCTGTCCAAATGTTTTAGTTTGTTTTCATGATTTAACAAACAGTAAACACCTGGTTGATAACAAAACAAATAAATGGTCTTCAAGTCCAATGTATACTTTAGAGCTTGGAGGCAGCCGGAAAGAAAAAATTAAAAAAACATGAAAAAAGATTTTAAAGCTTTTAAAAATAAATATGAAATATGAATTTTGTCTTGAATTTATTAAATAATTGAAATCTTTATGAATGTCTAAAACCATTATGACGTTATAAAACATTTTAAATGCATACAGAAATAAGGCAAAGTACATTATAAAAAAAAAAAAACCTGTACCACTTACAACCCATGAAGGGTCTCGGGTTCAGTACTTAGGTAGGCTGTACTGTTTCTAAGCCAACGGTTGTGAAAGGAGGTGGTTTGGCCAGAATCACGCTCAACCGCCAGGTTTTTCCCCAATTAAGGGTACCCACTTTTTAGGAGGCTGGGTGTGCCCCAGGAGGGTCTCCCGACCTCGAATTCGATCCACGGCCGAAATAACAGAAAATAAATTTTCTGCCTTCAGTCGGACTCGAACTCGGGCCCGGGAGCATGGTAGTCAAGTGCCTTACCCACTGAGCTACCGCGCCTCCCATTTACGTGAAAATTAGTTTAAAATATCTTCAAAATCACCCACTTAAAAGTTAAAGGACTTTTACAATGGCCTTGCATGTACATACATGATTACATTATTAGATCGCTGGACCACTAGACAGGATTTCTTAGCTAAACCGCTCTTAACTTCACAAGTGCCATATTTGAATTAAGTTTAGGATTTTTGGGTTTAAAAGTGTTTTTTCGCCATTAATTTATCAATTTTCTTAGAGCTTATTAGGCTTAATTTATTTTTAGCAACCATTCTTTATATATTAAGTTTTTTAATAAGAACTAATTAACTAATTAACTAAATAATTAAAAGTTAAATAATACGGTGAGTTCAAAAATGAATTAGTTTGAGAAAAAGTTAAAATGAAAAAGCATAGATGTCAAAATTGATCAAATCGTTCCTGTGATTGATATCGTTTTGAGTGAGGCATTAATACTTCCATCCATTAATCGAAGCGCTCGGTAGGCCCTACAATGGAACAGTCATACTTTATGAAGACAAATACTTCCTTTTACAAACATATAATCGATAAATATAAATGGATTAATATAAACTACAAAGAATAGATTAAAAATAGATAAGAGAGGTGATTAGTAAAAATAACCTGTTTAAGGAGAAGAAATAGATCTAAAAAAGAAGTGACTATAATTTCAGGACTAAAAGAAAACATAAGGTAAAAAAAATGAATTAAAAAAAAAAGATATATATATTTTTTTAATTATATGATTCAAAGGACAATAAATTATGGATTTCCAGAAAATGAATAATTAATAAAAAAAAAATAATATCAATTTAGTATTAGTAATAGTAAACTACAACACAAACTAATTCAGTACAATAATTTAGTAAACTACTTATCTCCAACATCGGATAGCTTTCCAACTTTTTTTTTTTTTAACTATTTATTGATATTTACAACTGTATACATATATGTACAATAAGTAAATTTGAGGAAATTATTAAAATGACTTATCAATAACATATGAAGAACTCATTAGTAGCACTTTTTTTTTTTTTTTAAATCTTATTTTTCCATACATTAATTGAAAATGTGCCCATTGCTGGCTCACACAAACTATTGAGTAGTCCGAAAAATAATACTAACTTTTTCTCTTTACATTACCCTTCAGTGTAAAAAACTGGTAATATTTAATAGATTATTTTTTTAGTATGGATATCAATATTTATAATTCCTCCCCTATGATTGTAAGAGCATTTCACAACTTGGAAATAATTCAGACTTTGCTGCGATTCCATAAAATTTCGTTTTCCGAGTTCAATCTCGGATGGACAGGGCCCAAAAAGTCAGAAATACTAATAAAGTGTGAAGCGAGAATTGTGTGAATGTGAGAACGGTTCAACAAGCTTCAGCCTTGAAGACATGTTCGAAACCTTGCTAAGAAAATTGCAGTTAGCAAATCGAACTACGCTGAAACCTTAAGTCAATTAAAAGAGTTCAAACATATCTTCCATACAAATCAATGTGTAATGAATCGCTTAAGATCGCATGCAAAAACAGCGTATTTTCGAATACGATACTTTTCATTTGTATGGACGATATAACGTCCATTTACAAATTATCGCTTTGATCATCGTTCAAATAATTATCGCTTTATCGTTATAACAATATTAGAGCTTAGTTATGAGCCTCTGTATCAACACCCATTCTCTCCAGACCTCTAGCTTATGAACTATCATTTCCTAAAATACTGGAAAACTTTTTAGACAGATAAAGAACTTGACTGAAAAAGAACTTAAAAAAAACTTTATTGGTAAAACATACAGTTACACTTTACTACACTAAACTATGAATCTAATTACTAGTCTAAAACGAGAATAATAATGTACTGATCCTGATCTGCTCCAGGCAGGGGTTTATATACAAAACAATAGGAAGGGGAGAGTGCTGACTCAGGTATCTAGGATTATGCACCTTAACTAACGATAAAAAATATATTGATCAAAAGTTAATAGAAATTAGAAATGGTATAATAATAACGATTCAAAATTTTATTTAGAGAAGCCAATATTTTGGAATAAATATATTGAGAGGAATGAAGCACACTTAGACAAATAAAATTGTTTTCTAATAATTTTTTTAAATTTTATTTTAAAAACATAAACCTGAAATAATTTCAACCCAAGCAATATATTTACTGGAATCCAATTGGATTTAAACATCACACATTATACATAAAACCACCGGATTTCTAATCACAAACAACGCGTCCTATTCCACTTTATCCAAAGTAACAGGGAAAAAAAGGAACACAGACATGCCCATTATATATAATGAATTTTTACTATACAATAAATACACTATACAATTTTTGCGAAACACATAATGACCATCGTGACAGACTAATACAAGGTCTGGTACAGCTATTGTTCCTTATTTGGGGAGGAATTTTCTTGACTATCAAAGTTGGAATTAAGCCAGGAGGAGATAACAACGGGTAATGAATGCCCTGCACCATGCCTCACATGCAACCGTGTAATTTTAATATGTTCATTGTGTTCAGTTTGTAAAAAACAAAACAAAAAAGAATTAAAATATCAAGATTATAAAAAAATAAATACATAAATAAAGTTAGCGAAATAAACAAAATTAAAACTATGAGTAGAGACAAAAAAAAAAAAATAGATTAACACATTATTTACATGCATCAGTTCATTTTTTTTTTTCAGCTGTTATCATTTTAACCTGATTAGGCTTTGTGTAACCAGAATTTTATGCTAAAATCAAAGCTAGCCGTGGTAAAATAATTTAGATAAATAAAAAGGCTTAGCAAATCCACGGCTTAAAACTCACTACCTTTTTATTTTTGGTACAAAATAACATTATATTATTATGACTAATTTACCATATTTAGTTGGTTTAGTCTGATTTAAATCATGGTGAAGATATTACTTATACTGTACAGTATTTACATGGTGCCACGCACGCTATTCCACGATTTCTAAGTCTATATCATAGCTATGTTTATAACAAAGCATCAACTTAATGGCAAACAATAATTGGTTCCGAATTATTTTAAAATTTACTTGATTTCGTATTGGGACGACCTATTAAAGTCGAAATAAAGTGAATATGGATATATTAAACACTATGTTCTACATATACAATAGTTATACTTAAAGTTTTTCATTTCCCTATTAATTATTTTATTCTCTACAACCTTCATAGCAGGCATTACTTTTATTCATAACAACATTAAATCCGCAATAAAATATCCATCACATTTAAAGACCTTGGTCACTAAAGAGAAACATATTATATACTCAACACTGATCAAGCCTCAAATAGCTCTTCGTTTTCTGTTAGTAATCGCGCTTATCCATGTTTCTACTAGTTGATAGTAAAACATAGAAATATATTACTTGAGCTAAGCATGATGGTATAGAAGGATCAATACAATTAGGAACAATTGACAACTACTTACGTATATTTAACATTCATTATCAGTTCTAAAATATAGATTTTTTTTTTTTTTTAATATCAGCAATTTGTAACTACGTTCATATATTCAGGGTGTTCGGAAGATCGCTAACCAAAAAGGTATCTCGGGTAGGGAGGTTCATTTTGAACCACCTATATACAAAGTCTTACAGTTTTTTTTTTTTTTTTATGAATTATTTTGTAAAAAATGCCGAAATCAAACATTTATGACGTATAACTTTGTGGTTTACTGATATATCAACGCCATTTTTTTTTCTGTAATTACTAATACATTGTTCATGTAAAATAAAAAAGATTTGATGCAGTTGCCCTAACTTTTTTTTTCTTTTTAATGTAAACTTGAAGTTCTTAATTTTTTTTTTTTTTTTTTTTTTTTTGCCTTTTGCAAAATTTAACGATGTCCCGTTTTTTTTTTTTTTTTTTTTTTTTTTTTTTTTAAATTTTTACAAAACAATTCATTAAAAAAAAACCCGTAAGACTATGTATATAGGTATGTGACCTTAAATAGGATCAAAATGAACCTCCCTACCCGAGACAACTCTTCGGCCAACGATCTTCCGAACACCCAATTACTAATACATACAGGGATAATACATCCCAATTACTGGGGACAAACAGACTTCTAGTGTGCTTAGCTTTATAGTCATTACATTTTAGATCATAGGGAAAAACTGGACGATCAGTTAATCAAAGATAAAAAGAACATATAAGAGCTTACATTAATAAGACCCTGAATTCCAACTTTGCTATCCATTTAATTGCAAATAACGAAACATTCAATAAAGACTCGGGAGTAAAACTATACATAAAGTAGAAAATAGCTTAAAATTAAATATTTATCAATCATTAGAAATAATAAAATTGTTCAAAACTAATACCGAATTTGGTTTAAATGACCGGATAAACATTTCCAATTGATTAATATCAAATATTAAATTTGTTTCCAATGGAAATGGGAAAAACCAACCAGTCATAGATAAAATTAAATGTTCCCACTCTACCTGACCCTTTCTATTCTTCCTGATATCTTTCAGAAATTCGTTTGCCTCCTATATTATAGTGAGCATAAATATATTTAATTTCTCGTCTTAAATTCTTAAAAACTTTGGTGTATATATATCATTCATTTAACAAATTGATGACGTTTTTAAAAATGTTGTACGTTTTACAACTCATTATGTTTAATATTCGAAATTAGTTAGGATAATTCGAACTAAAGTGGCAATTAATTCATCGATCCTAATAAAAATTTATAAAAAGTTTTCTTAAGATTGTAGTATGATTGTTTCATAATATGCAGGAATTATTTTTTTCCCTGATTTCACCCATTACTTTCATTATCTTATTTTCTAAAGATCAAGTTGAATCATCGAGTGCTTCAAAATAATTATGCGATCAACGCGATGTCGGAAAAACTAATTTGAAAACTATAATCTATGATCCTTTGACTTTTGATCTATGCTTAGAATTCGGGCGGACCTTTTAAATTCTGTTAGCTTCACCAATAATAGTGTGAGCTGTATATATCAGGTCAGCTGACCAATAATGGCCGACCATTCGACAACAGTTGATTAACGATGTCGCTCCGCTGTTTTGTTTTTTTCCCTCGCCTGGGGCCTTTCTCATGAACAAAACTCCCACCATTTTTGTACTTTAAAAAATAGGCCCTTTTCAATTTTCATTATCACCGCAATTTGTTTCCCTTTACGTCACCCGGAGCTTTATTGGATAAAGGACTGAAAAAGGAAATTTTCAGAAAATAAATTATTATTATTAATAATAATATTAATAAATTAAATTAATAGCAAAGGAAGCGAACCCTGAAAAGAAACCGCATTTCTATGAACCCCGCCAGAATCTAGACTCTAAGATCTGAGAACAAGACCTTCTTTCTACACTATGCTCTAGTTATGTAAAGTTTACAGCTGCCGACATTTTTGCGTATTTTTCTATTTTATCTGGACCGATAAATATAAAGGCTTATTACTTCCTTCATTTATTTTATTTTATTAATCTTAAACACAACAACGTTCATAAAAGAAAATAAAGAAATTTGTCTAACTATTAATTAAAGTAAAACGGAATATATGGATAGTGGTAGGGACAATGATAGTTTTAGTGACATGAGTATACCAGAGATTGAATTATATTACGTATATATGTTTATTTCTTATAGTATACAATATCAATAAAAAATAAAAGCCAAGAGGAAATTATGACAAAATTAAAAGCCGGAAACGTTCGTTATTTCATGATCGTAAAACTACTCACAATCGGTTCAAAATTCTCCAGAAATTTAAAAATAAGGTTTTGCAAGACTATTAGCATTATTCTTCCTTAGATCATCCTTAAACGTATATGAAACGTTGCCGCTTACGTTAAGGATTAACAACTTCAACTTTTTCAAAATAAAGTATTGGGTAGAATATTTATATGTCTCTGTGATAGGAGGGTTGTGTTAGGGTGAATTGGGTGGGTCGGCATCTAACCTTCGGGTTCACTAAGCCATATTTTTATTATATTATTTTCGGTAATTGAATCAAAAAACAAAAAAATATTAAATAAAATAATAAGAAGAATCAACAACAAAAGAAAATTTATTTCACTTTTAATATAAATTAACACTTAATTTGCTTAATTGTTTTGAATAATGTTTAACTGATTCATCACCTTGAACAATAAAAATTAAAAAAAAAAGATCGCTACACAGAAATATTTCTTACAAATTGAGAACGTGAACAAACATGCATAACTATTTTTTTAATTGGAACAGATAATGAACTTATACCCAAGCAACATTGAAATCAATTATTACCACTGAGGTGTTTAGCGAGGCATCTAAGTTTTGGTAGACTGATCACAGCACAAACTCTGCCCGGGAATGCCGGAGAGTTGAGTACTCCAATTACTTAACTCAGGTAACAAGATAACTTCGATTATTGAACCAAACTCTTGAACGAAAATGGAAGTGCAAAAAGAGAATATTCAACAGCTAAGCTAAGAATTAATAGGACCTTTAACATAAACTTTAATTTTTCGTGTTTCTTATAACAAATGCAAAACTTTGTTCGTCGTTCAATATCTTCATAGCGGAATTTTTCCTTTAAAGACATTAATAACTACATGTAATCATTACAGTGATTTTACAATCTTCAATTTAACTTTTTACGAAAATTGATTAATAGAATTATTGCATAATATTATCCTTATCGAATTCTCTTTGAAGGAGGGGGTGTTTTTAACACTGCTATGTACATAAATGGTAAGTAATTTAGTATGCCATAGTATGCCGAATTTTCTATTTAAAAGAAAGAGTATAGTTTAATAAATACTAATTTTTTTTTTAATACATATTAATTAAAATACTAATAGACAACTTTTTGAAAAGAAGTACCAATAAATCTGAAAGATCAGACACCAATAGGTGGAGACTATTGTGTTACTAAAAAAACGATGGCCATTATTTAAAGTAAAACTTTTGAAAAACCCAAACTGAGTAGGAACATAGCAAAGAAGAAACTTACAAAGACACAAAAACAAGATGCCCAAAATCAAAATAGCACATTACTCGAGTAATCAAAGCATAGAAAACATGGCATATCGTATAAAACGAAGCTGCATATTATTAAGACTAATGCCATCGGTCTTGCTGAACTGCTATACGGGTCAGAATCAAAAAATGCAACGAAAACAAAAGTGTAGTTCTTAAATATTTGATAATAGCTGAGAAGGGTACTCGGTAACCATTGCACTTGTTTCAAATACAAAAAACGGATAGTGAATGAAAGCGAAACCCACAGATCTATTAAAAAACCTTACATTGAAAGATGATTTGATAAGATTAATTGCCAAGAAATGGGTAAACAGAAAGGTTAACAAGTCTAAACGATAATGAAGTGGAGTGAATGAAAGGGATTATTGTCAATAATTCGTGGGTTAAAAGGTTAATGAGATTTTGAAAAAAACTTCAAAATCTATATTTACCTGGTTAGATTTAAGAAGCTCCTCCCATCTACTTCTTGGTATATTCTGATAAGCAATGTAGCGATTTATTTATATCCCTATCTTTATCCATTTGAAAGACCTTAAAGAATCGCTTCAACGACTATAAAACTATTAGTGCAATTACATTTACTGGTTTTACATACGAGTTCATGCTGTACTTAACTCTTAAATTTTTAATGGTATCTTTTTATGAACCGAGAATGTAACACAATGATGTTATTCCGTTCTAAATGTAACCAGCCGAGGTCGAATTCACATAGTACAATTTTATAGATGCCATTAGTTTAATTAATTGTTACATCCGTGTTTTAGCCACATAAGAACAAAAATAATAATTAATCTTAATAATTATCAAATAATAATCATTTATTTCCATGAAAATAGAAATAATTACATAATTTACTTATTTTCTTATATAATATATATGCCATTTTCTACAGGGATTCTCACCCTGTCTTAGTGTAAAAAAAAAAAAAAAAAATAGAGTCAAACTAGATCAAAAATGTAGCAAAATGCCGCAGACCTCACCTGTCTATTCCAATTCGTCGCAGAAATACAGAAATCAAAGACTTTTTTGAGGAACCATGTTTTTTTTTAAACCGAAAAAACATGGTGTTCTCATTTGGCATACAAATCAGGTACTTGCGCAAATAAAACATTATGACGATCCCTTAATGGAAATGTGCTTTTTAAACATAATAAACTCTTCATTGGATTAAAAAGCTAAGAAAAAAATTATTGTTCAATAGAAAATAAAGGAAAACTGTTAATAAAGCGACACCGTATCAGAGGATCTTACGTTATTACATTTATTTATTTATTACTATAACTTAGGATTTACTTTATTAGATTTTCAATGTAGGGTTGACAACTCAATGATAGTGAGCATTGACCTCGATTTTAGTATTATCTTCTGAATGCAGATGATATTCGAGAATACTACTTTTTGCGGTGAATTTATAGGTAAAGGAGTCTGTTTTAAAAGGGGAAGGCATTTTTATCGTTCCATGTGGGGTATCTTTGGTTTGTTCATCTTTGTATTGCTTTCGAATAGTGTTGAAAAATCATAGTTTGCCCAACAGATTCAATTATGAGATTACTAAGATTTGTTGCAAAATATCCTAATACAACTTCATCAAGATACTCCACCTAAAGTTCGGGCAAAATATGATATTCCTACACCATGGTGCTCCTCCACATTATTGGAAAGCAATACAAATATAAACTAACGATATACATGAACAGGTAGAAATGGCTTTCCCTGTAAAAACAGACTCATCTGCCCATCAAATTCACCTCAAAAAGTAGTATTCTTCAACACAATCTGCATTCATAAGCTAATGGCAAAATTGAGGTCTATGTTCATTATCATTGGATTTTAAACATTACATTGAAAATTGAATAAATAAATCCTAAATAATAATAAATATATAAATGAAACAACATAAGATCCTATGATCTGCTGCCACTTTAGTGACATTTTTCCTTTTTTTTCTATTAAACAATATTTTTTTTCTTAGCTTTTTATTCCAATGAAGAATTTATTATGTTTAAAATGCATATTTCCATTAAGAGATTGTGATAATGTTTTATTTACTCAAGTAACTGATTCGTATGCCAAATAAGAACACCATGTTTTTTCGACTTTAAAAGTAAATTTCTCCATGAAATCGAAACAAAATCATTACGTTTAACATATTCGAAAGTTTATTAAATTTTCAAGTTTTTGTAAGATTTGCAGTTTTGTGAATAGTTTTCTCGAAAAACGGTGAGCGTTGAAGTAATTAAGGCATTGTGACTTCCCCAAATAAGGTGAAGATCTGTAGTACTGTGAAGATGAAGTACTGTTCTTTAGATCCCAAGTTCATAAAATTCAAGATTACTAGCATTATAGAAAATTTAATGCTAAATCCGAAAATGTGGTCAAAATTTGAAAAATATTTAAACAAAATATTATTACAGCTTTGATGTGAAAAAAACGTGTTTTCCTCAAAAAAGTCTTTGATTTATCGTATTTCTGCAACGAATTGTAATAGAAAGGTGAGGTCTGCGGCATTTCGCTACATTTTTGATCTAGCTTCACCCATTTTTTTTTTTTTTTTTTACGCTAAGAGATGCTCACCCTGTATATTAATGTGTGTGCACAGACGTGAGTGTACACCTATATATGTAAGTAGAAGTGTGTATATATTTGTATATGAATTTGTAAATAGTTTGTTGAATCAACATTCAGGTAACTATAAATACTTTTCTATTTATATCTTTATCTATTTATTCTTTATTATTTTTATTATATTTTTTTATATTTTCCTTTCCTTTTTCTGAGCTTATTTGTATCATTATTATTATTATTATCATATTTTTTTTTATGTTAATATGTATACTAAAAGTTCAATTTTTTACTGTACTTACACGTCTTATCTTTTATACATATTACTATATTTGTCTGAAATTATGGTAGCCAGAATATCGAACAATTTTACAGTACATCTGTATTATTCTTAAGGGACAATACTTTACAATAAAAAATGAAAAGACTTTGATGAACTCCAGGAAATAGCAAACCTGACTCTATCAAGACTAGAACATTGGACTAGACGTAATAAACTAAACTTTAATTTGGAAAAAAATAAATTTATTATTTTTACTAGAAAAAGGAAAGTACCAAACTTAGAAATACGACTCAATGCAGTTAGACTAGCCCAATGTGATACAATAAAGTATTTAGGTTTACTCTTTGATAGAAAACTAAATTGGAACAGGCACTTAGACAATCTTTATAACGACACTCTACGGATTATTCACGGACTGTCAATAGCTGCTAGAGCAACATGTGGCCTTAAATCGGAGGTTTTAAAAGTAATATATGAAGCAGCTATCCCCCCGAAAATGCTTTATGCTGTACATGTTTGGCATTCAGCTGTACTTCGTAAAAAAAATGTTATAAAACTACAAAGGCTACAAAGGATCATTGCAATCAAAATATGCAAAGGATATCGCACGTTGTCATTTGATGCTTGAGTCCTGACATTATTGGCGGGTCTTTTGCCAGTTCAATTAAAAATTGACGAACTAACGACATTATTTAACATTAAAAACAAAACGACAGGATATAAAGACCTAACATTAGACAAAATTGAAAAAAAAAAAAAAAACAGACTGCAAGTTTTGGATTCATCCAGCATCAAATTTGTGGACTACACATAAATGTTATTCAGTTAATACCGACAAAACAGAAATCTATATGGACGGTAGTAAGGAAGCGAGAACGTTGGGTGTGCATGGTAATTGAAAGCTGAAGATGGCAGAAACATAGAACATCAATATAAACCAGTATCGTAATGTTGGAATAACCAAGCCGAGAAATTTGCTGTTTTAAAAGTTACGGAATGCATAATTAACGAACCTCGAAAGACTAACGTAACGCACATATTACAATACATACAGACAGTAAAATTTTAATAGACTCGATTAATAATACTGAGATTTATGACTATTTGACTGAACTAATCAGACGAAATTTAATAACAAAAAAAAAAAGGGGAAAATGGTCTCTATAAAATGGGTTAAGGCACGCTCTGGAATTGAGGGTAACGAAAGGGTCGATTACCTAGCCAAAGAGGCGGCTAAAGGTGATTTGTTACCTTCGTATAACAAAGTTCCTTTATCCTATATAAAGCGGGAATAAGTTCTGATATGGTTGAAAAGTGGGACCAATTGTGGGTGACCTCATCACAATTGTCATCAAGTTTACACAGATTTATACCTCACATTACACAGAACAATTGCAAACATATTCAAAGTAACAACTACAAACCGACACAACTAATGACAGAACACGGTAACTCTAAACAATATCTCAAACGATTTAACATAATATGATCTGACATATGTAATGAAGACGGACAGACTCAAAATTTGAGACATGTACTTTACGAATGTAAATTATTTGAAAGACAAGGGTTTGATCTAATAAACAGTATCATTATCAAACATTGAACATGGCCAGAGATAGAACAAAATTTTTTTTCTAAATTTAAGACAGAATTAGTCACATTTATACGAAAAATCGACTTTGACAAACTGACAAATGATGGGCAGCGGGGGTAGTTTCTTGTTGGCTTTAGTTTTGTTTGTTTGTTTTTTTCTTTTCTTTGTTTTTTATTTTTTTTAAATATTTTTTGTTACCTTACTAGGCTATGTTAAACTAATCATGTTAAACATTGTAAAACATGTATTATGCCTATAAGGCATGGAACATGTGAATAAATAAATAAACAGTCCTTATATGGGGGCACCATATAAGGAAACGAAAGAAAAAAAAAAAGGGACAACATGTCCAACAATGTAGATTAGTTTTTCATTTAACTATTCTCTGCTTTGAACCTCTAGTTTTTTATTTATCATTCAGATATGATATAGCCCAGATTCTTGAATACCATAACATATTTAACCATATTTGTCCCTCCCCCTCGCCAATATCTGTAACAATTATATCATTATATTTATATTATGAGGTGATACGGTCAATCATATATTATGAGTAAACGAATTATTTTTATTTCTTTTTTTAACTTAAACTGAAAACTTTATGCTGCCAACAGGGAGAAATGGAGTTGTTCCCAGATAGACGTTATTGGTTACGGACGAACGAGCAGAGAACAATGTCGGAACTGCGGTACTCATGCTATTGTTCCGGACTGCCACCATTCCTGCTTAGCAGGCCCAATTAATAGGCTATTGTCGATTGGTAGCCTGTTGATCGGATAATTGTAATCAATCTCCAATCATCTTGAAGGCTTGATAGTCGAGATGAAAGGAGCATAAGCAGTTCGAGAATTTTATTAATAAACTCATCGGCACCTATACCTACTAAGTCCATCATCCTCTGAACTAAAAAAAAAATAAAAAAATTATTGGAGTGAAGAACACGTACAATATTTAAGTAAAACTTTGGCTGCCAAGTAATAGATATTTTAGAAACATATAAACGAAATAATTCACAATATGTTCTAACAATTTCTTCCGGCACTATAGGCCATAAAGGACGTTAGGTTCCTCAGTTATCTTCCTCCACTCAGACCTGTCCGCGGCTCTATGCCATGTCCCACATATATACATGAAATAAATATACAGTTAATAGTAGTAACTCAAAAGCAAAACTGCTCGGTTCACAAATACCGTTCAGAAACAAAGAGTAGAATTCACAAAAATTACTCTTTCTCATAGCACTGAAAAATGTCCGCTTATATTAAGGATAATTTAGAAGGATACACTATGAGGAATTACCAAACAATTTTCTGATTGATACAGTTCATGTAATAGCAGTGCAGCGGTAAAAATTGGCAGTAAATCTATTCGATTTTAAATGGAATAGAATAGAATAGAATAGAAAAAATAATTTTATTCTGGGACAAAGTCCCTTAAGAATAACAGATAAGTACACGTATAAATAAATTAAATCTGGTTAGAGACACAATGAAATAAAAAAAAAAAAACAATAATACAATAATGACGCTCTATACATAGATGATAGTTAAATATTCAGAAAAGAAAAGATAACATTCTACAAATTAGAGCAAATAAAATTAAATATGAAAAAAATAAAAATAAATAAAATAATGACCGATGATAAATCGTAGTTAAGACCGATACGTAGATGAAGAGATTGTATCGGGGCGAATCTTGTTAAGCCTTTTATATACATATATATAAATATATTAATCTATTCAAAACACATAAGCTTTAGAAGTTTAGTAAAAATTATAATTAGATTTTTAAATAATATAATTCCGACTAATCCAACATTAACTAAACAAGCGTTCAAATCTCCCAATAAATTATATATTACATATTAACATGACAATAATTAGACACATTTGGAGAAAAATGGATTTGAGCTTCGGGACTCCATTAAACCTTCCAATTCTGCTCGTATCCCATCCTTAGAAGCCAAAATCCTTCGTAAAATCCTCAATGCTCCGTATTCTGTCACAAACAAACTTTGCCATAAAGATCTTAATGTTCTATTTATTCCCAAATTGACCCAAACCAGTTACCTATCCTTTCATAGCAAACTAAATTCCCACTTGAATCCACAATTCTCTTGAATTGCCTCACACTCGATTCCCTATAACCCACCGAGGCGTCTGAAAAGAAGGTGGCCAAAAGGCATTATAATGTATAATTTTAACTGAAGTGCTACTAATGAGTAGGTCTTTATATATTACTGATTTTTTTTTTAAATTTACTGGTATATAATGTGTATAAATGCCAATAAACATGTATAAATACCAATAAACATTTTTTAAAAAAGTAATATGTATAATAAGATTAAATTAAATTAGGTTTTTGCACCACGATTCTGATCTGTGGATCCATCGTAAGGTAATATGTTTAGATGAGAAAATTGCAATGGACGAGATACATAAAACCCTCAATGTGGATGAAGGATGTAATCTCGTTATCTCATTAAAAAGATCAAAACCGAGGACATCGCTGGGTAATTAATTGACCGTGGAACCTTCTAACTAGTTGAGGTATCACAGCTTTTACAGCAAAATGCATATATTTATTTCATACTAGTGTGATTTCAAAACAATCTTTTTTTTATAAAAGTATATATATATATAACATAAATATTGTTGTATCCAATGGGCCTTAGAATATAATAAAAAAAAAAATTAAAATCCTGATTTTATATCTTAATTTTTATCTCAAGTTTAAAATATGATATCCACATGACTCTTTCACTAAATCTTTTTATAAAGAATCGCCAAAAATATTTGGATCAAAATTGGCATCGGATATCCACAAGATCCCCTAACAAGCCGAAAATTAGAGTTTTTTTTCGAAGCAAACAATAATTTACAAAGCGAAATACTAAAAATAACTTATAACTAGTTAAAAATGACAAAAATATTGATCATATAAATACTATGATTTTTTTATTCTATATTACGTCCCTTCTTCCACTCATCAATACAATAAAGTTGCCACATTTAAATGCTACTTTCTAAACTTCTAATAACTATAAGTTGATTGTTCGCATTTTGATATGATGATTTAAGTCCTAATTAGTCTTCTTTTTTTTTACAGTAATGTATATATATTTTTTTAATCAGTTTAACAAAAATATCTTAAATAAATTTTTTTTACATTACTCAGTTATTAATTGCTTAATACTGCTCGTCATTTTTAAACTCATAGCAATCCTATTGTAATAACATTTTTTTATTTTAATTATCTTTAATTTTTAATTCTAACTATTGAGTAATTTAGGGCGGTATAATATATATTCTACGCAGATGGTAGTGAGTGATTGCTGTATGAGTTAATTGCAATCACACCAAAGGTACTATTAGCATATTGATTATGATGTTATGTCATTAACAATACTGTCAATTTAATCACCCAATCGGGCACAGGCTAAAGGACATATACGCAGTTACATATAATGTTATTTTCTTTTGGTAAAGGGAGTAAACCTTCTAAATAACAATAATAATATATCGTAAATAGAAAACAATAAATCAAGCCATGAAAACCCGAAAAATGATTACAAATACCACCAACAATCACTTGAGGTACGCATGATGGTATAGAAGCATCAATACAATTAGGATTGACGTATTAATTGCCACTTCTATTACAATTATTTTATTAGAAAACTATTTTCGAATGCTAAACACTCATCTTCAGTTCTAAAACATACAAAATTTTCAAAAACATCAGCACTTTGTTAGATAGATTATAACAGTTTTCAAAAATGTGAGACCCCCCCAAAAAAAAAAAAAATTAACCTACCTAGCTCTCCCTCTTCCACTATAGATATATTTCAGATATCTGTTTGATCTCCTAAGGTGAGCACCAAAGTATTTGATTTTTTGTTTTACACTTTTGAAAACATTATTATATATAGTCCATGTAGCAAAGTACTGATGTTTTTACAAATTTTGTATGTTTTAGAGGTGAAGATGAGTGTTTAGCATTCGAAACTAGTTTTCTAATAAAATAATTCCAATAAAAATGGTAATAGGAAGATTTTGAATGTAATCGATTAACTCTTGGATACACTACGTGTACAGGATTTGTATGCGGGTTGTATCGTTTTAAATAAATAAATAAACGAGTACTGAAAAAGTGAATCTAGGAAAAAAATGTATAACATGTTTTTGTTTAACTGATTTGTATTTATTTTTTTTTATTTTTGAGCCAGAATTTTAACTTATCAACGTTAAAATAATATATATTTTTAATCCTTTTCTTTCGAACGAAAAACAGTTTTTTTCATTGAAATAAATAACAATTGTTTTTCGAACAGAATAGTGTGATTTGAAGTTAAATGTGTGGCATTGAATGTAACGGTTCGTGAACAAGTTACCTTTAATTTAGACAATAACTCATAAATAAATGTATAATAAATAATTAAATTTCAAAAATTAAATTAAATTTTATGAAAGAGTTCTTCTTTGTACAGAATGTTTATGACTATTAATATTTTGAGACACAACTTTTTAATATAGAAAAGGCAATTGAAAACTGATAAACATTTAGTAGAAATTTCTTTGGTTAGTATGAGAAGATGTGTGTCTTTGTAGCCAATTTTTAATCGTGGTAAGACCACTCGCTAGTAGCACTGGTCTTAAGGTTCTTGCTGGACTGTCTCACAATTTCTGCCAATCCTGGAATATCGCCTCCCTAAATGGGCGTGGGAGTTCTGACGTCCTGGAAGGAACACAGCTTCTTTTGCTGCTTTACCTGCCATTTCATACGGCGAATATGACTTGGCGACCAAATAAAGTACACCGTTGTTCCAGCTTCATAAAAGCTTCTTCACGAGATCTAGAGTGAAATGTACTCCTCTTGATCATGGATTTTACGGCGCTAAGTGAATCCGAAACCACAATATTTTCAATGGGCGACCTCAAGATGTAACGTAGTGCCATTACTAGGGTATTAACCTTAGCCGTATAATCACTGCAAAGTTAGAGTAATTATTTTTTGCCAGATTGTTATTTATTGAATCTTTCATTCAACATGCTTCGGAAGTGATCAGAAACATTACATCTCAAGTCACACAGTATATAAGATATATTTTCTATAAAATAGAAGAACAAATTATACAATTACCGTTTTTTAAACAAATATTTGTATTATTATTTCTTTGATATAAAATACAACTAATACTCAAAGTATAGTCTATTGTTATCTACCGTCATTACCCATCTGCTTTGGTTCGACTGCTGATTGTTGAGGAGTAAGTTCATAAGGGACCAGTCTACAGGTCCTCGTCACCTTCCCCATGGAAAGAAGATGGCGAATAACAGTATCTTTCGACACACCACACTCCCTGGCAAGTTCGCGAGTACTTGTGGACGGATTTGACTCAACAGCTTCCTTCAGAACCTCATCAAAATTTCCTTTCCAACGTCGTATCTCCCCTTCAAAATTTTTCAAACCAATGCCGCACAGTGCGCTCTTCAAGGACACCTTCCCCTTCATATTTAATAATTTCACTAGTTGCTTCAGCGGCTGTGAAATTTTTTTTCCAGTGAAGTCTTAAAATTACGAGACTGATGTTTTTTTTTTTTTTTTTTAAGAAGTCCGTGTTAGAAACAAGCTTAGAGAATGATCTAAAGGGATCATGAAGTATTGGTAAATAATTAATAAATAGCATGAAGATATTTACAGACTTTTGAATTCGGGAATTTGAAAAAACGGTTATTTTTTTGTTTTATTTTTTTTTTTACACCCTATTAATTTAACTTTATAGCGAAAATGAAGGGAAAAAAAGCATTTTAATTTTCTAAATGATATTTACATTTACATAAATAACAGATCAAGAACTCCAAAAATTAATAACAGTTTCAAATTACTGTGTACACTAAGAGTATCATTTCATTACAGAGACAGATAAATCAACAACAAGTAAGTTAGAGGACACTGTTTGCACCCCCCACCAACTAAAATAGACGCACCTGGAGATTGGAGGAGATAATAGCCAGTGAGCATTGGTATAATGTTGGCTTAAGCTGCGATTAAGTTTAAACCGGTTGAAGAGGGGCGTGTTAAATCGGCCGTGGCTCCAATAACAGGCGGCCAAGTAAAGTTTTAACCTCGTTATCGGCAGCCCTAATTCCTGAGCCCTTTCCCATATCTGTGTCTCTATCTCCAGTCGGCTTCTACACCCCAGTCGATCCCCAGGGGTAGGGCTAGTATGTTACACGAAACTTTTAAATAACTTCATTGAATTTTTAAAATAATAAGAGGTCAGAGTTAGGCAAATTCAAATAAATTCGTGAATAAATAATTATTTGTCTGGTAACCCCCTTCAACAAAAATATTGTTTCATTTTGTTTTGAAGCGTGTTGAATACGAATCCAAAGTCAGAAAATCAGGCACCATGTTTTGTCAAATTTGTATGTTAGGTATAAATAAGGAGTTTTTCGACATTTCAAGCATTTTTTTTATCATTCAAATCTTTAACGAAAAACAGAAAAACCAATTTGATTTTGAAACTGTTATGATGTATTATAAAATGAAAAACAAAAAATAGAGAGCATAAGTACTAGGCTTTGTTGCATAAATGACATTGTTGAAGAATTGCTTTTATCATATAAAGTCATGTCCTCAAAAATTCATTTTTCGCATTCCCATTAGATTATCTTACCTCCTAACAAGGGAGCAGTTTTAGATGACACACGGAGAACGATTTCATCAAGAGATAGCCCAGATGGAAAAAAAGGTATAGCGGTAAATGCAAAATGCCTGCCGACTGTTGGACATTACAACAAAAATATACACATTAATATAAAGGAAAAAATATACACATTAATTATGTTCAGTATTAAATATTATTGTTTTATATATTACTGTTCATCCAAAAATGAGTTGTAAAAATATATATGAAAAAAAAGTGCTACTTCAGTGGTTTTTATTTTTTAAACAACCACCAATCTCTAAAGAATCGTGTTTTTTTTCTATTGATTTGAATTCAGCACATTTGTAAATATAAAAGTAAAAAAAAAAAAAAAAGGATCATGGGAGTGGAAAGAAAACTAATGAAATTAAAAAAATAAATAAAAATACGCTACTTCAGGTTTAAAAAGGAAAACGTATGATTCCTCAAAAATGATACTAGACAGTTTCTTAAGGAAGGGATTTTTTTTTTTTTTTTTTTGCAGAACTATGTAATCTCACACAACCGGTCTTTATCGAAAACGAACAAATCCGCAATCTGACAGTGTTCATGAATTAGGACCAATATTTTACCGATGGATGACATGGGACCACACATCTCCGCCAAACGTAAAAAATTAAATCAACGGCTAAGGCTATTTTATTCCCACGTTTGACGACATGACTGAAAACGAAAACTCAATATCTACACATACTTACCAAAACATATTTGGACTTCAGCTTCAAAAATATGTGGAAACGAAAAAACGGAAGCATATACAGAAACTACAAACATTTGAAGCAAAAAAATATAAGATAATCTCACAGGAACCTTGGTACATAACACAGACTTACACATCATATCAAAAAACACACACATAACTACCACAAAAGATTTCACAACAAACAATAAGGTCATCCCAACAATGATGCCATAGAATGTCCGTAGAAGGTTGAAGAGGAACTGGATGAGAGAACACAAATAAATTGAAATGATTAACAAGATAGATGAAAGTGCCATTCAACTGGGCAATGTTCCTAATCATACCTTTCCAGAATTATTTTCCAATAATGCCAGAATATTTTCATTTATTTTGTATAGCCATACGATTCGCTGGCTGTCATTTTTATGTTTGACAGTTGTAAATTGAATCAATAAGGAAAACAAAATAGTCAAATTAAAAAAATATATATATTTCCTTTTATACATACACTGTACAATAAATTAACTCAGTAAAAAATAATGTTAAACTTAACGGTTTAAACAATGTAATTATATTAAAAAACTGCATAAACAAACTAATAAATATACTTATTTCATAAATATCACAAAAAATTAATCCGGTAGTCCTTTTCAAAATAATTTATTTCATATTTTCTTCTTGAACAATTATCAGTTTTCTATAAAAAACAGCAAAAAAAAAAAAAATATATATTATATTCTGATACACATCTACCACGAATAACATGTTAAGTATAGAAGTGTTTATATGTGGCAAGAGTATGTAGATAAAAAAAAACAACTCAATTTGTAGTAAAGGAAAATATAATAAATTAAATTTTAATTTAGAAATTAAGTAATAAACTAATAAGAGATGAAAATCGATTCAACTAAATCTGAACAAAAATAGTTAAAATAAAATTATTACACTGTTATTTTGATACAGGAGTTGGAGTAATCTAGCTCAAAAGGTGCTAGATAATGAGCTTGCCTGATAATAGGATGGAGAGAATTGTAATTTAAATAATAAAAACTTTCTCTTGTTTCACTATTCCTTTAATGCTCATTTGTGTGGGTTTATATTAAGTCTGTACCCTTGTGAAATGCGATTAATCTATTTCGAAGTTTTTCTAGGTCCTCCATGGATGAGGAGCATCTTTATCAATGAATCGACACATATTTCTCTGAGAATTAATGTGGCGTCAAGGACGTAAGGAAAGGAATTTTTTAAAAGTAGTTTTACCATTATAAATTTCTAGATATTAAAATAGATTAATAAATAAATATTTATATGTCAACATCTTATGCATGTAATTATTATTTTTATCTTTTAATTGATTTTTATTTATCTACAAGTGAATTTCGTAATAAAACGAAAAAGACCCAAGATTAGAATACATTTTTTTTTTCTTTTCCCGAAGAGCGTTCAGATTTCCAACTGAATTTAATAGGATGGCAGTTAATTCACTTTTTATAAATTTCAAAATATATTTGTAGAATTTACAACAAAATTAATTTAAAGAGCCCTTTGTTCTTGTGCTGAATCTTTTCCTATTTCCTAAACAGACCTCTACAAGTCATAAGTATGATGAACTGATAAGCCGTCATGTCTTATTAATAGGCCCCTGATAAGGTAGCTATAGATACCCGAAGAACAACCCCTTTATCTACACGTTCCATCCCTTGTAAAATCTGTTTTGGTATATTTCAGATAGGACGCACGCCACTTTGAGGAGAGGAATAACAGCCATAAAGTCTCAACGAAATATTCTAACCATCATTTTTATTCATGAAGAACAATTCATTGCGATTCATAAATGTAGTCTTATCTCTGACAAGGTCTCTAATTCTCGCTATGCGGGGCACGCAACTTTAGAACGGCGTTATAAAAGAGTCTTGACTGAGATCTTATTCTCATTGTCTCACCGCGGTCCATTTTATGGCGGTATAAAAACTGCTCTTGGCTTCATTCGGTTCCGTTTTATTGGCCGAGAAGCACCGTGAGTTTGCTCCTTACTCCATCTTTCAACCCCTCATCGAGGCAATCCTATTTATTTTTTACAAACGGAATTCATCAGGCTCCTTTCCAAAACGAATCCTGCTTTATTCTGCTTTATCCGATTTATCATTTCGTCGTCTTTCAACATTCCCTTGTATCTTTTGGTTGAAAACCATACTTAAAACACTACAAGAATCAGAAATAATAATGAAATTTCATCTTAAAATAAAAAATGAATTTTTACAATTTTTATCTTCTAATTTTTAAATAACAGGTAGGAAACATATTGAACTAAAATAATCAGTAAGTTATTTATCAGTTCAAATTATTGTATAAATTATTCAGCAGATCCTCTAACTAGGATTCCATCTGGATAAATGACTTACATGAAATCGACATACAAAATTAAAACAAAAAATGCTAGTCGTTATAGAATGGTTCTACATTTACTAGGCAAATAATCAAAGCTTCTTATTAACTAAACTTGAACTTTATGGCTATACTAAGCCTTCCATTTATTATCATATCTAATCCTTACAATCCAGAATCCTTCATAAATTCCTCAATCGTCCTTATTATGTCACTTATAAACTTATACTTGACCTAAATGACCCATATGTTACTGAAATTCAGATACATATTGTCTGTTGTAGGCACTTGAAAAGACAGACTAGGGAAGTTCTTTAGAAGTCATTGACATGTTATTGTGATCATTTTCTCCACATTTATTAGTTTTATATATGTATTGTATACAGTTCTAAATATCAATAACATAAATTTTAAAAAAATAATTAAAAAAAATAGATCTTCACTAAATCATTTCTGTCAAAAATGGCCATATCTGTTAAATAAATTTCAGTAGATAAATATTAATGTTTTAATAATATATTAAAAAAAATGGTTTTTATTTTATTTATGTTTTTTTTTTGTTTTGTTTTTTTGAATTATGACATCATATTTCATATAGATACGTTTAATAAATATTTGGATATTTCTGATATTTCTAAACCAATGTTTTGTTTTTATTTTTTAAAATTTAGTAGCTTTGAGTAGAACAACACAAGGGCGCCATTGTGATCTTTAGTTTATAATAACTGATGATGTCTGATGGGGGCGAACCGTTATAAATAAATTATAAATGCTGAGACCATTGGCTTTATAAAGGTGATTCATCCCATCTTACAATAAATGTTCTTTTATTTATTTTTGAACAAAGAAACTGACAAATATTCAACTTAGTGATGCGGAACTGAAAATTAACCACGTCACTGTTGGTTGTTGCACTTATATAACACTGGTTTGAGCCGACGATTTACTGTGTAATTACAGTACAATACAGCTAATATTACAGTGTAATACTATTATTATTATTACACTGTATTACAGTGTAATACAGATAGGTGTTCTCATACGACGGTGAAGATCGACGAGCTTTTTTACCGTAAGAAGAGCCCATATTGGTAAAGTGGTTCCACAACAGTCAGCATTGCATCAAGAATCAAGAATCGCGAGGGTGTTTTTTAGTAACTGTTGCAGAAATATCTGCAATGAAGTTTTTGTGAATTATCTAAACATATATTTAAACGGAAAAAGATATAATATCTGAAAAGTGGAAAATATATAAGAAAACAAATAAATCAATCAACTAGGTTTCGAACACTATACCGTCAATTAAAAAACAAAAACAATAACAAACACTCTGAGATTAGTAAAACAACGCAAGGAAACATAGAGCGGAACAAGATGTTCGTTATTTGACCTTATTAGTATGATTTTATGAAGGAAGAAAATAATTTAGGAAAACTCGTTATTGGAACAAATACTTCGTGATATCGTTGATTTGGCGTTCTACAAATCAAAAACTGTTTTAAACAATTAATAATTAATCATATACCTAAATATGCTTGATATAGTGGTAAAAGTTAAAAATAAAGAATGAATCAGAAAGGACCAGTAATACGAAATTTTTTTAACAGAAAAACATAAATCTTAGTAAGGATTCAACGAAAAACCACAAACAGTTTGTTACCATATTTATTTATTTTTTTGATTGTGAAAGTTACATAACACCAGTTATTAAGAACTGATTTAAACACCATCACGATTATTTTTCTCTTAATGTTTTTCGTGATTGAAACAACCTTTTCATTTTTTTTTTTTTTTCTAACTTTTCTTATTATGCCTTTAGGTGTAGGAAAGAAAATTAAACTCATCTCTAATAATTCATCAGATAAGCTAAGATGTATAACATCAATAATAATAAATGCATCAGGTACTTGAAAGTATATGGTATTAATAATATGTTTAGGTGGACTATATCAATATTAAACAACTATTTTCGTTTTTAAGTAAATTCAGTCATTCTAAAAATAAATAAAACTTATTAAAAAAAGAAAGAAGAAATTTTTTATTAATTTTTTTTTTCTAATTATTATTTCAAAAATTTAGTAAGTAAAAATATAAAATAACACCAGAGAAAAAAATATATAACATTTGCTGAACAAACAAATATTTTTATTTAAAAAAAAACAAAAAACATATGCCTGACATGTACTATATTAATCAAGAGACTGCCCCCCCTGCACTGCTGAAGTCAAATTGTCTTACCCCAACCAGTTTGTAAAGCTACAAATAAAGCTAATAATTTCTTTTTTTCACAAAAACACAAAATAATTGAACAATATTGATGAATCAGTATTCAGAAGATATGGTAAATTATTCAAAATATTCGAAACTTATTAAACATAGGCAATATAAAAATTAATACAATTCCAAATTTGTTTTTATTCATTTAAATTAAAGTACAGGAAAAGTAATTAAATTAAAATTTAAAAAAACATGCTTTCGGTTATAAAAAAAATAAAATTAATTTAATTTGTTATAATATGTTAAAATACCTCGACAAATTAGTTTATTGAAAAAAAAAATTTCTCTACAAATTGGCTTTTTAACAGGTTTGAATTTTTAGAAATCTAAATATCATGGGATAATAAAGTAAATTTTAAAATTGATAACTCTAAACTATTATTTTTTTAAGCTTTTCTTTCTTTTATTAATTATTATCTAAATATCAATCAGATGATTCCGAATTCATATTCATAAGTTGTGTAATACTAATAATAAAAATATCGGCACAGCTCATTATTTATTCGGCACTTACGATATTATTTTGTAAAATATTTAAACCAATTTAAAAAATAAACTGAAAATAGTTCAACAATGTGACTTATTGGTATTAAATAAATAGTGTAGTAATTTTCATGTTACATCATCAATTTTTCAGTTAAACTTACTTTAAGTGCATAAATAATAATTTTTATTTTTAAGTACTTAAATTTACCTTGAAATTATTTGCATCTATCAAGATGGCCGTTTTCTTTTCTCAAAACTTTTTTTCAGCGTTAAGAACGTTAACAACACTATAATTTTAATTTAGAAAGGAAAAAGGAAAGTGCTCACAGAAAAATAAAAATTAATTAAAACACTTTTTTTAAAAACTTCACTAATTAACTCAAATAAAAGAGAAAAGAACACTACCGAACCGAACTGCTTAAAGGCCGTAATAAGACTGAAATATTAAATAATTGAACATCTTGCGCCATAGGCGGCGTGGAGGGGATAATTAGATTTTGAGAATAGCGGCTTCTGATTGGCCGGCAGGATTATTCGATCTTATTCTTGTTGACAAGTACAGTCGGTTTTTTATATAATGGTCACTTTTAACCGTTTCTAAACAGCCGCTACAAATATAATCAACTTTAAATACTAAAAAATATATTTTGTTCTTATTATTTTAGTAAAATAAACTGTTTCATTGTAATATTTTCTAAAAGATTTAACAGCAACATAAATGAGCCGATATTTTGAAAATAGGGCAAATCCATTTTTGAAATGAATGGAGATAATGGTAGTTCTAGATAAAAGTAGTTATGATCTTTTTGTTATTTTATATTTTCTACTAGAATATTATTTATTGGTCACTTTTTATTAAATGGATAAATATTTATAAAAATTTGAATAGTCATTTTTATTTATTATTAAAAAAAGGTTGACTTTTTATGCTTACGTTTTTTTAGTCAGCACCGTGAACGCTATTGGACTTCCGTAAACCTACATTATTATCTGGTACCACAATATAATAAAAACCTATCTATTAATACTTATTAATATTTTTCAATTTATTGAATTCCAAACCTTTAAATATTTCGCAATAACAAAATATGGACTTGGCACATGTTAAAAAAAAAACGGCTCAAATGTGGTGCAATAGTTGTGTTATCTATTTAATTCCAGACGAGTTAATTGGACCTTGCTGAATGATTCTAATATAAATCTAACCATCCACGAATCTGTGATAATGTTAATAGTAAATATCGAATATTTATAAAAATGTATTCGATTAAAAATTAGTAAATATATGTTTTGTTATTTTAAGAAAAATAGGCTCTAGATTTGTTCACTCTGAGGATTAATAGTTTAATACACATTAAATATATTAAGATCCATGCCTATTATTATCGCCAGATCCTGGCAGATCTGTAAAAAAGTGTATATTATATATATATATATATATATATATATATATATATATATATATATATATATATATATATAAAATATATAGTCCTTCGGCCTCGAAAAATCGTCAGATCCTGGCAGATCTGTAAAACAGTGTCCTAATAGCACTGTGACCGTTAAAACAGCAATCCTTAAGGACGAAAAAGCTAATTCTAATTGTGGATGGAGAGAGTGGCCAAGGATGTCCTTCGGCCTCAAAACATCGTCAGATCCTGGCAGATCTGTAAAACAGTGTCCTTATAGCACTGTGACCGTTAAAACAGCAATCCTTAAGGACGAAAAAGCTAATTCTAATTGTGAATGGATAGAGTGGCCAAGGATGTCCTTCGGCCTCAAAAAATGGTCAGATCCTGGCAGATCTGTAAAACAGTATCCTTATAGCACTGTGACCGTTAAAACAGCAATCCTTAAGGACAAAAAAGCTAATTCTAATTGTGGATGGAGAGAGTGGCCAAGGATGTCCTTCGGCCTCAAAAAATCGTCAATTTCCTGGCATCAAGCTGGCCTGGGCGCGGACATACCGCCTCCATCACCTCCTAACATCTCCTCAGATATCTCTTCGACTAAAACTCTATCTATAAATCAATTATCCGACCCACCCTCCTCCACGGTGCTCCACTGCTGCATCATATGTACACAAGTACACTTCGCGCCCTTCAGACTTTCCAGAACTCCGTCCTTCGGCGAATCGTCCGCGGCACCCGCCTAGAGAGGGCCAAAAATAACCGGATCCTCGAGGAGCTGAGGTTGCCTACGATCCTGGCCTTCATCGGTCACCGGCACGTCAAGTTCTTTGACGGGCTGAGCTACTGCGCCAACCCTCTCTTCAGGGACATAGCCCGTACTCGCCGAGGGAAAGGGTTCAGACCTTACGGACTGACCCGATGACCACCATAGCCGGCAGAGTGTTTCCTCCACACTCGACACGTAGAGGGAGTACCTTCAGTGGACCAAAGACCCTCCAGAGATGGCAGAGTAGAAGTTCGTCTTAAAATGCCAAAAGGCAAGAAAAGATCATCATTTCCATCATCATAATTCATTGTATGAATAAAATAATAAATAAAATCGGAGGTAAAAAAAAAAAAAGACTATTATTAATAAAGTTGTATCTACATTTCAAAATTATGGGAGTGGCATTTGATTATTTATTTTAATTGAATGGTTGAAAATGTTTTATAAAAAAAACTCTCTCAAGCCACACATTAATTACATTATCATGAAGAACTTTGCCAAAAACGGAGAGTATTCAGAAATCCCAAGAAATACTATCAAATCACCTTTTTATTATTTCAAAAATTTACTACACCTGTTCTTCTTAGATTTATAAATCACCATTTAATACAGTCGAACTGATTCGTGATCTTGGATTTTATTATTAGGACAAGAGACATCCAAACCATATTTAAAAAAAAAAAAAAAAAAAAAAAAAAAAAAAAAAAAAAAAACCTGCTCGTCAATTTTTACGTACAGAACAAATGTTTCATTCTTATAACAAAAAAGTTAATCTAATTATTTTAAAAAACACCAATGTTTTCCAGTAATTATTCCCCCTAATTCATAATCCTTAAAACAATCCTTATTGCTGCTAAGTAGGGTCTCACATGAATTAATTCACAATGTCCTTAATTCCTATATACTGCTAATTTTGTCCGAACCTCATACCTAATACTTGATAATAAGCTACATACCTACAGAAATCTACTTATACCTCAAATTTTTTTTACAATTTGATTTGCTATATTACGCGTCTGAAAAGAAGATGGTCTTTGTATTGAAAATGGTATTTTATCCATTAGTATTTATCATATTATAAGGTTCTTAAATTAGCCTTTTTACTGGTTAATTTTTTATACATATTTACATTCCAGTAATTAGTAAAACTCCATTTAATTTTTCTTTTTTAGAATATCTAACATTCGAAAATTCAAAATATTACGATCAATACCATTTCCACAATACAACTCAATTTTGAATATGAAGTAACAAATATTGTAATAAAATTTAAGATATAAAAAAAGGAAGGAATTGAACATAAATAAGAAGGGATTTAAAACCCACAAAAAAAGAGCTCCCAGATGTGATTTCACAGTAAATCTTAAACGGATGACGGTGATCTGACATTTTCAAAGGGAATAGGATTTTGTGTCGTCATGAATTGTAAATTTTGTGTCAAACAGAATTAGGGTATTGAACGGCCAATCTGCTAGTGCAGCTATTTCGTCCCGCGGTGGACCGAACACTGATGTAGCGCTTTCTCATTAATAACCTATACTTTTCGATAAAGTAAATGTTATGATATTGATACTTAAATATCTACTGTAATTTATATTATAAAAATTAATCTATTAACTTCTCCTCTAAACAAATTATAAAAAGATTTTTTTTCCAAACAAGGCATCTGCTAGAACATATAAGCATTTCAAAGTTTTACGGTACAACTGTTGTCCTGATGTAAATAATATATCTTATTTGACACCTGAAAAACAGACAATAAGAAATAAGAACAGCCTCTACCTAACAGAATCTGCCTCCAACAAAGAGACAGCTACTAATAAAAATAAAATTTCCAAATTAGAATATATGAGGAGAGAATTATTAAATTTTGTAATTTAACAAACTTGTAATAATGCACAAGGATTCAAGAAAAATCATAAACATTTCCCTCACTCGTGGTGGGTGAAGGATTTGTTTAAAACAGGGTGATTTTCTGAACAATAAATGAAAAATGAAAAATTAATCTTTATTTTTATTAAATTGACCTAAGACATATTGTATGACAATAATATTTGCATTACGAAAAATACCAGCATTAAAGATTTCTATATTGATATATCGGTCATTCCACGGTGTTGCTATGCTCCACCATATATCAAAGGAATGTTGAGAGGTGTTGCGAGGCCACTGGGTGTTGCAGGTGTTTCCACACTTCATTAGTAAATCTGAGATTTATGTTCATTATGTAGAGAAGTTAAACATTTTATGGCTAACCACACAAGGAGCTCTCTGATATATATGACATAGTTTTTAGTAACACCTGAAAAAAAATTAAGCTCTAACTGTTAATTTATTTCTACTAAGTTCCAATTGCTTTTAAGTTAAATTCTTAATAGCCCACTCGATTTACCAAAAAAAAAGCCAAAGTTCGCAATTATGTATCTACCATTTTTAATATGTTGCTAGGGCCCATAAGGTGATTAAAATCCATGTTTGTATCCCTGAAAACCTAGTGCGATTATTTAGTACTACTTATTAAATTTTCTTTAAATCCTTATCTGAAGATATTTTGGGGAAAGCCGTACATTTGTTAGCATGATATCGAGAACTAGACGGCAACAAAAAATTTCAAAATTTGAAAAATAAAACATTCTTTGGCTATATAGGACATCTCCAAATCCGGTTGATCTACGAATCAGAAGATGAGCTTAAATTTTCATCAATTCAGCGTTTTTTAATAATGTTGATTTTCCCAATCATCGAAAATCATATAGTTTACGAGATATAAGGGAAATACTTTTTTTTTAAGTATTAAAAACACCGCACCACGTTTTCAGAGACAATATATTAAAAAGTGGTAAATACATGCGGTTTTGCGAAATTTGATTTATAAATTGACTAGTCTATAACTTCTAAAGAGTCTGTTAAATTAAATCTACACAAAAAGTCGGCAAGCCTTCCAACTCACCGAATAAAATAACATTTAGGAACACTGCCTTGAATATTATTATATTCATGTCCTACTTAATTTCCTGCTTGCTTCTTATTTTGAAGCATATGGAAGAGAATGCTTTTTTGACTTTCTGGACACTATTAAGAACTTCCTGTCATTCTCCAGTTGCTTGGCATTACACGTAATGTAAATAGGCTCCTCTTAATTTTCTCTTTTATCAATATAACAACTTTGCTTTTGTGTGAATTTATTTATTTTTTATGCAACAGGTTTAATACTTGTTTTTATCTAATCTAAAATTTTTAGCAAACGTAATTTTCTAGTGAATCTAAAATTAAAAGTATTGATAATGGGCAGCAGCTTCACTAGTACTGACACGTTGCTGGAAAGGAGCTGTTAGATGGGTTCATGAGCAGACATCTACAGGTGCTGCAGGCGATCGCTGATATCGGAGGAGTTCAACTGAAGCATATGAAAAACAGTACTTCACGCACTTACTCCCCTTTGGAAGAGCGAAGAAGAAGTCTAGCTGAACCACAAAGTTCTGCTCCGTGTCTAGATTTCAATATTTGAAGTAGATGTCATTTGTTTCTCGTATAACCTTACCTGTACCACTACAAACCATAAAGGATTTTCTTCTTCTTCTTTGTTAATGTTTAGCCGTCGCAGAGCCTCTATCCAACGCAGCTATGCCACTCGGTCCCTGCTAAGCTGCCTCATATCTTGAGGGGGTTTGCCTCTCTTTCCTCTAATTCTCTGTATGTATTACATGTAGGAAATTCTAGGGCGACCTCGTTGTTACCTTCCGATAGTTCGAGCTTCCATTACCTTTCATGGCCTTCTTTTTTCCTACATCCAACAAAAGAGACTAAACCATTTATCTATCGATTTTTGAGCGAGGTCCGTGCCCCACTATGCTATTATAGTTTGCTTCTACCCATTATATTTGAGACCGTATTGGCTTTGAATATTCTATTCGCTACTTCCCTTTGTTACTAATAACTGTAACAACTAGGCAAACTAGTGGGACATACTCTTGTTCCTCTCTTGATAAAATCAAAACCTTGCTCTTGGAGGTGTTTCTGACCATTCCTTTGCGATGGAGCTCCTTCTCCCATTCCACAGGAGAAGCTCCACCGCACCATGAAGGATCTTCAGTTCAATATTTTGGCAAGGATGTACTTTAGCTAGGCCAACGGTTTTCAAAGGAGGGGATTCAGCCTCGGATGTTTTATAAAAGGATGTTTTATCCCCAACTAAGGGTGTCCACTGTATAGATGCTTGGTGTATCGACCTTGAAGTTGATCTTGTAATAATCTAAAGTGAATTTAATTGATAAATTTGGCTATTTACTTTTGTTGATATAAAATTATTGTGAATACATCCCCACGTATTTCCTTGTAAAAATGTCAAACATCACCAAAATGTATCAGCAGCTAGCTATCTTCCTATTTCTTCCAGTAATAAGCCATATGCCGTATCCTCGCTGAAGGCAGTAAACATTCAATAAAATAAAAATGAAGAAGAAACAGGTTGGATTGGAGAGAGGAAAGCCTATCGGATAAATATGTCGAGGGATGAGGGAGCAGGCACTTAGCTATTTATTGGATCCGCCCCACCTTAGATTACACGGCTCCATACATATCACATGGACCATGAAATCAGGAGCCAGTCAGTCCGTTCCTAGCCTCCTGTCAGCCCTCTTAAGTCCTTTCATTAATATCAAATGAGGACGGTTTTCTTTCCTTTTCACAGATTCGAGATCACGTTGATTCCTACTTTTTATGACGATAATGTAACTCGAGTCATCAGCAGGAAACATAATAATCTAGCAAGACATCTTAACGGAAAGGTACGATACTTAGATTAGACTTAATTGAAGAAATTTAATTAATAAGAAAACTTTATAATTTATTGGTTTATTAATGCCAATCTATAAACGAATATAGGCTTCTAGTATAATTCTTCATCTAATCAATATAATAAAGTATAGAATTATATACAAATATTAAAAAGATTGAAGTAATCATCACTTAACCAACTTCCAAAATTTTTCACGAAGCAGATATCACGATCTTTGACTTAATCATGTCTTGAATCTGCAAAATATTTTCCAAGGGTGTTCCAAGGTGTAAATTTAGGGTGTATAGACTTTCCAAATGTTGGGTCTATCTCAGTTGCTTTCTGAGTACAATGTCTGATTTTCATCCTTCACCACTACATTCGTCCATTCGTTATCTTACACCCTCCCCTCATAATGTACACCGCAGGCCAAAAGTTTGAAAGCACTTGCTTACATTCAATTCACTTTTATTAAACAAGATTCTATTTTTTTTTTAATAAGGTTTACAGATTCTCAGAAAAGTAATCTATCAAATGCAATAAAATCCTTTCGATCTACAGAGTGCTTTTATCATTACCTCATCAACGAATCAATGAGACATTAGATCATCTTACATATTTTATAAAGTTCATTGTTAGTTTTTCAAACTCAAAATTTGATGAATCAGTAACAATTTATAATCTCAATATTTTATTATTGATATCTGAAACATTCTTAATTGTTTCTTTTTTTTCATTATTATTATTATTATTTTTTGTTTGTTAACAATACTAAGAAAAAATAAAGTAACTTTAATGAGATATGAGATATGAGATAAATATGTATTTATTTATACAGCCACATTACCCAAAGGATACACAAGGACACATTACACATATATTTAAGGTCCCTACACATTGTTTTTCAGAAACGAATGGTAAGCATTTTATGCATTTATCTCCAAATTATACTAAAGGAAATATGGGTATTTTTCATATTAAGGCTACCAGTTCTCAGCTGTGACTTGTAACTCACAGATTTGAATGCCGATTATTGTTTGGGTAGTAGGGACATATAATAGTGCAAAACTAGAATTATAGCCACCGATGAGCATTAAAAGCCGAGAAAAAAAAAATGAAAATCACGTTTTATTTTTTCTTCTCTTCTCTCAGCCAAGATGGAGAAATAATTTTTTCACGTAAAATTGGAGTTTTACATGCTACCTCTTTACCACAACCAAAACCTAATAAATAATATCTTTAATAATAATATCAGGTTTTGGTTTAACATGAAATCTTGTATTAATTTCCGTACAACGGGTTTTGGTTGAGGTAAAGAGATAGCATACAAAACTACAATTTTACGTGAAAAAAATATTTCTCTATCTAGGCTAAGAGCTGGCATGTAAATGCCAGTCTTAATGTGAAAAAGACCCGGTAATATATTTAGCGAAGACAGATATATTGTTAGATTAAGATGATATTACATTATTTGTAAGAACCACTTATTATGACTGATAACGTATTATAGTTTCACTACCATAAAATACTGTTATGTCAAAACTTTGCCTTTCATAACCCCAAACTATATCTCCATAAACTTTTACCAAAGCCGGTTTTATAATTTATTTCCATGATATTTACGATTTAAGATAGTTATAGTTCTGTTGATCATTAGTGTAAACTCAGTGCATTTCTGACTTTTGAATTACAGAAATGTATGTTTCGGAAGTCAAGCGTCTATGAAGTGAAAATACCAACTGATCTAAAATTTAAAAACAAAGAATTTCATAACTGTTTTGAAATTATATTGTGCAAAGCAAAACCAAGAACACAGACTTAGACGAAAATTACTAGAATATGCAATATACTCGTTATGAGATTGGGGTACGAGGAGGTGTTAAATATTTTGCTGCAGAGTTTAAGGTCGAGTGGCCTTGGAATAGAATTAGGTGCACTGAGGGTGATTGGCGATTGGCCAGTGGTCCGTACAGCAAGGACCGCTCCACCGCACAGCGCTCCCTCACGTACTCGGTGATTAGTCTCATCTGCCCGCTTTTCATCCACCCTCCTCCACTTATCCATCGTTAAATCCTTCATGATCCAATCTGTCGTCCGTGCTCTTGAAGAAAAAAAAAATTGGCATTAGTGAACATAGAAAGTTTAAATCGAACAGAGGAGTAGGCCAACTTAAACGAAAAAGAATGAAGGAATTAACAATTTTTGCTTTATTAAAAAATCGATAGTTAACTGTTGTTATTTTATTTTATTTTTTTTTTTTTTTTTTTTATATTTTTTTTTTTTTTTTTTTTTGGCGTTCTGATGAAATAATACTGGTATACAAACCACTTTACTGATTACAAAGCAAAGTTATCCCAGTTTGTCAACCTATATTGACCAAAGTCAGAAAGTCGAAATTTGTTTTATCTGGCCGCCACAAAATAAAAGAAAACTTACCCAGGCCAGATTCTATTCGGTGACACTTCATAAATTTATTTAAAAATCTGTTTGAATGTTTTCGATTTAATTTTGGCCAAATAAAGGAATTTTCTTTCTTCATCACTTCATTTTATCATCACCATACTAGCCCTTCTTGTCATATTTGATCTAACCATTTTTAATTAAGTTATTTGGAATTCAGTTTATGGTTATGAATAAGGAAACTTCCGCATTTCTTTTTTTCATTTGGGCTATTTTAGGACCACGGACCTCTTATCATATCTCCTTACTCTTCGGTAAGGATCTTTTTCTTCTTCCAGAATTCCTTCATTTTCTGACTGTGAGTCAGCCTACTCTCCTCTGTCCATTTGGTCCCTGTGGTCTTCTTACTGGTAAGGGACATAGGGAAAACTCCTTGTATGACAGCTTGCTGGAACTGCAGTCGATCTTGTGTTTTATTCTGTAGGATACCTAATTGTTCCAGATGTGACTTTATCGAAGTGATCCTGTTGTTTTTTGAAGGGCTTGCCACTACCTGCCACTGTGAATATCCTTTTAATCTTTTGGAATTCATGCCGGCCAGGTGTCCATAAAAATCCAGTCGCCTTTTCCTTATACTTGTCACGATATCCTCCTGGTGTTTGTACAGCTCATCATTGTATCATGTAGGTGTCATTTTCTTCCCTAACTGGTTCTAGTTACTTTCTTACGATTTTCCTCTCCTTGATCTCCAGCTTCCTGAGTGGGCCCTTTTTGGCCATTATAAGGCGCCTGGAGGCATACAGAACAGATGGTTTTACAACAGAGTTGTAGTGTCTTAGTTTCAGATTTTTGGAGAGGCATTTGGATGAGTAAATATCTAGGCAGGAGTGATAAGCCCTTTCAGACTTGGTACATCGGGTGTCTATGGCTAGGTTCTAGCTCTGGTTTGCAGAGATCCATTATCTTAGATACTTCGCTGCAGGTATTTTCCGTATGGTGGTGTCTTCTAGGCTAATTGTAGAGTAGGATTCCTTGATGGTGGTCATGAATTCCGTCTTCTGGATTTTGATCTTCAAGCCCGTTAAGTTCTACATTATTGGTAGTCAAACTGCTTTACCGATTCTGTTTTTTGTCCTTCTAGGACAGGAACTGTTATCCTGCCCCTTATTAATCTATTCTAGTAGAGTCTACTACGAAAAAAATTCAGGTCTGACAAAATCGGATTCGAGCCCACAACCTTCTTCTTGAGATTCTCACCCAAAGGGCTCTGCCATCGATGTCCTCGAAACTGGTTTATATATCCGGCTCTTGAATTTTCATACTTATTTTAATACCTTCCTAATCTGAAAAAACATATTTTTTTTTTTGCTAAATCAGCGTTGTTCTTATTTTTATATATATTTACGCCTTTTTTATATATATATTTGTAAATAAATGTATATTTTAAATATATAAAATAATTCATAAAAAATGTTTTAAAAAAAAGATTCATAATTCAACTGGCGGAAAATTGGTGTAAATTTAATGGCATATCACTTTACAGTATATTTGAAGTAAAAATGATATCTACATATGCCAGATAAAATAATAGTTATAGTAGTAATAAATATTATATAAATATTTATTAACCATAGTTATATATACTTTATTTTATAAAATATTCTACTCCAGGAAGGGCTAGAAGTACTCGGTACAATTGACGAAATTTAACACTGAAAAAAATGATGGGGCCTTAAGCAGGATACCGGCATCAGTGCTGTTTATTTTTACGATATTATTATCTGATTACTTATTCATATGCCTGTGTTAATTATTTTTATATACTATAGTTTATATACCAACTATAGTTTAGTGTCCAGTAGAATAATAAAATTCTTGAAACAGTGAGTTAGTCCATCCTTAGTCTCAGAGGAATTGATCGAACAAGCCATGTAGTATCATTACAAGTGCTACTGTTTCTTCAGAATTATTTTCCTAACCAGGCTTTTTAAATTTTTTTTTCAAAAATATTACATTTAAAATTCAATAAAGTTTATCAATTATCAAAAGGATGGGTAGTTTGTCGAGAAGGAGTGCCCTGGAATATTCAGCTGTCAAAAGTATTTCATTAGATCAGGCAGATCTGAAACGAGAATCCTTCAGCGGCTGTTCTATGGAAATATTTAGTATCATAAAATAATACCAGTCAGTTTTAAAGTATATTATTACAATAGGTTATAAAATACCTCATCGCCCATCCAGTGGAGCAAGGACGTCTCTGCGAAATTCGTTAAAATAAACAAAGTAGGTAGCAAGTGCTCTCCCATAGGCAGAAACATCAACTGAATTGGAGTTTTGTTCTTGTATATGTGGGAATTGAAAAAAAAAAGTTACAACGTGACTGTTTTCATTCAAACTCCTAACGGGTAGGTCCTTAAGACGAATAATATATAACAAAAAATATTCTTTATTAAAGTTATGATCAGAAAACTATTGGTAATTTTCTAAATCGATCAATACAAATAGAGCTAGAGCTTTTCCAAATGTCACATTTTTACCGTTTTTTTCACCCGTAAAGATGGACATTTGGTGAAAAAAAACGTTCCACCAAAAAAGTATAGACCCCAACCCAAAAGACATATCGATGTCAAAATATTTTAAACTCAAAATATAATATTAAAAAAGACATCTGACTCTGAAAATGTTTTAGGCTAAGGAAAAAAAAAAAAAAAAAAAAAAAAAGAATAATTTAACACGAAAGAAACCTGAGCCACTTATCAAATTTCCGCTTAGATCTCTTTTTTTAGATTTATTTAATTGTTATTTGTATGAAGAGTGATTATTACACGGCACACTCTCTCAGTGTACTGATATGTAATAATGTTATAGCTTTGAAACAAAAAACTCGAATATTTGTGAGATACGCAATAAGCTACCTATTCGCAGCCCTTGGCAAGAGATCCGAGAATTGACAACCATTCTCGGAAGTTAACGCAGCTGGGCCGTTGACAAAGCAGAGTTTTTTTCATTGAAACCAATACAGCTCTTAAACGGTAGTTGCTAGCGAAAAATATTATATTACAAAACATATTCTCCGTTAAATTAATGAACAGGAAACTGCAGGAACTTTTTCGATTCGAGCAACACCAACAGAGCAAGAGCGTGTGAAAAAAACACCAACAATTTAAAAAATGTAGGGAAATGTAACTTTTTTTATTTTAACCAATATAGAAATAAAATGAAAAAATAAACTCTATTCTGGGACTTACTGTCCCCTAAGAATAAAAATAATACACAGTTAAAAGTACAATCATCTGGCCTACTATTTACAAATTAAATGCTTTAGAAATCACAGCATACATTTTTTACAGGAAAAAAAATTAAAAATGTATATATATGAAATAATAATAATAACATAAAATACAACCGTATATATAAATGAACATATAAAAGAAAGAAAGACAAAAAAAAGTAATTCTAAGTTTTTATTTAATTATTTACATACTTGCGGAATATTGATTGTTTAAAAGGTACAGAAATAAATTATTTTTAAAGGATGTTATGTAAGCTGCTTTACGAAAAGAAGTGGGTAGGGAATTCCAGAAGGAGGTAGAACGAATGATGAAGGATTTGTCAAAGGTAGCGGTTTTATGTGAGGGGATATGCAATTAAAAGTTTGAGATCTAGTGCTTAGGAGGTGGATAGAAAAGCGCAGACTTAACAGATCAAGAATATAGGAAGGTTTTCTGGTCTTTAGAGATTGGAATAGGAAAGTACCCAGAAAGTATTGCCGTCGGAATTTAGGAAAGAGCCACCCAAAACATTTTCTCCATTAAATTTTTGATCCGAGTATCATCAACAGCTCTGTGTCAAATGTTATAATTTTGATTGTGAAAAAAAGCTACACATTTTAGGGTACCAAAAAGTTACTCGAAGAAAGTATAAACCACCAGCCAAATACATATCCGTGTCAATAGTATCAAAACAACTTAACAGTCAGTTTCAAAGTATTGATTATTCAATGCTATACGATAACAGAGCAAAAATTATTCTTGAATCTGAATCAAAAGATACGGGCTGGTATTCTGCATAAGACCCAAATGATTATGTATATCATTCCATATTTAAGATAAATCATACATCACTTATAATTATTATTTTGTTTTTTAAGTTTAGAGATTTCTAGTTTTCTACATTGCAGTAACCCTACAATGGGTGCATATATTTCTACGCGTCCCATATCTCGACACAAAGCGTATTATCATGAATATTTGTACAAAAATGTTTAGTTATAAATAATTATAAAAGTTATATATAACATGTTTTAAAATGATATAGGGATTAACTTTGGGTGAATATTAAATATAAGTAATAATTAATCAATGGAATTAGAAGTTAATTAATATACATTAAAAAAAAAGATTAAAAAGAAAAAAAAATAGAGAAAAATGAAGAAATAAAATAAATAAATAAATAAAATAAAAATAAGAATAAATATAAACAAGTAGAGGTAGAATTATAGACAAACTGTTCAATAGTTGAGCTCTATATAGTTAACACGATCCAAAAATGCATCAAATTCATCAAAATATTTGTCTATGAGGTCCTTCTTTGAAGGCGGCCATTCGCCTCAGTCCAGTAGGACTTTGGATATCAGTCTGTGTCTGCGCCTTTCCAATTTTCTGCAGTCATAAATAAGATGGACGTAAGTTTGCTCACTGTTTCTGTCGCAGTTAAAAATTCTGTTGTCAGTAAGTTTAAATCTGTGTATTTAGAGATTTGTTTAAAATAAAAAATTGTTATATTATGGCTTTACAGTATGCATATTAGAGCGAGACTGCTTACGAAGTCTGGTCAAACCTTTCATACGAATACAGATATCTTACTAAAAATACCAAAAAATCTACAGCTAACTAAAATTGATGATGATGAGCTCACAGTGGATAACGCGGTGCCTGGAGGAGGTCTGGGGGCAGACTATTAGAGAGGAGAGCCAAAGGAGTTTGTCAACCTGTGCCATGCACCGTTCGCCCCGTCCCACCGTAATCCCATTCTCCTCTTCCCTATTAGCGGGCATAAACTTCCTCCAGATTACCTCAATAAGCCAACACGGAACCAAAACAGAATTCATTCCTCCCGGTATTTATAGCTTATTATCGACTCGTCTCCGCTATGTGCGTGTCCAATTATCTTTTCGAGTGTGTCATGCATCGGCATAACGGATGCCATGATATTAGATCAGTATACGATATTATATTCGGCCAGTAATAAATCATAATATGCCACTAAATTATCTTTGCAATTCTTCAATATTCATATGGATATAGTTTTCTTGTGTAACGTTTTTTTTACTCTCAAAAATGTAACATAGCTCAACAAAAAGCTGAACTCCTAATTTCCAAAATGATCCAATTGCTGATATACGTATAGTTGACTGTTAAGATGAATGTTGAAGAAGAAAATCAGGAATGCAATCAAAGATAAACACCACGCCTAAGTAGAAATACTTTAATGCATGCCAACTGTTTATTTCCTTCACCTTTGTTATTTTTTATCCATTTATTTTCTAATATCACCTTCTAATTTATACTTCCCTCACTCTTTCTCATATTTTTATTTACGATACTTTCCTTTCTGTCCTCTTTTTTTTTCCATTTACTATCTTGTTATTCACTTCTTGACTCTGCAAGAGTTGTAGCACCACGGACGATGAAATATATCCATTTAGCCTCTCCTTCCATACAAATTAATAGTTGTAATTTTGAAAATAGTACCATTTCAAATAGTATTCCAAACAGCTAATTTTTTTTAATAACTAATTAAGTTTTGAATTGATGGTGTTTTGATTGTTTTTAAATGATAAGGGAAAAAAATAACTGTTCACGGAGAGCCAAACCAGCATGCTCAACCGCCCCCCCCCCCCCCCCCCGGCCTTCCAACATAATTAAAAATAATATAATTTATTTTTTTTTACTAATAAGCTAGAATATTTGATTAATCATTTATATCCAATAACACTTGAGATGATCTATAATTAGGAAATGACAATTAAAAACTTAATTAGAAATTTAAAAAATTAGCTATTTGGTATAATATTTGAAATGGTACTATTTTCAAAAGGACAACTATTAATTTGTCTGGAAGGAGAGGCTAAATATCCTTTCATCATCATCCATGGCGCTACAACTCTTGCAGAGTCAAGTAAAGAATAACAAGATAATAAATGGAAAAAAAAGAGGACATAAAGAAAAGTAACGTAAATAAAAATACGGAAATATGGTGAAGAGCTAGGGAAATATAAAGTAGAAGGTGATATACGAAAAGAAATGGATAAAAAAATAACAAAGGTGCAGGAAATAAACAGTTGGCACGTATTAAAGTATTTCTGCTTAGGCGTGGTGTTTCTCTTTGTCTGCATCTCTGATTATCTTTTTTCTGTCATATAATTGAAGTCTGTTGTAATTAATTGAATGGTTTGAACGTTTCTCTAGTCAAGGTATACCCAATGTAGCCGAAAACATCTTGGTGTTATATCGTACTAAGGTAGGAACTATCCCACGGATTTATATCACACGGAGACAAAATGGTATACTGAGAGAGTGTGCCGTGTGATAACCACTTTTCCAATGAATAACAATTAATTTACGGGAGAGAAGGATAGAGTTTGAAATAGTAGAATATTAAAAAAATATTTTTGTAGATCGAACCAATTTGAAAATGATATCCGTAAGCGGTTCAGGCTTATTTTTTGTTAAATTATTCTTATTTTTTCTTAGGCTAAAACATTAGCACAGTCGAATGTCTTTTTAATTCTTAAATTAAATTAAGACGTTGATATGTATTTTGGCTGGAGGTTTATACTTATTATGTGTAAGGTTTTTTCACACTCAAAAATGTATTATTTTCTTTGGTTTTTCTCAAGTCGAAATACCTTAGTGAATTTCTTAGTTAAAAATTTAATGTAGAACAGTTTTTGTAATATAACATTTGTCGCAAGGGCCTACCGTTCAGGAGCTATATTGGTTTAAGTAAATGTTTTTTCTGTTGGGACTTTTTCCAACACGCTCTAGATCTGTTAGTGTAGATCGGATCAAAAATTTGGCGACAGTTTTCTTATCAGTAGCAGTAGACATAAAAACAGTAGATTATAGATAGACATATATATATATAGATGATCTATTGTTTTTCCCAGTCAGGCAGAAATTGATTTTTTTTATTTTATGCTTATGTGAATGTCTTACTGTTTTGTTACCAGAATACAAATAAATACAATATCTGGTAATAATACAAGAATTACCAGATATACAAATAAACTTCTCAGTCATATTAAACAATATTATGTAGATTTAAGTCAATCGCAAACATCTAGCAGAATGCTACTAAAAACCCTCCAAGTATTTGTCTGTCCCTCGAAACCTATGTTTTATCAACAACGATGATAATACAAAAATCACATTTCACGTAAGGTTCAGGTCACGTAATAAAAAGCTTTTAGTAGCTGAATTTATAATGTTCTTCTTATTGACAGAATATTCGAGTGCAGAAAATCCGATAGAAAACAATTTCTATTGGGGTTTGACGACCTAATATACTTCAAGGAATGACGAGTTTTTAGAGTAGGCACCTAATCCAGCTGCAGTGAGAAAGTTGAAATCATTCTATCCAGCCACCTCAAAACAACAGATAATTCATCCAGATTACATTTTACACGTGACTTTTCTATACATTATGGCTAAAATGGCTGATTTTGACATCGAATTGTCTTTTAGCTAACTTTTGTTTTTTTACCCTCCACGAAAATATAACAATTTGATAAGCTCTACTTAGTGTTGCTCTAACTTTGCGGACAGTCTCCCCACTAGATATTTAATGAAGAATAGTTTTCGTTATATAACATTTGTCAAAAAAAAAAAAGTTATACAAGATCGCGGAAAATACGAATCTTAGCATTTAACTGTTTACAATATTGTTATAGAAGATCTCTCAAATGTCTTCTTTTCTCATTTTCGTGTCTTCAGGTATATTGTTAGTGGCTATTGCTTCTTCAGGTGGATCATACTTTTCTTGTAATTAGTTATGAAATCTGTTTAATTAAATTAATTGTTTCGAATTAATTTTTAATATAATTTGGCCCGAATTTATTTGTCTCTTTTATATATAAACATAAATTATGATATATGGGCTCATGGGCTGCAATAGTGTAGAAACATAATAATTATGTATTAAAAACATAACAAATATGTATAGAAACATTAAGGCTATAATGGCCGATTTCGACATCGTAATGTCTTTTAGCTAACTTTTTTTTTTTAAACTCCATGAAAATATAACAATTTGATAAGCTTTAGTTAGCGTTGAACTAAATTTGCGGACAGTTTCCCCACTAGAAATTTAATAAAGAATAGTTTTCTTTATATATCATTTGTCACTAGGACCTACCGTTTAGGAATTTTATTGGTTTGAATAAAAAAGTCACGTTTGAAACCCAAATTTCTATCAACTTTGTTTATTTCGAATATAGTGTGAATTTAATTTGATTATGTATTTGAATAATTAATTTAGATCCTTTTAATTATTAAAATTAGGAAAGCACTAGATTATAGATAAGCATATCCCATGATCAATTGTAAAACTATTTTTGATAAAAGTTGTGTGAAGATGATGAGACGTTATGATAAGACGTAGTGAAGAACGGAAACAGTTTTCACAGTTACCGTTTGATTCACATATTCCACATAGAAATTATGACCCACAGTCCATAATTTCCACAGTAATATACCACAGTAAATAAGCGATGACATTACAGAGACAAAATTTACCAAATGAAGATCAAGTAATTAAGCTTTTAGTAACCGTCTGATTTACTTATCAGCTGCTTCTAATTCGAGCCTCACATATTACACAGTACATTTTTGTGTAGCTAAGCCGAGAACACAAAAACAGCCATGTTATGCGAGACATAATAAGATATAACATTGTCGACAATGTTATTCAACAATTACATCCGGGTGCATCTAAAATTGTAGCACATGACATTTTGAAAAATACCTTCACCAGTTACTATATATATATATATATATATATATATATATATATATATATATATATATATAATATATAATATATTACTTATAATATATACTTTATATATATATATATAAAGGTAATGACATATACAAATGTTACAATGTAGGATTCATCAACGGTAAGGTAGACGTAAACTAGCAAAATAAAAAAAAAATAATAATATTAAATAATTAAAAAATATGAAATAAAATATTCTAAAAATATTAAGTTTAAAGAGCTAAATTTTAAAATTTATAACAATTTTTTTTTTTTTTTACAATAACGTAAGCCGTCTATAACCTAGTAACTCCGAAGATAACGGTAACAAGGCAATTAAAAAGAAAGTAATCAATCAATAATCGTGCAACAATAAAGTTTTTTTTTTTTTTTGGAATATTAAATATTCAAAATCATTTTTTTAGATGGGTGGGTTTAAAGTTTTTATTACTAAGGAAAATGCATAGGAAATGCTTTAATTTGCTTAAACGAGAGAAGCTTTAACTTGAAGGTAATTTTGCTTAAGCAAACTAAAGCATTTCCTATGCATTTTCCTTAGCAATGAAAACTTTTAAAACACTTATTTCAAAAAAATATTTTTTGAGTTGTGACACTATTGCAGCCCATGAGCGATATATCAAAATGTATGTTTATAAATAAAAGGGACAAATAAATTCGGGCCAAATTATATTTTAAATTATTTCTAACTAATTAGTTTAATTAAACAGATTTCATAACCAATTACAAGAAAAGTGTGATCCACCTAAAGAAGCAATAGCCACTAACAATATACCTGAAGGTACAAAAATAAGAAAAGACACTTGAGAGATCTATAACAATATTTTAAACAGATCAATGCTAAGATCCGTATTTTCCGTAATCTTGTATAACTTTTTTATAATTATTGTATAACAGTGCTATATAATTATTTCATCATATTTTCAATTTTTAAATACTTAAACTGTCTCTGAAACTAGTAAATGTAAATTCTAAGATCTGCGTAAAATCGTAGGAGCTGTGAAAATGGAGTAGGTACGATGAAGGTGGAAAAAACCAGAAGCTCAAATATTTATTTATGGAATTATACGCGTTATTTGAATTTTATCAGAATGAGATGAACCGGGAACCTTGCTCGGATGGCTGAGACTATACTGCCCAAGAAAAAAAAAATAAATAAATAAAAATGAAAATAATTTTTTAATATTTTTCATTTTATTATTTCATATAATTAACTCCCTGGCGCTACTTGTCTGCACTAAAATCTTACTCTACTCCTCCCACTCCTAGGTGAGCCTCCACCATCCTCCCAAACTCATTCAGAACCCTCATTCAGGGTTCTTCCTTCTTCAGGACTTACTTTTATAAGTTCCTTGGGTATTCTATACATAGGCATCCACTCCACATGTCACAATCCTCTCAGTTTATTAATTTTACTGAAGGACACCAGGCCTGGTTATTTTGAAATTTCTTTCAATTTACTATTCTTTTTTTTATAATATTCCAGTTGCCACTCTCAAAGGGCCATATATACTTCTTAGCACACTTATTTCCCATACTCTTAATATTATTTTACTTAATTGTTTATAAACATGTCAAATTCCTACTTTTTCTTCTTCATATCTATGTTACGACTTCCTGTCCTACAGTATCCTTAAGTGACATTCCACTACTACCCGTTGAACAAATCCACTTGGACAACCGTCTTATTTGGAATCCACCTAAAAGACAATAACGACAAGAAACTGCCAGGCACATTTACATGACTATGATTAGACCTATTTGGACGTACAGAGTTCGGGCTCCACTAAACCATCCAATTCCTCTCGTATCCAATCCTTACAATCCAAAATCCTTCGAAAAATCCTCAATGCTTCTTACTTTATGAATAATAAACTTATCCATAAAGATATTAATGTTCCATATGTTATTGATTTAGCCCAAAACATTCTTTCATAGTAAGTTCTATAACCACTCCAATCCACTAGTCTCCCAATTTTCTTTCCACTCCATTCCCGATAATGCTCTGAGACGTCTGAAAAGAAGATAGCCTAGAGACCTTCTATCGTAGTTCTTCACAAGTTAATTACATGTCATTGTATTCATTATCTACACATTTACTTGATGTATATTACTTTGTACGGTTGTAAATGTCAATAAATCATAAAAAAAAAAAAAAAAAAATAAATAAAAATATCTATAGATAGCTTTTATAACTGCTTACACAGAAATCATTTTTTTTTTTACCTGATTTTTAAGATACCAGGAAGAAAAAATTGTTATTTAAAATCTTTTATCAAATATCCACGACTTCCAAAATATTGACATAAACTTGAAAACATATTACTAAATAAAACAAACTCATCTTTGATTTTGATCCCTTCTAAGATAATTTGTATGAGAGGTTGAGATCGACTAAGAGGTGATGTGGCGAATGGAATTAAGGGAGGTGTGATATGATGTAAGAGATGGAGGTGGGAAGGTAGAGCCGCCTTATTGCTTCCTAATTGACATTCCGACTACCATCTCGACATTCCCATCTCCCCACCTAATTCCTCCTGTCCAATGGCCTCTCCTTATATAATAGGCATCGAATTTGCAGTGGGATCAATCGCCGAATTCTTGGCAATATTGATAATAACAGTCAGCAATATTTAAATATTGGTAAATACAAAATAACAAAATTTAAAATCTGATCATTTCTGTATTTATATCTGACTACCATAAATCATAGAGGGTGTTAATATTACAACTCCAGAAACATATATAACATTTTTTTTTTTTTTAAATAATAATAATAGTAATAATAATTATTATTATTATTGTTACAGGCCAGCTAAGGACCACGTTTAAGTTACCAAGTTCCCTTAATACTTTCTCCAATACTCCTTCATCTCTTCACTTTTATCTTTCCTCTCTTCTGCCGTCCATTATCTCCTGTGTCTTTTTGGAGCTGTTTTGTCTTCGAAGCCTTCCCACTCTTTAATTTTGTTCCTATAGTTTGTTCTGTCTTTAATTTCTTCTTTATTTAAGCCTATTACTTTTAAATCTCCATGCACCTTCTGGGTTTGCCTTTTAATCTTTAAAAATGTTGTACAATTTTTCTTGTTAATCTGCTTGGACTCATTCTTTGTATGTGCCTATAGTACATTAGTCTCCTTTTCCTAAATTCATTTGTTATTTTTTCTACATATTTGTATATTTCTGTGTAACTTCTCAATTTGGAAGTTTCTCCCGTTGTTCTGTTTCCTAATATCTTCCGCACAATCTTTCTTTCCTTTTTTCCAGATTTCCTCTATTTCTTTTTTTGTTCCTAAAATTAGTGTTTCAGCTTCCTGGTCGAAATACTGTCTTGTAATGGCGAATTTTTGAGTTTATGGACAGTGATTTTTAATTATAAACATCTTTAGTTAAGTGGAAGACTAAAACGACAAGAAACTGCCCCTCGTTACAGACTACTTCAACATTTCAAAGCTAGACGTTCAAAGCTCCCAATTAATTACAAAAGACTTATTTACATGACTGTGATTAGACTTATTTGGACGTACGGAGTTGAGCTTTGGGGCTCTACTAAACTATCTAATTCATCTCGTATCCAATCCTTACAATCCACAATGTTTCGAAAACCCCTCAATGCTCCTTACTTTGTGACCAATAAACTTATCCATAAATTGTATTCACTGTCAACACATTTACTTGTTGTATATTATTTTGTACAGTTGTAAATATCAATAAAGAAAAAAAAAAGTTAAGTGGAATGCAAAATCCATCTTTTGAAATCTTGCTAGGATAGCCTCTTTCTCTTCTCCATTAGAATGGATGATTTCTCCTAAATACTTAAATTTGTTTGTTCTTCTTATATTTTCGTACTTTGTGCTTAACTTTGATAGTGCACTTTGGAAGCAACACCAACAGAGCTAGAGCGTGTCAAAGTGTTACGTTTTTGAGTATGAAATAACAAATTTTGAGGGTGAATAAAATTGAGTGAATAAAAAGAGAGAGAGAGAGAGAGAAAGAGAGAGAGAGAGAGAGAGAGAGAGAGAGAGAGAGAGAGAGAGAGAGAGAGAGAGAGAGAGAGAGAGAGAGAGAGAGAGAGAGAGAGAGAGAGAGAGAGAGAGAGAGAGAGAGAGAGAGAGAGAGAGAGAGAGAGAGAGAGAGAGGAGAGAGAGAGAGAGAGAGAGAGAGAGAGAGAGAGAGAGAGAGAGAGAGAGAGAGAGAGAGAGAGGTTCATTCCTTAAAGAATCCACATGTCCCTTTAATAGATTTTTAAAAAAACTCTGAATAAAGCATTTTGAAAAAATAAAATAAAAACCTCTTTAAGTCTACAAAACTAACTTATTCACGTAACGATATTTCAATTATGACGTTTAAACGAATCATGAAAAATTCATTATCTTTATAAAATATTCCATTAAAGTTTTTTGACAACTGAGCTAGCAAAATGTAAATTTTTAATTCATGGGTATTGAAAAATAGAAAAGAAACCAATAACTACAACTTAAGGTAACCGATGTATTAGAACTATTTATAAATACTTCAAATTAAATATTTAACAATAGATGTAGCTCCATTATACACAAACTAAATTCAATGTGAAGTGTATACATTAAATTATATTGTTTTGAAATAATAATTTTACTATCCTGGAATAAAATCTATATAAATAAAAAAAAAAATTACAGCATTCACAAAGATTAACAATCCTTCACTTTGTTTAAGTAGGTAAAATTCTTTTGTCATCAATGGCTCTATTCAGAATTATGAATGTTAACTGTGTATAATTATAAAAGTGTTTTCTTTTCTGATTATTTTTTAAATGTTTGTATTTAATCTTAAAAAAACATGAATATGTTCAGTGATAAAAAGGAAGAGGGCGAGACGGGGCAGGAGACTACCCGACCAGAAGTACCCGGGCGCTGTGCGGCGGTGCCTAATGATATTGGAGAGGCTATCAGATGTCAGAGATCATAAGAAAGGGTTCAGCAACAGGCTGCCAATTTGAGATTCGATCTCTCGGATCCATTTACTTATTAGCTGCTTAATCCCCACCCCCTCCCCCCCGTAATCCTCCCTGATTTATTTAATCCTAAGGAGCTCTGTCCTCCCCCACAGCTTCTTTTCTAGCCTTAATGGGATTAAGGTCTTGTAGTTATGCTTTAAGTAAAACTAATATGAATATTACACAAGTTAATTCCTAGTTACATTTAAACAACTAAAAATGGGCACATATATTTTCAAATATGTATAAATTGGTCGCGTTCTAATAACAGTTATTAATTAGTCCAGTCAATAAACATGTTGTAGATTGTATAAAATATGCGAAAACTGTTGACTTATAGCTTCGTTAGGAGTAGTTAAAAGATAAACATACTAAAATTCCCCGCACCTGGGGAGTGAGCTAATGGTGGGGGAGGGGAGATGGTCCTATTTTTGGGTTTTTCCATTAAATCTCGAAAACTATGGATTCTATAAAAATATGTTCGAATCAAAATTAAACCTAATTTAATTTCCTATAAAATTGATTATATACATATATGTCGAAATTCAAACGGTTTTCGAAATATACTTTATAAAAAATCGGTAAGTTTCAAGAAAAAATGTCTTTTACCTCACTTTTTGTTAAACATTTGCTTTTAGTGCCTTCCATAGTCTTTCCTCAGAAAAAAAATTTCAGAATCAAAGTTGCAGAGCATTAATTTCAATAAAATTTCAAATATGCGTTTCTGGCCCTTGAAGCAAATGTTCCACAAAAAATTATTTTGTTTTCAAAAATTATCGATTTTTAACAACGCATACTCGAAAAACGTTAAAATTTCGATAAAATGTATACAAAGAATTTTATTGGAAATTTAATTAGCGTTTAAAACCGTTAGCTCACCCCAGGGGCGGGGACTTTTAAGTATGTTTACCTTCTAACTACTCCTAAAGAAGCTATTGCTATGTCCTTCTCTGTGTGAGTCCGGATCATCATCATTAATCTAAATAAAGGGATGCCAGTAAGGACTTAATTTCCTAACAATTTATAAATAAGTATTTTATATAATTAATTAATTAATTTAATCTAGTCTCTTCTCCACAAGGTGATCGTAGGGCCAAATAATTGAGAGGTGTTAATTATAAAGGAGAGTAATCAAAATATATTAATTAGATGAGTGACATGCAAATGGTAAATGAATGACGGTTAAACTAAAAACAACATATATTTAATTAAGGGTTGATATATAAAATTACAACTAGAAGTAAGTAAATCTAGTATCTTAAATGTAACAGAAGAAACTTAACCTAGACTTATCTTAATCTGAGGGAGATGCTATGATGTGGGTAAGGCGTCATCGGCAGAAGTGGTGTCATCTGGAAATGAATATGTCTAATGCGTCGTGATAAGGACTGGCCGACCAGGGAGACCAGATCAGACCCAAGCCCTCCAGGAACTAGCTCAGAGGCCACCAGACAGGACCAAAAGACAGATCCCGAAAAGATTTTTCCGGCCCTTTTTGAAGTATGGGCTCCGCTCCCCTGGATCAAGTACACGTCCACCGACTTCCCAGTTTCTTGAATTTTAGAAAAACTTAAATATCGTGTTTACCCCAAATATTACACGGCAAGGGATAGGCAGGTAGAGAAATAGTCGTTTGTTGTATGACCCAACAAAGGGTGTGAATTCTCGGACCACCCGTGAGGGGCTGTGAAGTGGCTACCCTTTTGGCAACACGCGAATATTATGATACGAATATTAACACGCTTGTTAAATTTAAACCCATAGGTTCGATACATAGCACTATGAAGTCAAAAATTATCGCATATATTATGCACTCTACACCCCTCATTTCAGGACTCATTGACTTGTGTATATGTAGAACAAAACGTTTGAGACAAGTTAGTAATTTCCGTTAAGCATGAAAACGTAAAACATAAAATATAAAAACTTGGCTTTCCAATTCAAGTTTAAAAAAAAAAAAAAATAATAATAATAATAAAAAAAAAAATAATAAAAAATAAAAAAAAAAAAAATACCAAAGTGAGGACTCGATGGCCGAGTGAGTTGGGGGGGGGGTCTCAACTGGCTGGTTGCAGAAAGTCCTGGACCTTTCCACCCTTGCTAAAATAGGTCGGTGACCTGTAGAATAGCCCGTTCTTCCTGTCCTATTCAGAGTACATAAGAAAGTTAAGCCCGAATAAACAAACTACTAACGTACAAAGTGTGATTAAAATAAACAGACTTTGTTTTATTTGAAAACTAATACACATTTGAGTGAGGATGTCAAAAGGCTTTCAAAACCTTTATAGTTTTAGAAATTCGGGTAACCGTAAAATGTACAGTTTTTCATTATGTTTTCTTAAATTACCTATCAAAATAAATCAAAGTTCACTCGGTAGAAAGTATTTTAAACTATATTAAAAACGAAATATATTTTGATTTTTAACTTCAAATGGTAAATAACTTAAAATGTTTGATTTTATTTCACAATTAAAATTTATTGCGTCATTTAATAATAAAAAATGTATTAAATTTAATTTTACTTAACTAAAAAAAAAAAAAATTAATTCAGTTGCAACTGTTTAGTGGTTAAATGTATACCAATACGGTATCGTTACATTGAGTCTTCTGCACAACACCGCAGAGAGCAATATCAAACAACAACCCGATCAATGAGAGCCTAAGACGACAATCCGCTTGGAAGAAGCTCCTTGAGAGTAGAACAAACGACATTAAGAAATAATTTTCCAGACGGAGCGGCCGAAAGGAATCAGACATGCCGGCGTCAGCCAAACTCCCTCCCACCATTGTGCTCCCATACACGTCCTCTACTTTATTTTTACTTATTTACGTTACCAGAATACGGAGCCACTCTTTAGTAATTGCTGTAGTCCTCAAAGAGAGTGGTTCTGGTCACGGACCGCTTTGGGACGATAAATCCTTTTCAGAAAATAAATGTTGCATCATTCATACCGAGATCGTAAAGCATCATGAGTGAGTACAGCACTAAAAAAAATTAAATTAAATAAAATAATAAACAGTTAAATCTTTAAAATATATAAATTAATGGCTCAATGTTATAAAGTAGGTATCCTAATGTAACACTGCAAAAAACCTCCAGGTGATTGAGAATGGTCTTGATCAAATCACTTTCTCCCAGAACAGTAGAACAGTAGAACAGTACATCTGTATCAAAGTACTCAAGATCGTTCACGGGGCTTAGTGATATTCTTTAACCTTAGACGTGAGCTTTGTTTAAACTTAAAAAATATAGAACTCTATAACAAGTTACTGATAATAGTCACTTTATCATTACTATTACTCATTTATTTGTAATTGTTTTATCTACGTCAAGATAGTCTACATCACTTTAAATGCAAAGCTGATAAGATTGAGCACCCCAACAACTTCTCATAAAAATTCAATTAAATTAAGGTTTCTTTCAAATGCTTTAAGTTCAAAAACTGTTGATTTTTCGAAACTGATAAAAAACAACAGGTATTAGGAGATCATCAGCTTTTTATACAAATATATTTCAAATTTTAGAGAAATTCATTATTTGAGGAGGTTAGGTGTCCTTTGAAAAGTCTTCCGTTAACTTATAGGTACTTTTTTATTGTTATTTAATTACTAAAATCTTAGCTGAATCTAGAATTTAATTACAGATTCTTCACTATTTTTTTTATTATTTCAACTGTTACGATTCCGTTAATAATTACAAGTTAAAACTGATGGTGAACAATATTTTTCAGCATTTCGATCTTATATTATATTATATGAACAGTTTTTTTTTTGTTTTGTTTTTTAAATGTAAATCTGAGGAAAATTATTACAACGACATGTCAGTAGCATGTAGAGAACGACTCACTAATAGCATTTCAATAAAAGTTCTACATTAGAAGGTATATTGGCCATCTTCTTTTCAGATACCTCGGAGGATTGTCGGAAATTGAGTGGGAGGCACGTTGGGATACTATACGCAGGTATAGAGTTTACTATGAAACGATGGGTATATGGTTTGGGCCAAATCAGCACCAAATGATTTAACATCTTTATGAATAAGTTTACAACATACTAAGGAGCGTTGATGATTTTATGAGAGATTTTGGATACAAGAAGGAGTGGAAGGTTTAGTGTAGCCACAAGGTTCAACTCCGTATGCTCAAATGGGTATAATTGCTGCCATGCAACTAAGTCTTTTTAATACGCTTTTATTAACTTCACCTGTATGTAACGGAATCTTGCATCGTAATTTTCACCTATTTCCAGCTATCTGATTATCTTGAAAATTAGCACACGTGTCAAGGACCAATGACAATACAATAATTACAAAACTTTATATAATATTCCTACTTAGTCCAGTCCAAATACGCCCAAATAGGGTTTATCCTTGCAAAAAGTTAAGTAGTAGGTTTTATGATTCACTATGGTCCAGATGGGCCTGAGAATAAAATTTCAAAAATATGACTACATCTGGTTAGGGGAAATTTTTTTTTTTGGGGGGGGAGCAAAAATCCCAACATTTTTGTACTTTTTTTTAGATGTTTGCAAAAAACATATACAAAAATTCCTTAAATCGAAAAATATGTTATTTAAAAAATTAAAGTTTATTAAATTTTGCGTCTAAAGACATCTCTTAAGCTGAATTTGATTTAGGTGTTTAGCCACAATCGATTGTCAAAATTGACGAATTTCACCAACTTTCTCAAAAAGTTAGTTTTGAAATGAAATGAAATGAAAAAATAATCTTTATTCTGGGACGTATTGTCCCCTAAGAATAACAAAATTGTATCATAAAGTAGTACAATGGTCTGGCATATATAATTTCATACAAAGGTATTTATAAATGAGGAACAAGAGACATGCAAGTTAAGTAAATAATTGTATAAATAGCTTTAGTAAATAAGATAACATAAGAAGGATAAATGAAATAAAAAAAAAAAAAATAAATAAATAAATAACCCTGAGAAAATGAGAAAAGATATATACAGAGAATGAACTATGTCTATATGTCCATTAGATGAAGAAAATATTTACAGAGATTACGATATATACTTAAATACACAGCACTCATTCACCTATATACCTATACACATAACCATACACATATGAATTGTCGATAGATAAAATTTCTATGTTTAGGAAAAACATTTAAAGTTAAAAAATAAAAAAGAATTTTTATAAAAAAATAGATAGAATGATTATTTACCAATATGGAACTAATAAAAGATTGTTATTATATGAAAGACAATTTATGAGTCAATTCACCGATATCAAATTTATTCGATTTAACCCTATTTGATAGTAATTACTGTTCATATTGACTGGCATCTGACTGGGATAAGAGGAGATATTGGAAAAGGAGTGTTTTAAATGAGCTTAAGGAAGGGGCATGTCTTATTTCAGGTGGGAGAGTGTTCCAGAGGGTAGTGGATCGGGCTAGGAAGGAATGCTGGTATAATGTTGTTCTATGGAAAGGCAAGTATAGGTCAGAGGAACGAGATCTTGTTGTGAATCGGGAATAGAAGGAAGACTTAAATTTTAACAGATCATAAATGTAGGATGGGCGATGGTAATAAATGGCTTGATAAAGGAATGAACCTAGGAAGTATGATTTGCGGGTGGATGGGTAGAGCCACTTCAAGTCCAAGTACAGATGTGAGACATGGGAACGCCTCGGGGTTCCAAGAACAAATCGAACGAAGCAATTCATAATTCGTTTTAACCTCTCTCGGAGACCCGCAGAGAGGCCCCCAAACACCACGCAGCCATAGTCAAAGAGAGGAAAGATGAGCGAGGAAAACTAGGAGTTTGCGAGTGGCTTGGGGGAGGAAATGACGGGCACGATTGAATAGCTTCAGGGTTCCAATTGAATTTCTGGATATTTGGGCAATTTGAGGCTTCCAGGAAAGGTTTTGGTCGAAGATGATTCCTAAATTTTTGACGGAGGAGCAAAAGGTAATAGGCTGATTACTTAGGTTTAGAGAGGGATAATAGGAGTTTGATCTGAGAAGGTGACTTGAGCCGATAACTATTGCCTGGGTTTTATTTGCGCTTAACTTTAAGTTATTCAAATTGGCCCAGGTACAGATACTGTCAAGGTCATCCTGAATCTTGGAGAAAGCATCAAGGATTTCGGCAGGTGAAAATGATAAATATATTTGACAGTCATCTGCATAAAGGTGGTGGGAGCAGTGTAGAATTGACTGATGCAGATCGTTAATGTAGGAATTAAAGAGGAGAGGTGATATGCTGGAGCCCTGGGCTACACCAGAGGAAAGAGGTAGGAAGTCTGTCAAGAATTGGTTAGGGATTGATACTGCTTGGGTACGGTTGGAGAGGAAAGAATGGAACCACTGGATAGAGCTGTTAAAAAAGTTTAAAGATTTAAGTTTTGAAAATAGGATAGAATGATCAATGGAATCAAAAGCCTTGGAAAAATCGAGGAGTATAAGGACGGTTAGTTTTTTTTTTTCGTCTATTGCGGCATGGATATCACTGGTGATTTTGCTTAGTGCGGATTGGGTAGAATAACCAGGACGAAAACCAGATTGAAGGGGATCGAGTAGAAGGAAATCTTCCAGAAAACTAATTGGGATTGCACCAAACGTTCTAATGGTTTTGAGAGGTTTGAAAGGATAGAGATCGGACGAAAGTCTGCAGGACAGGTAGGGTTGGAAATTTTATTGATAGGATGAACAATGGCTTTTTTCCAGGAGGTAGGAAATACGGAGTTTTGAAGGGAGAAATTATAGATGAATAGAAGGATCGGCGTAAGTTCTGGGAGGCATAATTTTATAAGTTTATTTGGGATACCATCTGGACCAAGGGAGTTGGTGTGGGATTTCATGACAGAGGAAATTATATCAGAAGGGGTAATGTAGGAAAAATAAAAATTATTTGCATTGAATGGTGTATTGGGTAAGATACTGGCTGAGTGGAAGGGGGGAGTGGTTAGAGATGGCGATACAAAATAGGTGTTTAGGTCGTTCGGTGAAACTGGGAAATTGGTCGAGGTTGAAGATCCGGAGGGATTATGGAGGGAAAGTTTGCGAAGGAGCTGCCATTTTGTTTTAGGATCGGGAGCAGACCGAAAGGCTTCATGGAAGTAGGAAGATTTTGCACGCCGGATTTTTGTTTGTACCAGGTTGCGGAGCACTTTAAACGTTAGATAATCTTCCGCAAGTCTCGTCCTTCTGAATCTTCTTCTTGCTGCCTCACGCTTTCGCTGGAGATCTTTGATTTCTTGAGACAACCAAGGTGCAGGCCGGCGACGAAAGGTGGAGGTTTTAAGTGGAGCAAATGTATCGAGGATTTTGAGGAGATTAGTTGTGAGGATTTCAACCATGGAGTCTATGGAAGAGGTGGTGTAGATCTCACTCCAGTCTAAGGCTTCAAGGAATGGTAAGATATTATCACGGTTGAGGGCATCAAGGTTGCGGAAGGTAATGGTTCTAGAAAGGACCGGAGGGGTTCGGAAGTCATAGGATATTTGGATTAGGTCATGGCAGGATAGAAAAGACACAGGACTTTGGGAGGAGGACAGGAGATTTTGTTGTGAATCGATAATATAAAGGTCTAACCATGAGTCAGACCAGCGGGAATGATGAGTAGGAGAAAAAGGAACGATAAAAAGGTGAAGGGAATAAATCAAGTTATCCAGGTAACGTTTGTTGCTGGAGTCGGAAAGAAGATTTGTGTTGAAATCACCCGTAATAATGATTTTGGGATAGAGAGGAACTAGGTTGAATAAGGAGGATTCAAAGGACAGATCGAAAGGTACAAGAGGAGGACGGTATACAACTCCATAAAGTAGATGCTGGGTACCAGCAGAAATTTCAATGAATAAGTACTCTATGTGAGGTTGTACGGATGAGGGAGAGAAATCAAGAATTCTTGTCTTTAGGCTGTCATGCACATAGATTCCTACTCCACCGCCAGTCCGGTCGGCCCGGTCATGGCGGGTAAGGGAATAGTTTTGAAGGAATACGGAAGAGGACGGAATGTAGGGTTTAAGCCAGGTTTCGGAAATGGATATGATGTGGAAAAAATTTTGACTAAAGTATTGTTGGAATTCGTCAAAGTGAGCTGGTAAGGATTGGGAGTTAACGTGACAGGTTGTTAGGATACTAGACATACTGTAGAGAGGTAAAGGAAGATGCTATAGGATTTAGGAAACAGACGTTGTAATTAGAGTAAATAAATAAATATATATTTAGTACCAACTTAAGAAATTTTGCTAAATGAATAGAAACAATGTTTCTTTTTTCTTTATATGGAAGGTTGATGCTATGTCTGAAATGAAATAGTGGATGCCAAGAATAGAAAAAAAAATAAACTTTTTAGTTGAGATAAAAAAACGAGAAACGATAATGTGAGGTGGTTACATAGATATATAAATACATGAATATATATAATAATGAAACATAACATCCTAAATAGTGATATATGAACGACAGTGAATAACCGAAGATAGTAAGATGCAGTGTGACCTAAATAAGTAAAACACACATTAGTTGCGATTAGCCAGCGAAAAAAAAAAACGATAATGTGAAGTGGTTATGCACGTATATGAATGCACAATTGCATATAATAGTAAGGTATAACGAAGTAAAACGCAATGAATAACCGACAGTACATAAACAGAGATAATTAGATGCAATAAAACTTAAATAACTAAAAGAACATTCTAGTTGTATTAAGCAAGCTAAAAAAGATAATGTGGAGTGGTTACATATATATATAAATATATAAGCGCATGTATTAATGAGAAATGAGAGCATGAATCGAAGTGCATTAACACCAGTAAATAAACCGAGATAACAAGATGCAGTGAAATACAAACATATAAAGAAACTTTCTAGTTGTAATAAGCATGCAAAAAACGATAATGAGCAATGGTTATAAAGAAATATAAATACAAAATATAAATAATAAAGAGATATAAAATCATCAACCGTAATAAATAAGCTATAATAAATAGACTCTGATAATGTGATGCAGTAAAACGTAAATAAATAAAAAAAAAAAAAACAGAAATAATAACCTTGTATCCAAAAATAAAAATTATCTTCTAGGGTAGAAATGGTAGATGAACAATAAGACCAATTACAGTGTTCAATAGCATAAAGTTTGAAAGACAGAGAAGGCGCAAGAAGGTAATGCAATCTAAAAAGTCAGCCGAAAATCTCCAGGTCCTGGCTCTGATCAATGAAAATCACTGGCTGGCCATCATCTTTACGGCAGCGGACTCGTCCACCCGCGAACCACACATATTTTAATTTGCCGGCAGATCTCTTCTGACGGGCGAGCCAATACAAATGCCTGTTGGTCGGGGTCATTTCTTCACTGAGATATATCCGGTGGGAGTCGTTCTCCTGCCAGCCGATATCCCGCGTTGAGAAATCCCGCTTCACTCTTCTTTTTTGTATTAACTCATCCCTGAGCGTCTGCCTGACAAAGCGAGCGATCACAGGAGGAGGTCGAGGGTCATCTTTTCTGGGCCGCCGGCGTTCTACCAGGTCGAGGTCCTCGATATTTAATTTTATCCCTAGCCCCGCACCTATACTCGACACCAAAGCCGAAGGGGTCTCTCCTGGGCGTACCGGGATGCCTCGAATTTCCAGAGAACTTCTAAGTAGGCCCTGTTCTGCTTTATTCACTCTTATCTCCAGCTGGCTTACTTTTGTGTTTAATTTTTTATTTTCATTGAATAATTCTTCAATGAATTTATTTTGTCCTTCGATATGACTTTCGATTTTTGAAAGTCTTTCACTTAAATCAAAAGTAAGCTCTCCGTATTTATCTAGTGAATTTTTCATACACTTAATTTCTTCTTTAACTGAGGCACCTATGCGATTTACCGCGGCCTGGACTGCTTTTTTTCCCCAAATCACATAGATGACAAAGCCATGACCTCTTTGTGCTTTTTATGGCATCTATATCATTTTCTGAAAGATTAAAGCATCTTCCATGATAGATGACTTTGCATTTGGTGCATGTAATATTATATTTATCCTCCCTGCTTATTAGACCTTCACATTTAGAGCAAATCACCATTTTGTCTTTTAAAATATTTAAATTAACAATTATTGAGGTGAATGACTTAGATGTTATTTATTTACTCACGGGAGTCAACAGCGCCTTAATACTTTACGGATATATAGTAATAGTTGTAGATAATTAGATTTTTTCTAAGATAGGTTTAGTTCGGTCTGCTGTTAAAGCGTGGTTTTTTAAACTATAATTTAATGGGATAATTTAAGAAATATAGATAATATAATTTAATAAGTTTTAATTTATTGGAAGCTTTGAACGCTTGCCTAGTTAATGTTGGAGTAGTCATAAACGACGAGCAGTTTCTTGTCATTTAAGTCTGGTTTATGTATTAACAGTTTGTTTTTATATAATCGGAATTGAAAATATCAATAAGTGTTCGAGTTAGTAGGTTGTAAATGTAGTCGCTTCGATGATACAAGTACTAGCTGGATATAAACAATTCTCTAATAGCACCCTTGAAAAAGCAATAGTGACAATATTAGTTTAAGTATTGTTCCAAAGGTTATTAAATGTAGATGAGAGAGTGGATGGTTGAGGACAGACGGACCCAGCGATCACAGTGGCTAAGAGGATCGGCCATCCATCAGCAGACAGCCAACAGATAGAGGCTGTAATGTTACCATCACGTGAGCCACCATGCAAAACCATCGCCCATCATTTACCACCCCCATCCCGGGGCATTTATTATTTTTGACGTCTCCCCCACGCTACCTCGCGTGCCGCCTCTCTCACATTAAATTAGATCTCGTTTAGCTCCGATCCGTATGTTTATCCTAATTACGATTTTATTCGGCGTTCTTTTATTGGTTCCAATCGCTTGTGAGTTGTAATTTAAAATAATATTTCCCCTTTTTGCTGGGAATTAAATGATAATAGAATGTTTTAGTTGTGACGAAACAGTCGAGATCGCTCAAATTTATTTCGGTATATTGGTCGGCGTTTTGAGGCATGAGAGGTGTTTAAGATCTATTGATACTTTATATATTTATTTTTTATTATTTTTTTTTTCATTTTAGAATAGAATAGAAAAAAAAATTATACTGGGACAAAGTCCCTTAAGAATAATAGTCACATGACAGACCATAAGTTATATCTGGCCTAGAGATTATAAATTAGATAATAAAATAAGATAATTAAAAGTAAATAAAATTTTACAAAAAAATAAGTAATATAATGAAAAAAAAATCTATAGGTATATATAAACACATAAACACTACATACATACATAAAATATATTTAGAATTAGTAAAAGAAAAAAATATTATATAAGAAATTGATTAAACAGATTTCTGATGTTAAATCTAGTGAAGATTTTTATAATAAATATTCTCTGTATATAGCTAAAGATCTTCAATACACACAAGACTTTTTAAAAAGATTTATTATGAATAACAAACATTAATTATGGTAACTATCTACTGATCTAAACAAGCATAGTAACTGGCTAATGAATTATAATCGACAAGTGTCCTGGGAATCTGCTCCGCAGGATTTAAATAGGTGTCAGCAAAGGCGTGACTCATAGTTCTTAGAACAACACTTGTGCTACCTATAACTATATGAATATACAGGAGATTGACTCCACAATGCGAAATCGTGAGATATTTATCTGATGGATATAGTTCAAGTAATAGTAGAGCTACGAAAAAATGGGAAACTAAATTCATTTGATTTAATAATGACCGAATTCCAAACAGGTAATTATGTACTAATATAGATTATAAATAACAAAAAATAAAATAAAAATAAATAATACTGCCACCATATCTATCTCAGCGAGGAGATGACTCCCACCAATAGACATCTCTATTAGATGGCACGACAAAAGAAAGCTGCAGGAAAATTGAAGTATGTTTGGTTTTCCGGCGGCAGAGTACGCTGCAGGCGGGAGGATGGCCATCCTGTCATTTTTATTAACGTAGCTAATAAGGATCTTGAGGTCTTCACCTGAAACATCCATTCACCATGCATTCACAAACTATCCTAGTTGTAGTAGTTTACCGCCCACCCAATGTTCCTTTTGACTCCCACTTCGAAACCACTCTATTCAACATTGTTCCTCTCTACTCACATGCTATTATTGCTGGAGATTTCAATACCAATCTCCTCTCCGATTCCTCTGACAAGTCTTATCATGAAAACCTTTTTTTTCCCTCAACCTACATGTGGTACCATTCTCTCCTACCCACCACACATTTACATCTAATACATGGCTTGATCTCCTAATAGTTGATTCTCCTAAAAACCTCATTTCCTCTTCCCAGTTACCAATCACGTTTCTTTCTAATCACGATTTAATATCCCTGACATACAATATCCAAACTCCAACATGCATCCCAAAAACCATTTCCTATCGCAATCTTGATTCCTTAACATTTTCCTCAATCCAAAATGATATTGACGCTCTGGACTGGGACTCTATATATTCCTCCCACTCTATCGACAACATGGTTGACATCCTCACATCCGATCTCTTATCCATCCTCGACTCACATGCTCCCCTAAAAACCATCCTAATCCGACGTCCACCAGCACCCTGGATCACAATAGAAATCAAAAACCTACAAAAGAGACGAAAGGCCGCCCGTAGACGTTTTCGACGGACTAGACTTCAGGACGACTACGCTCTGTTTAAATCCCTTCGGAATCAGACACAAACTGCTATTCGAAAATCTAAATCACAATATTTTCATGAAGCCCTCTCCAGTGCCTGTGATCCGAAATCAAAATGGAAAATTTTATCAATACTTTCCTTTAGTAAATCCTCAAATGTTCCGCTTTCATACTCTTTTACTCCTAATGAAATGAATTCCTTTTTCGCTACCTCATCATCAAACTCTTTATCTCTTTCCGCCAGCTACGCTCCAAGCGTCCTCCTTTTAACTCCTCCAATTTTTATTTTTCCTATATCACACCCTCAGACCTCATTGATGCCATTTTCCAATGTAAAACACAAGCAATTGGACATGATGTTATTCCACTATAATTAATCAAACTCTGCCTTCCTACTATCCTTCCAGTCCTCCTACATATATATAATTATTCTTTGCCAAATTCCACGTTTCCTTCATCCTGGAAGAAAGCTAAAATACAACCCTTACAAAAGAAATCTAACCCATCTATACTAATTAATTTCCGTCCCGTATCAATACTTTCCAATCTGTCCAAACCCCTTGAAAGACTAGTTCAATCACAAATCTCCAATTTCCTAGAAAACTCTCATCTTCTTAATCCGTTCCAATCTGGGTTCCCACCTGTTTATTCAACTCAGACAGCCTTAACAAAAATTACTAATGATATACATACTGCTCTTGACGAACGAAAAGTAACTGTCCTTATCCTTCTAGATTTTACTAAAGCCTTGAAACTAAAAGCCCTATCTTTTTCCTCAAGCTCTCTCCCCTGGTTTCATTCCTTCCTCTATAGTAGAACTCAAATAGTATCCATATCAAACCAGCCATTTTCCTCTTCCCTTTCATTGACATCAGGGGTAGCCCAAGGTTCCAATGTCTCACCTACTCTTTTTTGTGCCTACATAAATGATCTACCAAATTCCATTCACCATTGTTCCTACCATCTATACACGGATGGTTTCCAGATATATCTATCCTTCCATCCCTCTGATTTAATAAAATCATTCCCTCTTATCCAAGAAGACCTTAATAGCATTTGCAAGTGGTCCTCTGATAACAAATTAAAATTAAATGTAGAAAAAACACAGGCTATTATCATAGGTTCTAATACCCATTTAAGATCCCTTCCCCACCTCCCGATCCTGTCTATGAACTCCCAACCTATTCAATTCTACTCTACAGTCAAAAATCTTGGTATTACCTTTGACCAAACCCTTTCATGGAAACCTCATATCTCCCAAATTTCTAGACGGGTTATATCCATCCTTAAACTATTCCATTCTTCCAGGACTCCCTTCCGAAACCTACTCGTCAACTCTTGGTTTCTTCCCTTATCCTACCCCATTTTGACTACAGCTGTGTTGCATATGGTGGGTTGACGGCGGAACTCGAGAGTAAACTAAGTAGACTAATGAACTGTTTCGTTAGGTTTATCTTTAGGGTTCCAAAAGCCTCCCACACATCACATCTATATACCGAGTTAAAATGGCTTTATCCTTCATCCCGCATAAATTACTTCCTAGCCTCCTTCCTCTATCAAACCATCAATTCTCGGAATCCCTCCTACATCTATAACATCTTCCAGTTCAGATCCTCGGTCTCCTCCCACACTACAAGATCTCGCTCCTCAGACCTGTATACTTCTTCCCAAAAGAGTACATCATATGACCACTCCTTCATTTCCCGTGCTACTTCCTTATGGAATTCACTACCCTGTAATATCAGTAATGCTTCATCTCTGTCCACATTTAAATCCCTTCTCTTTCAATAACTCCTTTCCCTCCAGAATGATACTGACTAGCAAAACTTCACTAAAAAAAAAAAAAAAAAAAAAAAAAAAAAAAAAAAAAAAAAAAAAAAAAAAAAAAAAAAAAAAAAAAAAAAAAAAAAAAAAAAAAAAAAAAAAAAAAAAAAAGAAGAAGAAGAGCATTCAGTAGATAGGTAAATTCAGTAAATAGGTTTTTATTTTTTCTCCTACAATTATTGGATTTTTGTAATTTTTATTTATATTTTTGTTCTTTATTTGTAAAATTGTAAATAGTTAACCAGATTGTTAATTTATTTTATTTCATCTTATGAAAGCTAGACTCATTGTATTTATTTATGTACATTATATTATTCTTAGGGGACATCGTCCCAGAATAAAGTTTATTTTCGATTCTATTCTATTCTAATATATACATATATATGTTTAGTAAGGTTCTTGAGGTTCAGTCAATAAATAAAACTATTTCTATTTGCGACGTTTCGAGACTATATTGTTCTCATTATCAATAAAGGACAAATGTCAATAAAGATCAGATAATCTAATGATATTACATCTATTTATTTATTATTATTCAGGGTTTATTTTATTAGATTTTCAATGTAAGGTTTAAAACCCAATGATAATGATCACAGACCTTAATTTTTCCGTTAGTCAATAAATATAAACAACTATTTTGACGAAGTTTCGAGACTATATTGTTCTCATAGTCATGTCCTAAGTTGGAAAAAAAGGTTACAATAAAATAAGTTACACAGGAATTTCAAAAGGTAAAGTTAGATACAATATAAATATGGAAAAACATGCGTTAGAATATTACTACATATAATTGCAAAATATGGATGAGTATGAAACTACTTACAATGTTACTGACGGATATGCAATTGGTATCAACTACTAAGTATAACAATACTAGTATACAACTGAACTGGGAATTTAGAAAATCGCTCAAAAAACAAGAATCGGACGTCATAAATCTCAACGCATGTTATTCCAATTAATTACATAAGCCTGGCAACGCTCATATGTGTTCTTTTGTTTTTTATAACAGCTGTCAAAATTTAATACGTAAATTGAACCCGTGTATAGATAATAAATACGTAACTGGAACCATTAACTTATATTAACTAGCTAAGCTGAAATATTTATAGCTATTTACAATGTTGTATTAATAATACATTATTATTTTTTTTTTCACTATGGGAGATTATGAATATAAAAGTAATATAAAAAATTAAATTATCGGGGTTTAACAAGCAGAAAATGAGTTTGTAAAGTTGTAGGATTTCAAGATAATCTGAAAAAAGGAAATCAATGTTAAAAAATTCGAGTAAACGTCTGATAGATAAACCGAGACGTAAATGGGAAAATTGTATCCGCACTGATCTTTTGGATTTAATTGTGATGTTCAGTTGTCGAAGGTGGTGTATGGGCATAGATCGCTGGTGTCGGCATCGAATCTCCGATTTTGAAGCACTTCACTATCATTCTAATTCATGAAAAGACTGCCACAGGGGAAAAGTTAAAAAATGTTAACATTTTTTTTTTTATATTTCCCAATTTGTTTATTATGAAATAATCTCCGTTAACTAAGGAAATAGTAATTTTTTTTAAATTTACAATATAATAATATTTTTATGAATTTATAAAGTGAAGTGGTATTAAAAAAATACTAGTTAATAAAACAATTGAAGGAATATTTTGTAAACATATATGTATATTTTTAATATTTCCAATTTAGGAATAAGTGAATTATGCTTAAAGTAAAATACCGCTTGACAATGACCCTTATTGATTTTGGGAGGTCAGTGTTGCATCGGTGATGAGTGTGCGATGTTTCTCCTCCCCTAAGTGCCCTAGTTCAATATTCCTGATTCATCAAAACAACCTGCTCTCAAGTTCTGATTCAATAAAATAATTTGATATTTAATTCTTTTTTCTTTTTTTTTTCAGTTATTAGGCATTCAGAAAACAACTTTTTTTTTAGTTTTTTTTTTTTTAATTTATTGTTTAATGCTCATGTATATAGGTAAATATTAACTTTCAGCTTTCAAATATAAAATTTAAAGTAATTAAATAGAAAAGTTATTTAAACTATTTAATAGCCCATGTGACACATCAAATTGCAATTATAATTATTATATATTTATTTATTTTTTTAATTTTTATTTTTTGTTAACCATATATAAGAAGAGAATATTTATACATAAGTAGATAAATACATACTATATATATACATAATTATACCTTATAATTAATAATAATACATAAGTTAATGTTAATCTTAACTATTTAGTTTAGTTATCTTGACGAGTATGAAAATATTATGAATAGAAGTACATGAACCTATAGGAAATTATCAAATAAAATAAAATGAGGTTCTCTAAATTCTTCTTCTTAGTTAACTTCATTTGTCGAAGTCCCCTTACATTATTGCTCTATTACATTTGAGCAAGTAAAAATGAAATATTGAGAGTTTTTTTCTGAGCCCAAGTTCCTCCTTTTATAAGTAAATTTTGAATTAAATATGTTCTTTGTGTTTAGAGTCCTAGATTATAGGATTGATATCACTTTATCATATGTGTCTATCTATATAATTCTAAGTGTTTGAAATAGCGTATAGTGTTACCATGTTCTGTCAGTAGTTGTGTTATTATTTGACAGCCATTCTGCTTATATTTATAAACGTTTTGAATAATAAATCTGTATAAAGCGACAACGGGTTCCTCTATCTTAACATTTTGCCTCCCCAATCTTCTCTTATATATCAGATAATATATTCCGTTACTTTAAGAAATGTATCAGGGTATTTCGAACGAAGCGATACCGGATGAAACGAGAGTCCTTAGTAAACTGCTAAAATAAATTAAAAATCTCGCAAATATAAGAGGGTCTGACTCCCAGGACGAAACATTAATTGAGTTTGCGAAAGAAGAAGAATATTTTATTTTTAATAATACATTATATCTGTGGCACTTACAAAGTAGGTTAAGTGCATTTTGTGTAGTTGTGAATTCTAGGTTATGTGTATCACCAGAGAGCTAGTTTTTTCCTCATTATTAGTGTCTAATTGACTTAGCTATAAGGCCATTGTAGAGATGAATACCAATTTGTCAATCAAAAAAGTACGAATTTAGCACATAACTAGCTATTTACAAGTGCTACAGACATAACAAAAAAAATAAATTCTTCTAAATTAATAAATAAATAAAACACCTAGTAAACTCCTCTTAGAGAGCGCAGTATGCGTAAAATTGACCTTAAGATGCTAATCCTCTTTATGAGGCTTCGTTTTTAATTCGTTTGGGATACATTTTAAAATTAACATCTGCTAGAACATATTGTTAACCTTTATAATAACCTATGCTTTATGTTAAAGATGGAACACGAGCGGACGTCAAAGCAAATGAAATAACAAATAAATGTTTTAAAAATACATGATTCCTTTTTTTATTCTAAAACCCTGCAATAATTTTACTATACAAGAAAAGCCTCATTAATTTATATGTAGACTCTTCCATGTTATGTGCTTATCTTTACACTCAAATCATATAGTTTAGAACTTTTATAGTTATTTAAAAGGTGTTACTAGTTAAGAAGCGTAATATAAATAAAGTGTTTTAAAACGTAGTGAGGTAGATCAGCCAGTACAATTTCGATTTTTTTTTTTGCCACTAATGTTTTTTTACTCTAATAAATAAAGTGCTTTTGCACATTCCTCTCTTTATGCTTCTTAGCATTTTAAAGACCCATATTTGATCTAAATTTGTTTATCTATAAATAGTATTAAAAAACTGTTTTTTTTTTCTTTTTAAGTGTACATACGTCCACACTGAAATAAACGTAAAACTATAAATGTCGTGGTTGAAATGATTTCTGCAAATTAAATTCGGAAATATAAAACGTTTGATATATTTTTTGCGGAATCGATAAATCATATAGTTCATTGATCTAAAAACTCCCAAACCTTCGTTTTCCGATCATTCTTATTTTGAAATTTTGAAATAGCTGGAATACATTTTCTTGATTTTTACATGTCTTTGAAAGCAATGGTACTCCATACAACAGTGTTGAACGGTTCGCAAGTGTTTTCAAACGTAGTGGCATGCATGAAGCAGTTCAGCCAAAACTATTTCGATTTCCTTTTTATTCATATTTGCAAGTAAATGCACTGAAAACACAAGGTGTCTGCCTGCCAAATGTACCCCTCAGATAAACCATATTTTTTTAAAGTTTATTTAAAACGTTTTGACATGCATAGGTATGTCTTTCGGTTGGGATCAATGGTTTTCTTTTGTAGCTATTTTCAAACCCAAGAAAGTAACATTTTGAAACGCTCTAGCTCTGGTGGTTGGGTCGAAATTTTACGGCAGTTTCCAGATCAGAAAGTTGATAGAGGATATTTTTTGTTAAATAACATTTTTCGTTACGACCTACCGCTTAGGAACTTTGTAGGTTTGAATGAAAAAGTCACGTTTTATCAATATTTTTTAAGTTTTGTGACGTTTTTGATACGCTCTAGCTCTGTCGGTGTTGCTCCGATCGTAAATTTGACGACCGTTTCCTTAATAGAAACAGTAGATATAAAAGGTAGAAATGAACATAATCTATGTTTTTTCGCAGTTAGGGAGATTTTTTTCTGTTTTTAATATTTAGTGATTTGTGGCAATTTTTTTTCTCTCACCCTTAAAAAAATTATTGTACAAAGACTCTTATGGCGTGAATTAAGATCTTAAACTGTCTGTTGTATTTAAATACATCTAGCAAACCTCGACCACCAAGTACTAATTTCAATATGCAACAATACTATTTAACAATAAGATAAAGTAAGAACAGACCAATGATAAACTTCGGAAATAATTGTAACCAATTCAAAAGTTTATTATTTTTTATATTTAGAGAGCGAGAATTAAAGAAGTTGGAGCACTTGAGATTAGGTCTTTAGCAGAGTTAATTATAATTAGCTAAGAAAATGTAAATTTATGTTGAAGAGGAATTGTGTACTAACTCGGCTAACTTAAAGTAACTGCCCAGTTAAACGGACTTCAATTTTTCTTAATGAGATAAGATATAATAGAATGTATTTTATCAAAAGTTTTCTTCATAATTAATTATACAGAAAAATTATTTAAAGCTCAAAATTTATTAATTAGTAATAAAAAAAACTAAAACATTCTTAAAATGGTTGGATTATTAAAACTTTATTCAGTAATTTTAATAATTTACACATAATTCCTGGCGTTACGCCTGTCAGACTGAGTTCGGTTATTTCTTTATTAATTAAATTTAATATTAATGTTATTATAAATAAATACAAAATCAAACGTATACAAGAACGCACCGAATGCAATTTACATTTACTGGTGAATTAACACACAGTCATGAATAGATTGTTTAAATTGGGAGGAAATAAAGTCATTTTATGAGTATAAACTAGGTCGAATCAGGGCCCAAATATTTGGAAACTAATAAATAACAATATTTCTTTCTGATAATCCTCCGAGGCGTCTGAAATTAAAATGGCCTCGAGAGGTTCCACTATACAAATTTTATTAAAGTATCACCAATGGGTGGCTGTTTTACAAGTTATTGTCATTACGGTAATCATTTTTCTACACATTTACTGTATGCTTAAGTAATATACAGTTGTATATACCAATAAAAAGATAATTAATAAATGTAAAAAAAATAATCATAATAAACATACATATATGTTACATTATACAATCAATTAATTTTTTTAATCTCAGCAATATCCATAAAAATTAATATGTTATAATTTAAAAAAGAACAGCAAAAACCAAACAGGAAGTTATCAACTGTGATTGTTTTTTCTAATAAAAGAAAACGTAATTAAATAGCACCCCAACCGATCGTGGAATTTTTAATAAAATTTATAAATACGTGATAGAATTTAGGGAATGGATGGCCGAGCTTCCATTATACAGGATGCATTGTCAGGGGGGGTATTATTCCCCACATGACAGGTTTTCAATAAAGGGAAGTCAAACAATAAATAAATAAAAACAAATTACCACACCAATAAAATAGACAAAAATTGAAAAATAGAATGACGACTTTATTAAAGTAATAAGTATATAAAGATTAATGCTTATTTCTTATAATATAAAAAATAAACTTGAAAATGATTGAGGACATAAGTAGGAAAAATGTTTTAACATTATAAATCAGGTAATGCAAAAATAAAACAAACATTAAAAGATATAAAATTATTAAAACAGCTATTTGTTTAGTTAACTAAAGAGCTATAGATCAACACATTAGACGAAACCAATTCAAGATTTTTCAAATATATATATATATATATATATATATATATATATATATATATATATATATATATATATAGAAGGAGGCGCAGGATAGTGGGGAAAACAGCCATTCTAGGAGTGCATTAGTGGTATGCTACGCAAAACCATAAATTCTGAAATCTCATTTCTTCTAGACATGTTAAATAAGGTAAAAGCACCATGGGTTATCAGATTAAAATTAAAATATTTAAAGGTTAATAAATATAAAGAAAAAATAATTTTTTCACTTTTAAATATGAGCGTAAAATTTCGAAGTTATTGATGCCACTAGACTTAAGAAAATTAGTCAGTTTCATTGAAAAGTTGTAAAAAATATCAGGTAAAATGCCAGGGATATTATAAAAAAAAGTTTGCGTTACTTGGGTCTAGTTTTAGAGTTAAAAAAGAAAGAAAAATTTAATTATTTTATAAGTAAAATCAACATAATATATAATTAAATAAAACAAAAAAGACATTAAAAAACTATTAAAAATATCTATTCAATGTGTTAATAACAATTAAAAAAAAGTAAATTAACAAAGCAAAATACACATTTAAAACGATTTCATAAGGTGCGTACCTTTTAAAATGCATTTACCATGGACGCTTTGATCTCAGGTATTTATCAGTCAATCCTATTCATATTATCTCTCATCAAATAAAGTTTGAATTCTTTATCGAAAATATATTAGTAATTTCAATCGGAGATTAGCGATACTCGATATTACTGAGTTTGAGTCATGAAATGCCATTACCATAGCAGGAAACTTAAAATTACCACGGCTTTTTAAAAGTCCACAATAATTTTGTTTTCTCTTGGTAATTACTAATTGACAATTACGTTTTTGGCATCTCGATCATCAAAGTAACCATCAGAAATTTTTTCATGAATTTTTGGATATTCTCCGCTAGAAAGTTGCCTTTACTTTGAGAATCACCTATGTAGAGGGATGTCTAAAGCTGAGGTGAGTTAGATATCTTAGATACGTAGATAATTCAACTAGCTTATGTATATATAAATATTGATATCTGTTGAAGGATCTTTTTCTTTGCCAAAACATATATTTATGCAGATAATTAAATAAAAGTTCACTTGCAAAATGTAAAAAAAAAATATGGTACGAAATTTATTTGCTATCGTAAAACATATTATAGAATAAAATGGACCGATATTGATGCTATTAAAAAAGAAAGAAAAAACCCTCAGGAGGCCATAAATACTGAAAACTAAAAGCACATTCAACACACTACCTGTTGAGCCCCATGGAACCTCCGCCAGCATCCTAAACACTCCTATCAAACTGAATTTGTATCCAAACCAAGGAAAAGTTATTAATAATTCAATTATTGTTTACATTTTATAATTAATTATATAGAAAAAAAATGTAACATTTCATATTAATACTTTTTATTAGAATGTTTTTGAAAATTTATTTCCTCATGCCGCTGTGAAATAATCAATTGTTTTCCAGAAATTTATTAACTTATATATCCTTGGCTGTCGTGAAGAAATCTATAAGTAAGAATTGGGGATGTTTGAAAGTTTTCCTACACCCCATAATTATTCTAAAAATACCATTTGCTTTAAAATTATTAGGAAACCAGTTTTTCCTAGACGTTAAAAAAGGTTAAAAGTTGAGTGGGTTTTCAAGATAATTGTACTTAACGACTACGTCTACAGAAATACAATAAAACTAAAAATAATAATTTAAAATTGCCTAAGAGTGCAAATAAATTTTACTGAGGTGTCAAGTTAAATAATGGGGTGTATAAAAAAAAAAATGATCGTTTCTTAAACAAATATTTGTATTAGTATTTCTTTGATATAAAATACAATACTCAAAGCATAGTCCATTGTTATCTACCGTCATTACCCATCTGCTAGCCAATTGCTCGATGCCACGCTGATCTATTCCTTGGGATGTCAAAGAACTCTTGGACAGCATTTTCAACTTTCGCAAAATTATCAAATTTTTTCCCTTGAAGAAAATGGGCCATGGATCGAAACAAGTTGTAATCCGAAGGTGCGAGGTCTGGACTATATGGTGGATGAGGCAGGAGTTCAAGCCCATGAAGTTTTGTTAACTTTTCTGCTGATTGTTGAGGAGTAAGTTTGTGAGGGACCAATCTACAGGTCTTTTTCACCTTTCCCACGGAGATAAGATGGTGACTAACAGACAGTATCTTTCAACACACCACACTCCCTGGCAAGTGGAAGGATTTGACTCAACAGCTTCCTTCAGAACCTTATCAATATCCATTAATGGCCATCCGGAACCCTTCTTCTATTCCTACGTCGTATCTACACTTCTAAATTTTTCAAACCAACGCCGCGCAGTGCGCTCTTCAAGGACACCTTCCCCTTCATATTTAATAATTTCACGAGTTGCTTCAGCGGCTGTGAATTTTTTTTACAGTAATGTCTTAAAATTACGAGAATTTCGTTGGACACTTTCATGTTTCTTCTTTGAAATAAATAACTGAACTGAAGCTTTTTTTGAAGAAGTCCAGTGTTAGTAAACAAGCTTTGAGAATGCTCTAAAGGGATTATTAAGTACTGGTAAATAGGAAATAGCATTAAGATATTTACAGACTTTTGAACTCTGGAATTTGATAAAACGGTAATTTTTTTTTTTATACGCCCTATTAATATATAGATACTATTAACACCGTAGCTCTGAATAAATCGCAAAAGTAAATTACAAAGTCTATGTTCTTTCTCATTGGGAACGGGTTCTTAAACTCCGAGACATGTGAAAATCCTCTTCCTAGCCTGAAGTGATAGTTATGTACTTCCCAAAGCCATGTCCCATGAGATAAGCTAACAGATGACGATGAAATCTCAGGTTCGATTATTTTGGACATTCACATGTCTATAAAGTCCATACAACACTTAAACAAGAAACTGCTAGTTGATTTCGACTCTCCAAGATTTACTAGACAAACGATCAAACCTTCCAAATAATTATACGAACATTTCAAGTAATTTACTGCCCTCATAACTTAAATTTATGATCAGACACATTAAATCATTTCGTAATACTCTGAATGTGTTACTGAGATTAAGTTCGACCAAACAATTGGAATCACAAATGAATGATACCATTGTCAATGTGGTGAATAGGTTAAACAAGAACATAATAGCATTTTTTTAACGATCACTTGAAAAAGGTCTTTTTTCCCAACTTCTCATTTTTTTTTTAAAGGTTAATAACCTGAGAAAGGTAAGGCCAAGAATTGTTTATAACAGAATCCTAATTCTCAATTTCCAAGAACGTTTTCTAAATTTTCTCCCCAAGAGCTTGGGGAGCGTTTCAACTGAAAAGCTTCGTCAAGTATTCATAGGAAATGTAGTTTTTTCTAAAAATTCGAAGTTCTTAAAAAAAAAAAAAAAAAAAGTAAATATCAGTCTATGACGATTTTTGATAAAAGTAGGTTCGAATGTGTTTAAAATTATTATAAATGAAAATTTTACTAAAAAAAAATTGAGTCCATATAATAATGAGTAAAATCAAACTTTTTATAAACAATCCGATAGCACATAATTTTCAATTTCCAAAAAGACAAGCCAATCATCAAGTTACGTCTAATATTGACTTAGCATATAATAGAGAAACTTAATTGTCTTAGGAGATTTATCCCACATTAAATTAATTAATTTGTCAAATTAGGATATATAATCAGGTGATGGCTCGATTACTATTGATTTTAATTAACTAACAGGATACAAACGTTCTCCAATAATTAGATGTATGAAAATTTATTCCTGAATTGTATTGAATTCTAAATATAACTATTAATTACTTATAACGGGTTATAACAATAAGCTATAAATAATTATCAGTTTATTATGAATTTTATTAACGCTGTGTTGCCCAGACAAAGAGAACCGTAACGCTAACCGATATTGATCAAATATTCTCCCCTCACTAAATAGAGCTTGTAGTCTGCCACAATATAGTTAGGATTTAAAAACAATTCCTAACGTTAACCCACATTGCATTATATATTTTATTAAAAACTGCTGAATTACTGCGTTAATTTTTTTTTTTTTTATTCTTGTTTGATTATCCAGCATTGCGTAGCATAATTCTTTTGATATATTAATAACCCATTCCAATAACTAGAACAAAATATAGAAATAGCTTTCAAAATAAATAAAAGACTTACCGAGTCCCAAGGTTCGATGCCAACACCATCTGTCCACCACTAGCAATGGGTCGTTCTGGATGGAATGGAACTTAGAACTGTTTCCAGCTTTGAACCGGTTTGGAACAAAACGAATCACCCAAGTTTTTCGTTCCACCTGGAAAATCTTAACCTAAAAAATCTCTCGTTTCGTTCACTCACTGTCAGTGTAGTAGAATGTTGATTACATCTCTTGTTTCGTTTCACCCAAGGTCGTCCGGACTTCTTTCTTTCGTTGATCAAGCCGATCTTGGAATAAATCTGTCAATATTATCTGTTTGATTTTCATATTTTGTTTAAAAAAAAAAAAAAAAAATCTTGATTGAATAAAACTATTTTAAAAGTATAATTGTAGTATAGATGTAACTATGTAGTATAGATTGTGCCGAGGTTTAGTTTTTCTGTGGAAGCCTTCATCCGATATGACAAAAAAATAAATTAAAAAGAGATACGAAAAAATATATTTAAAAAAATATGTAAGGTAAAGGTATAAAAAGTAGGTATTTTTTAAGGTGATTAAATATTATGATCTTTTCTATTATAATATTTTTTATTTAATTTATATTTTTTTAATTTTTATACATTTTTTCTTATCTCTTTAAGTTTATTCGTTTGCCATTTATTTTTTGTTCTTTCTTCTAGCTCTGAACGTCGGCACAATTAGTAAATACAATTTTGTTGTGTTCCCCCGACTGCACACAGCAGCAATCTACTTCCTCGCAATCAATTTTTTTTTTTTTAGTAAATGCTTTAACAAAATGGAGCATAGTAATGTTTAAAATTCTTTTTTGATCCTGTTATATTTTTGCAAATGAAAAATACAAATCAATTTTACAGAGTTTGGTGAACATAGTGTAAATGAACAGATGAGACGGAGTTGGTTGGCAAAATTTGTGTTGGAGCTTTACACTGAATGGCCACAGGAAAGGCAAGCAATTATACCTATATGTCGGCCAAATTGTTGTTGCATTGATAAAAAGTAACCTACTCTATACCACGCTTAAGTTAAACACATAATTTCAATAAAATAAAACAATATTGTTAACGACTCAATTCAATAATTTGTTGTATAAATAAATCATGGCTTTAATTCAAACCCAGTAAATATCGTTAAGGTAATAACAAAAGCGACGGATAAAATGGGCATTTAAAGTCGTCGGATTTAGTAATCACTGAATTCCGAAAAAAGTAATCAATTTTGAGCCATCGGGTAAACGACGAAGACCAAGACGTAGATGAGAGGATTGCGTCAGGGCAGACCTTGGGATTTGGGTTTTGAGGGAGTGGGTTGGAGGAAGTTGATTTGTCAACGGTTAGTGGTTTCGGCATCGAACCTCCAGGTTCACTAACCCTTTATTTAGATTTGGGCTTTATTTACGATGTTTATTTTATTTTATTCATCTTCGTTAGTATATATTGTATAAATGGATTGTTAATCATCCTGAGTGGTTATAACCCATGAGTTGAAATAAAAAAAGGTCTCTCTCTTTAAGAAAATACCATTTTTCCCTGAAAAGAATAAAGAAAATAGCATAGGAAATTCACGTTGTGGTCGTTTTTATAACTACCAGGAAAAAAGGGAACAGTAAAATCACTTTCCTTCATTTGAGCGGTATTGATTAAATATTGTGCTCAAGTCTCTCAATAAAAATATTCCATTGATTATGACTCTTTTATGAGTTTTAGTTACCTTTAGTTACCAATTTAATATTGATGAGGTATAGTTGACTGTTAGGTATTAGGAGAAGTAGATAGTTGGGGTATGCAGTCATAAAGATACACAGCAATTAAAAAATAATTTTTTTAATTTTTAATGCCAACGTTTCAACTTGCATTGCAAGCCTTCATCAGGGTTTCAGACTGATGTAAACAGAAACTGTATGTCAGAACAGAAGTCTGAAACCCTGATGAAGGCTTGCAATGCAAGTTGAAACGTTGGCATTAAAAATTAAAAAACTTATTTTTTAGTTTCTGTGTACCTTTATGACTGCATACCCCAACTATCTACTTCTCCTACCAATTTAATAACTAAAAAACTATCATATATTATATAAGTAGGTAAAATCTATTTAAAATTAGTGGTAATGGGGTAGATGAATAAACATATTAAGAATGGAATCATTTATTTTTATGTCGTTTTAATAAAGGCTTTCAATAATGCCCAAAACGTCAGCACAGAACTAGATAATTTCACGTTTAATATTTATTCTTTGGAACGGTTTTTCTTTACTTTTCTAGGTTTGTTAGATCTCATAATTCAATATTTTATTAGTTTCTCTATGTTGCAACTCACTTACATTATATGGGATTCATATTTAAAAATATAAAATTTCTGATTTAATTAATTCATTATCAGAAGATGAAATTATTTTTCGTTTAAATACGACTAACCTAAAAACTAATCTAAAGAGAAAAAAACCTAAATATGTTCACATATTATTTTTTCCAGGGCTAAGGCACTGAACTTAAACTTTTTAGTACAGGTTCCCAGAAAGCAGTAATTACGTATGGCAATTTAAAAATTTTGAGTTAATGGTTTCCGTTTGTGCCTTATATCGGAGGTGTTTGTTTATTACCCTTGACTTTTTCCTTTCAATTATCTTTTACTATTTTTCTAATTATTCCATTTCGGACTTGTTTAATCAATGATTTGATAGGTTTTGGAACATCAGTGCACCATAAAATAAAGAATTCTGTGGCACCTGTGAAAAATGCGTTAAGCACTATTTTACGAATTTTGGGTGATAGGTGTCACCAGATACCTTACAGAAATGAATGTTACTTTGTGAATCAATGTGGAAAAAATGCAAACTTTCAATTGCATTCTTTCTAAAATACGACTACTGCTCTTAACACGTTATTTACGGGGCCCACATAATTATTAGCTTGAAACGTTGAGAAAGTCTTCTTGATAATAAAAGGTGATAAAGCTTGTATTATTTTGTGCAAGAAATTTTTAATTTCTTTTCAAAATAGGTCGAATAAGTATCGACCTCTATCTCTTCTATCAAAGAGATTACCCCATTTACTGTTATTCTCTGTGATATATAATAATGGTCAACAACATCTATACTATAAAAATTAGTGCATCGGAATTTCTTTCAGAGTTAAGCTTTAATTTTTATGCGTATTAGATATATCATAACTGAAAATGTTACCAACGATTTTCCTAAACAAAAAAGCCTTAAAGACACGAGTTTTTGGCAGAGTTTCACCCCACGGAAGAGACGATTTAGCGAACGTAAATATCCAGGAGGCAGGGTGTTGCCAGTTTCGGCGGTGCCCCTACCACAGATTTAGCACCTCTTTAAATTCACCACCGCTTAAATATTTTCTAAAGCAACAAAAAGTCCGGCTCTGGGTCATAAAATTATTTATGTAAACGGTGCGGTGTAGTTCAGGACTGTTATTTCAATTGCGCTGTTCCATTTTCATCTCGACCCTCTCTTCTGCATTTTTTAAATTCTTTTGTTCTGTATCTTTTTTTATTTGAAAAATTGAAATTTTTAGGACAAAACATTATATTTAGTTATAAATAATAAATCAGTAAAATCATCATAATCCGATACATATAGGACCGCATTGCTGCAGAATTACATACAATAGCGGATTACTGTATATAAAGAAAAAACAGAAAAAAATATTGTATTGTATTACTTTATAACGCTATAAACTGTTATAATAATAAATATGTAATACTTATTCAGAAGAAAAAACCTCGTACGAATGTACACCAAGGCATCGATTATCCGAACTAATGTTGTCAGGGGTGGTTAGAATAATCAAAATCCATTTTTAAATATTATTATATGTAAACATCTTCCAACAGTTCACTTTTCGCTTTTCTCAAAGTTTTACGACATAAACGGCTTGTCTTGCTGTGAAGAATATGGGGAACCTGATGATTGATTTAGAATTATTTTTGATTCCCGTTATTGTTGATTTATCAACCTTGAAATCGATAGCTAATGTCTGACCGGATTCACTTTTTTTTTTTTTTAGCCAGGTAATGATTTCTATTTTGTCTTTAAATGAAAAGAGCTGTTTCAATTCTGTTAGCATGGATGATAATATGTAGTTTTTAAAACAAAATGTGATCACAAAGCCGATGTATACCTCAGAAAGAACGATTTAAGGTTTAAGGTGAGATCAATTACCAAACAAATGATTAGGAAAATATTTAGAGAAACAAATGAAATAGTCTAATTAAGTATACAGTTCTCAGTAAACAAAATTGTAGGTATGTATAGAAGTTCATTTTTTGCAGTTTCTGTGATATAAATTGAGCTTCCCTTATAGACATTCATGGAAATTTATTATATTCATTTAATTTTATTTTTAAATAAAAATAATTTTAGCAATACAAATAAGTAATTAAATGATCAATTTAATTAAAATTAATTTTTTAAAAAGATACAGGTTCCGTTAATTCAACGTTCCGAAAACTGACGTTTGGATAATCTACTGTATGTACTAATAAAACTTTCATAACACAATAAACATTTAAATTTATAGACTAAACTCAATATAAAATATATTTATATATGTATGAACATACATACAGCCCGAACTAAATTTTAGTTTTTTAAAAAACTCATCAAATTTGTTTGCTTTAATCTTATAATGAGAGCTCTGTAGCTTTGTCATTTGATTTTCTTAGCATGATGATTTTTTCGCTATGAACACAATTTTCTTCTGCCATACGGCGTCTTCATCTAACGAAGTGACTGCTTCTCCGTGTATCACCATCGAGGTTGTAGGGATTTCTGGAATGTCATTACTGGAGGTGTAGGATTATTGAAAGGCTGGATTGTACTGTAATTATAAATTTTCATTGCAAGTATTTGATCGGTATACTACAATCGATAAAGTTGTTGGATTAGTTCAAGCTTTTAATCACAAAATCAAAGAAGCATTCGAATAAAAAAAAAAAAAAAAAAAAAAAAAATAACCTGGTTTATAAACTTTCCTACAAATTACTTCATATAATGAAGTTGAAAACAAAAAATAAAAAAAGGGACAAAGAAAAAATATCCCTTAAGAAAGAAATTTCCTGTTTCACTAAAATCATACTCATCGAATTGAAACACCAATATGAATTCACACAATATTATTCGATGTATCGTAATTGAAATTGTAATATCATAGTTAATTTATTATATAGTAGGGACAACTACTAACTGGCAAACATTTTTTTTTTTTTTTATTTTAATAGTGCTTTATCTGTCAGCCTCCACTAGATTTTGACATTATTGACGCAGCTGACAGAACAGCGTTGGGATTACTTGTGGCCTGGCTTGCCCTACCTAAGTTGGAGGACTAGCTTGGTTCGGGGTTTCCATCGGATGCTATTGTATATTGTATATACTGTATAAATATATAGGATATATAGGATATATTGCATATGCTATGTATATTGTATATACATTGTGAACGGATTATTTAAAAATTTCTTTATACTATTATTTTCTAATTTATCTGAAATTTTCATTTATAATATTTTGTATTACGTATTTTTAATTGCTGGAGGTACTTTTAATTTTCATCTATCTTAAACAATGCCCTTGGGAGAGGCAACTTGTAAAATTTATTCAATAAACAATTTGCTGAAAAAAACTGAACATCGTCCTGACTTGGAAAAACAATAGAACATATAGATATGTCTATTTATAATCTACTGATTCTCATAAGGAAACTGTCGTCGAATTTTCTATCCGAGCAACACCAACAGAGCTGGAACATGACAAAAAGCCCCTAGACAGAAAATATAGGCAAAACGTTACTTTTTTCATTCTAATCAATATAGCTCCTATACAGTAGGTCCTAATTAATAGCAGTCCGATAAATCTAATAAAACAAAAAATATTCTCCATTAAATTTCTAATAGGGAAACTGTCGTAAAATTAATTTTTATTCTATTTTCATTGGAAATATTGTATGCTTGGATTATCATCTATATTATTCATTGCCCTTGGGAGAAGCAGCTTATAAAAATTTAATCAATAAAATAATTTGATGAACGAAATATTTGATCTGACGATCCGGTTTTAGAGTTTGAATTATTAATTTAAACGTACAAAATTCATATTATTGACATTCCTGATCCCGACTGCAAGCTGACACTTGTTGTTGATGTAAATTTTTAATGACCAAGTGAAATCAGTTCCGTTTCAAATAAATTATTAAACTGACACATAAATTATCCATTTAAATAAACTATGACATTTCTTAAACAGCGATAAAACTGTTTACGATGGACAGTTTATTAAACCGAATATCAGTTGTCAAACACGCAGAGAAGAATTTTTATTTATCGCATATGAGAAGCGGTAGCCCGAAGTAGAGAATTTCATTTGAATATCAATTTGTGATATATTCATTGCCCTACGGGACGTGTCCTATATTCCCTAATGCGAGCTACCCCTCCAACCCTCCGTGTTTCCAATCCTCCCTCGAGCTACTCGTCGGATCGGAGAAGCAGTAAAACTCCCCTACCACGGTTTTATGACCCCCTTTGGTAAAAGTCACCTCCAGCCAGTGAGCCAAGAGACTCAGAGCGAAGAGTTATTGTGCTCCAAAGAGAAGTCGATACTAGGGATCCGCACGTAGCCCATCTCTATTCCATCTTGTTCTTAGCGTAAATCAGTATTCCCTTTCTGGGAAAGGCCTTTTCTCTTATACGCTACATAAACAGTCCCAGGAGGAATATTGCCCAGTCCTCAGTTCTGCTATATTTTTCATTTTATAGCGTTTAGTTTAAAACAGTCTGGAAATTTAAACTAAATGCAGTAGTATATGTGATAACGGACTCAAACACATGCAAAATTAATAAATAAATAAAAAGGCTAAGCGAACCCGAAGGTTCGATGCCGATACCACCAACCGTTGACCATACACCTCCCTTAAACCCACTCCTTCAAAACCCAAATCTCCCAGATTGGCCCTGACGCAATCCTCCTATCTACGTCTCGGTCTACCCAAAGGCTCAAAAGAGATTATTTTTTTCATAATCATATTTTTCATTATTAAACCCAACGACTTTACATGCCATTTCAACCGTCACGCTGAGATTACTTGAACTATATTTACCGAATGTTCCGCATTGTAAAGCCTTTTAAATTCTTCTGTTTCTTTATTCTACGCAGTTCTTTATTTTCGAAAAGTTTAAGGCGCTGTTCGTCCCTTAACGTAAGTGGCCACGTTTCGACCTGTTTGCCATCCATAGAGAACTGTTTGCAGTATAATAGTCTTGCATATCCTAATTTTTAAATTCTGGAGATTAAGCGAAAACTGAGTAGTTTTGCGACTGAGAAATAACAAGCATTACCGGCTTTTAACCTAGCCCTTATTTTCTCTTGAATTTCATATTTCCTTGATATAATAGACCCTAGATATTTGAATTACTCAACGTGTTCAAATTTCATCCCGGAAATATCTACATCACTAAAATGTTCACCGTTTCTACTACTAACCATATATTTCGTTTTATTGCTATTAATTACTAGACCGATTTCGTTACCGGTATACATGGGAGTAGTTGCGTTTAATTTATTAATAGTGTCCTCGTTTTCACCCAATAGTATCAAATCATCAGCATGCTCAATAGCAGGAAATTTATCACCCATCCCTAATTCTTTTCCCGTAAGCATTACCTTCCTAATGACGTATAAGTTATATGAAGTATAAAATCTATGAATTAACCTTTCGATAGACGCGCTTACCTGTCAGATACGCATCGGAAATGTTCCCCCCATTTTTACCCTCTTCTTTTGACCCAACCCTAGCATGGTCTTGACCGAGGATTTCTGTGGCAAACAGTAAGATAGAAAAATGAGTTTTACATCTGAGGAATACGCGCGCCCATCCACATGTTTTTAAAATATTTTATTTTAGATTATTCGTTGTGAAATTTGTAATTTATTGGTAAATTTAAGTAACGTTCAAAATTGAATTAAACAACAACAACAACAATGGCGCTACGGTCCATGCAGAACCTTGGCCTCTTCCACGATTCCCCTCCATTTGTTTCTGTCACCAGCTGCTCTCCTGCAATACCTCTTCAGTCTTTAGGTCTGCCTCAACGTCTTCCCTCCAGCGCAATCTAGGCCTTCCTCTTTCTCTCTTGCCTCCTTCGGGACGCCCATTCAGCATGATTTTTGGCATTCTTTTGGGGCTCATTCTCTAAACATGGCCCAGCCATCTTAATCTCCTTGCTTTATTGTAGTAACCAAATCTGGAGCTTTGTGCAGTTCTCTTAGTTCCTTGTTGCTTTTTATTCTCCATATGTTTCCATCTTTATTAGGGCCGTATATCCTCCTCAAAATTTTTCTCTCCCATCTATTTATAATGCTTTCATTCTTTGCAGTGAGCGTCCAGGTTTCACTCGTTAATTGATTAGTCCAAAAATTGACTTAAACACTGAAATTAAACACTAGACTTTTATGTCAGAATCGCGCGACCTCTAATTATTGTATTATTTTATCTATTTACTTTTTTATTTCTTATGCATATTTTTTTTATCACTATAGGTCATGTTTACTATTACTATTGCATTATATTGTGATGATTGTATTTTATCTTCGAAGTAGTTTTTTGATTTTCATAGTACTAAATTTTTAGTATAATGTTTTATAGCTTATCGTTCATTTAATGTAATTTTGTTATTTTTTCGGAGTTTCTTAAGAAGCTGTGAAAAAACAATGGAATTTATAAGTTTAAGTTTAAATTGATTTTATGAATTTATTTGTTTAATTAACCCATGAGATATACCACTTAATACAACGCTTTGGCAACATTTCTATATCATGAAAAAAATAATTTTTCTTCTTTGTTAAAAAAATGTTCTTCCACTGCTGCTTAGAAAAAAAAAACGCGTAAAAATTCATTGCAGCAGTGAACTCGTTCCTGTTTTTGAGCAGCTGAAAGAATTTTTGGAACCTATCTTGCATGGGTGATGGGTATAGAGTGAGCAGGCATGGAGCTGCATAGGCGTGCAGATCCCGGCACGTTTGAAGGATATAAAAGGTGGTTAAAAAGGCATAACTCATATATCAGCCCAAAGTTAAATTTTCTTTTGGCTAATCGTCAACGTAAAGCCATGCGTCTAGTTTGATCAGTGTAAAATCAGCGTCGAGATTACAAGATACATCTTCTTCTCTTTCTCTACCTCCTTTGCGCTGCTAAGCGTGGAAGTGCTGCCTCTGACCATCTTGTTAGAAGAACCCTTTTTCTGAGTAAGCCTTCTCTACTCCGGCACGTTACTATCTTTCGTTGAACAAAGCCTCTCGCTATAATTTAGATACATGAGTCCTGGTAACTTCTAGGTCGTATTCCTTTTAAAAAAAATCAAAATATTAAGTAAAAAAAAAATCAAAGCTCAATTATAGTTAAGTCAATCAAATCATAGTCTGATTGTGCAATATCTGATCTATACCTAGGATGAGTTGAAACGTTTGCTCCTTTTGGTTCCGATAATTTTTGAATGGTTTAAATAAAAGTGATAAATGCAAACAAAAAAAATATACAGGGTGTCCCGAGTTTAAATGGCAAACCTTCAGGAACTTATAGGGGACCGAAAAACTAAGACAAAAAGTCCTTTAGAGATTTGCTCGTTTTTGAGAAAATCGCAAAAAAAAAGAAACAAAACAAAAATGTTACAGGTAGCGATTATCACCTTTCAAAGTTCGTCAGGCTAGGCAGTGAGATATGTAAACACTTAATGTTATCCTTTACATCCTTTTATTTGTTTACATTTTGGCTTCCTTCTAGGATTATAATTCCTAAATCAGTCTTCAGTCAGTTGTGAATAGCATCAGCCACAATGCCGCATACATATTCTAATGTTGAATACGCTGATATGATTTTTTCGTATGGTTTCTGTAACGGTAATGCTTTAGAAGCGGTGCGGAGCGCCGATTTCCAAAAAGAAGAGTGCCTAATCGACGAGTCTTTTTGTTAACTTTTAATAGACTACGAGAGACTGGGTTGTTCTTAATACGTAATGAAGGCGACCAATTCCAGGCAGCAATAAAAGCAGATTATTGGAGAAGAAATTGTGTCCAACGCCACTTCGATAACAATCCTGAGACTAGCATCCGAAGAGCATCTGCTGCATTAGCAATATGGCAAACTTTGAAAGGTGATAATCGCTACCCATACCATCTTCAAAAAGTTCAGAATTTATTACCTCAAGATTATGTCAAGAGATTGAATTTTAGTAACTGGCTTCTTGACAAAATTCGCGATGATAATTTATTTTCATTAAAAATTATATGGACCTATGAAGCTACCTTTAGCTACCTTTACAAGAGGAGGAATTGTTAATCAAAGAAATTATCATGTATGGGCTCTTGAAAATCCCAGAGCTATTAGAGAGAATTAGTTTCAGCATGAATTTGCTATTTATGTTAGGCTTGGAATTTGGAACGAATTACTGGTGGGGCCATATTTTTTACCTGGAAGATTGAATGGTATCACATTTACACGTTTTTTGGAGAACGACTTTTCTAATTATTTAGATGGCATTCCCTTACAGCAGCGGATTGAAATGTGGTTCCAATTGGATGGATGTCCAGCTCATTATAGCAGAGTTGCTCAACCTTGGCTGGATATAAATTATCCACAACGATCACCTGATATGACGCCCATGGATTTCTTCCTATGGGGAACCTTGAAGCAGAAAGTTTATTCGGTGTCAATCAACTCAAGAGAGCAATTAAGAGACCGAATCACAGATGCAGTGCACCAAATATCATCAGAACAATGTTTAGCTGCAATTTATCAAGGGAGTGCTTGATGTAATGCTTGCATTGGTGCAAGAGGACAACATTTTGAGCAATATTTACATTAAAAAGAACATAACATAAATATAAATGTAAATAAATAAGTATAAAAATGAAAACTTCTTTTGTTTCTTTTTTTGCGATTTTCTCTAAAACTAAGCAAAAACGAGCAAATCTATAAAGGACTTTTTGTCTTAGTATTTCGGTCCCCTATAAGTTCCTGAAGTTTTTCCATTTAAATTCGGTATACCCTGTATTTGTATGTAATACATTTGTTAAAATAAACAATAGGTACTATGAATTTTTTCTGTCACAGAAATATTCATAATTGATGTACTAAAGACATATCGCAAAGAGTGAGAATGACCATAACATAACAGTTACCCCCTTTTTTTTTTTAATTCTTATCCTTATATGGTACCCCCATATAAGGAATGTTTAGTTATATATTGACATGTTCCATTCCTTATAGGCATACTACATGTTTCGCAATGTTATTACAAAGTTTAGCATGATTAGTTTAGTATAACGTAATACGATAACAAAAAATATTTCAAAAACAAAACAAAAACAAAAAAAATTAGTAAGTCAGTCTTAAATTAAGAAAACAAAAATCTGTCTCTGGCCATGTTCCATGTTTGAGAATAATATTTTTTATTAGATTAAACCTTTGTCTCTGAAATGATTTACATTCGCAAAGTACATGTCCAAAATTTTGAATCTGTCCGCCTTCATTACATATGTCAGATTGTATAAAGTTAAATCGTTTAAGATATTGTTTAGAGTAACCGTGTTCTGTCATTAGTTGTGTTAGTGTGTAGTCGTTACTTTGTATGTGTTTTAATTGTTGTGAGTAATATATATTTATATATATATATATTATATATATATATATATATATATATATATATATATATATATATATATATATATATATATATATATAGATAGATATGATATATATAAATATATCAGTCAAAAATACAAATTGACATGGTGGATGCTGTTTGTAATGTAGTCAAAGTATGAGCTCTGTTTTTTTATAACATCTGTGTACACTATATGACGTCTCAACTTCGACAAAATGCACACTGTAAGGAAATCCTTCTAAAATTCGAAGCGGCCAGAATCTGAACTAGAACTTACCGAGCACTGATAAGCTGACGGAGGAAGCTGAAGGAACAAGTTTAACAAACTTATTAGCATGGGCTCCTTCGTGAGCCACGCGAAGATACCAAGGACTGCTCGAGGATAATGGCTACGGAGCATCAATAGTCCCCTTGTTTTGCCAAGCGATTCAGCTCGAGGGAAGCTAAGTCTTCATGTATGTGCTCAGTTATGGAACTGGTTTATGCGGCATACTCAGGATCATAAATGGTAGTATGCTAGGAAGAAATCCATTTTCCCCCAAAAAATTGCTAAAATATCAGGTTGTTTCAACTTCTATCATTCATCTTTGATTGGATTTGAAACGTATTTCATAGCTTTGGTTTTGAGGCAGAGAACTCTTAACTGCATTTTGCAGTTTTGCATGAGAACTCTTAATTGCATGAAACATCAGGAACAAGCTCAAATCACAAAACGTTTTTAAAATTTCACCAAATATAAACAAATAAAAATGTGCACTATTCCATTTTTTCAAATCTTTCCGATCTAACAAAAAAATAGACATTCGTGAATTACATATTTGCATCTCACTTATTCAACCTAACAAACTAATTGTTGTTTGTTTGAAAAGGAAAATTAAGGATTTTAGGAAGCAATTGGATATGAGATATATCATATAGTTTAGCGGAGTCCCAAAGCTCAACTACATATTTCCAAACAGATTCAATTACTGTCATGTAAATAAGTGATTTGTAACTAAACACAAGGTTAGTTGATATTAGTATAATTACATAACGAGCCAATATCCCAAACTAACACAGTAAAATACTTAAAACTAACAATCGATGGAAGAATGACATCGGCCATATATAAATATTTTGTCGATACATTCGCAGTTTGTCTTCAGTCAGAAGGTTTGAACGTTTGTCTTGTAAAAGTATAAAGTAGTCATTGGTGTTATATCGTACTAACGGAGAAAAAATATTACCCGGATTTACTGGACATTCCCACTCCTTACCTGGCAACAATTTGAGTAATCAAACCAACGGTATAATGAGAAAGTATGTCCTATAATAATTACTTTTCAATCGAATAACAATTTATTAATCCAGTAGAAAGAGAGAATTTGAAATAGCAAAATATTAAAAAAAATATTATAAAATAGGGATCTGAACATAATATTGGCTATTTTGATTTGAATGAAAAAAATCTTGTTTGAAACCTGTTCAACCTTTTTTTTTCTCTACGGTTTATTTCGAATAATGATTAATTTTTAATTTAATTTAATTATTAATCGAAGTGATTTGATCTTTTTAATTCTAAAATGTAAATTGATCAAAAGAACGAAAACTTTGAGAGCGATTTCGAAATGTAATCAACAGTTGATTTCGATGAGATACAAAGACTAATAGGTTCAAAAGAACAGAGAAAACTATTCGCAAGGCAAGGAAGTAGATTATAGATAGACATACCCATGATCTATAGTTTTTAAATACTAATCCTAAAGAATTCATACATATAGGATTCCAATCCAATCGAAGGGTACTGAAGAAAAACCATCAGAGTCTACTTTATATCGGTTTTGAGATGATGATGCCATCTATTAGGTTTTTAGGAGTATTAACATAAACTCAAAACCACAGATGTAATGTTTAAAAGTTTATCATAAACATTAACAATTTTTATAAGTGGTTTCTTTGACATCCAGGTAACTTGAAATTTTCAAAAGCGTTTTTATCAAAACTACTTCAGCAGGACTCTGATGGTTTTTCCCCTGCACCCTTCAATTGTGAAAATTAACCTAAAATAATGCTTAACTTATAGTTTCACAATAAGTTTATAACTTTCATAATATAGAAGATAAGAGGAATAAAGGAGTTGGAAATAAATTCCAGGGTCTACAACACACCAACTTTCTGCCAGCCATCATTAGTTATGGTCCTGAGGTAAGGAAGACCTTGCTTCAAAGTGATAAATCTTCTTCTAAGGAACTTATCTTTCTCTGGAAGTAACGAGGGGTTCCCGGCGTCACCCGCTACCTCCTCGTAAAAAATATATATATTTTGACTAATGTTGGCTTATTTCTTACCTTATTCTTATGAGGAATGATTGGGACATTATGCCAGGCGTATGCTGAATAAGTAAACATAACCCCAGTATTCCTTCATGACTTGAAATTCAATTTTTTACCAGAATGTTTCAAAACAAAGGATAAATATTTAAATTCTTAAGAATAAATGTTTTTTTTTTATCTTTCCATTTGTTAAAATTTATAAGTACATACAACTTAACGAGAAATGAACATATATTTACTTATTAAAACCTATTTGGACCTTTTCGCTGATATACGGTGGTATTGTAAAAGACACACATTAACAAGCTCCAAATCTTCGAGATAAAAACATTCAGGAATATCATAAAAGCACCATAGGACGTAAGCAACTCTGCATACTTCCACCTTCGCATGCCAACAGTTAACAAACCTACTACGAACGATCCCACTAAAAATTACATAGATATCCACACTTATAAACGAGATGGCCACAATAAAAATTAAAGAAAAAAACAAAACAGAGAAGGGGGAAAATAGCTCGATGAGGGACCGTAGATAAAAATCAAGACAGGAGGAGATGCCGCTGGATTTTTCTCCCCATCATGCCATGTGTATTTTCACACAACAGATTCACTGATTGTTTTTATTTAATTGACAGGTGTGAATTAAGAAATAAAGTAAAACACGCATATCGCTTGTGAAGCAACCACTCAATGGTATCACTTCAAGAAAAATTCAATAGAAGACTAGTGGATTTAAATGGCTATGAAATATACTATAATAAGATAATGGAGAAGATGATCAGTGATGTAGTCAAAGAGGAACACCACGTCTAAGAAGAAATTCGTTAATGCGTGCCAACGTTTCGATCTGCCTTGCACGTCTTCTACAGGGCCACCGTACCACACTTGTGAGGAGACGAACGAAACCATACGAAACTAGAATTTTTTGAATTTTAGAAATTCTTTGTTATTGAAATTACATTTTATATTATATTAGAAGAATATAAAAAATAAACTATAATTAGTTATTGATACTTATTAATAATTGTTGGCACTTTAAATAGTTGTATGTAGTCCATAAAGCAAGCAATACAAAATTAGAAATGTAAACTAAAAAAATATTTAAAAGCAAATTAAACTGGATCAATCTTATGAAAATATGACATAGAAAAAAATGTCAACATAATTTAAATTAACTAATTACTTAACCCACGTTCCTTGTAAAAATACCCTTACAAGCTTCCACGGCACACATCAACTAATTTAATTACATTTTCAATTAAGCAGCAATTCAATTTAAAGTGAGGTCATTTTCTCTCACGGAATATTCCACTCGCAGTTCAACCCGGAGAACGGTAATAAGCCATTAGATAATTGAAAATAAAAAAAGAAAAAAATCGATATAATTCAATAGAATTTAATGTTTAATATAGATAATTAGGTAAATAAGTTACAATTCTTTTTTTTTTCTTTATATGTTTATTCACACCTGTCAATTACAATTAGACTACCAGTGAATCTGTTGTGAGAAAGGAAATGGCGTGAAAGGCATGAGGGGGAGTAGAACCCAGCGTCATCTATAATCTTTATTTTAATTTTTTATTTTTTTTATTCTTGGAGGTTTCTCATCCAGCTCTTTTTTAGCTTTCTCTAGGTTTTACGGGTAGGAGAATATGTACTGTGGCCAAGTCGTTTATAAGTGTATAAGGATGTCCAAGTAATTTTTCGTGGAATCGTTTGTAGTAGGTTTGTATTTGTTCTTTAGCTGTTGCTATGCTTAGGTCAGTATGTATAGTTATGTAGCTTACGCACCAGGGTGCTTTTGTAAATGTCGTGAATATTTTTGTCTGGAAGATTTGAAGTTTGTAGAAATATATCTTTTTAGCTGTTTCGTATATTTGTGAAACTCATTTCCAAATAGGCTTCAGTAAGTAAGTATAAGTGTTAATTTTTTGTTTAATTTGTATAGTTGAACGTTTGGAGAGGAGTGAATATAAAGGTCTTAGTCTTTGGTCGAACGTTATCCTTTTTTTCTTTATACGTGGACCCCATGTCATTACTCGATCAAATGTCAGACCAAGGTAGTGTATAGTGTCTGTTTGAAGAATCGTTGTGTTGTAAAGAAAAACTGGTGGGCATGTTTCACATCGAAGAGTAAAAGTAATGTTGCGATTTGTCGTAACTTATATGGACTTTCCTGATATTAAATGTAATTTTGACAAGTAATGCTGTAGAGTCAGTGAAGCATGAGTTGGATTTTTATCTCTAGTTAAAATTGCTGTGTAGCCTGCATATGTCGCTGTAAGAATATCAAAGATAATTGGAATGTCGTGTGTTTATATGATGTAGAGTACAATTACAATTATAATGTAAACACAAAATTTCTAATGAAATTAAAAATATATTAATTAAACAAAATAAAAATTTTAATATAATCAAAAAAAATTAATTTATTATTGGAGAATTAAACACAACGTCGAATTAGAGAATCGTGTAACTAATAGAAAATTCGGATATTAAAATTAAATATTTTAATTTATTTTGGATTATTATTATTTTTTTTAAACTGCTCAGTTCGCGCATACTCCCCAGATGTTTAAAAAATAACATTCCCGCCGCGGATTCGCCGTCAGTTATATGTTAATAACTTAGACAATTTTAATTAATAATTGAAGTTTTATTTGTTTATCGATAAAAATCTTGTATTGAAATATGCAATTTAGCATTATTTCTTCAATGATGTGATACAGTAATTTTTACCTTGGTTAAAATTGAACAAATCAAATAGTTGAAGACTAAATAAAAGCATAATTTTTGCATCCATTTTTTTTATTTTAATGTATAAGTTGGTGATCTAGAGAAACAGAGACTATTAAGAAACTATTACTGATAATGGACTGCATTATTAGTGCATACAGCTAAAGACACATGAATCGTATTTATAAACAAATATCAAAAAAGAAAGGATCAAAATTTTGATTTGGTAATCATTTTTATTCTGCAGAAATAATTTCATTGATTTTATCTAGGTGGATTTTAATTTTTAACCATAAAAGTATATGACTGTGTGGCAAACCTCGTTTCGGCTACTCAACAATGTACATTTACCATTGTAAACTTTATTGCAGAATAGTGCTAACCACATGTCGGTCGATATTCAAACTTCACTAGGATCCATATGTCATATCACATATTAAAACCTTTTTTAATAATGTAATTAAATATAAGTAAATTGTATTATAAATGTGATGTACTATATCACACTGTAACTACATAACTTGTTTATATAAGTGTACAGACTAGAGTAAACAAGACTATTACTCTAGCAACTATTCTTTATGATACGAAACATAGCCGCTAACGTTAAGGGAAGAACAACCCTTAAAGTTTTCGACAATAAAGTACAGTGTAGAATATTCGACCAAAAAAAAAAAGGATGAACATGCAGGAGAATTTAGAAGGCTCCACAATGCGGAACTTAGGGTGCTTTATCCGGAAAAATAATTCAGGCAACAGCTAACAGTTAAAATGGGCATATATTGGAGTTAATAATAGCTAATCAGTTTTAGGCTGTCGGTTAACGTCCAAGAGATAGACCCGAGACGTAGATGGGAAGATTGCTGGACTGATCTTGGGAATTTGTGTTTTGACTGTGAGGGTAGGAGGGAGATTTGTGATAAATTCTTTAAACCTTTATTTGTTTATTTATTTGTTATTTATGTATTTTTAATCGAAATATGTTTTTAAGGAAGTTTTGTAATTAACAATAGCTGTTATAAACATAATATTAAAGGAATTGAACATGTTATCTTTAAATAATGAAGCAATAAAGTAAGTTTCTTATAAAGGATGAAAAAGATAAGATTTTATTGCTAGAAGTTTCACACCCCGCTCGCGTGACCCCGCCTCAGGTAGAGTTCTTTAAATGAAGTTATTATAACTTTTTTGTGTTCGATATTGTTTCGGTTAATTAAGCCATTTCAGTAGGAAAATGTTCCACGATAAACAAATACTCGCTGCTTTAACCGTGATTAGCATTCATCTTATCCATATTATTATCAAAACCATACCAAGAAATACAAAAAATATTTACTATATAAGGAAAACAATGTATTTATTTTACTTTATAAATTGTACTTCTAGTAAATGAGAGTAATGATAATTCTAGTGGCATGAAAGTGATTTTGAAAAATATTATAAAATACAACCAGTCTATGGTTGTACTCTAATAAAACTCCAGACCATATTCTTTTCAGACAAATCGGATTCTAAATTATCGAGCTAGAAGTGCTCCTTCGTGCACTACTTAGTGCATACCCAATACTGGACATGTTTACAACATTTCACACAACCCATTGACGGATACCCAAAAGGCCCTGGATGAAGGACTTGTTATAATGTTATTTAATTTATTAATTAGTATTCAACTGTTTCTTTTCTTTTCTTTTTTATTCATTATTTTATTAATTTATTTTCTGATTCTCTCTATAGGGACTCTACTAAACCTTTCAATTCTTCTCATAGCCATTCCTTCGTAAAATCCTAAATGCTCCTCAATATTTCACAAATAAACTTATCCATAACGATCTAAATATCATATTTGTTTCAGATATAGCCTAAACAAGATACCTACCCTTCCATGACAAACTACATACCATACTAGTCTCACTCGATCTTCACCATTTTTCGTTTGTGATTACGCACCACGAAACCCATTGAACCAATCTGTACCAAATATTAACTACATAGTCTCCAAATCTGAAGGAAGGTTATAATTAAGTTTACATTTTTTAATAATAATGTTGTTAAAAAAGAAATAAATATGTGGTGCGCAGTGAGGTTTGAAAATTGACCGACAGGTGGCGATTGCTATTCAAGAGATGTTACAAAGGTATGATATTTTATAAAACTAAAGACTGATAACAAAATTTGCTCAATTCAATTAAATTGTTATCAAAACAGCTATAAATATGTTCTGTGACCTATGAATCCCAGAGGAGTTTAACTTGAGCAAAATACGGCTAGCGCCTTACTGCCACAGAGTTTGCAATTGTAAAACTATTAAACCCATCTGTAAACTTCAACTACATCATTTTCATAGTTTTGGAAGATTTCCAACAGTAAAGTTTGCAAAAATTTAAATGTACGATGTTGAGCAGCAGAAACGAGGTCTCATTATCATAAACTTTTATGGATAGAAATTAAATTCCAATCAGATGAAATCAAAAAAATTACGTAAAAATTATTACGATATAAAAATGTCGATACTATGCTTTTTGGTCTCTTATGATTCATGGGCCTTTTATTGTAAGCACTGATAATGCTATGCATTATATGTAAGTTTCTTAATGGTCTCTGTCCATCTGGATAAGCAACTCATGCATTAAAATTTAAAAAATAGATGTATAATTATGCTTAAGCGTAATCTTCAAACAACTGATCAATGCAATTTTAACCACTTTAAAAATTACTGCTATTCGTGATAATATCATTGATGTAATAATGCTTATTAATTGCTTGATACAATACATGATTTTTATAGATAAATAAATAAAACTTGAATTATTAGTTAAAATTATCAAAGTACTTTACTTATAAGAGCGAGCGAAGCCGCGACGGAGGATGCTAGTTTACTATATATAAGAATAAGTAGTGAAAAAAAATCTAAAAACTTTCAGAACTATGGGAACTTTGAATAATTGGAAATTTCGTAAACAATTTATAAATTCCATAATTATTTAAGAAAACAGTCATTCCATTAGTGAATCTATCCTACCTGTATTAAATCTCTAGTTCAAAAGTCAATCGAGGATGTTGGGACAGAACGGTGAGTCGTACGGCAGAGGGTGGGGGGAGCCATCCGAGTGGGTTAGTTAATAGCACTGCGGGGACAATTAGAGCTGTTACCTCCTCCCATTTCTCCTCTCGACCAGTTTTCTTACGGCTCTGTCTTTGTCGAGAATCCTCTCCATTATATATCTCAACAGCACTTTCTCTCAGACAATTACCATTCTCCTGATGGAGCATTACGTATTCGACGAAGAGACTCCCCAGCGACTTAAGACGGTTAGGAGAAGCATCCAAAAAGCATGACCCAAAAAAGCTTCACTACTTGTCTTTATAAGTTACTACATCTCCTTTTTTTAAAACTATTTATTTACAACTGCACACACGCATAAATACAACTGCACAACCTCTATAAAACTAATCACTATTAGCACACAAAAGTTCTACATTAAGTCACTGTGCTATTTTCTTTTCAGACGCCTAGGAGTGTTATAGGGAATCGAGTGGAAAGGAAGTTGGGAGACTAATTGATCCGAGTGGGTTTAAAAAAAAAGAAAAGCTTATTTGGAGGGATAGGAATCTGGTTTGGGCCAATTCAGCAACATATGAGATATTGAGATCATTATATATTTTTAAATTGGACATAGGTACCCTAGACCCCATTCTCTACACGGTGTATACAGCTGATATCCCAACTAATACTACCACTGCCCTCACCACTAACGCTGATGACACATGTGTGATATCAGTAAACAATGATCCCTTCATGGCCTTCCAAACACTCCGACCCCATATCCTAAGCCTTCAAAAATGGTGTCAAAAATGAAGAATCAAAATAAATTCAAAAAAATTTCACCAAATAACCTTTACCCTTCGTCGTAAACTACGGCTACCCGTCCTACAGTATCCTTTAATGATATTACACTATCCCTGTTGTACAGATCCGCTACCTAGGACTCCACTTGGATAAACGTCTAACATGGAATCCACATACAAGACTTAAAAGACAAGAAACTGGCCGTCGTTACAGATTACTTCAACATTTATTAGACAAACGTTCAAAGCTCCCAATTAATTACAAAAGACTAATATACATGACTGTGATTAGACCTATCTGGACGTACAGAGCTGAGCTTTGGGACTCCACTAAACCATCCAATTCATCTCGTATCCAATCCTTACAATCCAAAATCCTTCGAAAAATCCTCAATGCTCCTTACTTTGTCAGCAATAAACTTATTCATATAGATCTTAATGTGCCATATGTTGCTGATATAGGCCAAACCAGATATCCATCCTCTCATAATAAACTCCATAACTACTCAAATCCCCTAATTCATCAACTTGCTTCCCACACTATTCCCGATAATCCTCCGAGGCGTCTAAAAAGAAGATGGCCCAGAGACCTTCTAGTGTAGAAGTTTTATTAAAGTGCTACTGATGAGTAGTTCTTTTCAAGTTTTGTCACGTTACTGTAATAGTTAACAGCACATTTACTTGATGTATATATTTTGTACAGTTGTAAATTTCAATAAATTGTTTAAATAAAAAAAAAATAATAAAAATAAAAAATGTGACATAGTAAGAGCATTGCGTATTTTGGATTGTACGGTTTGGATACGAGAAGAATCGGAAGATTTAATGGAACCACAAAGCTTAACTCCGTATGTCCAAACGGGTTACAATTACAGTTAAGTAAATGCGTCCTTTGTAACTTATTAGAAGATTTGAACGTTTGTCGAGAAAATGTTGTCTACTTATCTGAAACTATAATCAACAATAACAATATATAATTCAATTTATATCCTCCTTTACAATAGACAATAGACATTGGGAAATGGTGGGATTTAATTATTTAATATTTTATTTAAAAACATATTAGGTAATCATCTTCGGCTATTATTATCGGATTAATGGTTCTATGTTTGGTTATGTTAATTTTTGATTTTCTCCTATACAACGGGTTATAACTTGAATTAAGGGCATGGTCAATATATGTAGAAAATAAATTGTTTGTAGCTATTTCTACTATGGTACTTTTCTTGAATAATAGTTTTTAAGTGAATTGTTATTTAGTCAGCGATTTACTTTCAAGTATTGATGATTGAAAAGAGACTAAAAATGTTATGAATAATATCATGATTCTGCAATAGTGAGTTACATCATTATTTTGGAATAAACTCATTCATAAAATAACTCAAACCCACAAAGCAGGTTTATCGTATTTAAATATCGTACAGACTCCATTACTGCGTGAATACATGCGGTCTCAGGGAGGAGACATTAGGCGTAAATCAGAGGCTCTAATCTACTTTATCGGGGCAAGTACTTCCATTTCACGCCTGTGTAGTCGGAATCCTATCGCCGCATTGAAAGCGGTCCCTCAAGCTTTTGCGCTGAGAAATTACTGTCTTACTCGACAAAGGATCTAAATGGAGGAAGGGGAGGGGATCGGAATTGATTTTTGAATTGGGTTGGTGGGTGAATGTCGCAATACTAAAAATGTCAACAAGATTAAAAATATCCGATAAATTAATATATTCAGATTTCAATAGACCTTTCATAACCATTTATGTGGAAGATAACTTAGTAATGAAGAAGATTATGTAAGAAGTATTAGTCTAATTACACTTAAAAATCATTATCAAAAAGAAATTAAGGGACGAGGTAGCCGAGAGGACTAAGACATGTACAGCAGATATTTAAAGTTAAGCACTGTCGAGCGTGGTTAGCACTTGGATCGGTGACCGCCCTCTTGGCCACACCACATAGTACACTTATTCAGGCTAATACGGTGTGGGTTCGACTCCCGCATGGGGGCAATGTACTGTCCTCACCCTGAGATTCACAGGAAGGTGAGCGACCCTAGGGTCTGACGCAGCTCCTGGTTTCAGGTTGGGGGTTGGGCATAGGGCTCCTGTATAAATCTTCATATTACAAAACCTTCAATCAGCCTTGGAAAAATATAACTGTCTTAAAACGGTAACAACACCAGAAGAACTACATGCAACAAAAGTGGAAAGCGGTAGGAAGCCCAAGATAGGCATAGGCGGTTAAGGCTCCACAAGGTCAGTGAAGCTAACCGGAAAAAAAAAGTTAAAAATCACTAATAATAATAGTAATTTCAATACCTATATGTGATTTTAGTAAATAAAATTCTTAAACCTTTTGTAGGCCGAGTAAAACACATATTTATAATGGACTTGAGTGGCCGCGTATGGCTCAGTTACAAGAAAGGTCGCGCGGATGACAATAGTCATGCACTAAGTTTTCTGGTGTTTTAGGAATAGACATCTTTTTAATCCCTTTATTTTAAAAAATACTTTACAAAGGATAAGAGAAATAAATTATTTACTCAAAATAATGAAATATAAAGAATGTACGTAGATCATTATCAACACATACTAAGTTGAAAATAATAATTACGGGGAAGGTCGCGTGAATGACAAACGAAATAATTCACTCAAATAGCATAGTGCATGAAAAATATAGAAGAAGGCATTCCATAATTATAACAAACACACATTGTATTAATTTTGCTAACTAAAAATAAGTAATTGAAAGTTCACGTGAAGGACAATTGTTAGCCAACCAAAACAAATGGGGATTACAAGTCGGGAATATCAAATAGCAACTAACAGAGGCATTGAGACTATTCCCTAGCCTCCCTTTGCAAAATCTAGGCCCATCATATTCATCCATGCCAAAACAAATATACAGTAGCGATGCAGTGGAGGACTATAGTCATCCGCGCGACCACTCGAGGGTTAAGGCCGTTTGATAGTTCTAGGGATGGTGAAGAAATAATGCTAGGGAGCAACTGGGTCACTTTGTATCAGTGACGGTCGACTATATATATTTATTTATTTTTTTTTTTTTTTTTTTGGGGGGGGGAGGGGTAATTAAAGATATCACCGTTAGCGAAAAAAAAATGTCACATCGTTACTTTCTAAATAAAAATAATCCTAGATTTCATTCACTCAAGTTTTATATAAATTAAAATACTTTTTAAAAAGTTACGTGACACGTAACAGTGAGGAAACAAATGCCACAATTATTTTATCTTTGCGGTTTATTTAAACAAACAATTGCTGTTCCAACAAGTGTAAATATTGATAAATTTTATTTGTCCAAGAGATTTTCAGTTCGTTTGTATAGCGCGATGGCTGTGATATAGTGGAAATAAAATAGTGGGACATATTTGAATAATAAACTTAATTACATTAAATATTTTATTTCAGATATGTTTGTGAAGAGTAAAATAAATATTAAAAAAAAACACAAATTGTTTATAGAACATTTTTAATTTATTTGTAGACCGTCAGAAGCGTTAACAACGCTTGTTTTGTTTCCTTGGTATGGTTCCAAAGAATTCTGGTATCTTAAATAAAAATAACTTGAGAACAATACCTTCTTTGATGCCAGGTCTCATTCATTTTTTTTCCTAATTTTCGGAAACAGTTCCTGGATTTTTAGATAAACGCGTCCTGGTCCTTCATTGAATTCAATAGGAGGCTGTTTCGAATTCGGCCTAGACAAGATGATATTTATTTCGTGGTGTACCATTGTAATGAATCCTGACCTTCCCACTCCGTATAGAATAGGTTGGTAACCTGTAGGATAACCCGTCCTGTTTGTTTATTTCGTTTAACGTCCTTCTCCTTCTCTCCCTTTCGAGTATATAAGGAAATATTTTTTAAACTAGAAAATTAAACACAACATTGCCCATAAAAGCCGGTAAAGAAAACGTTTTAATAATAAACAATAATAAAACTAAATACATGGTTAGTAGTAGCAAAGACTGTAATTTCGGCAATATTGATGTTTCAGAAATAAAGATTGAAGAGGTAGAGCAGTTCATGAATATGGAGTAAAAGAAAAATGAAATTCAAGAAGAAATAAACGAAATATTACCGAACCATTTCAAAAATTTAAAATGAATTAAAACCCAGATAAGTTTGTTTTAAAGATATCTACTTCTTTATTAAGGAAACGTAAATGTGATATGCATAACTTACAATTTTTCTATTCGAATCTTTAATTTACAGCTATTTGAAAAAAAAAAAATTGAAATGCTAGAATTTTTTGTTTCAATTAGGCTGATGAAATATCGAAATCTGATTTGTAGGCCGAAATTTTACATCAGTGTATTTATCCAAAACAGTAATATTTTGGATAGACAAGAAAAAAAAGGTTTAGAGAACCCAAAGACTCAATGCCTACACCACCAATCTCGTTTGATACCCAAAATCCTCTTTTACGTCTCAGACGTTTACGCGACCCAACGAAGATGATTACCTATTAAAATTCGGCCATTATTAAATACAACTACTTTAAATGCCATCGCAGAATTATCTGAACAATATTTACCGGCTAATTCTTCCGTGATTCCGCATTGTGGAACCTTCCAAACTCACCCTTAAGTTCATATTTTTTTTTAGCAGTAAGTAAATATTCTACGCAGTAATTCATTTTCAAAAACGTTAAGGCTTTGTTCAGGCGTTTTGTATATCCTAATTTTTAAATCGCTGGAGAGTAAAGCTTGAAATGCATAGCTTTGCGAACGAGAAATAACAAGCGTTTCTGGCTTTTAATCCAGTCTTTATTTCTTATTGAATTATTTTCTTCTATCAAGGAGTATTTCTTTAATTTTTTTTTTTTTTTTTTTTTTTTTTTTTTTTTTTTTTTTTTTTTTTGTTTTTTTTTTTTTTTTTTTTTTTTTTTTTTTTTTTTTTTTTTTTTTTTTTTTTTTTTAACACCAGAAGAATGTTAAGTAAATTATATTATTGTATTTAATGTTGATGGATTGTTACTTTTAAGTGATACATTTCAATGTATTGTTAATATGAAAGATAAAGATATTGTTAAACATTATTTCAGTCTGAAGATGGAATATGGTGGTCCTGAAACTTGTAACTATGTAATAAATGTTTTAAGAGGAGTGTTCCTATTGAATTTTATTTTTTCTTAGATATTTTACTTGATATTTAAATATTTTTGCTTATTCAAATTTAATTGCTGAAATATCTATATAACCAAAATTATCACCGTTTCTATTTCTAAGCATATGTAATTCGTTTTATTGGTATTAATTATTAAACCAATTCCTTCACCAAGGAAAAACAGACATTTTTAACTATTTTTTTGATTATACACCTATCCCTTGCAATATTAATTTAGTTTAAATATTATTATTACATACCATTTATTTATTTTTAAAAAATATATATCGTTACTTAAAGTCATTAAAATTATGTAAAAAGAAGGAAGAAAGAGCTAGAAAGAGGGTAACGGACCCACTGATATTTAATTATGCAGAGTAAGGATGTACTAGCCGTGGTAAGGTGAAAAGCAATTCAGGGGCTCCTAGCGGAGCAAGTAAATTCAGAATTAGCTGGGAAGCTGGCTCAGGTAAACAGCTCCTAATTTATGCCATAGCTCCATTTAAATACTGTTTATCACTTTTAACATTTAACAATCATCTAGCTCTAGAAATTCTAAACAATTTATAGTTGTAAGCATTGAATAATTTATAAATAAATAAAAAAAGAGTTACAAATATTTATTTAGCTTATTGGATAATCTAAAAATAGATACATAAATATATTATGTATAGGAGGTAAAGTTAATCATCCTGTCAGGGATCAGCTGTTTGGGGATACAATGTTAATACAACAGCTCTGTATACCTAAGGTGACCAGACGTCCCGTTTTGAACGGGACAGTCCCGTTTTACAGGGACCTGTCCCGTTGTCCCAAAATATATGCTCGGGACGCTTATTTGTCCCGTTTTACAAAAAATTTGGTCCCATATGTACTTTTGACAGCATCGAGTTTGCTTCCTAAAGTCCATTCATTTGTGATGAATGGATTAACTAAATTGAATCTTTAAAACATGAAGAATTACCAATGGATAACTCTAAAGGAAGTTCATGATTGGGAAAGGATTGAGGAGGGGATTGACGTGATTGCTAGTAAGTTTATCATGCTTAAGATTTCCAATAGTGAGATTTTTGACGAAGTACGTGAGAAGAAGTACGTGACACAGAAAAAGATTTTCAAGTGGACCGAAGAGAAACCTTCTCTGGATCAGAGATGGGTTGAAATATTTCTTTATTTTGCAAATCAAAATGTCCCTATCAAGAATATTGCACTGATGGTTTCATTTTTCAAACGCTCCAGTGGAACGAGTTTTCTCAATTATTAATGACATTTGGTCACTAGAAAAATCTCAAATGAAAGCAATGATGCTAGTAAAATGCAACTTTGCAATGGGTTGTGTACAGTTTTTTCGATTTCATCAAACAAAAGCCTGATATTATGAAAAAAAAAAATTCACTCATCTCAAAAATATGAAAAATAAACATTGAAGTCAGTATTTTCGACAATATTTTTTTAAAAGTGATATCAAGTTTATTTCTAAATGTAGTGTTATTGAATAAAATAGTATTTCATATATATATTGGTAAATAGTATTTTTTTAACGGTGTCTCTAACTTCCCCGATATTGAGGGTCCCGTTTTGAGAATCTCATAATCTGGTCACCTTATGTATACCCCGTCCTGATGAAACATTAACAAAACGATGGACAGTCAATAATTCTATATCCATGGTGAATAAGAGTATGAAATAGAATATAGAGAGAGTAAATATATAACATCACATCCTGTTACCTTCTCAACATATTTTATTTCTTAATGGAAACAATTGTTAATATATTTTATTTTTTTTTTTTTATTATCCCTTTTTAAAACTCTTATTTTCTTGTTTTATTAGATTTTATAATTTAATATTTCACATTTTTCACCTTGCACTGTAACTTCATTACATTTTAAAAAATTTAGAGTTGAAGAACATGTTAGATTTTATTTATTATTTATTAACCCTGAAGAAGACATGCAAGACAGGTCGAAACGTCTGCACTCCAAATATAAACTTTTTTTTTTATTTAAAAACTTTTACGTGTTTACTATACTTCACTGTATCCCTGACCATTAAGCCCTAATTATATTAAGTTTAATAAAACAATATATCAAAATTAGGCAGTTAGAAATTGTTTTTTAAAAAACAACATGTACATACATAGAAAACTTATATAATCGATCATTTAACTCAAGAAAATAAACATAATGAAAAAATAATCTTTATTATCAGATACGTATAAGCTGTACAAAATTAATTTTAGGAAAATGCATGACAAGAGATATGCAACTGTAAAAAGTAGTAATTAAAATTAAAAAATGATCTTCTAGTAGACGTACGAAAACCAGAAAATAAAAGAATCACAATATCCTAGAAAAAAAAATGAAACCAAAAATAATAATAATTAATAAATGAAAAAAGGGACAGAGAGAAAAGAAACTATCATTTAATGAACTGTGATTTCAAAAGTAATATTTATACGTACTTATACGTAAAAAAAAAAATAAATAAAAAAAATAATAATAATAATAATAAGTGTATGTAATATTTCTTCCAGTATCCAATACAATGAAAGTACAATGAAATTCTCAGATAAATAAAATATAAATCGACAATAATTATGTTTTATTTATATGTTTAGATAATTTTCAGAATATATTGTATGGTTGGATTTATTATAATCCTTATTACTTACTGCTCTTGTGCGAGGCAGATCATAATATTTATTTAATAAAAGCAATGTTAAAAAAAAAATAAATAAGAAAAACTATAAAGAGATTACTAAGAAGGTAAAGATAAAACAAACAAGGTTATCTATTTAAATCAGCAATATCAGAATTATCTCAACTTTTAACGGATTTTTTATTTATTTATTTATTTTTATTTTTATTTTTTTGAGATTGGCTCGAATTAACCGGGCAGTAAGAGAGAATGTTAGTTTTTGGGCAGGGTAAAGGATGCAGTGTTATCTAAAGGCTATGCCGATGTTTTTTCTTTTCTGTGGCGGCTCCCTCGAAAGATAAACAGAGACACGATTCGTGTTTACGCATTTAAGTGGTCCTGTTCCAAAATACAACCGAACCGTGTTTGTTCCCGTCCGATGCTAATTCCCGCCTTTTCGTAATATTTTACCGGTCAGCTGAGCCGATTCTGCAACTTGTAAGGGAGTTACGTTTCAACCGTTGAAATATTTTGTTAATAATAGTAATAAAAAATATTATACTTATATCATGGCTTTATTTTTTAAAACTATTATAGTAATTTATGAGGCATTTTTGAACAGTCAGTTAAGTGCTTTTTGTGTTTTAAGTTTGCGAATTTTGGGTTATAGGTATCGGTAAGGGTTATACAGAGCTAATATTATTTCCTTTTTATTTTTATCTAATTGACTCAGTTATGAAGCTGTTAGAGAGATGAATACTAATTTGTGAATTGTTGTGGAAAGAATTGTATATTTCCTGAAATACGATTTTTGCACTTTGGTGACTTTTCACAAAAGCCACAGCTATGAGAGCTTTATTTAATTGAATATTACGGTTATTTAAAGACTTTATTTCTATTAAATATTATAAACAAATGAATAAATAATTAATAGCGTCCACATCCTATCTAAAATTTAATGGAAAATAATCCTCCATCTCAGCCCTACTTAAATACGTAAGTCGCTAAACCTAATAAACAACTACTTATATTCAATTGCAATAATCTGAAATCAAATTACTCATTCGGAAAAAATCTCTCGCAACAGACTGATTATGCCACTTTTTCAAATTTTCAAAAGCAGGACGTTTCCCTTAAATACGGATAGAAAGCATACCTTTACCTCACTTGGGCTCTTTCATAAGTGCCTGTATAAAAGTTTACTTTTAAGGTTAATTTGATTCATAAAAATAATTTCAAATGATTATTTCAGCAATGTAAATATAATAAAGAATAGTTTCGAGTAAATAAAAATGCACGGCAAACCTGAAAGGTTCGATGCCGACACCACCAATACTCATCCCACCCCATCAAAACCCAAATCCACTGGATCATCCTTGCTTTAATACTTTCATCTATGTATCAGTCTCCCCTTATAGACGCTTCAACATTGATTTAATCCTTTAGGATTCGGTTAATATTAACGAATATTAATATTAATTAAAATTATTTGCGAAAAAGCCCATTGGGACTACGCATATTACTCAAGAGGCATGCTTTTCCTTTCTCCCTGCCCACAATTCCTTCATTCTTCTACTGTGGGCTTATTTTCTCTCTTGGGACTATGTTGTTCCAGTCTTCTTCTTAGGTTTCTCCTTCCGGTCAACATGCCAATTGTAAATTTTGGACCTGAAAACTAAGCGATTTGGAGTATCCTCTGGTGTTTAGGATCAGTTTTGATTTCACCAATCTACTTCATTGGGTCTGTTTTCCTCCTTACTCCTTTGTTGGTAGAATTCAATTATTTGTCTAGTAAGCCTCGCTGGGTTCATTCTCTTAATGTGTCCAAAGAATTTCAATTTGCGTTTTCTAATGTTACTGTGAATTAAAATACTAAGTCCTTTTTAACCGTCGCACTCCTATTACGTGAACTATACTTGTCATATAAATGTCTTGCCATACCTATAAAGGGGGTACCCTTAATTGCAGGAAAAAAATTTGCTTTAACATGGATGCTGACCACGTCAACTCCCAGTCTAATCGAAGGTCTTGAAACAACACAACCTCATCAAGTTTCGAACCGAATATCCTTCATGGGTTCTAGTTGGTGCAGGTTTCGATTACTATTAAAACCCTTATATTATGAACAATTAAAATAATAATACGAATAAGTAACTGCACTGAATTTTCATATTTATATATTTTATGAAAAATATTAATTGAATTTAGCGAATGACGAATGAAAATTATAAAAATTAAACATAATTGCTAAGCTTTTGAGTTTTTTTTTTGTGTTTTTTTCAATCCTTTTTAAATTGTATTATTTTCAATACAGTTTTTTAAAATGTTGAAATTAATCTGTTAAATAAATTATATATATACATTGTTTTGTGCTATTTGTAGGGCAATATGACCAGAGGTTTCGGATTAATACAAATCAGTCAAGTACCAAATAAAATGGAAAATGATTCAAGTAAAATATAAAAAGCAATTTCAACTGGAAAATAAATTTTAAAAAATCTAAAAATATCCCTAATCCCTCCTTTTATTATTCCCTAAATCTCTTACTAATGATATGCTTCCCGTTTTGATGTTCCAAAAATCCAGTGACCATATTTATCGCCTATGTAACGTTCCAAAAACGGTTCAACAAAAATTAAACTGGATTTGTTTTATTAGTCTAGTAGAAAAGAATACGATAGATTACTCTATATGAATTTCGTACGTTATATCACAATTTAAGGGAAAAATAGCTTTATAATGAACATAATAAATAATTATTTCGAAACTAAATATTGTGTTTAAATGCAAATATAATAATTTAGTACAACAAGAACAGGTAGAATATAAATAATATTACGCTATTAGAATCATGATGGACCGTTATTGTAATTTATACATTATCCCTGTAATTGAGGGCAGAATGCAATTGTCAGTCGAACTATTTATACAAATGTCCATGAATATTAACCAGCCTGGCAACAATAATAATAAACTCAACGCTAATGTTACGGATGAGAACGTATTAAGGTATTTTCTTGTTTTTGTTACAAATAAGCTTATAAAATAAGGTTTATACAAAAAATTACTTTCATCAAATTCATGAAACATAAGAATTACAAACAAGTTTATCTTCAAGTTTATTATTTTTTTTTCCAACAATTTATTTTTTCTATAAAACATTAACCTAAGCTTATTCATTAACAATCGATTGCCATGATAAAGCTTTTATTTAAAAAAAATAACTGAAAAAAAACACCGTATAAATATCTTATTTTTTAAACCAAATTATTTAATTGGAATAATAATAATTTATTTACTTACATTACTTAATAATAGCAAGTTGGGGTACTAGTAGATTCGAGTCGGTATGGAATTTACTATTATTGACAGGTATCTGGTTTGGGTCAAATCAGCTACATATAAAATACCTTGGGATCTTTATAGATAAGTTTGTTTGTGACATGATAAGCAGCATTGAGTAATTTACGAAGGATTGTAAGGATTAGATACGAGAAGATTCGAAAGGTTTAGAGGAGCCCCAAAGCTCAACTCCGTATATTGAAATGGGTCTAGTTACTGTCATGTAAATAGGTCTTTTTGATTAATTGGGAGCTTCGAACGATCTTCTAGTAATTTTTAGAGTAACTGGAAACGACCAGCAGTTTCTTGAATTTTGTGTGAAATCTGGTGTGTAGATTTAAAAAATTACGTTAAAGTAGAATATCAGTTGTTATTTTTTTTTGTTCTTTTTTTTTCCATTTTTGTATTATTTCATTCTAATTTTTTTTTCAATAGAAATTAGAACAAGTGAAAAGTTTCACCATCACTTTGCCCCACTAATCTCTACTTCAAGATTATTAAAATATAATAATATAATTAATAAGAAAAACATATAGATGCACGATGTTCTAGCAGCGTGTCACGTAATGCATTCTTATTAATTAATTACAAAATAATAATGAAAGAGCTAAATTGATATATTTTTAATATAACTATAATATATAAATACGAATTCGATATCAATAAATTAAACTGAAGTAGCAATTTAAAACAAAATTTTAAGCCGTCATCTAAAGCAATACCTTGACAATCTAATATATGGACAAACTCATAAATTTTATAATATACGGAATAAAACCGAAACAAACATAAAATATACAAAAAAAAATATTATATTTCTAGATGTCATATATCGAAGAACAGTGGGGCTTTCAATTTTCGATTAATTTGCTTCAAAACATCATGATAGATGGGAATATATAATATTCTAATTGACTGATGGCTTAATAATTACTGCTATAGAGGGCACATTATTGAGGTATTTCATTACAAGAAGATAAATATTATAGTAGATTGAATTTTATTATTAATCATTATTTTTTTATATAAATTTATTGAAATTTGCAACTGTACAAAACATATACATCAAGTAAATGTATTGACAGCGATTATAATAACATGTTAAAACTTGAAAAGAACTACTCATCAGTAGCAGTTTATTAAAAATTCTACACTAGAAGGTCTCTAGGCCATCTTCGTTTTAGACGCCTCGGAGGATTATCAGGAATTGAGAGGGAAGAAACTAGAGAAACTAGTGGTATTGAGTGGTTATGGAGCCTACTATGAAAGGATTGGTATCTGGTTTGGGCTAAATCAGAACCATATGGAACATTAAGATCTTTATGGATAAGTTTATTGGTGACAAAGTAAGGAGCATTGAGGATTTTTCGAAGGATTTTGGATTGTAAGGATTGAATACGAGATGAATTGTATGGTTTAGTGGAGCCCCAAAGCTCAACTCCGTACGTCCAAATAGGTCTAAGAACAGTCATGTATATGAGTATATTGTAATTAATTGGGAGTTTTGAACGTTTGTCTAGTAAATGTTGAAGCAGTCTGTAACGAAGGGAAGTTTCTTGTTGTTTAAGTCTTGTATTATTTTTTAAAATCATCTTAACAAATTAAATCAACATTATAAAGGCTTTTGCACTAACTAGAATATGTTTTTTTTTTCTAGGTTCAGGTCGCATAGCGGAAATATATGAATCGAATGATTTTAAAACGTATCAGCGAAAATTTTCACGTAAAGTACAGTAACTACCCTATGTGCAGATGGATTTATAGGGGATATTCTCTCCGATACTTCCCAGTATTAAACTTAACGCGAGATAAGGGGACTATAATATTGCTTTAACTTTGTTACTCAGTTTATTACATTTTCTATTTTTTTAATAATTTATATTCGGCGACTACTATGATATATGTTGACTTCTACGTATGTACATTAAGGTTATCAAATACTAACCACTTAAATGTATAATAGGAAGTACAAAATTATATATTTTTAAAAGTAAATTGAATTTAGAAAGGGAAATTTCTATATTTTCAGTTATAATTTTTTTTTTTAGGTTAAGGAATTAGATTTTGAATTCTTCGACTATTTAACATTTAAGCACGATACAAATTAACTGCCAATTTACCTACACTAAAGAAGAAAATTCATTCCGTTCCCTTAGAAATTCACTTACAGGGATTTGGCATAACAGGTCTTATATAGCCTAAACTGTTTAATGGCGTGATGTTAATAGATCTAAATAAATCTACTGAAATAAAAATATATAATATAAATATAATAACTATATAAGACTTTTTTCACTTCATATCTCTGTAAAGAGAGGAAATACTTTTTACATATTAGGAAGTATTTTCACGATTCCATTTACTCAAAGCTATCTGAAAATTTCTTTATGTGTTCTGAAAACACAGTATTTACTCATCATTTAACCAACAAATTTATTGCCACGGATTTCTGTTGTTAAGAAAAATCGTGAGCAATACCAATTCGCTACTTTCCATTCTTGATTCAATAATACTAAGGCAGTCAAAGGCTGACCTAGGTTAAAGTACGTAAGAGTCCAATTCCTTGAGAGCACGTTTACTGTCAGAGAAAATATATGTCTTCTACCCCATTGGTTCCCTTCTAAGCAGCTGCCTGCCAATTCATTGCATTCATCTCAACTGTTGGCAATGGTATCCAAGACCCAAAGAGACTGCAGTTGGAAACGTAAATTACCACTCTTAGGTTTCTGTTGCGTAGAAAATATGTTAATAAAAAAATCGAATATTGTCCATCGACTTCCACTCAATTGTTTTTACTTACCTTTAACACTTAGAATTACAACAGAAATTCGTAACCAGGAAAATTACCGGTTAATGGTAAAATATACTATTATATACATATTTGTTGATCAATATCAGCGATACTAAACCTGACAATCAAGGATGAGAAAAATACTCAACAGCACCTCTACATGTCACGATAATATGAACAATGGTGGAGCAGAAAAATAATAAAAAGATAAATCAATAAATAAATAAACATTATTTGAACAGAACCCTTTCCCACTTTTTTGAACTTCTTAATATTTCCAGGTCTGTCGTAGTCATGTTCAAGAAGTCTGCCTTATACAAAGTGTGCCTATATGCTCATTAACAGAATGTATATGTAAATCTAGTGTGCCATTATGTTTAAGTGATTAGTCTTAATATGTTTGCATAATGTAATTTTTTAAGATGCGTAATATCGCTGTACCGAATATTCATCTTCTAACAGACAAATAATACGAATTAGGATTGTAAAAACACTAATTAAATGAAAGAAAACAGTAATTTAAAAAAAATTAAAATCACAAAATTTTAAATTAGTTTTGTTACATTTATTACAGTTTTCCATTAGATGGGACCCTGTGTTAGTCTTACAATTAGTGTTAGGCAAGATGCATACAGGAAAAACTTGTTTCTAGAAACTTGAAACTGAAGTTACGTGCAACAGATTAAAGTTAACGTTTCATGAAACGCATCCTATGTTAATCTTGTCTATCTGTTGCAAGTAACTTCAGTTTCATGTTTCTAGAAACCAGATTCTCCAGGTGATTTCCGCGTGTGGGCACCAGGTCTACTATTGAAGGTAAGTCATAAATAATGAATTTTATTTGTTTGTGTCAGCCCATTACAAAGATGGACAGCAATTGAAAACATATGGACGAAAGTGTAATGAGGTGATGTGGATTGATACGGTGTTTAGCGTTAAGAAAAACAAACAAAAAAAATAATAATAAAAAAATGGTAGCTTCTAGGTGGGGGAAAAAAAAAAAATTAGGAACATTATTTTCTGTAAGATAAATTTCTTGGTAAATAATCCACAAAGACCGGTCGAAAGCAGACATATCACGGGCCTGCTATGGTCTCGGAATCAAAAATCCGATTAAACCTTAATATGAGTGTATATCTATACAAATATTGAAAAAAAAATAAAAATAAAAAAAGGTTTTTATATTTCGTTTTTTTTTTTTTTAAATTTCTGTTTTGATATAACTTCATGGTTGGATAATCGTGAATAATATTAAAACATATTATTTTATAACATTCATATTTATAGTTATAATAATTTAATATTACTTATTATTACAACAAACTTATTATGATTATTAAAAAAGTATGGAAAAAAATAATTAATCAGTACAAAAAGAAAAATTAAAAATTCGATGATTTAAATAGTTATGATTTATTACAGCTAGGGCATATCTTTCAGAATTTATTGTCACATTAGAACTATACCGCATCGAATACAAGACGTAATTGACGCAAGGGGCGGTCATAAATGTTATTAATTTAAAAATTTTCAAATTTAAAATTGTTTGGTAATATTTTTAAATACTTCTATCTATTATATTTAATTTAGTTACTATTTATAATAAATTCCACGGTTAAAGTATATTGGGATATAAATATCTAAAATATAATGAAACTTTTAGCAGAGAAAATGAAAAAATTGGGCGGAATTTCCAGCCTGTCAGTTTATTTCAATAAAAGCTGTAAAAGGTTTATTCCTAGCGTTAATTATTCAGTCTGCTTTAAAAATAGGAATTAATGATGCCTACTTAATTCCGCCCATTTATGTAGGTACGGCATTCTTGGTTCGAATCCCGATAAGAGGGTAACTTTTATTGAATTTATTTTTAAGGAACACAATCCATTTTGACCAGACTTGGGCATAATTTAATCAAAACCATATATATGACATCTAATTTCTCGGAATCATGATTAAAATACGTACTTGATTCCAGGAAACTGTCAAATATTTAGCTATGATTAACTTTTGCCTAACTCTGATTTTGATTAGCATACATTGGTGACCTAAAGGGTATATGAGTTCATAATGGAATAAATTCAAAAAGGAATATAAATTAAAAATACTTTATTAATATATACGATAATTATAAATAAAATTAAGATAAAAATTATCTTCATTAAAAATAAAACAAATCTAACCACTATTAGATGATGACGTGTTTATCATAGAACTAATCATGAAAGCCATTGAAAGATAGAGATACATTAAAGTTTATTGCAACCCAACTACACCCATTATCTGTTCAATAATATTCCCAGGGCAGAAAGAAGAAAAGCCAATTCCGAACAGAAGAAATCGCTATTTTACTTCCAACGATAAAAACAAATCTCTTAAAGAACAGCTGTCGAGAGGCAGTACCTAGTCTGTATTTTATTTGGAATCGTAAAAGGGTTGATCACGGAGTATGAGGTTTTCCTATTTCTTTCCTTCCTCTTTGTAAGGACAAAACATATCTCAAGACCGAAAATACTTTTGTATTGCATGCCATTCTTCTAAAAGGAAATCGTTCAATCAAATTTAAAACAAAATACGGCGAAAATAATATGCTTGACTGTATGCAATAATGATTGAATAAGACGGTTAGGGATGCAGTCAGGTTTGTAAAATTACAAATCCAAGTTCAAAAACTCTATATATGGAGTTCTGAAGTTTCAACCAGTAAGGCAGGTCTTCTTCAGGGCTAAAAATCACAAAAAACTGGATGTGATCAAAATGATACGAAAGTTAATTAATTTAATCTGATTTTAATGTTGATGTAAATGAATTTACTTTATCCAATTTTGTCTAATCCATTGTTATTAGGTTGCCATTTCGTATATAAAGAGAGAGAGAGAGAGAGAGAGAGAGAGAGAGAGAGAGAGAGAGAGAGAGAGAGAGAGAGAGAGAGAGAGAGAGAGAGAGAGAGAGAGAGAGAGAGAGAGAGAGAGAGAGAGAGAGAGAGAGAGAGAGAGAGAGAGAGAGAGAGAGAGAGAGAGAGAGAGAGAGAGAGAGAGAGAGAGAGAGAGAGAGAGAGAGAGAGAGAGAGAGAGAGAGAGAGAGAGAGAGAGAGAGAGAGAGAGAGAGAGAGAGAGAGAGAGAGAGAGAGAGAGAGAGAGAGAGAGAGAGAGAGAGAGAGAGAGAGAGAGAGAGAGAGAGAGAGAGAGAGAGAGAGAGAATGTTTACCCATACAATTTTATTTTTATCGAATAACAAAACGTTTCCGAAAATATTCCACCAAACAGAACTTCCACAAAAGAGAAAAATAACATAATAGATTGAACAGTAAACGGAACGTTATAAAAATAAAAAATGTATATAAAATAGAAAAAAAATAAGAAATTCCGATCAATGTAAAAAGTAATGTTTACGTTACCAAACAGAAACGAACAATATTAAATTTGGTGACAAATCGATGAATTAAAAAATGTTCGAATTATAAATAAAATAAATATAAGGAAATTAAAGCAAAGATATCTCTCAACATTAATTTTATATTTCACAAATTATATTTATACAACCATATGGGCGACATTTCATGGCTTTGCCATTTTTACAAGCCACAAAAAACATAACATAAAACATAGATAACAATTTAATGAAACTGTGATATGCCAATCGTAATGATTATTTTTTTCTTTCTTATTTATGAATAATATATATAATTATATTATCATACTGTATTACCTCAACATCTCTTCATTGTTAACAAATTTATTTTGTTTAGTCTCGTCAATCATTACAATCAACCAAAACATATTTCTGCAATAATATATAAATTTTATAAATATTATATATACCATTATTACTGAAGTAGCAACATTTATTTATATATGTGTATAGCAATATAATATTTATTATATAATATAAAGTATTATATGTACCTTATTTAATAAAATATCTGAAGTATTACTCAAAAGACATAATGTGATGCCTTGCTTGTCTATACTGACAATGATTTGTTTAATTTAGAAAATCTTAAATGGGGGAATGATAATGATTTAAAAACCATTCTATCATAGTTTATGGCACGATATAATGGTAAAAGAATATGTAAGGGATGTAGTAAGGTTTATAGCAACACATTCTAGTTTTAAAAAATTTATATAACTAGTATCGACGTTTCGAACTGCCTTGCAGGTCTTCTTTGGGGAGATTGTTGCTTGGTTAAAGATACGACAATTGCTCATTTTGGATGTGTAGTTTTAGTTTATAAATCAAACTGCATCCTGACCGTATTCTTCAAGCATTAAACATGATTAACATTATGTTTATTTAATAATTGTGATAGTATGTGAAAGTAATAACTTTTTCCAACAAATTAATTAATTCGAGACTTGATTGGGGAAACGTCCTCATTATATACAAATGTCGATTTGCAGACAAGAAAAGATACTCAATCCGACAACTCATTTTTTTTTGGAACATTAAAAGTCAATAAAGCGTGGTTATGCAAATAAATCATTCTTGAACCAGCCTAATTTTCGAACAAATGATTCCGGAGTTGAGCACTTGAAATATTTACAGGAGGGATTACGTAGTTCTGAAAGTTACCTCGCCTCTGCGTAGGCTTAGAAGGAAAAGTTTGAAATTCGCTGGCTTCATATTGTTAAATGCATGAGACCGTGTATTAAATGACTTTAATAACATGAAATAAAAGTTTTATGACCTGATGCATAAGTGTCTCTAACTGTTAATTTAATGAACATGAGACAATAAAAATATTATTCAGTAATGATCATTTATCTCCAGAAACTTAAAAATTAGGATATATAAGACTATAATACAACCAACGGTTCTCTATGGATACCAAACGTGGCAAGTTACGTTAAGGGAAGAACAATGCCTTAATGTTTTTGAAAATAAAGTACTGCGTAAAATATTTAGTCTAAAAAAGGAGAACACACGGGAGAATTGATAAGGCTCCATAATCCGGAATTACGGGGGTTTATCCGATAAAAGTAATTTATGCGCGACGATTAAAATGGGAATTTATTGTCATTGGATATAATAATGACAGAATACAAAAAAGGATTTTATAATCATTTCAATCTACGACAAAAATCTAATTCACCAAATCTGTCCTAGTAACAAAAGAAAAACAGAAGAAAAAAAATCGTTAAGTTCTACATATTATAGTTGTTCACTGGAGTGAATACATTTTCACAATTCTTCTCAACTATCTCAGAAACAATCAACATCAGAAAAAATGATAAATGTCAAAAAATAAAAAATGAAATTTTATATTTTGAAAATTTGTTGTACTTTCATTCTTCTTTCATCCAACTCTCCATTGGTTGTGTTTACTGAAATCCAGAAATATATATTTTTTTTTAATCGGAGATTTTCGACCTTCGTTGCTGCGATAAAATAAGAACTTTTAATTACTACGTTCAAGAACAAATCTACCCACGTTCGACTTAAACTTTCACAGAGATTACGAAATGCTAATTTAAAAAGCAATTATCACTAAAAAAGCAATTTCTAAATAAAAAATTAACGGATAATCAATTATTTATAGCTAAAATATAATTTTTAAAATGATTTTATTGGTATTCCTAATTGAGAAAAAATAGAGCTAATTTTTTTTTTTTTTTTACCTACAGCTCTTCATTCACACTTGTTATTTTTACTACCAAAAATGGAATTAAAACTTAAAAAAGTTAAAACATGTGAGGTATGAGGTATATGAGGTAAAGAAGAACCCAAAGGTAACTCCTATTATTTTAATACATATTTATATTCAAGTTATTTATTCCACATGGGCTCTCATGTAGCTCTTTTTCAGTTTTCTACGGCTTTATACGTGGTAAATGACTTCAAAGAGAATAATTAAATTTAACTAAATACAGACTACATTAAAAAAAAAAGTCAATGCAGTCCAATTAAGTTAACAGGGTGTAAAGTTATTTTCCCACTTAATCCCTTAATATGCATCAATAATTTGTTATTTTAAAAGAAAAAGAGTTACATTTATCATACCCATCACCTGTTTATTATATATTGTTTTTTTATTCTTTAAGAAACTGCTTTTATTGAATACACATTAAAATCTTCTACAAGAGCAATGAATAACATGGATGGTTATGACATCAATTTTAAAGTCAAATCAAGCAAAAATCGAAATTTTACCGACCGGTAAAAAAAAAAAAAAAAAAAAAATCGAATTTTTGATCATTATAATCAAAATCAATAATATTAATAAGGGAGTAGAAGATTTTTTTTCCATTACACTAAACAGGTTGGTTTAAAAACAATTACTTATTGTTAAACAAGGCAGTTATTAGACCTATTTGGCCATAGCGAGTTGAGCTTTGGGGCTCAACTAAACCTTCTAATTCTTCCCGTATCCAATCCTTACAATCCAAAATCCTTCGAAAAATCTTTAATGCTCCTTACTTTGTTACCAATAAACAAACTTGGCACTCAACTTGCTTCTCACTCCATTCCCGATAATCCTCCGAGGCGTTTAAAAAGAAGATGGCCTAGAGACCTTCTATTGTACAATTTTAGTTGAAGTGCTACTGATGAGTAGTTCTTTTCAAGTTTTTACATGTTATTGTAATTGTTGTGAACACATTTACTAGATGTATATATATTGTACAGTTGTGAATTTCAATAAAAGAAAAAAAAAATTATTGGAATATGTCTCTTATGTATATAAATGCTTGAGACGAGAAGGCGGACGAATGAAAAAAAAAAATGGAAGTTATCGGAAATAACAGATAAAATTACGATATGAGCAACGAGTTTCTGAGGTAAAGGAAAAAATATGTACATATTACGCATTAGCCATTGTAAGTTTAGTCACGAATACCTTCTGCGTCATTTACATACTCCTGCGTGTGGAAAATGACATTCAATCAAAACTGTCAACATGTCCTACAAGAATGTTCATCCGGGAAGAAATGGGATTATCATGACACATATGTTGCTAGTTGAAGTTCTTGAAAAGAGTTAATAACTGTAACTTAATATAACTAATAATTCATTGCCCATAGTTCATACCCCATAATTCATTGTTATATGTAGTAGAAAAGAAAAAACAAAACTAAATACTATGATAATGAGATATTGTGTTATATAATACACTAAGATTTTTTTCTATATGTTAACAAAATAATCATTTATGCCAAGCTTCGGATCTACAAGATGACATTAGACAATTCAGCTGAGCCTGTAGAATCCTGGAATATATTGTGTGTATATTAACTATTTTTTTAAAAATAGAAATCTACAGTCTTGTATTGAAAATAAGTAAAAAGTGTTTTATTATTAATAATTATACTCAAACTCACGCAAATACTGTAAGTACAAGTTCGGAGGATACTATTACAATTTCCTTATCATATTCATGGTTTTTATCGCAAAAAGTGGGGTCAGCACTGTGCTCCAACTGTCTTGATTTTTTTTTTACTTATATTACGTATTCCGTGATTGCAAAGACCTTTTAAACTCTTAAACCTTTTAGCTGATAATAAGAGTGTACTGAAATGTCAGTATAATAACCCGCGTTAAATCATTGGGCAAGTGATCCAAAATTGTAAAAAGCAGTCTTAAAATATTTGTTTTAAACAATATTTCAGGTATAAAACATCTATAGAATTTCGTAATTATAATCAAAAATAAGAAGAATGTTTTAAGATGAGTAAATGCATTAACTGTTCAAAATAAATAATACATTAACTGTTTAAATACAAAAACTGTTTGATATTTTGATTGAACTGGGGATACCAAAGAAATTTGTTTAATTTAGTAAAGATTTGCATGTCCGAAACATTTAATAGAGTCCGAATCGTTACTTTCTACTCTGAAAAGTTTGAAGTACGTTCTGGTTTAAAACAGGGAGACCTCTTTCTCCAGCATCATTTAACTTAGCACTACAATACATCATTAGGAAGGCAATGCTTACGGGAAAAGGATTAGAGATGGGTGATCAAATTCCGGTTCTTGATTATGCTGATGATTTGGTACTTTTGGGAGAAAAAGAGAAACTATTAAATTAAAAGCAACTACGATCATACGAAAACCGGTCTAGTAATTAATACCGATAAGATGAAATATACGGTTAGTAGTAGAAACGGTGACAATTTCGATGATATAGATATTTCCAGGATAAAGTTTGAACACATTGAGCATAGTCTATCATATCAAGGAAAAATCAAATTCAAGAGGAAATAATGGTAAAGTTAAAAGCCGGCAATGATTGTTATTTCTCGGTTACAAAACTACTTAGTTTGCGCTTACTTTCCAGAAATTTAAAAATTAGGATATATAAAACATTATTCTACCAATAGTTCTCTAACGATGCGAAACCTGGCCGTTTACTTCGCCCAACCTTCGGGTTCGCTAAGCCGTTATTAAATACATTATCGTTCGAAGTGTTGATGGGTCTAGTGTGAAGAAGACGATATGTAAATTTTAAAAAAAAAGAAAAAAAAAGCCAATGAACTTTTATATCTGTTTTACTTTAAAATTTGTATTCAGGATTTTTATTTATTTATTTATATTTTTTTTTTCAGTTCGATAAAAGTCTATTATATACGTTCGAAAATAGTCTCAGTAGAGAAGAGATTCTACAATATGTTTCCAATCAAAAACATATTATAGACGATGTAGCGACTAAATCTTTATAAATTTCATCAAATATTCTTCTTATAGGTCAGAGGATCACGATCAGCAACAACCATTTCTATAGACTTGATGCTGCAACATCGTAGTGCAGAAGTGAAGTTATAACATCTATAAATATAGTTTCAATATAAAAAAATATTGACAAAAAAAGATTATAAAAAATTGCCTTTTGACTGAATATAATAACTATTCACATAGGTTGAAATGTATAAATATGAAAACAATAGTTGCAATATTTTAAAAAGTTTTACACCAAAACTTTAAAGAATTGTCTATATTTTCAACTGTAAAATATTCTAGGTAGTTAATTCAATGAACAAGAATCATTAATTATTAATGATTTATTAATTAATAAAAAATAAAAATCAAAGTTTATACGGTGTTTTAAAATATTTTTTATCAGAGAAAGCATAAACCTATTACGAAAAAAAAAAACTATATTTGTTTGGGAATTCGTTATATAAACTTCTATAAAATTTAAAATGATTCAACACAATTGACGAAGTCAGATATTGTATCGTATTCACGGAATATTCAGTTAGGTGCTTTTTACGAGGGTTAAAATACAACAGGATTTCACAATTAAATTCATTAAAAACAGTAATACTTCAACGGTATTAACAACAACAGACGCTTTATATATAAAGTTCATTAGCTAATATAAATTCATTTGTTAAGCTCAGTTTGAGAGTTTTGAGTTTCAAATAAAATCAAAAGTGATAAAATATTATAGGGAAAAGTGATGAAGAGATCATTTTTCGAGGGCCAATTTAAACAATTGAATTTATAATAACCATTAGTCAAACGACTTCCATCATGCGTACATTTTGTTTATATATATTTCCTGCATGTATATTTTTCTTTATATAACTTGATTTTATAAACCTGATAGGTCTCACCATTAGCACGTTACATAATTCCTAAAAAATGTCTAAATTATCAAATAATTATTTTTCTACTTCTTACAATAATGCCAAAAACTTTACAAATAAACTCATGATACTTAGTAATATTAAAAACTGTAATGATTAAAATGTAATTATACGCTATGATTTTTTTAAAATAATAGCACAATATTTAAACCATTTTTTTAAAAATTAAAAAATTGTACGGGTTTCTTTATAGCCCATAGGCATCTTTAAAACACAAATATGTTTAAAGGTTAGTACAAATAAGGTATATTATTTGTAATATTTAGTATCAGAGAGAATGCTTTGTTCAAAAATATTAAGTAACTCAATAAAAAAAATATGGCTATAAGAATCCAATAAAGGAATTACATATTCAGAGGTTTTATATGAGTTATAAATAAAATTTAAATCATTGAATTGTTTTTTTCCCCCTTATAATTATTTACCTTCAAATTCCATTAAATTTATAGTATGAATATTCATTTAAATATAAATAAGCTACATTTTTTTTTTAAATTACTAAAAAAATTATTTTAGTGATGTGAAGATATTACTACTAAACTAATGGCGAGTTAAAGTCTATTATTATACTATACATACGTACTCCAAGTTTTGGATATTAGCATTAAACAATAATTTAAAAAAAAATTGAAAAAACAGAATAACAATTTAATCGATTATTATATACCACATTACCTTTCGAAGAATATGGAAGACGGTTTCCGAAAAACTGAGATGGCGTACGATAATTACGATAAGGGCAGAAGCCTAGCACAACGCTACAACGAACTTCGAAGAAGCCAGTCGGCTACTGAGGTTTCGGCTGCCGCTCCACAACTCTCGTCTGTGTTCGGCAATTTCCGCCTGTCGTGTAGCCCCGCCTCCTTTGTACAATTTATGACAGTTCGCGTCTTCTCCTTATGTAAGGCCGTGAAGATCGAAAAACAAAAAATTAAAATTCATTATTGATTAAAATAAAGGATTTAATTGGAAATATTGAAAAAATGCGTGTAATTATAACTTGAATATATAGAAATTGTAACCAGCCTGACATTCCTGTAGAAAGATAACGGAGGCTCTTTTAGAAACTCTGTAGATCCTTTAATAATCATTAATTAGATAATTATTTATAAGTCGGTGATTGTGACGTAAACAAGAAAACGGAAATAGTCCTTTTGGTGTGGGAGAAATATTTGTACTATTGTATTGTATCTAAAATATTTGTACAGTCTTTCGGGATGAAATTTGGAAGATACGCTCAAACAGAGAGCTGAGAGATCAACATAGTCGCGTACTCCAAAAATGCACGATTAACGTGGTACAGGCACTGGCGTAGCGAGGGAGTGTGCGAGTGTGCAGAGCACATAGACCACGTACCATTAGGGGCCACATTTATTCTTCAAATTTTTTTCTCTTTTTTTATACTACTGATTACAGATCAGTAAACTATTTTTAATACCGATAAAGATGGAAGTAATAATTTCAACACTGATATGGCTTATCTTTATTAACTTAATCCTAATGTTTATGTAATTTGTAAATGAGGAAATTATCGAAGTTTGCAGTTTTTTTCCGTTGAATCCTGGCCATTGTCCTTTACACCTACTAAAAACGAGGCAAACATTATAATATTCCGCATTAACTTCACTGGTCAACTTCTAAATCGTGATGTTAGTTTCTAATAACTTTATAGCAGCTAAGTTTTGCATTTAATTTAATGTGTTAGTGGTCAAGTCCTGAGCTTCAAAGCGTTTTTGAGTATTCAGTCAAAAGTTCACCATGGACAAAAAAAGAAAATTCTCTTCTAGGGCTGAAAGCAGAACAAATAAAAAAAGAGACGGAAGAAAAAATCAAGGCTCTGCCAAAAATTTCTGCTTTTATCCACATCAGAACCATCAACTTCTAAACCTGAAGAGCCTTATCCTGGAGTAGTAGACAAAGGAGTTAAGAGAAAAATGGAACAGTTTGAGGAAGATAAGATTGTCAGCGAGAGAGAATTAAAAAAAAAAATTACCTGTGAAGTTTTCAAAAAAAAAAAGTTCAGTCTTCCCTTTTTGAAAAAGATCAACAGATCGAAATATCGATAAAAATGGTTCACGTCTTCATTATTTATGCCTTCTATCGTAAACTAAGAACTGTATAAAGTCGTAAATATATATATATATATATATATATATATATATATATATATATATATATAAATATATATATATATAGGATAGGGGTAACATTTAAAAGTTCGTACACAGGTCACCGAAAAGCTACGCCAGAGGGTTCTACGTGGCCACGTTGAAAGGGTGCAAAAGCTAAGATTCGGGCAGAGACTGAGGGGCTAGAAAATGAGAGTTAGAAGATGGAGGAAAAAAGCAAAGGATCGTCAGGAGAAACTACGAATCGTGGAGGCCAAGGCTTTTAAGAACTGCAGAATCCATCAATGAGTGAGGAGATTTCTTAAAAAGGAAACAACAGACAGATGGTAGTTTGCATGGGAAATGTCCAGTTAAATTAAATTACATTAAACAACCAATAAATCCATGGCATAGATCTTACAATTACAAAGTTCTTACCCGGTTTAGTATAGGCTATACTACCATCAGTCAACACACTCCTTTTTTACAAGTAGCCATAATAATACTAAACCAAAGTAATTTATTAGTTGTATATTTTTAAGAAACGAATTATTTTACTGTAATAAATCCAGGTCAACTAATGTAGACCCGCTAGCCGGCTTTTATACAAAGTGTACAACCAACCTTAAACAAGGTTGTCCATCTCTCTTATGGATATAAGATCCTCTCTAACATCCTGTTCCAGCGTCTCTTACCCTTAGCAGACCAAATCCTAGGACCCTACCAGTGTAGATTTAGACGGGAGAGATCTACAATTGATCAAATATTCTGCCTTAGAACAATCCTATAAAGGACATGAATTTTAAATTAAAAATTTGTGAACTTTAGGGTGGATTATGATGATGATGAATAACATTAATCGGGAAGAACTTTATAGGGCCCTGGAGGTGTACAACATCCCAGATAAATTAATACATCTGGTAAAGCTGATCATGAGAGATGTGATATGTACTGTGTAGATTGGTGGGCAAAGGACGGAAGAGATTCCCTAGAAAAAAGGACCTGCCTCCTCTTTAATCTGGTACTTGAGAAGGCAGTGAGTGATGAATTCGAAATGAAATGATAAGAAATTTTATTCTGGGGTCATTACCCCTTAACAATAATTATAATGAACAATTAATGGCGGTCTAGCTGCCGTTTGTATAATTTAGAAATATAATAAAAGCAAGAAAAATTTAATTAAGGAATTGAAAAGAAAGTTAAATTACAATATAAAGTAATAAAAGTAATAATACATCACACGAAAAACAAATTACATCTTAAGGTTAGAAATTTAAAATAAGCTAAGAAAACAAAAATATGAAAAAAAAAAATTCAATGAAAAAAGTATTTACAGTAAACAAAGCTAACAAATATAAATTATGCGGAAAAATAATGTATCTTGTCTGATAAAATAATATAAATTATGCCGAAACCAATTATACAAATTTAGTGCAATTTAGGATGGGCCAGCTTTAGGCGAATGCAGATGACGTGGACGTCATGGGACGGTCATTAGACTCCATCAAAGAGGGTTCTTAGCCCTGTTAAAGGCCGCCAGAACACGTGGGCTGGAGGTGAATGAGGGGAAGACTAAACTCATGGTCACTGGAGAAGTACCCCGACTTGAGGCCGGATGAGGCCATTCCTAAAAGGCTGTTAGTGGAACATCTGTATGGCACGAGAAGAAGGGGAAGACCGAAGCTAAGGTGATCGGATGGTGTGGCCGCAGACGCTAAAAATATACTGGGAGTGAGGAACTGGATGGCGGATGCGCAAGACAGAGAAAACTGGAGTACGCTGGTGGAGGAGGCCAGGACTCGTCACCGAGTTGTAGTGCCATAAAATAATAATAATAACCCTAAACAAATCTTGAAGTCATAACGAAAGCGAAACTACAATCATATCAAGCATCGGCTGAGTAGCCGTTTCGTTAGTATTTTCTTTAGGATACATTCATTTGGCATCCGTGCGAGATGTCCTAATTTTTCCACTTTGATTAATGTAACGATATTAGGCTCGTTATAGAGACAATAGATCTATCTATTTCTACACCATCTCCATTGTCCATTCTCACAGGCGGATTCATAATTTCTTTCAAAAGATAGGAAGTCTCTTTCATCCACCTTTGCCTGATAAGACCAAGTCTCAGAACTAAAAATCAAAACAGGGGTGAAGATGAGGGTTTTTCAGAGGATGAATTAAGTGCGCTGCGAGATATGTCCGCTAAATAGGTTTGAACGGAGTTTATAATAACAATGATTCGCTGAGATCATACTTCTTTGCGTCTCCGGCGAGATTCTGTTGATGCGAGACGTCTTGTCTCAGGCTCGAGAGCATGCTTGAGGCAGAGATAAGATCTGCCAACGATGTCTATATCATCAGTTAACACTAGTAGTTGGACTGTTATGTTGAACACCTATATTCAATTCTTAATTCAGTTTTATCAACGTGGAAGTTAAAAAGGACGCATGCTAGAGCATCTGCTTGCCTCACTCCTCTTACTGCCGAGAATCACTTTCCTTGGACTTCAACAAAGCATTCGATGCATTAAATGCTCATCCTGATCAGCCGAACAAATTTAGAAGGTATTTAGAATATATATGTTTTAAGCAAAATACAGCTTCGTTTCAAATAACCCTACCTAATCAGATTATTTCAACCCAAATTTTACTTATTAATTATATGCATATAAAATTAAAGGGTTTGGGGTGAAATAGGCTAGGGGTTGTTCTGACAACAAATACATTTGTAAGATTACCGTTCGGTAAGCAATTTTTAAAAAAAAGTAACACTTTTTGTGCTCAAATGTCTTGTACATAAGGAAATTTTTTATAAGTTTCCAATTTACATTATCGTACTATCAATATAAACTACTGTAGCCTAGGAAAAAAATATCTTTTGCTGAAATTGAGTTACAGAATAGAAACAATTCAGCTGATCCTCAAGCCGAAGAGATATGAATTTTTTATAGGGAATTCCGAATCAGGAGTAGCTTATAAAACAAAATAAGATACAGCGGAGAGAATCGATAAAAAGATTATTCAGTGATAAGCGGATCTGTTGGGGGATGTATAGAGCCGTCCCAGTTGCGGGACATGTCCCGGCCCTATACCTCCATAAATGCAATATAAATAATTCACAACTTACCTTTCGGGTCAGACGTCATAAATTTCCTCCTGACAGTTCACGTTTCTTGACTACTCCCCTCAACCGCAAAATACTTTCATAAAACTGCGATGTCTTCTTCCATCGATAAAGTTTACTACAATTTATGCCCTACTTAACCACCATGTCCCTACCAGCAGGCGAATAGAAATTGGTCGAAACGCCGATGCGCTTAGATCGATTGGCCAAAGAAAGAAATATGTCTTTGGTAAGATGATATCTAAGTTTGAAAAATAAATTCTTATGAACGAAAATTTGACAACTCGAATTACCTTAAATTTTGTCTTATAAATTTACACATTTATTTTCCCATTATAATGGGGATTACACGGTTATGCAAGATTCATTTACATATCAATCTCATTTTTTACACAGAACGTTTAAGGTTATGCAATGATCATTTATATGAATGAGAAGAGGAACACTTCATGTTTCCAACCTGTCAGAATGTCAAGATCGAATCAATTTCAAAAAAGAGCTTCAAAGTAAAACGTCGAATTTTAGATCTTCACAACAGCTAGAAAAAAGTTATTTAAAAATTTAATTATCGGATCTCTGTGGTTTTTTCTATGGTCATGCAGGCGATTGCTTTGAAAAATTTTCATCTTCATAACTTTCCCTGCTCCTGAAGGATATTGTAAACAGTAATCATGTATATCTACCGAGGTTCGTTCCTTCACAAGTCATTCAGATCATAATATAATCATAATAGATACATTTAAATTACTAAATGAATTTAAAAATATTGCCATACATTTGAATAAATTAATTTTCAATATTATTTCTAGATCAGGATTATTCCATCTTCAAGCTAAATCTGTCACTACCAGAGCTATAGCAGCAAATAATAACACTAGGGCAATATTTTCAAGTCTAAAGAGTTTTCCCTGGGAAGCAAAGATCAGGTTGTTTCAAAGCCTAGTGGAATCACAAATATTTTACACCAGTGAGTTATGGGCATTAAGGTATTTAGAGGTAGTAGAAAAAGTACAATCGAACTTCTTAAGAGGTTTATTGCATTTACCTTTCAATACTCCAGGCCATTACGTAATACTCGAAACAGGTCAAGTTAAAATAAGTTTAAAAATATTTAAATGTCTTATAAAATGGTGGATTAGTATTCTAAATATGCCAGCTAATCGAATCCCCCGTACCTTATACAATAAATTATTTGAACTTCATATTGCACATCCTCAAGAAATAAAATATAACTGGATTGGACAACTAAAAAATTTATAACTGATATCAAACAATACTTATTTTTGGGAAATTCAGGATCCTGTCCTAATGAAGAAGAATTTAGGAAAAGCGGTTGGAGAATATAAAAACATGTTAATAGCTCAGGATTTAGAAAGAGTAAACAATTCTACCTTTAATCCCTACTATAAGGAAATAAAACCCACACACATTACTGGTGCCAAATATCTCCTTTTAAATGCCCCTTTTTACAAAATAAGAATAATGTCACAACTCAGGCTTGCCTCAGATAAAAAAATACAGATTTATTATAAAAATGATGTGTACAAAATAGACTCCAAAACCATATGCAACTTATGTAATCAAAATGAAAAAGAAAGCTTAAACCATATTCGATTCAACTGCCCCCAATACCTAATATTCAGGCGGATTTTTTAAATTAATAATAAAATAAAAAACGTTCCCCATAATATAGCCACGATTTTAACAATTGAAGATGAACAAAAAATTAATGTATTATATAATTTCATTACAAATGTTATTAAACTTAGAACATTCCTTTTGAAAGAATAATGACATAACACCCAAGAGGATTAGTAACAATAATAAGATGTAATTTTTTGTTTTTATTTTAGTTTCGATTTGTTGGCATAATTTAAATTGGTTGGTTACTTGTATATAATAAAAGCACTAAATTAAGAAGGAAATTATGTTATATCAAAAAATATTGTTAATTAAGATTTTATCTTATATGTCTAAAATCATATGGACATATATTTTATTTTCCTGTAAATATGTACCGACACATGTGTATTTTGCTGTATAAATGTAACTAGATTGGCCAACCTCTATTGTAAAAAGCACAACGCTTATTCAATAAATAATAATTTCATAATTTCAAATTCCATTTCAATTAATTTTCAATATTTAAATTAAAGTGGTGTTCACAAATGAATCAATAACTAAAAATTCGACACCAGCAATCTCTGAAAAAACCCCCCAGTACTCCCTCACCCTCAAAACCCAAATTCAAAAGATTAGACTTGACACAATCCTCCAATATACTCCTCGAACGTTTACCCAAATATTAAACACTGATTAATTTTTTTTTTTTTTTTTTTTTTTTTTTTTTTTTTTTTATTTGGTTGTAATTGAATCTGACGACTTAAGACCATTTTAAGCGTCACGCTGAGTACCTCAACTATATTTACTAGATAAATGCCCTTGCTATCGTATCGTTGAGCCTTCAAAATACTTAAACAATACTTTATTTTCGGCAATCATTAAGCGTTGTTCTTCTTGTAATGCAAGCTATCACTTGTCTTACTCATTAAATGTAGGTAGAGAAATACTTTTTTCTATTTTTCTTGACAATAGGCGCGGACTGAGAAATGACAAGCTATATTTTTAGTCTTGCTATTATTTCCTCTTGAACTTCATTTTTCCTACATATTTTAAACTCTATTTAAATCAAGGACTTGATAAATACATCCATAACACCGAAGTATTATCACCTACTAACCTCTTATTTTGTTTTTCTTTAATAATTAATAGACCAATTTCATTAACGGTTTTAATGAGCGTTAACGTAAATCTATGTACATAACATATATCTTGTCTGTTTTTCAAAAAATACTTCTTCTCAAATATTTTACATCCATCATTTCATAAAACGTAAATCTACTTGTCAATCTTGCTAAAGAAATTTTCAATCCACGTTAATCAGGAAACTTTTTTTATAGGCTTCCTAGTTAAGTTATGGAAGTTTTAAATCTGTTTTTTTTTTTCTAAACAGTCTAAAAAATAGGTAAAGTGTTGATAATATTACATAGTGATAAATAAGTGGTATTTTAGTAGATTTTGTAATCTGTTTGACGCCTCGCTAAATTAGATCCTTTTCGAGTTTTATGAACTTATTTCTACGTTACTACGTACTTGGGCGTAGAAGGAATGAAGTTGAGCTGACCGAAACGAGAAAATAAATAAACAGAAGCCTTGGTAAACAGAAACCTGTATGTTACAGAAGCCATTTGTGGAATAATCTATAAAGTTATAACAGGATTATTTGCAGAAATCAAAAACCTAATATACTGCCCGCACAAATATTACAAAAACCAAAGATACAAAAATGCATTTTTTAAAATATAAATACATTAATTATAGATAAACAGTTTAGCAAGAATACGAGAGACTGCCCATTAAGGGATTCAAATTCTTTTTTGAGTAATATTGAAATTTCACTAATATTTTATATATTTTTAATAATGTACAATTCTTAAGCAGTAACTATGTAATCGACCAGTTTCAAAATCAATTTTCAAACGGATCCAGCAGATTTCCAATATTTATTATAATTACTGGTTATATAATAGCTTTAATTAATTAAAATAAACAAAAGTGTTAAGTAAATTATATTTATTTTTAAAATTAATTTTGCCGTTTCTAAGGCAGTTATTATTAAGTAATTTCGATATGTACATATAAAACTATCAAACACATGAAGATTATAAACTAATTTTTATTATCAGTTAAATTTTGAATGTTTTCTACTTACTTTTAAACTTGAATATTTTATTTTATAAAATTATTTATTGCAAAAGAAAATGGAGCATAGAGACAGACTTCCAGTAATTGTAATTATCGCAAAATACAATATCATTTCATTAATTCATTACACAATGTAAGTGATTTATTTAAATCATATCAAATAAATCGCGTGGAAATAAAATCAACAACCTTGCGTTTTTTATTCAGATTACTTCATATATAAATATATCCAAACCTATTTTCTGGAATGTGGAACTCACCTCAAACACCAAGATGTGGGGCAAGAGAAGATGTGGTCGGAGAGTCAGTGAAACATTTGAACCACGACCGTAGGAAATGTAACGGTTGATGTAACTGTAGGGACGACAGAGGCTAATTGTTGGTAACCTTAGGGGAAGGGCCCTGGGATACTAAATGTCAGGGGGTGGATAACATTTGCTCAAATGTCAGCCGAAGGCACCATAGCTAATCTTACTCATTAGCTAAGTCAGGATATCCTACACTAATGCGGGGTCACTCTCGGGGTAGACCAAAAGTTGTAGGAGGAAATCTTGAAGGCCATCTGTCTGGCAAAATTTGTATTTATAAATATAAAGCAAAATTGTTTTGAAGGAGTTTAAAAACCTTTTTATCAAATTTAAAATTTAAAACCTAACATAAAGAAATGATAAGGAAAATTCTTGGTCCAACATTTTCAGATGAACAATATAGGCTCAGAAGCTAACAAAAAATTAAAAAATATTTAGATATTTACTGTGGTATTCATAAACGCAGACTGAGTTTTAATGGACACATCAAAAGAATGAACACAAATCGTTTTATAAAAATAATATTGGAATTTTGTGAAACTAGGAGTAAAGCCACAACATACACCGTCAAATAGTTGGGCGAAATTAAAACGGACCTAAAGCTAGCAGGAATTACTCAAGAAGATATCCTAGACAGAGACATTTTTAGATCCAAAATCAACAGTTGGAAAATTAACCAAAAAGAAGCACCAAAGAAAAAGACTGGGAGAACTTTTACAGATGAAAGAAAAGATGAGTATAGCAAGAGAATGAAGGAAATATGGGCACAGAGGAAGGCAAAGAAACGCATTTAATAAATTGCGTAGTCCCAATTGGACTCATTCGAAGAATAAAAAAAATAAAAAGTAATGAATCAATTGAAAAATATATAAAAAACTTCAAGTAAACGAGAGGAATAAATTAAATGACGAGGCAATGACTTGCAATAGATATTACCTAGGATTTTTATTTGTTGCACTCCAATAAAAAATTTCAATGCCGTATCCTATACAGGTACAACTGAGAATTATTAATAATTAATTGGGAAGGAAGCATTTTGAAAGTGTTTGGCTCTTTTCGAAGCAGGTTTAACAAAATCTGCTGTTTTATAACTTTTTTCAATACTGAAAGTGAGTTGGTCATTCAACATTTTAATGACGAGAAATAATTGAATCAAATAGCCAAAATTATTTTAAAAAGCCGTTCAACTGTCCAACAGGAGAGAGATCCAAGAAGAAAAAGAAAATTGCCAGAAAAAAAAAAAAAAGTACTAGAAAAAATTTAACTGATAGAGATGAGACTAGTATCGTCAGGGAAATTAAAAGAAATCCACATTTGAATTCACCTAAATAAGCCACAGAACTATCTAACTGCTTAGGTAAAACAGTAAGTACAGAAACAGTGTGACATGCCCTAAGAAGAAATAGAATTCATGGACGATTAACTCGAAAGAAACCTTTCATCAGAATAAAAAATGCAAAAGTTAGGATGCCATTTGCAAATGAATATTTACCAAAGGTATGAGGTGAAATGTTGGTGATGTCGGCATCGAACCCTTGGGTTCGCTAAGCTTTTTATTGTTGTATTTTCTATGTATAGTATTACATGAGTGGCTGGTGATGCAAGATCCCTTGGCGTTAGGAACTGGCGCTTGTTTTTTGGAGGAATTAGGACTCTCGGATTGAAGAATTAAATTAAATAAAAATAAATAAATAAATGTATAGTAAGTATGTTATATCATTTTGTGCTCATTAAATAGATTAAAGTATTAGAAGAGTGAATATGGAATTAGATTTTAAAGAAAATTGAGGAGCAACATCTTAAGTTAACATTATTCAGAACCGAATGAATGGGATGGACCAAGTAGGTATTGTGTAGAATCTGCAGTAAATTTAGTAATGACGGAAGGTAAATAGACATTGCACGTATAAATATATGTATCGAATCAGTGAGTTCGGTAAGCGTTATTATTTTTTAAAAAATGGCAAATACCTGACCTAAGTGACCAGATAAACATTATATAGAAGCTGTAGGGTGAAATTCACTGCCAGCAAACAGTATTTTGGCGTCTTCCCTTCCAAGTTTTAACCAAGAAACACAGTTTCGTGAAAGCGACGAGGGAGTAAAGCTAGGGCTCCTTCAGTTGGTTTGCTAATTAATTAAACTTATGGCTTCAGAGCCTTCTTGAATTTCCTTCACCAGAGGTTTCCGCGGGGCATTACGGTGGAGTGAGATCTCGAATACCAACATTATTCCACGAGGAAGCTAAAAATAAAAGGATGGATCAAAATGAATACCCTTGATTAGTCCGTATCAGCCTGATCTTTTTTAAAGCCCCTAAATCCTAAGTCTTTTAGTCTAATTAAAAATAAAAAGTACGCCCTTCAAGGCTGTCGTTCCCATACCTACGGAAGGATTTTTCAATTTAATCATTTAAATTTAATTTTTCAAGCTCAAATAGGAATAAAACATTAAATATATGTACATATATATGTGTGTTTTTTTTTATAATGGATGTTTATTTTCCAAAGATACCGCTGACATAGCTTTGTGATAACTAATCATGTAATTATTTTGTCGACACTGCTTCGTACAGAATTCTAAAAATAGTCTCCTGAAAAAACAAAGAAAGACGTCAAATAGTTGAAGATATGTACTTCAATTATGAATTGGAAAAGCAAGAAACAGGATTCCAATTTCAATTTGCCTAAGCTAATGAAGCTTAAACAATATAATGGCCACAAGACAAAAGCACTTTTTTTATAAACTTTTCTTTATTCTTTTGGTATTTAAATTCCATCCTATACTTCAGAGGTTACGATTAAGGATAGAGCACGTTTAAGGGCCTGAAGGCGGGTATCCACTATGTTCGGGAACCTCCAGCGCTCCAAGATCGTAACAAGTGGTTACTAAAGGAAAGCGATGTACAGTGGCTCACAGTCAAAGTGATGCAAGTGATTTACTAAAAAAAAAAAAAACTATTTTATACCAAGCCAAATTTTGTTTACAACAATCTTTGTTTACAAAAATTCAGTACGAAAATTAGGCTACAATTTACAATAGTTAAAATTTATTTTAGATCAAATCATAAAATTAAAAAAAAAAATCATAAATCAATATACATTTCTAAGGTCACAGTGAAAATAATGAAAAATTAAAAACATCAAAAAAAAAAAAACAATAATATTTTAAACTTTAATACTTTGTAGGTAAGCCTTTATTTTTTATTACCTCTTTCAAACGATTAGGCATGGATTGGACAAGCTTTTCTATGAAAGATGGACTTATCTTCTCCCATTCTTCTTGAAGCGCCTATTTGAGATCTTCTCTGTTTGATATCTCATGTTTCCTCACTTCGGTTTCTGATTTACTCCATAAATTCTCTATGACGTTGATGTCTGGTGATTGGGGGGTGTTTTTAGTTTTGGGGCGATTATATAAACACCGTTCTCTTAGCAAGATAAGAAGAATGCTTGGGGTCGTTATCAAAATTATTTATTATTCCAAGCTTGGTTGCATTTGCTTTAACATTTTTTTCAGGATGTCATAATATAAATGTTTATCCATTGTTCTTTCAATTAAATGAAGATTTCCAACCCTCAGGCAGCCATACACCCCCAAACCATAACGTGACCACCTCCATGTTTGATAGTTGAGCGAAGATTATTTTCATGGAGCTCTTCATTTGCCTTTCTCCAGACAAAACCTCTTCCATCAAAGCCAAACAAATTAAATTTTAACTCATCCGAATATAAAACAGTTTTCCAGAAGTCCCTGTCTTTTGTTAAATAATCCTTAGCAAAATTTATTCTGAAGTTTTAATTTTTGCCATTGATATAAAGTTTTTGCCTTGCAACTCTACCATTGTATTGGTTTTTTCTTAAGACCCTTCGAATGGTTTCAGCACATACCGTTTTATTTAAATGTTTCATTACTAATTTCTTTACCAACTTTGGAACACCTAATTTTGGGTTCTTTTTTATTTGGCACAATATCCAACGTTCATCATTCCCAGTAAAACTTTTTTTTTCTCTCACCCTGGGGTTTTCTTATAATTCTGTTTTCCTTTCTAAAACGTTCAATAATATGTTGAACGATCGCAAAACTCCTATCGATAATAGAGGTGATTTCTTGTTGTGTTTTGCCTATTTTAAAATTGTTGACTACTATTTCTCGTTCACGAATAGTTGTATGCGCAACCATTTTAAGCAAAAGCTCGAACAAGACTCATGTTATTATATTCATATTATTTATTTTTGTTTTCATTAAAAGAATAAAAATAGTAAACTCGGTAGCCGAGAATTCCATGAAAGTAAACGTTGCATCTTTTTCACTGTGACCAAGACCCTACGAGTTTTAATGAAGATTTTTTTTTTCAACTTGTATAAATATAGCTGAGTTGATTCGATTACATAAAGTTAATCTAAGACAATGAATCATTATGGTTTCATGTGCATTGGCATTTAAATTTTATCAAATTGAAAATAACTAGCATCAGAAATATAAATCTTTGTTTGCATCATTTTGACTGTGAGCCACTGTATGTTAATGAGCGGCATTCTACCACATCAGTAGTGTGTATCACTTGTGTAACACCTACCAGAAACAGCGGAGGTTTGACCTATCCTTTGACGTTGGAAATATGTTAAAATAGAATTTTTAATATTAAAGAATGTGTGTGAAGCTAATTTTTCAGTATATTATTTTGATTACCTTTATTTATATTTTAATACTGATATAGTGGCTGCACAAACGTCAGGATCAAATTTGCTAATTGCTCTGAAATTTTGAACAGATACTACTAACTAGGAAATGTATCACAAGTGACCAGAAATCGTAATGTTAAGGCGAGCTGATCCTGCGCCGATATAGCCTTTAAAAACTTAAAAGAGTTTTTCTTTGAATAGGCGGTGCCACCAAGTTTTAAAATTTTTCGAAGTTTTCGCAAAAAAATTCTATAGTGTCCGATAAAAATAATTTTATCCCAGATTACAGATTATTTTTCAATTTCAAGTTCATACTGGTTTTTGAACCCTAACACTCTATTAAAACAACATACAGAGAAATAGCAGTGCATCATGCTCCCATCTACAGTGTTTGATGAAATGTTTTAGAGTAACGTTTGCGATTCCCAAATAAATAAATGAAACGCAGGACCATTGGGTTATTTATTTTCTTAAATAAGAATTATTAAAATTTAATATTTTTTTTTAACATTGAATTATTGAACAGTGGTAAGCATCAAAAAAAAAAAAAAAAAAAAAAAAAAAAAAAAAAAAAAAAAAAAAAAAAAAAAAAAAAAAAAAAAAAAAAAAAAAAAAAAAAAAAAAAAATCTGTAGTAAAACATTTTTTTCATCGCAGGAGGCAAAAATACGAGGGTGAATCAAATATAAACGGTAATTTTCAAAATTATATTTATTGAATAATATTATACAGAAACTATACCTTCAACATTTTTCAATGTAGTCTCCTGCATTATCTACACACTTCTGCCACCGATTTGGAAGCTTGAATATTCCCTGTTCATAAAAAGACTGAGGGCGAGTTTTTAACCATTCGCGCACGTGCTTTTCGACGTCTTCATTGTTTTCAAATCGTTTTCCTCCAAGTGATTCTTTCAGGGGCGCAAACAAAAAATAGTCACAAGGGGACAGGTCTGGACTGTAAGGAGGGTGTTCGAGAGTTTTCCAGCCCATTTCTTCCAATTTATCCTTGTCAACAATGCGGTGTGAGGCCTTGCGTTGTCATGGAGAAGGATGACATCTCTAATGGGCACACCTCGTCTTTTGTTCCGGTAACTGGTTTTTGCTGACTGTAGCACCTGGCAGTAGTAAGCCGCATTCACTGTTCGTTGATCGAGAAGAAAATCAATGAGTAGAACTACCCTTGAGTCAAAAAAAATTGTTGCAAGAACTTTTCCGGCTGAGAGACGAGTTTTGGCTTTCACTGGGCAGCCTTCATCCTTCCTTCGCCACTCCTTACTTGCCATTTTCGATTCGGGGGTGTAATGGAGGACCCAATCCACCATTCCTGAAAGAATCACTTGGAGGAAAACGATTTGAAAACAATGAAGACGTCGAAAAGCACGTGCGCGAATGGTTAAAAACTCGCCCCAGTCTTTTTATGAACAGGGAATATTCAAGCTTCCAAATCGGTGGCAGAAGTGTGTAGATAATGCAGGAGACTACATTTAAAAATGTTGAAGGTATAGTTTCTGTATAATATTATTCAATAAATATAATTTTGAAAATTACCGTTTATATTTGATTCACCCTCGTATTCTCATCCTTTATTCATATTTTTAAGAACATATTTTTTTTTGGATCAAGATAGCAGTGACAAAGTAATTATTCAATCAAAAAAGGAATATATTTTTGGAATAATTTACGTTTAAGAAATAATTTAAATATATTATTAGATCATATAATATAATCAGAATTTAATAACCTAAATATTCCAGAACCGGATTTATAATTTGGTTTCTTTAAATAGAATTTCAAATAAACTGTTTTGAGAATAATAAAATCATTATCTATTCAAACAGTTGAAAATATTGTAAAATAAATTTAAAAAAAAAAAAAAAAAAATTGTAGAAAAAAAAAGATTTTTGTTTTCGCTAATTAACTTTGATGAAAACCAATGTTAATCTCACATGGAATGGAATGAGCGAAATCAATAAGAAATAGAAGATGGCAGTAAAGAGAGAAGCAGCTAGACCGGGTGATATACGACTAGATTATTGGAGCAACAACAGGAAGTGCTGAGATCGTGGCAACAATAGGTCATCGATGCCGAAATTGCCGCTTTGCTGGGTCCAACAGCTGTATCCGCGCAACTTCCATATATTGCTTGATTTGCGGTGGAAAACAAGGAAGTTCCTGGAAACGCACTACCTAAAGTGATCAAGCATAACAGCAGCAAGCATACCAATGTGCAGTGCAATACGTTAAACTGGTTCTTTATTATACACAAACAACCAAATTTTACAATTAAGTCGAAAATGTTTGAAAGGGAGCATTAGAAATTTTATTTTTCTGAACAGGATATAGCATAGGTGCTGCCCATACAAGTACCAGCTATCATGGTCTTAAATTCAATATATTTTGTAATGTATTGAGTAACGCTAGTTAAAGCACTAAAAACATTTCATGGATCCAATCAGAATGATTCCCTCAAAGAACTAGCACAGTCAATGCAATTTAATATTCGGAGGGAGGGGGGGGGGGGGGGGCAACCAGTTTTGCTACTAGAAAATATCTCAACCTCTTTTGAAAAAAGGAGCTCTCAACAAACCAGTTATTCATATTTCCTTCATCTGCTACATAAAAAAACATCTCATTAGATCAATCCTTTAACAAAATATCTACTTCTAATTTTAGCATTTAGTAGAAAAGATATTCCATTTATTTTATAACTATCCCTCAAAACAATTTATACCATCCAAAAGATCATTAGGAGTATCTTATTTTACTAATTTTAAATGTTCTCAGTAATTCAATATTACTTCACACATCAAAATGATACCCTAGGAAAGACTTTTATGTAACAAAAATTAAATGAATAAATAAAGGCTTAGCGAACCCGAAGGTTCGATGCCGACACCACCAACCGTCGACCGCTCACTTCCCTCCAACCCACTCCTCCAAAATCCAAATCTCCCAGGTCGGCCCTGACGGCTCAAAACTGATTACTTTTTTCGGAATTCGATCATTATTAAACCCAACGACTTTACATGCCCATTTTAAGCGTCGCGCTGCTATTAGTTTCTTCCTCCTTTTTTGGGCCAAATATTCTATGAAGTACTTTATTTTCGAAAACTTTAAGGCGTTGCACACTGGGGCCATATATAGGGCGCTCGCGCTCAAAACTCCAAAAAGCGGTTTTTTCGTTTTATAAATTTATTTTAAATAATATAATAAAAGATAAAGTTATAATTGAATTAAAAAAGGCATATTTTTTATTAATGATAGGTTTTAATTTTATAAAATGCATTACTTTTAATAATGTACTTATATTATAAATTTAATATAAAACTTTCTTTAGCAGAATTGTCTTAATGATAAACAAAATGTGTAGAACTACAAATTGAACAATTTAATAAAACATAAAAGTAATAAAATTTACATAATATGTACCTGTAGTATAAAAATAATAAAATGTTGTAGGTACAAATATTTCGCATATCTACAGATAAAACAATAAAATATGTTTATAAACAAATAGCATTTAACATATTTTAAGTATCAATCACATTTTTAGGATTATAATTAATGAATAACTATGTAATGTTTTTTTACATGATGTCTTTAAATTATTTACCTATTTAATATTCACGTAAATTTTGAAGAATCATTTCAAATTTTAATATTGAATCAATGTTAGTTTTACCTAATGCCCTAAAAAAAGTTTATTATGGGTCTAATCAGAATTATCGGAATCCGTAATATATAGCTAGATGTAATGTGACATGCAATGTTGTTTAAGCTAGATGGTCCAATTGTTAACATGCCACAAACATCGGGGTCGAATTAATATTAATTAATTTTGCTTTTATGTTAGCATTTTTCTGAGGTTAGTTATCAATTATCAGATATTAGATTAGACTAGTTATTAGATAATAGCAGCCGATTAAAACCGTCATTAATTTTATGAAGTCTAGAAGTCTTCCTAGTAAATTGTTCACCATAAGCCTTAAAATCTTTGTTACGGGCCTTTCACTAAATTCAAAATTTTCAATATCTTGATGTTGCGCGAAGGAATTACCCTTTCGCTTTCACATTTATTTATACAAGAGCTTCTATTATCATATTATAATGACAGTTTTGCGATTCCCTAGCGCTAAATTGAATTAATCACATTCAAAGATTTAGGCTTCAAATTTTAAAATTTAAAGATTTATTTTCAATTTCGTTCATAAGATTTTATTTATTAGTGTTTTATAGTACATACCTGCTTCATTCTAGAAGTTTTTCTACTAAATTTTTTCCTGTAAGCCTTAAAATCTTTGTTGTGGGCCTTTCATTAAATTCAAAATTTTCAATATTTTAATTTTGCGCAAGGGAATTGCACTTTTGCCTTCACATCTATATTTACAAAGGCTTCTATTATCATATCACATCACAATGACAGTTTTGCAATTCCCTTGCGCAAAATTGAATTAATCAAATTTAAGTTTTAAGAATTTAAATTTTGAATTTCATCCTTAATATTTTATTTATTAATATTTTATATTATATACCTTCACTTGAACACCACATAGTATGACTTGAAATATAAAACTTTAAAAGAAAAAAAAATTAGCGTATTGAAATGGTTTGCACTTTACAATCGACTGAATTATGCTCTCTAATAATCCGCGACATAAAACGGATTAAAACATAGAAAGGAAACAAACAGAAGTGAGTGTTGTTTACTAATTGATTTGCCATATTATGTAGATTATTTTAGCCACAAAAAAAAAGTAGAAATACCCAAAAATCAAAAATCGAGTTTTGAGCGGTGTTAGTGAGGAGATGGCCCCAGTGTGCGTTATTCCTCCCTTAACGTAAGCGGCCATGTTTCGCATCCGTAGAGAACTGTTGGTAGTATAATAGTTATGTAACTGAGTAATTTTGCGACCAAGAAATATAACAAAACTTACATCTTCTTAAATAATCCAATAAATAAACTTCATCAAAATTTTATTTTTTAAAACTAAAATGATGTTTGCTGGACCAACAGAACAAGAAACGACCTCGCCTCACCTAATTTTCTTATACACAAATACACTGAGAGGCTAAAAACATAAGAACAGAAATATGAATTAGGCTGTCAAATTGGGAACTGAGGATCCACTACACCTATTTTAGGAAAAGTTCACACATTTTATGAGCACCTTCTATTCTAGCTAAAAAGGTTTAACTTAGTTGAATTTACTATTCAGGCAGTGGAACGTAACATGCTTTTGATACTGCAACAATCACTAGAGATAGACACCAATTAATTTTACTGAACAGTATAACTAGATTCGAATTTCACTAACATCACATCAAGAATAAATAATGAAGCAAACAAAAGTCAGCTGATTGTGCTATTCTGTAAATGTGTAAATACAATATTAGCATGAAATTAAAATAACAAATCTTTTGATTGATTTGTGTAACCAGTGAGACAATCATAGCTTGTTGTTAGTGATAAACATAATTAGCCTTGCAGCCCTTTATCAATTAATGATCAATCTCAAAACAATATCTTTTTGACAACAGTAAATTACAGGTAAGGATGCATATTGAATTTCAAAGTTTGGTTTAAATTTTATTTTTCAGCAGCAAATAATCATCATCATAAAACATTTTATTTTTATTTTTTGTATGTTATAAACTTTCACATACTACTGATATAATAAATTCAAAACTATTATTACTATATAAGATCTTGAAACACTACAAAAAATAAAATAAATATAATCCTGTTCATCTGATATAATGTCCTTACTTTATTAGGTATGTTATAGTAAAATCATGTTATTAATACAAAAATTAATTGTTATCAATATAATAAAGTTTGCATTCTAAGAAAAACTAAAATACCTTTAGCTTTATTTATTTTTTGCATATCCTCATAAAAATAATTTTGTAATATGATTCAACAATAAACAAGAGATAGACTACATCAACAAAATTTTCATTCAAAGAAAACATTATTCAAATGTATATAATAAAATATTTCATTTCAAACATTAGATTAATAAATCATGGTTAGAAATAATAAATTCAACTAGGTTTATCAAAATTAATAAAGAGATAAATTTATATAAATACTCTTTTTTTGAATGAAATAACCACACTGGATCATCTAGTAGTGCTATAATCCACAACAGGCCCTTATTTACCCCAGCTTTTATTTCCTCGTAACAACCAAAAGGTTTCGATCTGATTACAGTCTGGATTTCTATAATTTCTTATAAGGATTTAATAGTCTTTAAATTAAAACCATCAGTTTTCACACCATTGATGGGCATATATATAAAGTCATGGAAAGAATTTAAAATTTTATTCTAATATATTATATATAGACTTTTTTTTAATTTAATTTTATTTATTTATTTTCATTGTAAAGATTGTATGAATGTATGGATTATTACCCATATTATTCATTATCCTTGAGTGAGAAAGATTGTAATATTTATTCAATAAAATGTTAAATAATAATAATCATTATTGTTAAATTAACACAGCCCTTAACTTCATTTTTATTTCAAATCATCAGTTTTATCAGCATAATGCAGACATGGTGGGCAAAGAAATACATCTTTTTAATTGTCACTATCAGGTAGATAGCATCAGTCTTTGGGTAGACATCCATTATGACAAATAATTTGAGTAAGTTAAAATTAAAATTCATACAGATGAAATCAATAAAATTATTTCTGCTAAATAAAAATTATTATTAAAACAAAATGTTGATCCTTTGCTTTCTGGTATTGTGTAAAAATATGATTCATGGGCCATTAGTTGTATGAACTGATAATGCAGTCCATTATCCACAAACGTTACCAGAAACACTCTTAACGAATATTTCAATTACTAGTTAACATAATCATATTTTTTTCCTATGAGAGCGGGCGAAGCCGTGTCGGGGAATGCTAGTATATAAATATTGAGTTACTTATTGATTAACTTATTAATCTATTTAAGATTTGATTCAAAATTTTCTTCAGAAGTCTGCAAGTAGAGACATATGCATATTGCAGGATCCTTGAAGAATTTGGATATGGCACTAGAATTTAATCATTACTGGTGTCGATGAGGATTAAATCAACTGGAGACCAAGATTACTTTTGTTTCAATCCAAAAACTATCACAATCTGTCGAGAAATGAGCTATTCCAACAATGTAATGAATAATAAATTGCATATATAAACAAATTTAATCTATTTTCATATACACTTTATTTAGCGTAATTCCTCAAAACATTATTTATTATCACTCAAAAATGTGTTGAATGTTTCGGGACATATCCCATCATCAGACTATTCTTTTTCATAGTGTTAACACACCATGTCAATAGCTCTAAGAAAATACTAAAAGATTGGTACTTACCAGCAACACTGAATTCTGATGAAAAGTATATTATTAATCAAACACTTAGATAACTCACCTTTTTGATATCCATAAACAATAAGAATATACGTAGCAATGGAAAAATCAAACAAAAAAAAAAGTACTTGTTAGGAAAATAAAGATAATGAATTTTCAGAAGCCATTCCCTAATTTTTTTGTTTTTTGAATGGGCCAGCAGAGGACCACATGCTAATTTCAATTCTTTCTCCCTTGTTCTTTTCTTTTCTTCCAGTATGCTTTTATCTGTTCACCATGTTTCCTCTTTCTGTCCTCAGATCATTTTGTACCAGTCCTTTTCACTTTCCTGCCTTGGAATCCCTCCATTTTAAATACTTTTTGCTGAAAGTCCTCTCTATTATTTATTTCTTCGATTTTTATATTGTTTTTTTTTTTAAATCCCGTTTTACTTCATTGACCCAGCTTGCTGATTTCTTACCCCACAGATATCTGAAAATCTTACTTGTCAATCTACTATCTGGCATTCAATATAAGTGTACCAAAAAACATCAATCTTCTTTTTCTCATTACATCTGATATATTTCAGCATCACTTCGTAACTTCCAACCTTCTACTGTGTTTTGTGGGCCTAATATTTTCCTCATGACTCGCCTTAATAATATTTCTAATTTATCTAAATTATAGTTTAATGCCAGACATTCACTTGCATATAGGCATTCTGGCTTCCCTACTTTGTTGTAATGCCTCATTTTTACATTTTTGGATAGGTATTTTTTATTGTAAAGATCATTGGTAATAGCATATGCTCTCTCCATTTTATGCAATCCTCTATTGCAGATTCCCTAATTATATTTTTTTAATTTATTAATTCCATTTGAATATTATTATTAATAACAGGTTAACTATAAAAAGCCATTTATACTCATTTTTCAAAATAATATTCAGTAATCAGGAGAATATTATTAAATAATATCAATATTTACATTATAGACTATTATTTTACCTCAGTACTTAATATGTGCAGAATGTGGCCACATACATTAAGAGAAGAACAAAGCCATGTTTTCGAAAATGATATATGCCAAAGAATAATTAGTCCCAACAATCATGAACAAACAGGAAAATTCAGAAAAATCAATATAATTCAGGTAATAGCAGCTGGACTGTTATAATAGGCATGTAATGTTAGATTTAATGAGAGGCCAGTAATGAAACATCAGATAAACTTCTGAGAAGCAGAATGAGGCATAGATAGCAAGATTTTGTAAGGGCTGGTCAGGTGGATTTGGGTTTTGATGTGATAGAATGGAGTGTGTTGATCGCGCAGAGGTTGTTAGCAAGAATCATTCATGTTTACTACTTACATTATTACTATTATTATGTACTGTAAAGTAAATTATGAATATATATATATATATATATATATATATATATATAGATATATATAGAGAGAGAGAGAGAGAGAGAGAGACAGAAAGAGGATGATTTTATAACATAGGGTTACTTGGAGAAAATTTTTGTTTGCATTATATATATTTTTCTCTACTTCACCTCCAAATAGAACAAAGAAATATGAAAGTTTATTGTATGTTTAAACGTGAATTAAAATCTACAGATCATATCTTAATCACCAATGATGCTATTTCTGAAACATTACAAAATAATAATTAATTTTAATTAAATTAGTTCATAATCAAACTGTTAACATTTAGTCAAATTCAGTCATTTTCAGCACTACAATGCATTAGTAAAATATATTTCATGTAATCAGTAACCAATGACCAGTGCAGACTGGAATGCCAAGTAAAACGATAAAATTTACTATATCATTATTTCCCAACAAAAAATTTTCAAGGAGCCCCAAAAAAATTAATTTAATATCAAGGACACCCTATATATGTATAGGACCCGTAACGGCTGTTGTAAATAATTAAACAAGAGTAAATCGACTTTCAAATTCATTTAAATGATAAAATATACTTAACATTTGCTAAAACTATTTTTTCATATTATGATGGGCCTCAATCAGGTCTGCAATTCAAATCCAGATCAAATAGCATGCCAGTTTTTGTTATGTTGGTCCAAAGCAAACTAATCTGAACAGTTCGGTTACATGGATGGAAATTCAATAATACAAAACAAATCATTATTACAAGTTGTGATTTATTTTTACGTTAATATAATTTTTTCAAATTCCTAACAAAACGTTTTTCAATGACGGCTTGCAGACCCCTGAACCATCATCCGCGGACCACCTGTTGGGAACCACAGTAATAGATTATTTCTGAGGTTACAGGCATAAGTTATTATGAAACATATAAAAAAATTTCAAGTTGGTATTTTCATCTGAATCTCAACTATTCTTTTAAATCCAGTAATCGAAAAAAAAAAAAAAAAAAAAAAATTATCACATAAGACTTCTTTTCTGTATAAGACTCCTAGGGTGATGAACACAGTAACTTGTTTTTGGTAATTTTTCAACTTATTCCCTCTGAAGACATATTTATAAAACAAATTTGAATAGAAAACATTTATAAAACCTAAAATGCAACGTATTATTTCCCAATGTTTGCATTCAATGACATAATAATAAGAGTGTAAATGTGAAGAAGCCTGATACTGGCTAAATATTGACTATTTAGTAATAATGAAGAAAAGATTTTCACTCAGGTATGTTAAAAAATAACATCCTTATGTTTGGATATAAGTTTTATCCTTATTAATTATTAATATACTCATTAGTATATTAATCATTAATATTACTTCAATAACTTTAATTTCATTTAAAATAATTTAATTTAATTTACAGAAAATAAAAAATATTAAAACTTTTGAGCAAATATTTATTGTCACAAGTCCCTCAGAATCTAATTACAATCTAATCTTGAAGAATAACGTGATTGGCAAATCAAAATTCATGAGGGAATATTTTTGGTACAACTGACTAGGTCTCACTTTAAGAACTGGTTATTATAACTAAGGTACTTGAAAACAACCTTTTGTAAAATCTTAAACCCAACTCAGGGCATAACAAAAGTTACAAAGATAATAAAAGTTGTTACAAAAATAAGAAGAGTTCTCCAAATTTGTACTTTGAAAATAACAAAATAAAAAATAAAATAGAAACTAATTATTATGTGCAATCTTCCAAAACTAAATTAGGTCTGTAATTATTTAAAACAATTCAAATGACACTTATTAGAAATATCATGTATACAAAATTTAGACAGTGAACATTCACATAGCTGTTTGACAAAAAATTAACTTATTAACATGGCTGGATAAAAACAAGTAGCCAAATCATTATTACTGATCAAGTGTTTAGTAAAGCGTTAACAAAGAAAAAAATTCCTTTATTACCTTCTATATCAAAAATGATACAAGTGAATAAACAATATATACAGCATATTTTACAACAGACATTTTAGAAATTATATCACAGATAACATATTACACACATCTAGATGTTCTACAAAAATTTAAACCATTTCGAGTATGATAGTTTTAAAATATAAAAACTAGTGTACTTAATAAATGCCAGCAATGAGTAAATATCAATGAAACTGCTTTGGGCACAATCAATAATAAATTATAAATAAGACATTTATAATTAACACTAAAAAAATAAATCAATAACAATTTCACTGTCCTAATGTACAACAATATAAAACATTTTACAGGCTATTGCTATATGATTCTTTATTTGAAAATAAAACTGTAACATTAATAAAATTTTAAATATTGCATTTTGGTTTTTTTAAGTACCTAAATGTGTTTTAAAAAATGTAGTTTGTGCTAAGTTTAATTAACTTTACATTAATACAAATATACCTATGTGATGAGAAGAAACTACTAGAAACTATTTCTGAAAAATGACAGTACTTTTAGAGTATTTATTAAAATTAAGTATTGATGGCTAAAATAAGCTTCTGCTTGAGGAAAATTCATACGATATCATAAATAAATTTTAACCAAAAGATACAGAACAATTACATTTTATGACATCAGAAAATATTTTTAAAGATAACATGTTTAGGAAAATAATTGTTTAACTAGAGTATAATAGAATGATATAATATTAAATTAATATGTTAATGACAACAAAACCAGATATAACAATAATCTGGCAATAAAGCCAAACTAATTACTAAGAAAAATAGAAAATTTAAGATAACGAAAAAAAAAAATACATTTTTTTTTTTTTTTCAGATTGGTTTCTTTAGAAATATTAAAATGTAGAACGATGACGGAATAATTATTCATCCTGAAAATAAAGATTAAAATGTCAGAAAAATTCTAAGCACTATAGACAACAATACTCTAACTTGTATTTAAGTGATAAATAGGAGTCATAACAATAAAATAAAGGAAAAAATAATTTCAATCATTTAAACCAGACAAGTTTTAACCCTTTTTGGGGGTACAATGTACTACAGTACACCATAATTTGATCGATTGTTTGGAGGAGCCCTATCATTCAAAAAATTTGAATGAGATTAAAAGACAAAAAAATTGTAATAATTGAAAGTAAATTTTTTTACACATTTATTTAATATTAGAGGAACTAAAAAAGAAAAAAAAGCAAAGAATTTAAATATTTTAAAATATGTATGCTTGCCCTGAAAAGGGTTAATAGCTCTAATGGTGACATCATTTAATGTAGTCATTAGACTGGTGGCTGGATATCAACATTAGTTTGAAAAATAATAATAAAACACTATCAGTTAAAGCTACCAAATCAGTGATATTATTCCTAAAATGATTATCAGATTTATTCAACTGCAATTTGCCAGATATTTAATAATTGCAATCTACATTAAAAAATAAAATAAAATAAAAAATAAATAAATGCATAGGTTTAAGTGTGGAGAATCAATTTTCTAGTATCAGTCGAACCGAAAAATGACAGTATTGAAACATCTCTTCACCAAATCGTAGATGAGCTAGTCACATCCAGCTGGCTCTTAATCCTTTTGAAACACTACTAACATTTTTATCACCAGGACCATTTTACAATCCAAAGCAATGATCTCTAGAAACTGTGATGGAAAATGTGTTGGTTATTATAGAGCAAAAGTAAGTGGTTAAGTATAGAAAGATGAAAATAAAATGGAGAAAAGGGACATAAAACATTAGTTTTAAAAATAACATCAGAGAAATATTTGAATACTGTTACATTACTACAGCTTTAAGTACAGTTCTTGAACTGTAAGTACAGAAACTGACTTTTGGAACTCCTCAAGGATCAGCATTATCACCAATATTATGGAACGTATTAATTAATACAGTTTTCGAAACAGACTTACATGAAAATACAACGTTACTAGCTTATGCAGATGACTTACTGTTACTTATAAAAAGAAAAGACTTTGATGAACTCCAGGAAATAGCAAATCTGACACTATCAAGACTAGGACATTGGACTAGAGGTAATAAATTAAACTTTAATTTGGAAAAAAAACTAAATTCATTATTTTTTTACAAGAAAAAGGAGAGTACCAGACTTAGACATACGACCTCAATACAGTTAGACTAGCCCAATGTGACACAATGAAGTATTTAGGTGTACTCTTCGATAGAAAACTAAATTGGAACAGGCACTTAGACAACCTTTATAACGACACTCTACGGATGATTAACGGACTGTCAATAGCTGCTAGAGCAACATGGGGCCTTAAATCGGAGGTTTTAAAAGTAATATATGAAGCAGCTATCCTCCCTAAAATGCTTTATGCTGTACATGTATGGCCATCCAGCTGTACTTTGTAAAAAAAATGTTATAAAACTACAAAGGATCATTGCAATCAAAATATGCAAAGGATACCACACGTTGTCATTTGATGCTGTGACATTATTGGCGGGTATTTTGCCAGTTCAATTAAAATTTGACGAATTAACGACATTGTTTAACATTAAAAACACAAAGACAGGATATAAAGACCTAACATTAGACAAAATAGAAAAAAACACAAACTGTAAGTTTTGGATACACCCTGCATCAAATTTGTGGACTACACCCAAACGTTATTCAGTTAATGCCGACAAAACAGAAATCTATACGGACGGTAGTAAGGACAGCCAGAACGTTGGATGTGCATGGTTATTTAAAGCTCAAGATGGCAGAACCATAGAACATCAGTATAAACTAGAATCGTACTGTTCAAATAACCAAGCCAAGAAATTTGCTGTTTTGAAAGTTACGGAATACATAATTAACGAACCTCAAAAGACTAACACACATATTATAATACATACGGACAGTAAAATTTTAATAGAGTCGATTAATAATACAGCCATACATGACTATTTGACTGACCTAATCAGACGAAATTTAATAACCTTAAGAACAAAGGGAAAATGGTCTCTATAAAATGGGTTAAAGCACACTTTGGAATTGAGGGTAACGAAAGGGCTGATTACCTTGCCAAAGAGGCGGCTAAAAGTAATTTGTTACCTTCGTATAACAAAGTTCCATTATCATATATAAAGCGGGACATAAGTTCTGATATGGTTAAAAAGTGGGACCAATTGTGGGTGACCTCATCAAAGTCACCAAGCTTACACAGATTTATACCTCACATTACACACAGCAATTACAAACAAATACAAGTAACAACTACAAACTAACACAACTAATGACAGAACACGGAAACTCTAAACAATATCTCAAACGATTTAACATAATACGATCTGACATATGTAATGAAGACGGACAGACTCAAAATTTTAGACATGTACTTTATGAATGTAAAGCATTTGAAAGACAAAGGTTTAATCTAGTAAAAAATATTATTCTCAAACATGGAACATGGCCAGAGACAGAACAAAATTTGTTCTCTAAATTTAAGACTGACTTACTCACATTTATACGAAATATCGACTTTGACAAACTGACAAATAATGGGCAGCGAAGGTAGTTTCTGTTGGCTTTTGTTTGTTTTTGTTATTTCTTTTCTTTTTTTTGTGATTTTGTTTAAATATTTTTGTTATATTACTACGTTATGTACGTTATGGTAAACTAATCATGTTAACTTTTAATAACATTGTAAAACAAGTAGTATGCCTGTAAGGCATGGAACATGTTAATATACAAATAAACGGTCCTTATATGGGGATACCATATAAGGAAAAGAAGAAAAAAAAAAAATAGGTACTGCTCCAAAAAAAAGAAAAATAGTATTTAATACGCATGTACAAAAATACATAATCAACATAATACATAAAAAAATAGGTAGAAATAGGTATTCTACAAAGCATTACAGATTTTAATATCAAAACACTGATTGTAATGTTGTCATTAAAAAAATCCAGAAATATATTCATTTATGGTATCGGATTTGGAAAATAAATCCATCCAATTTAAGGTAACAATAATGAAGCCTGACTCTGTCCTGCTCCTGCCTGAAATACGATCAATACCTTTCTCTCTATTTATTTTGATGTTTTCGGCACTTTTTTTGAAGGAGTAGAATTACTCTCCTTTGTTTCACATTCTAGAGCAGACATGGGCAAACTTTTTAAGGGGAAGGACGGATGAATTAGAAAAACATCTAGGCGGGCCGAAAATATTGAACAAAACAAAGTTTTACAAGTGATGACCACACACATTGAACTCCACATACAGACATGCGACAATACCTTGATTAAGACGGAACAAGAAGAAAACAATTTTCTATTCTAGCTTTGCAGAAAGTAAATTTTGTCTTATGTATAATTGTGTATGACCACGTTGCGGGTCGGATTGATTAGCCCGAAGAGCCCCACTTGGTATGCGGACCATACTTTGCCCATCACTGTTCTAGAGGGACTACTTTTCTTTTTTTTTTTTTTTTTTTTTTTTTTAATTGTCATTGCTTAGCCATACTATTATCAGGGGTTTATTAAAATCAAAGAGGCAATAATAATTTCTTATGCCTAATCAATTTGAGATCATATCTAAACATGAAATGAACAATAAACTATCATCACAATATTTATTACAACCATGTCTTTTTTATAAAACTTCCACTTAATCATTAACTCTCGTGGTTCACACTACTATGATGAAGATAATAATGCCCTGTTTAGTATCATTTTTACCATTATCAAAATATTTAAAACATTTTACTAAAACATAATTGCCATTACAATTATTCGATTTCCCATGCTAAGGTTACAAGAAAGACCTATCGATGCAGGTAAAACTCAAAATTAAATATCAAAATCAATATAATGAGGAGAGTATAATGATTTTGGAGGAGTCAGGCTTCAATGTTATAACCAGATATTCAATTCAATTTTTGTTTAGCAAGCATGTTTAAATACTGTTTTGAAACCAGGTACATGTGATTTATTAGGAGTTCAGGAGACATAGCCTGGTGGTAACGCACTTGGCTAAAAAGTGCATTATTCAATCAGCCAAGCATGATTACGAATAAGAATTCAGCCATAGCCTTTGGGGAGGCTAAACAGGGGAAAAATAAATTTAAAAAAAGAAAGAATAAAATTGATTACAAGTTTAATCAAACCATACAGTGGAGTTAATGAAATAAAAGGGATCATTACATCAATAACATTTTTGCGCAAGTAAATTATATTTCATTAATTTTTATAAGAACTTGTATTATATGTGTCTTTAAAATTATCTTGTATTTAGTTTTAAATTACAACAAGATCATTGTTATAACTACAACAAAACAACTTATTATTCAATGAATCATTCTATTAATTCAAAAATATTTACTTCATATCAAATTATTATTTCAGTATATGATTGGATAAACTAGATCTTCTTTATATCATGTCCTTAAATGAAAATAGGTCAATGTCAAAATTGACCTAATTTACTCTTCACTTGTACATCAACAATCCTACAAGAAACTATCCAAGTAGAAAGCTATAGAAGTACTCACTGATTTTTATTTTTCTAATAGCAGACTTACCTAAGAAGAGCTTTAAGTACAGTGAATTCATTTGACATTTACAAGAAGGCAGGAGAAATCTGAAAACAATATATAGATTAAAAAGTTATTGATTATTAGGTGTATGTTACAAAGAAATGAGAAAATAAACAATATTGTTTAACAAACTGTTCATACCTTTACTAAAAAACTATAAATGCACTGCAACTATTTCTTCAGTAGTACAAATTTCTTCAAACTATTTCAATAATTTAATAATTAGACAATTTTAATTCTGAGCAGATTTGATTAAAAAACTAGGAATTTATTTTATTTTATTTATAACTATAATAAACTTTTTCTGCATCATTCAATGTGATATAACAGCTACTGAATAGAATCAAATATTTGATTACACCATGTATGGTACTTTAATGTGTCTTTTGAAGTCTCTAATCTTTTAGAGTATATTTATAAAATATTCAATTAAAAATTATTGTTCTAAATTGCTGACAAATATTAAATTTATAATCTTATCTAAAATATTAATGCAACTGCTTAAGAAAAAAAAAAAAAAAAAAAAATCAATTTTTAATGAATACAAAAATAAAAAAATAATTTAAATGATCAATACCCATTGAAAATTTCGCCATCATAGAAACATACAATTGGTTTTTAAAACACAATTATACTTATTTACATTTTTTAAAAATATGCTTAGAATTATGTTACTTCTATTACAAATAAGTGCTCATATTAACTTCTAAAATTAAGTTGTAGATGGTGACTTAATATGATGATCAAGTTTAATAATTAATATGATTTTTTTCTTTTAGGATTGTATAGATAAAAAAATTGATAGTAAATTTAGTAAAAATTACAAATCGATTGACGCAGGAAAACTTGACTTCTGTTTATAACGAGTATCATTATTTCCTAGATCACCTAAATTTAATTACAATATAGTTTATACATTATAATAACAAGTTCATAATTTCAGTTTGTAAACTAAAAAGTTCTAAAATTTCAATAGCTTACACAATCCCTTCATCATGTAGTGGAATCAAAATATAATTAACTAAGAATTGTAACAAGGGCATCGAAAAATTTCGGTCTATCTGACTGTTTGATTTTTATAACAGATGTATCAAAGTAATTCAACAAAGGTTCTATTCCAACTATTTCTGAAGCACGTTCAAAAGCTTTACCAAAAAAATTTCTAGGAAAAAGTTCAGAAGCAGGAGGTATACCTAATACAATACACTTGTCATCAGCACAAGATGCAGATGCAATCAAAGGGAGTAAACCAGTTTTTTTGCTTCTTGATATTGAAGTATAAAAATTCAAAACATACCTTGCTAAGGTTAACAAAGTGATTGGGGTAGAAAACATTTTACCTTCTACTCCATTTTCATTCAAAACAAAATATAAGAAAGGACCAGCTGATATTACTTGGTTGAGATCCAGTATTGTTTGGACTTCTTTATAAATAGAAGCCAGTAACTTCTTAGCTTTTTCAATACCATTATTTAAGTTTTGATATTTGTTTCGGGATAAACTGTCCATAGCATGAAGGAACCGGTCTCCGGGCGTAGAATCATTTAGCTCATAATTATCTAAAATAGCGAGTAAACCATAAACGTAGTCAGCAGATTGATAACAATTTCTAAACCCATGTGATAAAACAAAACAAGTATATATTAAATTCTCTAAACCATACTTGGAAGTGACTCCCTCCACCATTGAATAAAACTCATTACGTAAGTTAAAATCCATCGATGTGTAATTTTGAAGACTTTCATTCAATGGCAAACCAATTTCAGCTAATAGTTGATGAAGACGTTTTTCACCTTGAGCAGTCCATAAACGGAGTTTAATCGCGGTGATCATGGAATAGCGTATACTAGATTGCACTGTCCAATGTCTGTATAACAGTAACTTCAAGTCTTTTTGAGTAGTTATTTTGAACATTTCACTTTTCTGTCTATCCACCATAGCAGGGGCTAAACGCGCCAAATGCAACTGAAGAACAGGTAATTCAGAAGCATATTTGCTTTCCTCAATCAATCCAAAATGTAGTTGAAAAGACAAACCTACTATAGCCCACCATAAACAATCTATATTTTCTTTACCTAAACGCCATAAAAGTTCATAGACTATTAAAGAACTAGCTCGGCCATAAAAAGAAAACTGAGTATATTCAAACATAATCCTGTTCCTTTTATCAACCCAGGCCCTTTTCTCCCTTCTTTTTTCAATTTCATCTTCACCAAGTTCATCTTCAGATCCTTCGGATTCAGCATCTGAATCAAGGAAAATATCTTCAAATTCAGGGATCTGTTCATTTTCTTCAGCCTTACCGATAATTCTAACTTGTGATCTACTATATACATTACAAACATCAGTCGGTTTATGGCTATCAACAATAAATACAATTACATCTTCATCAGGTTGTAATGTTTCGACAATGTCTACAGTACCACCACAGTTTATAAGTAGTATGAACTTAGATTGCTCAGCATAATTAGCATATATCTCGCGTAGCTCTTGTAATCCTTCAACAGTAACTAAAGTATACAGAGTGGAGATACATTTGAACAAATTCTGAAATATCTTACTAGCACATATTGCATCAATATCATTGTTGACCAATAAGAGTATGTGTTTTCCATGAATCAAGTTGTAAAATTCTTCGTTGATGTCTTCTACAAACATTATTTTCGAATATCATACATAACCAATTTCATCCCTGTTACCGATAACTGATACATCGCTTTTTTAAAACAATCTTGACTTGATTCATAGGTTATAGTTTTAAGAAACGTCTATTATAAAATAAATACACTAAAAAACTTAATTTCAATGGCAACATTAAAAAATTATAACCACAAGTTTCAAACACAATCTCACTCCCGGGCACAACTGTTTTAACATAAACAAGGAGCAAAGCATTGCAGTGACGTAATAGAATGCCAATGCCTTAGATTTTGCCGCCAATAAAAGGTGTCCACCATTTTTAAATGAAAACGTTACAAAAGTTTTAAAGAAATTTTAAAGATTATCTATGTTACCGCAAAATTGCTGATACTGGTTAAACGTGTATTACATGGTAAAATATTTATCTAATGTCTTCATGTCAAATTTCTGATAATTTCGTCAAACTGTCCGTTACAAATTATTCCTTGTCAGTGACATATACTTCTAAAAATTAATGTTAATCACAAAACCTAATTTCAGTTTATCAATTACGTTGTTTTGAAATGTTAAGTGCTTTGACTATCTTAAAATCACTATTAACTTTAAATTCGTTAATGGCAACGAAAATATTCATAAGAAACAAAGGGTTTTTGAAGATAGGATTCCCAATTTATTTAGGAATCAATGAAGTTTTAATTGTAATACATCAATAATTTGTATACTGATATATTACTATTGCTGTTATATTGCAATCGGATTGTGAAATAAGAACTGAATTTTGGTTACAATAATTAAAACCTTAGGCATTCTTAACAAAAATATTATGGAATCTTCATACTAGTTATTAAGCAGAGACATAATTAAAATATTTCTAGATGGACAATTTAAAGTTTAGAGGAATTGATCATTTTGTATTGAAGAAATTATATTTTATTTGATATAATTAACAAAATACAATTATTTTGTTTCCAGTTTATTTTCCTTTCTAATATGAACTATGATGATGTTTTAAAACATTATATTATAACTACTCTCCAAAAAAAATTAATGTTTCTTTTTTTCTTAATACCAGACATGTATAATCAAAAATCAAAGAATCATTGTTTAGTTAAATGTTTTTTTTTCTTTTGTTTGATTATAAATTTGGTTAAATTCAAATATGTATATACCACTACTCTATCCCAATTAAGTTGGCTGATTCTAATATAAAACTTTTAAGTATGATGATGATTTTTTTTTTTTTTTTTTTTTTTTTTTTTTGTACATATAAAGCACTGACTTCAATATCATTTTATCCTTATTTTATAAAAATAAGTATAATTTTCATTTTGAAAGAAGTAATTAGATAATTATTAAATAAGTAGCTAATTTAGAATTAGTGTTGATAAATCATTATTAATAATTAAAAACCTGTAAATCATTAAAGATCTCAATCAAGTCAACCATTCCCTTTGTATACAGTATTTTCTTTATTACTTCATTACCAGCTGTCTTAATTTTTTGTGATTCCTGCTATTTGCAAGATTGAGAGATTTGGATGTAGATTTCAGCTTTATTCATTATTACCCTAAGAACAATTTTTAAATATATTTATTTTAATTTAAAAATGTTATATTTTATGTCATAGTACTGATTTAACAATAAATAATGTTTTATTTCAATCTATTATTTTTATTTTTGCTCACACATTAATGGAACTGAATTATCTTAGCTCCATTAGGGAAGTTAATGTTTTCCAATATCAAATTGATACTTTCAGTATATACTTCAGTATATACTTTTTTACTCTACCAGATGACATAAATCTATATTTTTAATATTAAGAACAAACCTTATAAGCAATAGAGTCTCATACTATTAAAACAATTATACTTTAACAAATTTAAGAAAACAAGCATTAAAATTAATTTTTATAAACTAATTATTGAGATTTCTAAATTTTATAATATAACTTATATACGTTGTCAATTTTTTCCTGATTAAATATTCAATGAAAGCTTATATTACAAGCTATATTTTATATTGTTGCTCATACCATATTCTTTAGAAGAGCTTGTATTCTTCATTGCAGGTTCATCATCGAGGTCTGAAAAAGAGATTACTAGAAATAATCATTGAACTTTTTTGGTATCTATAAGGGACTTATTTAACTTTAACCTATAATGCCCAACTTCGGGCAGGATGGTCAGATGCAGCACAAAGGAGACAGGTAAAGAAAAGGAGACATCTATAAATTGATAATTTTTGTTTAATGAAATTTCTTTGTACACTCAAAAGTTTTTCAATGACACTTCCCCATAAATATTACAAGTTTTTTTCTTGGTAATTTCCTAATTTTTAATCTACAACTGAAGTATAGACTATGGAGAGTAGATTTTCTTAGAAATTTGTAGTTAAATAAAAATATAAAACTCATTGTTGAAATAATTTATATTAGATATTTATTAAAATTAAAGAAAAAATAATTCCTCCTGTTATACCTTATCTATATCAGAAATTTCTGGTTTTCTTTTTTAATAAGTGCTCATTTTCTTTTTTTAAAGATAGTGAAGATTGTATCATTCTAAGAAATAAATAACCTCAATTAAGTGAAAGCTAGAGCAATGAAATCAGTATTTAAGTATTATAAAAATTATATGTAACACTTTCTCAGACCTAGCTGGTAACAATTAGCAAGAGTAAGTAATCTTAATGATAAAGCAAAAACTTACAAAAACCTTCATGTTGCATAATAGATTTAATTATGAATAATTTATTGTATGATTATCTTATATTTGTTAACTCACCAGTATTCTGAATATATTTTCTGTTTAATGTTTTCAAGAAACGTTGACCATTTTTGAATACTTTAATGCTATGAAATTTAAAACATGTTCTGTTTATTAGGTAGTTTATTCTATTAAAAATACATAGGTATAAATGATATAAATCAAATTACATACTTCTAATTTTACAATTTTTTTATAAGATATGGTGCAGTAGCTCACTGGGTAAGTTTAGGGCTCTAGACTCCTAACTCTTGGGCCCAGGTTGAATCTAAATGGCAAACAATTTTTTTTTTTTTTTTAGCCGTGGTTCTACTTTGGTGTCAGGAAACTTTTCTGGGGCACACGTAACTGACAAAAGTTGAGCTCAGTTGATTCGACAAATAAGTATTTTTAACAGTCTGCTTCTTTTTACATTAATTTTTAATCAGCTAAATTTCAAAATTAGACAATTTTTCTTTTTCTAAAATTTAATAATAATTAAAAAAAAAAACTGTATAATGTGACTATATTCAAGAGACACCCACATTTTAATAACAAATTTTATAAAAGAGAAATAGTTGCTATGTTTTTTGTTACTATGATATTTAAAACATTGGGAAGAACTATAAGAAAAAAGTGAAAAATTACTAGAATTAGGAGTGACTGCTAAAAATGGAATGAGGTTTTTACTCTATACTGAAAGTTAAAGAGACCTAGAGAAAGAAACTTTAAAAAGCTTGTAGTGTATGGTTTTTCAACATTCTTAGTACTAAAGTAATATTTAAGATTAATCAACTTTATAGAAAAATGTTACTACGCAATGAAAGTTATGTTTTAATTTATTATAGAAAGTAATAAATTAATTAAATTCTATATCTTGACTGAGAAGGTTTTTATTTCAAACATACATGAAAATCTAATAAAAGCCAAATATATAAAACTATATGCCATGGTGGCCGAGGATGTTGAATTTCATGCCAAATCAAAAAAATGAATCTTGACCTACTTCACTTCAGGTGAGTGTGTATGATCTAAAATGTGATGACTGTGAAGGTAAATACATTGGAAAACTGGACAGTCAGTAAAACAAATATTAAAGGGACATATAAGAGCAGCCAATAATGAGATACAGAATTCCAGCTTCACTATACATTCAAATGAAAATAAGCTTCCAAGCATAAATTCCAAAAGAATCGTTATTGAATCTAATACATCAAGCAGAAAATAATCTAAATTAAAATTTTTATGAATCATTAGAAATTATAAAATCTTTCAAAATCAATCCAAATTTGTGTTTAAATGATCAGGGAAATATTGAAAATAGTCCCATTTTAAATTTGTTTCCAGTTGGAACAGAAAAAAAAAAAGTGGAAGATAAAATACAATCAAGCCTGCCCAGAAGTTTCTGCAAAGACAGATTTTCCATTGAAAACCTGCTCAGAACATATTTTGCATGGAAATAGATCTCACAATTATCATAAAATAAATAAATTCAGCCTTGTGTTACTTAATCAATTTCATAATTCAATTATGTAACACTGTATTAATAAATGCAATTTTTGTTGCTTGAATAGGAATTTTGTAATTTTATTTAGATGTGTCTCCATTAAAATGAATTAAAACTAATTTCCATTTAATATTTAAAAAAATGAATATGTTCTTTATAATTTCAAATACAATTTGGATGGTATTATTTGTAGAAATTTCTTGTTTCAGATAAAATCCAAAGTGACTAGCAGCTTTTATAGCATTCTAAAGATTTTGTTTCCAGTTTTCTTGAAAATGCTTAAGGCAAAATAATAATTATTCATTAAATTTCCTAGCTTTAACTGTACACTTTTAAAAAAAATTTAATTCTTGAATAAAATTTTTAGAGGACTGTTTACTTTTGTTATTGAACGACTTCATTAATGCAAACAGAATATCTATATTTATTCTATTTTATTAGTGTTCATTTTTTAATTTTATACAGTTAGCTACTTTTTTCATCATCATCCTGTTTGTTTTTCTTTAAATTACTGAAATTACTTTGTTTCTTTAAGTTTTTTGAGTTATTACAATAAAAAAAAGTTCATTTGATTTATTCGTTGTAACTAAGTACATACATACATTGCAGGTAGCATCTTATTGTATATATTATCAGTGATAGTGGTATGGATCAACAAACCCAATATTTCTATGAAAAAATATTTCAAACTTCCTATTGATATTGATTTAATAGCTAAAATATTGATCTTTACATCATAGCTAGAACAAAAGGAGGCATTTTTTTGCAATGTGAGATGTGCCCAAGAGAATAAGTCTTATAATCAACGGAGAGTAACCAAGTATATGCGAGTTGGAGGAGAAGAAGTAAAAGAGTTTTTTATTTAGTTTATTATAATGAGACCAGTATATGCTCCAAGGTATTTACAGCTCTGTTTTATTAAGGACAGAGATCAACTCACTACATAACCTATCGCAAAAAATTAAAAGAATAATAACTGCTTCCAAAAGGTGATATTATAGCCCAGAAAAGTACCTCAATAGCAAAAACTTCTTAAAAGAAACAAAGATAAGGATTTGCCCAATGCTAACTTATGGCTGAGGAGCATGTGGGAAATGATGTAGGCAGATGAGAAACACCTCCATGTATCCCAGAGGATGGTTTTTTGGTCTTTGGTCTAAAAATAGTTGGGAAAAATGGAATATATATAAGTACAGGGAACTATTCAAAATCTATTCAAGTGCAAAGGCGTTATTAAGATAGAAAAATTTGGGTGACTATTTTGGGCGTCATATAGAAGATTCATTGATTCTCAAGAAGGCCGAGAATGACAACCTTGCTTAGTGTTCCAAACAGAATTGCTTCACAAGTTAAAAACAAATGATGAAGGCTATGGAGGCGGCTTAGACTTGCTTACGAGGTTGTTGCGTCAGATAATTATAAAAATATCCCCCCCCAAAAATCTTTTTGAGTCTTTTATTTACGGGAAACTTGAACTATCAAGACATATGTACCTGCAGTTACATTGTGGTAAGACAAAACCGAGGCCAAAGTACAGAATAGGTTGACCTGACAGAGCCTTGCAGAGTACAATGTTCAAAGCAGTGGCATTTTAAGTGAAACATAAAAGACAAAATTATCTATTGTCTTGACAAAATTTAGAACATTTGCAGTATAATTTAAGTTTATATGTACTTTAAATTAAAATGTGGCGTAAACAATTTATTGGAATCTGTCAAAAAGCGGTTTGAAAAGTAAAGACTAAATGACGAAGTTTAAAGTTGCCGTAATATCTTGATATAAAATATCAAACAGGAAGTGTTAAAGATTTATAAAAGCACACACATATAAACTCGGTTATTTTTACATGTTTTACACTTGTACTGTGATGTTTTATAACGCCATAACCAAATACTCCGTTGTTCTCAAAGGATTTGGGTCGAGCTAATGTACACTAACGTCATCATTTACCTCAGCCTCAGCCACTTCTGTTATTAGGTTCGTTTCTATAGGTACGTTTCTACTGTACCTGGTTAATGAAGTAAAAATAAATTTAACTTTTGTACTACATTGAAAAATTGAAAATTTGTATTTTTTTACTAATCGACTTCATTGAGTAACATTTAGGTCGTTGGATGACCTCATTACTCCATTACTCTTCAGATTATTACATAACTTAGACTCGTAATAATTGTAGTTTAATGAAAAACGCTTTCCTTTTTGTCGGATTGATATTACTAATAGTTATTTCAATTATAACATATCTATGTAAAACAACCTTTCTACACTTCCTATTTGAAGTCTAGAAGAATGTCCAGAGAGAGAAAAAAGGCGCCGGACAGAAGATTGTTTATATTTTATTTTATTCACTTTCCGCCTCAACTCTTATAGGTCAGTGGTGTTAGATACTATTATAAAATAATACTACTTTACTTATTGTTACTCCGTCGACTTATATTTTTTTAAAGTTTTTGGCAATTGAGATTTTCGTGTTTAAAATTTTTCTCTTTTCGTACCTCTGCAATGGTTTTGACTAGAACTATTCATGCTGGAGCATCATTCTTCTTCTCATTTTGTCTTAAACTTAGTCTTATTATTTTGTTATTATAGTAAAATGGAATCCTGATGTAATAGTGGTGGAACTTCTTTAAATTCCACAACATTTTGCGCATTTCTAAGAGGGTAACATGAGTTTTAGGACATCATCTAAATGGTCCTAACATAAAGATGAAAAAAAAATTGATTCTTAATTAAAGTAAAAATTATTTCCTTATTAGCATCACATTAAAAACATATACAAAATAATTTGTAGGAAATCATACATTTTATTTTTATATTTATTAGTACGCATATAAAATTTAGTATGCATTTTACTTTTATATGTATATTTTGTTTTATTTCAATATATACTTTTACATGTGAAAGCAGAATACTAAAATATTAGGATATTAAAAACCAAATATGCATATTTTTTATTATGTTTAAGTTTTTAAGAAGGGGGGAGGGAGGGAGTGTATTATTAATATTCGGACCCGCTATCCCAAAAACCATAAAAACTAATCGAGGAGAAAATTTCCATTTGTTTTCTTTTTTTTTTTTTTATTAAAACTTTTTCACTATTTTTTTGCCAGGATTTTTTACTGTTCGTCCATTAAGTTACTGCACTTCAATTCTGAAATAATTGGTTTGACAAAGAAGCATTTAGGATGTTAAAATGTAGTACATTTTTTTATCCTTTTTTCTTTTCTTCTTTTTTTGTAAATACAATTTTTCATTTGAGTGGAAATAAAAATTCATAATTCTGAAAAAATATCATTTTAATAAAACTTGTTTACTTTTAATTTTTTTTTTTTTATTTAGATTTTGATTTTTGTAAAGCATGTTTTTTGAGAAGTTTAAATTGGGATTCTGTGCCCTAGAAAACTTCTAAATCAATTAGAAAAAAAAAAAAAATTCCTGGGTTTACTCACGTTTTTTCACCTAGTGACTGCTTTATGAGTGTAATATAAAAATGAGTTTTTCCAACATTTTTTTAAATTTTCATACAAAAGGATTTTTATATTCAGGACAGTAAGATTCCAATTACTTTGATGTGCAAATGTATTCTAATGTACAAGACCTTGTGAATTATTCTGAAAACGTGATTTCTTTTTGTTGTTCTCATACTGTTTCGGGATTAGCCTTTTCCTCAAGTTGTGCAATTTCGAATTGAAACTCCTGGGAACATTGAAAAACCATTTTTTAAAATAATTATTATATACCTTTATTTTCTTTTTATTTACGTTGTTCAGGACATTCTTTACATGATTAATTTTTTTTTTTTATAAACAATACTTTTTACATATTAACATTCTACTACTAAATAGTAGGAAAACATACAGAAAAAAATAACATATAACAGAATATTACTTATATATGATACCCAATATACATAATATAAATAAATAAAAGACAGCGAACCCGAAGGTTCGATGCCGACTTCACCTTTGACCATACATCTTCCAACCTACCCCATCTAAACCCATATCCCCAAGATCAGCCCCGATGCGACACTCCAATCTACGTCTTGACGGATCGAAACTGAATGACTTTTTTGGAATGGTCATTACTAAGTTCAAGGACTTTACATGCCTTTTTTAATAGTCCCGCTGCTATAACCTGTACAATATTTACCAGATAAAACACCTGTAGTTCCGCATTGTGGAACCTTCTAAATTCCGCCGTAGGTTCATTCTTTTATGGACAAATATTCTACGCATGCTTTATTTTCGCAAACTTTAAGGCGTTGGTCTTCAATTATTCTAAGCTGCCAGGTTTCGCATCTATAGAGAATTATTGCTTGTATAATAGTTTAATTTATCCTATTTTTTATATTTCTCGAGAGTAAGCGAGAACTAAGTAGTTTTGTGACAAAAATAACAAGCATTTGTTTTGTTTTTTTTCCTTTTAAATTTCAATTTTCCGTGATATGGTATACAAAAAGTATTTAAATTGGTCTACGTATTCAAATTCAATCCTGTATATACCTTATAGTATTTAGTATTAGTTAAAGTTTATTTTTTAAAGCGATTAAAATGGGTTCTTTCTACCACTGTCAAAAGGTGATTCCATTGTTAGTTCTCTCTTCTAGGACTATTTTTCCTGTTCTATGTTGCCTCTCCCCACCCCCTCCTTCATCACACAATACTATAAAGTAGGGTTGGGCGATAGTCGATAGTTAGCACTATCGACAGTTTTTCGATAGTTGCTTCCTTTTTTTCCAAAGCTATTCAATAAAGAATTGCAACTAATTTAATTAAATTCAATAATCTACTAACTATTTGAAATTTGCAGGATTATAATTATAAGATTATATCATAAAGATGAGAGAAAAAAATAATTTATTTGAATTTTACAAAAGTATTTGCAATTTACATGGTTACAATAATAATTAACAAATCCAATATTCAGTAAAGAAAAATAACGAAATAATAATTTCAAGAGCCAAAAAACTAGCATATCTGCTTTCCTTTGAACATTTCCTTAATCTTAGAGAGAACCCTTGAGCTCTAGGAATTCCGAATTGAATTTCAAAAGAACTCGACACTGGACAGAGACAGATCAGCATAATTCTGAGAGTTTCAAAACTTGGGGGTAAAAAAGATCTATCGATAGTCGACGCTATCGATAGTGACCATCGATAGGCATGACCTATCGATATATCGATAGTAACTATCGACTATCGCCCAACCCTACAATAAAGTCACTTCTCCTGTTGTGAGGTTTCTACTGATTAAATCACCAAGTTGAATTCATTCATGGATATTTAATGAAGCTGATTCAAGGCTGAATATAGGTGAATCAGTAGTAACTTATGCTAGGTCTTGTTTGCCAACCGTTTCGTAGTCGTATATATATATATATATATATATATATATATATATATATAGATATATATATATATATATATATATATGAAATTAGACGGAGAGTGAAACAAACGGAAAATATCCTCTACATGATTGGAGACTAAAATGGTTTGAGCAAGTGATAAAGATGGGAGAGGACAAATGGCCCAAAAGAATTTTGTAATCGATCCCGGAAAGAAAACGGAAAAAAAGACCATAGAGTATAGGTTCCTAGGACCATTGAGTACAGAATATGGTATCCAATACTCAGTGAAAAGGACGCCCTAGAAGACGTTGGGTTGAGGGCATTAGAGAAGGAATGGTGAATAGGGGAATGCCTGAGGGAGACAGAAAAATATGAGATGGAACGAACTTGTTTTGGGCGAAAACATATTACATAAAGTTATAAAAAGTCAGTATTAAAATATAATTTTAATACATACATCCCCGAAGGATAGTAGGAGAACTCATTTGATCGTTTCCCAAACCATTCCTTCTCTTCGTAAAAATCCATACTCCACGATTACTACGATTACTATGTACTTTATAAATACTCTACCAATGAATTCTATGTAATGGTAATTTTTTTACCCAAACAATGGAAATCTCAGATTTATTCAAGAATTTTTAATCATTTTTCTTTTTTTCAGGGATTGCTGGATTTACATGAATAAATGAAGAAATTATATAATAATCAAGTACGTTATTTCTTTTGTCAGAACGCCATCGACTGTCGACAATTTAGCTTGTAAGTAATCAGTACATAATTTATTTTATGTTTATGATTGACTTTTGGTTTATCTACTTTTTAATTGTGAAAGGAAGTATATTGTGAATATTATTATGAAGTGAATGCACTTATCAGGGGAACTACCGGACTGTCCGACGCCAATTTTTTTTGTGATTGTACATAAAAAAAAAGAAAAAAAAAAGTTTTCTGTTGTTCAATGGACTCTAGGAGCTGAGAAAAAATAAAACTTATTGTGAATCTTATTTTATACTCCGAGTTTGAAAAGTGATATTCAAATGTTTCTTTTATCAAAACAGTTCTATTTTTTAGTTGATTAAATGAAAAATATAAATATTAAATAATCATTATTATTTAGTCAATAAATTTCTGCTAATAACTTAAGTTCTAAAACTGATAGCACCAGTCCAGCTATAATAAGTTATAAAAATAAAATTTTCAAGAGGTTGCATTTTTTTTTTTTTTTTTTTTTTTTTTTTTAAATGACATTGTAAGGTAAATTTTGAAATAAAAAAAATTATTGTAGTTTGGCTGCAGTCGTAAAATTAATTTTTTAGTGTCAGATACATGTTGATCTTAAACGAGGCTATACCTAAAAGACCATTATGATGATGAGATCAAAAACTCAGAAAGCAGTTACCTTTATTATACTCTAGATAGATATATAATATCTTCCATTGTTATTTGTAAAAGTAAATAATAATGTTTATGGTGATTTAAGAATAAAAGTTATATCCAATATACATCACATTTTTTAGAAGGACACCTCTAAGTTGAATTGCATTTAGTTATTTATTTATGATATAGACATATTTAAAAATAAATTATTAGCTTGACATTCCACTAAGGAAACCAATGATAATCGATAAAATGTGAGGTTGAGAAAATCCATTCAGATTTCTCAGGCCCACACCAGCTACAAATGTTTGTGAAATAGCACAACCGCCAAAATTCTTTGTAGTTGATTTCAAATAAAACAAAAAAAATAAAATAAAATAATTATTATTTAGGGCAATTGATTGGAATGTTATAATATCATTATTTTCTTTAGTACATCTTATATTGTTACTGCAATAGTTGTAATAAATATCTTCTTAAAATTCATTTTGGGAGCCCTTTTTGTTTATTGGGGCTTAACGTCAGAATCTAAACTTTAATCCCCTCTGATAGGATTCGAACCCGGGAGCGCTTTTAGAACACCATTTATTTCTCCACCTGATCAGTTATTAACTATCAAAAAATATGTTATAATATATGATATTAAGGAGGTTTTGTGTTTAAATTCTAAGATAAGTTTTTTTATTTTAAACTCTACATTTATACATTTATAAATATCTCAATTTATAATCTACTGATTCATTTGTCTGAAACTAATTTAGCCAGACAATAATATAATTTTTTTCTACTTTTTTTTTCAGTTCTTAGTAGACAATATATTTCAGGATAGAATTATATTTTCATTTCATTTTTATATACATTTTGAAAACAGTTAATATTTCAATTCATCCTTATTGTTCTGAATATCTTATACTTTCTTCTAAGCAATAATTGAAATAGATATTTCATTTTATTTTAGATAGAATGAAATAGATATTTCATTATAATAGCAAATACTTTCATTGCAATAGTCATAACAGTCTATTATATTTTTAGATACAAATATGGAGCAAGAAAATAAACCCAAAACTGAAGCTGAAGTAGCTGAGGACATGCAAAGAATTAAAGAGTGGCTTCAAAAACAGCCACATTTACCTAAAGACTTTGGTATAAGCTTTAATACGTTTTGAGAAATGTATATAATTTATTCTTGTACCTCTCTGAGACATAAAATTTAAGAATACGTTATAATTCTGAAATTTCATAGGAGGTTTGATATTCATATATTTGTTTTGGTCTTCATTGATGAATAGTTATATTCTCTTCACCAACTTTTCTATTGGGGTAAATGTGTGTTGTACAGCTTTTAATGATCTTCTGACTAGATCTAGGTCATCGCCATATCCAAGAATTTGTACACTTTTGTTTGGAATTATGCCTCCTGTCTGGATTTCAGAATCTCTAATATTTTTTTTTCGGAGAGAGATTAAATATATGGCAAAACCTCTTGACAATGTCCCATGCATCCTTACATAGCATTTGTTGCCTTTCATGATAATTTTCACCAGTGTGATTGACTTTTTGGTATATCTGCCATGGTCAAATATTCTTCCCTCCTATCAATTGATAGGCTTCTTTAAAGGCTATAAGAACATGTTGAGTATTAATATGGTAATTTCTTGTCTTTTCCAGGATCAAGGGTAAACTTTTGGTCAATAGTTGATTTACCTTTAACAAAGCTAAACTAATATTTTCCAATTTCTTTCTCGGCACATGGAATCAATCTCTTGTATAATATATTGGAAAGAATTTTGTATACACATGGAAGCAATGATATACCTCTACAGCTGTTACAATTTAAAGAGTCACCTTTCTTATGAATTGGGTGTATAATTGCTTTCTTCTAGTCCATGAGAAGGCATTCCTCTCTCCAAATATCAATAAATAGATCATACAGGAATGTGATCAGTTGTGGGCCACAATTTTTATATATTTCCACTGGTATGTTATCAATCCCTAGAGCTTTATTATTATGTAGTTTTTCGATAGCCGCTAGGATTTGTACTTCATCTGGTGGTTCAATCTCTATTCCTCCAGCCAGTTCCTCATCGATGATGGTGTTATGGGAAGAATATTGCTCACATCTGTTTAAGAGAGCTTGAAAATAGCTCATATAATATTTTTTATAAATATATTTCTAATCTTATGTCAAATGCATTAAATAATTAAGGGAGGTGTTATTTTATTTATAAGCAGTGAATTTTATTTTCTCATAGATGATAACTTCTTAATATCATACATAAAACAGTGCAAAAGTTTGGAAAAAGTAAAAAAAAAAATTGATGCTTTCTGCACCTCCCGCACAAATCTGCCTCAGTTTTTTGAATTTCCTGCTTGTGATATTTTGGATCCAGATTTTAGAAAAGCCTGCAAATTCACGTGAGTATTTCAGAAACAATATTACCATTGTTATGTCTTTATATATTATTACTTGATATATTGGTGTCTGTATAAAAACTATTCAAACCTTATTAAGGAAGTAGTTGCAAGATTATTTTTCTATAATTTTTCATTTTAAATACAAATGGAATATTTGTATTTAAAATTAAATATATTCTCTATTTTTTAGATTATATAATTAACTAACCTTAAGTTGAATTATTATTAATGTTAATTAATAAAATGAATATGAAACAACTTTCATTATATTAAAATTGTTTTACTTATTTATTGACTAATTAAACTTAAAAGGAAAAAAAAAAATTAAGAAAAACCCCTTATGAATGAAAACTCAAGAAAAAAAGACACTTATAAATGAACGATATGAAAGAAAGGCTCTCATGATTTTACCAGAAGTTGAAGTAAAATTTCTCCAATCTTTTTGGGAAGTGGCATAGGTCATTTTATTGTATTACTGAGGTACCTCAAAATGCCAAGGAGACTTCGTCCAAAATTTTAAAACAAGTTTTTCAACCAAAGAAATGGCTGAAAGCCAAGTGTTTGTTCAACATATCTAGAAGAGGTTAAAGTTAAAATGATTTTCTTGGAAAAAACATGGCGTAAAGTTGTGGTACCTTTTTCTAATTTGGTGATAAAAACAAAACACTGACCAGGCTACTTCACCATGGACACAATAGAAATAGCAATATAAACTAGATAATAATCAACAGCCTCTCCTATAACTTGGGTAGGCTACCTGAAGATATCAGAATAGTGTAAAAGTCAAATATTCAGTATCAGATTCATCTTTAACACACAAAAAAGAAAATATGGATAAAAACAGTCTCAATCACTTGCTGTATTACTTGTATCATACCACAGTTTTGTTTTTATTTTGGATGCTCTGTTTTAACTAGCTAAGCCATTACATAACACTTGATAAAAAATTCTAATGTAGCACTAATTATTTTCACTATCACAAAGTTGTAATATTTTATTATGTATATATATATATTATATATATATATATATATATATATATATATATATTGGGTTATCTGCTTTTGGAAACAGGAAATAAATAATGTCAGAAAAGCAATTTTTAATATCTGAACCATTGTTAAACTATTTTCCTCACATACAGTTTCACATACAGCTCCAAAAACATTGGTAGTCTGTAAGCGATAGATCAGGAGAATATTGGTAATGAAGTAAGACTTTATAACCCAGTTCCTTTCAAATTATTTATTCTTTAATAAATCAAAATATGAGGTCGGGTGTTATGCAATAGGATGAGTCCTGTTCATCATTACAGGCTGTTGTTTGATCAAATTTTGTTGTATTCAGTCCATTTCTTAGTCATAGGATGTTGAATTGATAGTTTCCCCCTTTGATAAAAAAGTAAAATGGATGAGTATGTACCAAATATAGAAATCATTAATTTTCTAGATGAAGATTCTGTTTCATTAATGCTGATTGACTTATAACTTAGTCCATTTTCAGACAGACACACACACACACACACACACACACACACACACACACACACACACACACACACACACACACACACACACACACACACACACACACACACACACACACACACACACACACACACACACACACACACACACACACACACACACACACACACACACACACACACACACACACACACACACACACACACACACACACACACACACAGATATACAGATAGATGAATATTCCTCTAGTATGCTGTCCACCTAAAAATCTTTCATAACTCTTTATCACATGCACAGTCCCCTTTATCCATGCCTTGCTTTTCTCTGATGCCATGTTCATTCAAGCTTCTTTTTACTTCATCCTTTAACTTACTTTCAGTTTTTATCCCTTCTTCCCTCCACATCCAATCCCATAATCTTCTTTCAGAAAGCATTCAAAATTTTAAATCAAGTTCCTTAATTGAAATAATCAATTGTTTTACAGAAATATGTTCTTCCTTCCGGATCCAACTCCTGAGAATTACCGAGTTTTCTTTATAAAAGGCTACAATGTAAATGATTACGACTGCCTTCAGGCTGCTGTTAGGATTCTGATGATGATGGAAACAGCCCTGATGAAATGGCCTGACATGAACGGTGTCTTTATTGTCATGGATGTTGCAGGAAGCGATACTTCAATCATTTCTAAGTTTGACGTTCTTACAACATTCAAAGCTGTCCAGTATATGGAGGTACCTTTTTTTTTTTTTTTTTTTTTTTTTTTTTTTTTTCATTTCAATATTCTTATAATAAATAATTTTACAAGTAGGTCAAGTGTATCTAAAATAATTATATAATAGAATAATATTATAATTAATTAAAATTAATTCATGTGAATGATCTATTACTTGAATAAGTAAAATATATTGTTATTAATAATGCTTAATGTTATAATTTTTTGTTTCTATTGTGTAATATCTATTGAATAAATAAAATTATATTTGTTTTTTTATTTATATAATAGAGGCTTATAAATTAGTAAAATAATATATATTAATATGGAAACAGACATTTATCATTGTTTCCATCAGAATAGTAAATAAGTTGAATAAAATCAAAACTAAAGATTAAAATTGATCATTATTATTTTTTTAAAAACATATTTTGATCTTAGATCTATCTAAATGGTTCATTTTATCATATCATGAAAATTATTTTTATAAATTATTTATTTATTTTTTTTTTAAATTTAAAATTCTGATCTAAATTAAATAAAAATGCTGTCATAAGATCATCCGGCTTTTAACCTGAATATATCTCAGGTTTATTAGATTAAAATATTTTTAATATTTATTTGTCCATTATTGAATGTTTTGAGTTGTATTGCCTTCTTCTGTACAAATACTTCCTAATAATATCAATTATTTAAATTTTATTATTAAATTTATTCTATTTGTATAAGTATTAAATCTTTCATATGAACGTAATTATCATTACATGAAAATGTTCAATTATAAAAAATTATTATTTTAGTTCTAAGTAATATGTATTAGTAGTTGCTAATTATGGATTAGAGTTGGTTAATTAACCATTATATTTAGGACATTTTAGGCATAACCAAAAATCTTTTTCTTTTAACCATCGTTTATATATTATTTAAACAACAATAATTTAAATTTATATTATTTTAGTATTGCCAAGAATACACATTTTATTGTCGGTATTATTGTTTATATTTGTGATTTTTTAATATTATTATTTTCTATTTTAGAGTTCTTCTCCATTGAAATTGAAAAAACTTATTATGATTAATTCAACACAAGCAAATGACTTCATTATTAATAACGTAATAAAGCCTTTTGTTAAAAATAAAATTACAGAGAGGGTAAGTAAAATATATTATTTTCTATAATTTTTATAATCAAATCAAATTGCCAATCCTTAATTCATGTAAAGGAACAGTGATTGAATTAATTATAAGTATCAATAATCAATAATAAAAAATATTAATAACATTCCTACTATCCAAAACATTACTATTTTCCAAATAAGGTGGAAAAAAAAAAACAAATTAATATTAATTATCACATTCATTTAATTAATATTGTTCTGGAAATTTATAATTACTAGAATAAGCAATTTCAACTATTCAAAATTTGTGTTTATTGTAGTGCTTGTGATTTGTGCTTATCATGGTACAAGCATTGTCTTATGAATTCTGGGGAACACCCGGAATTCAGGGATTATCTCAGTTTAGATCAAGGATAAATGGTACATGTTTTTCGAATAGGTATATATTTACATTAGTTTGTACTACCATTTAATATAATAATTTATAATTATTTTGTAATAATATAAATATTAATTCACATGAGACTCTAGTGCGACCTTGAAGTGAGAATGTAATATTAGAAATATTAATATTAATTAATAATATTATTTCTTTTTTATTAATGACAAACAGTACAATTATTGTTAGGAGAGTTAACGGATGGATGGTTACACTCTTGAGACTGAGTTAGTCCCCACAAAAAACATGTACCATGTGAAAGATCTTAGTAAGCTACTAACTTGAATAATCACAATAGTTTTTTAATTTATTTAAAAGCATAATTTTTTTTTTTTTTCTCTAAGACCCTGTGTCTAACAAAAAAAAAAAAAAAAAAAAGTTTTGATTCATTCTTGACAATAATAATTCTACCTCTTTTACTGCACCAAAAGTGCATTTTAAGAGGGTTTTGAGGAGAGCAATGGTTTGGAAACAAACAAAGCATTATGAGTCAATCTAGTGATGGGGCTCACTAGGGTTTTTGGGCAAAGGGATAATAAAAATTTTAACTTATGTCAAACTAAGCTAGTTGATATATTGTTGCCATATCTATGGTTTTTTTCGGGGTCAGTGTGTTAAATAAGGAGTTTGTCGTGTGTCGAAGACTGTCCAACAATATAACGTATCTCCGTGAAATAAAGTCTGTCACCTTTGGTAAGTCTAGGGTTGTGTGCAGTACATCAGTTATTATCCTCTGTAACCCTGCACTATCCTTCTCAGTATTCCGTTTTGAAACTGTTGAAGTCTCTCTGCTGTCGAGTGTGGGATGTTTGCTAACTTTGGAACTCCATAAAGGAGAGCTGGTCTCAGTACTCATTTATATATCATTAATTTTAGGCGGAGAGATAGGTTCGGTGACCTCAATGGGTGATTTAGTCTGTAAGGCTTTGTCCTCACTGCCTTGAGTTTACGATGGCAGTGGCCTGATAGTGTGAGGTGCCGATTGAGTGTGATGCCTAAATACACTATACTGCCCGCTGGTATTTCCGTATTTCTTGCTACAGTATAGGTTTCAGGAAGTGGGCGTTTATTTTCCTGGTAAGAAAAAATGATACATTCAGTCTTCTTGGTATTAACTGTAATATAATTATATTAGTTATATATCAGTATTCAATCCTTCCAATTTTTTGGTAATTTGATCGCATGCTACCTCTGCCTGTCCTAGAGCCCTCGTGGCATTCTATGAGCTACTATAGATGTCTATATCATTGGCATAAGCTGCCTCAGTCGCTTTCTTGTATCTCGCTCCAAGAGTTTCAGCCGTATACACTGAAAATAGTACAAGGGATAGTGGGAACGACCCCACATGTAAGTGAAAAATCTTCGGATAATGCCTCACCTACTTGCACCCTAAATGTTCTCAGTTCTAGGAACGATTTTAGCAATGTATATAGTTGTTCCGGAAATTCATTTTCCTGCAGTGTCTTACAAAGAAGTTTAAGCGTGAACAAGCTCTCACATTAACTTTGGATGAGAAAGTTACAATTATAAATCTCAAAGAGAGAGATAAATTGGGAAAAGAAATTCAATATTAGTGAGTTTTTTATTTCTGTATAAAAATTTTTGTTGATAATTTTGAAATACTGTGATTTCTGGCTAATTTTTGCAAAGTAATTAATATATAAATTCCTAAAAACCATTAAATACAGGAAAACAATATTAATATTAATTTTTAAATTAATGGTTAAGTCATGCAATCAGGTGGAAATATTGTAATATGTAATAGGGTAATTACAGGATTTAGGAGGTTGTCTTCTTGGTCCTGATATCTGTAAGGAGCCCTTTTCATTTTGACTCCTTAGGTGATGTATCAACATGTTTGATATCTTGTTTTACATTTTAAAAAAATGTCTAATATTTGAAACTAGTATTCTAATAAAATAATTCCAATAGAAGTTGCAAATAATTCACCAATCCTAAGTCTATTGATCCTTCAATAACTTCATGTGAACCTAAACTGATTAAATTTAGTAGTTTGATTAATAAAATTTGATTTTATCATAAATATTTTACTTTTAAAATAGTTAATCTTGTTTTGTATTTTATTTAATATATTTTATTGATAATTATGATTATTTATTAATTTTTTTAATTTTCTTCATCCTTAAGTTATATTATTAGGGTAAAAGTATTTTATGTCTTTGAAAATATCTTTTATACTATAATTGTGTTCATAAAATTTAAAATGTTCCCCTATAATTTTCAAAGTAAATTAAAGATTGCCAAATAAAAATTATAATTTACAATGCCTCCTTACACTGATTAAAAAAAAAAAAAAAAAAAAAAAAAAAAGAAATCCAAATGCTGCTATCTTATTGGATCAGCTTGGAGAAGTATATAGTTAATATATTTATTGTAAAATTCTTCAGTTGTATCAATGGTTTACTTTTCTTTTCAGTTGCTATAAAAAAAAATAAAAAAATATTTTTATTATATCACTTGGATTAATTCATGTCAAATCAAGTAATTCTACATCAGATTTGGACCTTGACCTCTCCGATTTTAATTTTTGGTATAGAAGTTTTACCTACCAAGACTTGTTCAAAAGTCAAACATTACATTTTTCTGACTTTTGGTTTTTGAGTTATAAGCTTTTAAAAATTCAAAAAGCTACTGTTTTCGGTTCTCACTCAATATATTCAAAATTACCCCATTAAAAAAATATTGCATTTAGAGAGCTCAAATTTGCGCCATTCTTTTCCATTTGAGATTCCCATTAATTTTATATATCACTCGATATATTATCTGTACATTTCGAATTTTTTTGAAGCGTCCAAAAATGATTTTTGTAATTCCCAAAATATGTACCCTTCGATTTTTTTGAAAAAAAATATATGATTAACCTTTTGCACTCATTAGCCGATTATAATCCAGCAAAATAAAAATGCAATTCTACTCAGATTATAAGTTCCACTTGTCTGGCGCAGGACTTATAAGCCAGATACAGACCGACATTATTTTTTTCAAGATCCTCTTATAAGCCAGGTATCAACCGGCAGTGTTTTATTGGCATGCTATTCATAATAGAATTTATACCTTTTAATATGATTTTATTAATAATAAAAAATGTTTAAACATTTTATATATATTATTTATGCCTTTTAAAAAAATATTGAGTATCATGCTACAGAAAAGGGTAAAAAACGATCTGAGTTCTGGGGGAGGAAAATAGTCCCAGCCACCTGAGTGAAAGCCACGAAAAGAATTGCCGTCTCATACCCGGCATATGAGTTCTGTGCCAGGCATTGGGTTTGTGGCTTCAGAGTGCAAAGGGTTAATACTGTAACTGACTTACATACGTTAACAATTTCAGAATAGGATAGAAATGGGTTCTTGATTAAAAACAAATTGCCTTTTTTTTTTAAGGCACGGTGGAAAATTTTGAAAAGACTTGGGGGCAGAGTGGCTACCCCTACAGTAATTGTTATTAGTGCCCAAAAAAATATTTTGCTATTACCATTTACATATTTTACTCAAGGAAGTATTTACAAAAAGTGGCAATATCTACATTTTCTTTACAATCTTCGAATCTATTTTTTGCAAGAGATAACTTCATCTTATAAGCACTTGGTTGTGGGTAGAAGAAAGAACGAGATGTACCTTTTGGTAGTAAAAAGACTGCTCTTTACATTTTGTTCTTTTGTCCCTCAATATATTTCAACTAGATAGAGATAAGCTTATATCACCAAAACTGAAGAGATATGTTCCAAATCTGTTGGTGTATACACCCCTTCATTGTTTATTACAAATGGGAAGGGAAATTGAAAAATCTTCAATATATCTTCATTTCAAAATGTTTGGAGCACTATACTGTTGCTTTTTATGTTTTCAGAAGAAACTTCTCTAAATCTAAAAATAACTGCATTTACTTCTTTAAATAATCATACACTTCTTCAATAGTAGCACCACTAGTAAGAATAGGAAAAAGTCCTATAATTTATGTTGGCATAAAAATGATTTTGAAGTTGAGGCTAAGTGGCAGTTTTTGTAACATCTCAGGGTAAAAGTGCATACGATGGTCTTGGTGGGATTGTTAAACTGTTAGCTGCTAAGGCCAGCCTACATAGGAAATATGATCAACAAATCTCAACACCATGGCACCGTTATGATTTTACAACTAAGAATATAAGAAGCATTCTCAGAAAAAAAGTTACTGTCAAACCATATTCATGAATCACATACATTTTTTTTTTTTCGATTAAATCGAAGGGTACGTATTTTACGAATTTCAAAAACCATTTTTGGACGTTTCGAAAAAATTCAAAATGTTCGGAAAATATATAGAGTGATATATCAATTAAAGGGCATTTTAACTGATAAAGAATGGCATAAATTTGAGCTCTCTAGGTGCAACATTTTTCTAATGGGGGTTATTTTGTATATTGTGTCAGGACTGAAACCAGTAGTTTTTTTTATTTTTAGAACCTTATAACTAAAAAATCAAAAGTCAGAAAATGGCAATATTTTATATTCTAACTATTCTTGATAGGTCTAACTTCTATACCAAAAATCAGAGAAATCGGAGAGGTCAAGGTCCAAACCATTGGTTGATTTGAATTTATTTAGTGCAAACGTTGTTTGTGGTCTTTTCCAAAAGAATATTACTAGCAAATCATAAAAAATTAGTTATGAATTATTTATAAATTGACTAGCAACTCTAAATGTTGCTAATACAAATATATATATATATATATATATATATATATATAAATATATATATATATATATAAATTATAGATAGAGATTTTTAGTAATTTAAGATTAGTTCAACTTTATTAGAGACAAATAAATTAACTAGCATGGTTTAAAAGTAAAATACAATAATGTCTCTCAAACAATGATATTTCAATTCCAAACATTATCACTCTCAGGTGGGTCCATGGAAGGCGTTCTCAACCATTACACTTTATATATTAATTTTAAATTGACAAACATTCTTTCAATGCCCTAAAACAATATTATAAATAATTAATCTAATTTCACCAATTCATGTTGTACTGCTTAATCTATGGCTCAGCCCAAACTTCATCCTATCTTGATAGTTTCATGTGCCACCAGGGATCGAACTGGGGAGCAAATGTGTTGTCTGTGTCCGCTCTAGGAATCAAGTGAGCAAGGCCCTTCAATACCCGGCAAGTGGTGGGGATGCCCATGGCATGCCCTCGATGACTTATTGATCGATTCATCGATCATTCAATTGACCTGTGCTATTTATCAATTCACGAACCATAGTGATCACCACAATATATGTATGTATTTATTTAAATTGTTTTATTTTCAGATCCTCTCTTCAACAAATGATAAAATTCTGAAGGAATATGTGTCGCTTAAAATACTACCAAAAGAATATGAAGGTGGTACTGCCCCATCCAGCGAGGAACTAAATAGTAATAAACTATCAATTTCATCTTTTATTTATTTGTTTTTTCTTGTACTAAGTGCTATCTCAATTATAACTTTAGTATATTTACCACATTGTTGTAACAGAGATCAATTCTATCTTGCTACATAAGCCTGTTAAATAACCAATCAACTATATCAGGCATTATTATTCTTCCTTCTATGTTTTGGCTTCTACAAAAATAAAAATATGTTTTCTGGATGACATTAATTACTTTTTTGGCGATTCTTTGTCCAGCCCAACAACATTACTGGCTGATTTTAAAAGCTTAGACACTAGTTTTATCATGATACTTGTATTCTGTTAAACCTTCATTTACTTAATTTAACACTGTGTTTAGTAATATGGAGTACATAAAGAGATACAATTACTATGAATCTCAGTCTTTTCTCTTTAACTGTTGATACCCTACAAAGATATGAAAACACCAGGCCATTGTCATCCCCTACCTTATGTATGAATTAAACATTTAAATATGTTCCATAAAATTTTAAAATATTTATATTTCTTCCTTTCTTTATTGGCAGGACAGACGCATGAAGCTGTCCTTGGCCTGCTCCACAGTCTTCCTCCAGTTGTCTCTATCAGCTGCTCGCCTGAGATATATTTTAGATAATTTTAAGTCCTCAGAGACGCCATCGAACCGCCACCATTCCACGAGGTCTCACTCCATCCGGTCTATCCCAGAACAATTTTGGCATGTTCTGTTCTCACCTATCCGGTATACATGACCCATCCATTTTAGCCATTGAACTCTTGTGAATATCGTCAATGGCAAGTCACCATACAAATCGTATAGCTCCCAGTTCTTCCTTCGCCGCCACATACTGTTATCCTTTATCGGAATATTTATATACAATTAATAATTTTCTCAATATCTTGGATTATACATAGCTAGCAGCTACTTTTTTTTTTTTTTTTTTTTTTTTTTTTTTTTTTTTTTTTTTTTTTTTTTTAGGGCGTAAGAAATGCAGCTCCTACTTAAAGGCTCATTTTGGTGCTATATATCTTTCTAGAGCAGTCTCAATGCTTTAGAGAACCTAAAAATTTATTTTGGATTTATAGTCTCACAGAAGCTGCGATTTTCTATGAGTCCTTCTGCTAGAGTGCTAGAATCTCTGCCTCACCTGCATATTGCTGCCACCAAGAATGTGATATGCTGTTTCTTCCTCCTTTCTGCAGATCTACTTGTCAGGGTCTCGTTTATTTTCATCACAAAAAGATGTTTGTTAAGTCTGCAATATAGTTCTTTCAGCATTTTTAATTTGGTTCTTTCAAGCTAAAGAACCTGTTTAATCCTTTTCTTGAAGTAACTGGCCAAAAACTGACTTTTTCAGTTTTAGTATTGAGTGGCTGTGCTGCCTTAAATCTTTGCTTTTTTCCTCTTTGCAAGGCTTTCATCAATTCCGCATATTGGCTCTGGTTCTAGGGTGAATATTGCTTCAGCCTAACCTCGCCATTGTAGCTACACATTACTTGGCTAATGTATACAGAATATTGTTGATTCCTTTTGCCTTTTATGATTTTAATTTTCTGATTGCTATTTCTGCTTCTTCCTGACCATTACATTTTAGTTAGAGTATTCAATTTTGTTGTTTCACAATTCAACATTATCTAAGAAAGAAAAAAACTATTTATGTAATATATACCCAACTCAATATTTCTGCATTATTTTTAATACCATCAACCCTACATCTTTCTCTTTTGGCAGTTTTGTTGTTAATTATATGATTCACTTCTTCTGTAGTATATTTACATACTTAATTAATCAATGAATAATATAATGTTTCATTTAATGGATTTAATCTGTCCATTGTTTATATTTCGATGTTGGTTAAAAAACTGATTTTTAATCGCAGAGTGAGGATATATTTTTTTTCTGCATTTCAGATGAATGGCTTCAGATACTTGAAAAAGAGAGAGACTGGTTTGTGAAATACTCTCAATTTCGTTCTGATGAAAGCAAACGCCCAGCTGATTCAAAGAACCCTGATGCTTTGAATGGATCTTTTAAATACCTCAGCATTGATTGAGAAAAAAATATTTTTTTAGAAATACTATATAAGATAAAATTAAAATTTGACTAGTAACATATACATCTCTAGCCTTGATCATGAAAAGATTGATTTTGTGATGAAATTCATACTTCTCACGTTCTATAATATTTAATAATTTCAGCTATTTTGACCGACATTGCGATAATTTATATTCATAGTATATTTTTGTTTTACATAATTTCAACATTTTTATTTTTATGCTGTTCATATTAACACCGTTATGTGCCTAATAACATAACATATATGAATATGAATCAGTTAATTAAATCATGTACATTTTTATTGTTTTACCAAGTTTTTTCATAAATATATTACATCATGAAAATTTTAAAGAATTTAATTAAATGATTAAAAATGTTAAATAAACCCATATCCCCAAGATCAACCCTGACCCCATCCTCTCATCTAGTTTTGTCTGCCTCTCAAATTCTTATCTTACCCTACTGCACAATAACGGTTACCCTTACGGGACTCGGTTATTATTACACCTCACAACTTTACATACTCATTGTAGCCATCAAACTGCTATTACATAGTTTGATTAGCTAAACACTAAACCTACCATGACGGGTCAAATGATTTCAGAGTTTTTGGTGGAAGTTCTTGGAAATAACATTCATTACTTTGCTTTTTGACTCTATACTTTTATTTAAAAAATATATTGGAAGAGTTTTTTCAATATCCACTCCTCTCTTATTGTTTTTTTATTGAGACTTTGTGGTAGAAGTTGATATAAATGAAATGTCTGGTAGGTTTAGTGCTAAATAAAATCTTGTTATTAGCTAACATCTCTACTTTGATACATATTTTAATCCCTAGTATATTATAACAGAAACAAAAAAAATATTTCATACACCATTAAACTAATAAATAAATATGTTTTTTATAATTACTTCTTCATAATGGAAACATTACTGAATGTTTTCTTTATTACTCAGCTAGTTCATATAGAAAATGATTAATAAAACATTAAATTCCCCCCAGGATAGCCTCGGCGAACTGTTATTACAAGAGTGACCCTCTAGTAGGATGTAGGGTATATGGTAATGTAGGTTTAAAAGCTCTAATATTACATGAGACTTTTTCAGGTGATTTGAAGTTGATAATTTAAGATCTATATCAACAGATGTGGAATGTTTAGTGCATTATAATTTAAATAATAGGAATTTTAAAATTAGCAAGATTTAAGACAAGGGGAGGGTTTGATGGTGCTCATCTAATGGAAGGTGAAGGTGTCATAGACTCTCCTTTTCTTAGGCCCTGGAGACATATCGTTCTATGATTATCCCATTAACTCTACCACTGCCCCAACCAAGGAGAGGGGCTTAGAGGCTGAAGCCCCCCCTCTTCCCCCCCCAGATGACCGAAACGACTAATTTTTAGATACCTTTGTTTTCTTAGAATGGTAACCCATAAGTCAAAGTTTCTTCCACCGCGTTTAAATGCTTTTAACTAAGGTACTGATAACCCATTGACTAGGATTAAAAAGGAAAGTGCTTTGCTGAAATCGTAAAATTATTAGATCAAATAAATAGTGGAGCGATAACTATGATATTCATTTATATAGTCTTGAACGTCACCCATTCCTTGTTTTAGTTTAACTAGAACATAAAAAAATATCTTCCTCTCACTCCCTCTCTCTCATCCTCTCACTCTCTCTCTCTCTCTCTCTCTCTCTCTCTCTCTCTCTCTCTCTCTCTCTCTCTCTCTCTCTCTCTCTCTCTCTCTCTCTCTCTCTCTCTCTCTCTCTCTCTCTCTCTCTCTCTCTCTCTCTCTCTCTCTCTCTCTCTCTCTCTTATATATATATATATATATATATATATATATATATATACCCAGCTCCCCAGATAGTAATTATGGTTGTGCCACTGATCTCTACTTCCATCCATACTGCAGATTGTATTCTTTATAATACCATTGATTTGGGTCAGTTATTCATTTTTTTATGGCTTGGTGGAGCTTGCATCAAGATAATTAAGGAGGTGGTTTTGAAGTTGATGAACAGCATTCAGTGTAAAATTCATTAATTTTATTGTAGAACTGCTTGAGCAGAATATTCTGGTCCAAAATGGATTTATTAGGTCCATCTTGATAAAAGTATATTGATTGGAGATCGATTCTTGTAAATTGAAAACATATATGAAAAATTATAATTTGTTTTTACTATCCCAGTTTGAAATCGTGATTAAAATTCTAGGACAAATTGTGAACTTATGATAAGGTATTTAATTAGGCGTTTTGTATTTCTGGATTTTAATATTTTTTTTATTTCGTGAACCTTCTATAATTGTTTATTTCTGTCCTGTAACTCCATTTTTTCTTTTACTAATCATAAAAAATTAATATAGTACTAAAATTTATATTAAAAAAAAAAAAAAAAATGTATTATAGTTTCTTTTAGGAGAATAGTTGTTCATGGTTTGTTGTTTTTTTGATTTAACTCCCTTGTATTTCTTCAGGATTTTAATATTCCGCGCAATGTTTGTTTTATCCTTGGATACAAGTTAAAAATTGCATGTAGTTATTGTGAGTCATAAAAAAACTGGAGGTAGTTCTGTACGATCTGCGTGAATCACGCAACTCGAAAGGGAACAAGGTTGCATTTAAGAAGATAACAATGTAGAATTATTTGTATAGAGTTACTACACAGCTATTTGTAATCAAAAGTTTATTCGAAGCCGTATCCATTGGATTTTTCTGATTTATTAGCCATTCCAAGGATTTTGGTAGCCACTCCACCATCAACAATCGATCTATAAGTACCTCCTCCCTCCTCTAGAAATCCAAATTTTACAAAATAGGGAAAAAATCAATCGTTTAATCTACTCGTTAAACTTATGGTTTCAGCAGTTTACTTTTCTAATCATTCATTCTTTTCCAGCCTACCGATAAATAGGCCCATTTTATTTAGATTCTATTGGTTATTGATTGGGCAATAGTTCTTCCCTTTCCTTTAATCTTTCTTGTACTCTTTCTTAATGTAGGATTATCGATGATGTATTTCGTACATTATTCCTTGTAAATTTATGATTGGTAGTATCAAATCCGTAGTTATAGGACGGCCCGTGCGCCGCAAAAGCAGTGTCGCTTTGATTCTGCAGAAGGTAGTTAAAATTGACCACGTATTGAAGTTAGAGAGTGAATATCGATTTTTTTTTTAACTGCCAAGAATTAATATAGGCATACTCTACTACTATTTCCTTTATTGGTTAAAATGCGTTAATGCTTGTCATTTCTTGGTCTCTAAATTACTCAGTTCGCGCTTACTCTACAGAAATAAAAAAAATAGGATATGTAAGACAAATATACAACCAACAGTTCTCTATGGATGCGAAATCTGGCTCCTTACATTAAGAGAGGAATAACGCCTAAAGGTTTTCGAAAATAAAGTACTACGTAAAATATTTGGCCCAAAAAAGGATGAAGGAACGGGAGAAATTAGAAGGCTTCACAATGCGGAACTGTGGGAATTACATCTGGTAAATATAATTCAGTGCGACGCACAGTGGGCGAAAATCACCTTTTAGGTGGACAAAGTTCATATAAAAATTTTTATAAATCGCCTATTAAATATTGTCTATTATGAGTTGGAAGAAGGGAAAATGTAAATATTTACTTTCTTGGATTGTCAACAAGAGCCGGAGGTTACTATTAATCCCACTATACCAAAGAGCACACTTTTCTCAGTGTTTATTGCAGTCCTGCTCTTGTAATTACTTTGCCTTTATTTGAACAGAAACCATACTTGATTATTGAAATTTCATGTGAAATGGATACCACGGAGACAAGTAAGTATTAATATTTCACTATTCGGGGTGCTGAAGGGATATAGTTTTACCTTTAATAAATCATATCATTAGATAGAACATTTCCATATTTCAATAGAGAATTACTTGCAGAAGGCCAAGGAGTGCCAAGCTAATTCTTTTATCATTATTTCATTCAAACCATATATTTTTTATATTCACATAGTTTTTTTTTTTTGCGATTTGAGGAATATTTACTAATTTAAGATGGGTCTCAGGTTTCGTGCTCACAATTCCACGAAACATATTTGTATCTGAACGGTTGAAATATGGATCAACAGATAAGAATAAACATCTCTTAATCTACATTTTAAAACTATAAAATAACAATGAAGATAAAATTACAAACATCAGAAGAATTTAAGATGCCGTAAATGATTATTAAAAAAAAATCAGTGACAAGCGGGGAAAATGTCATCGGAGAGCTGCTGTTTTTTAAGGACATTTTCGCGTGGCTTGAAGGGAAGGAGTTTGGGTTTGAGTTTGTTTGTTATATTGTTTTTATGTTATGAAAATGTTCTAGAGAGGCTGCAAACAAAGATCTCATGATGCTCTTAGTTTCATCAGACCCGCCTTTGTCGCCAGTTTTCGGAACGTTTGCGTATATAAGCAACCAAACCGTTTGATGTGGATGTAATTAGCCTATTGAAGTGTAGTTTACCATATAATCAGCTTCAAGAACTGCCATTAGAAAATGAGGTTGACGATACTGACTCGTCAGAAGAAAATACTGAAGGATGTAGCAGTATTGAATCAGGCGATGATTGATGGCTAATTCATTTTCAGTGCATATAATTGTATATATTTGTTATTATTAAAAAACAAATCAGTACAATGATATTTTTCTTTAAGCTGTTAGTTTTTTTTTCCATTATTTTCGTAATATAGCCTTTGTTTTCTGATGTGTATTATTTTTTTTATGAATATATGCATTATTTTTATATAAATAATAAATTCAAAAAGTTACTACTGAAATGTTTCATAGATATGCAAAATGTTTTTTCAATTTTTATCCATTATGCCCAAATTTATGTGTGTGTGTACAACATTAGTTTATTCGATACACTAAAAAATATGGGTGTAAGAATTTTTCCCTTACTCAGTGACCTCAAAAACATCGAACAACACAAAAAAATAATTTTGTCCACCTAAAAATGGATTTTTGCCCACTGTGCAACGGTTAAAACGGGCACGTAAAGTCGTTGGGTTTAGTAATGACCGAATTCCGAAAAAAATTAATCAGTTTTGAGTCTTCGGGTAAACTACCGAGGGGTTGACCGTGGCGTAGATGGGAGAATTGCGTCAGGGCCGAGCTTCGGGATTTTAGTTTTGAGGGAGTGGGTTGGAAGAGGTGTGTGGTCAACAGTTGGTGGTGTCGGTATCGAACCTTCCAAACAAATCTATAAGACAGGACACAATTCGGTTTATTCCTTGAAATTTTACCAGTCCGTTCAATGTGGATAACGGATTTTATCATTTCTTCAGTATCTAGTCCAACAAGATTGTCAATTTTAAGCTTCGCTCTGCCATCGACTTGACTGTATTTATCAGATAATTCTTAATTATTGTATATATTTAGTAACCATTTGTGTATATTTTTATATTTTCATATGTGCTCATCCTTTCATGAGCTAAATATTTTACGCATATATTTTCAAAAACATTCAGCGGTTGTCCTATTTCAGTCCAAGCAGCCATGTTTCTCACCCGTAAAAATATATTTATTTATTATCGTTATTAATTTATCGAATAATTAATTTACCAGCTTACATGAGCACATTTTAGTAATCATTATAGAGTATATTTTCCATTAATACAATTATTCCTTTTATATATATAATATGTTTTAGTGATTAATATTTTGAAGATCTGAAAGTCTAGAATTTTTCAAATTGAATGCCAATTAGGAAAAGTTATAACTTTGAAAAGCCATATGCTGAAAAAATATTTAGTTCTTTTGTTCCTGTTTTAAAAAAATATATTTGTATTCTAGTTTCTTAATATTAACCTTTATTATTACTTTATATTGAGTTTCATCTTCAATATTTAACTGGATATAAGATTGATTAAAGATAAATTTGAAAAGAATAATGATTCCATACAATTATACAATTCCATACACCCAAAACCGGTTTGAAAAGACCATTCAATGAATTTAAATTTTTAAAAACTTTACTCCGTTTAAGTGAGATTTAATATGATTGGATTAAGAGGAAAATGTATGAATTTCATAATAGACTTTTATTTCTAGAATTAAAATAATATTTACATACTATTTTTTTTTTTTTTTTTAATATCTCCTAAAACTATTTTTATAATTAACACGATCCAGAACAATGGTTTGTTGGTTTACAATTTGATTCCTCGTTTCTCTGCTTCGGCTTGATACTTCTTCTTGTAGGTACCTTCTGGGTCGTAGATCTTCTCCAAGAAGTCGTAGTCTTCGCGCTTGTTATCGAGGACGTACCTTAGAACCTTCTCAACTCCTTTCCTCTGCTTTTCGTTGCACTTCTTACAGGCGGTCTTCAAAGCATCTGGTATAATTTCTGAAATAAATAAAATAGTTAAATCTATTGTAATCATTAATTATTAAAATTTTAAGATTATAAAATATCATACTTATGATAAATGTGTATTGATAATCATCAAAAAACTAAGCTACATCAGGATGTCTACTAGTCGGGAAATTCGGGAATTTCGTGTAGACGGGAAAAATTCGGGAATAAGTCGGGGATTTACAGAAAATTTGCGAAAGTCAGGAAAAAGTCGTCGTTAATGCTAAAATTTTCAGTTTTTGCTCAATATGTGAGTTAAGGAAGCGTCTGATTGGTATAGTCACTCCATATACTTTAAAGTAAACTAAATTTGCTACAATTTAAGATCAAGGTGAGCTCTATATAGCCATTGGTTCCCAAGATACAGGGATATTATCATCGAAAAGAGGCCATTTTTTTCAAAAAAAGTTATTTTTCTTTCGATATGGTCACTTATTTTGTGAAATATCTATAAAACAAAAAACAGTCAAAAGTGGGTTCTGGGAGAAAATACTGTTCTGTCTTTTTATGGTTTATTTACCAATCAAAATTAATGTTTTTTTGTTATTTGAAATAGTTGATTGATGAAAAAGAAAAAGAAAATCATTTTCACCTCACTTTTCGCTAAACGGTCGCGGCCGGCACTAGGTTTGCTTCTTCTGCACTCAGAAGAATAGTCAGAAACAAATTGATAGAGCATTAAATTAAATTTAATTTTATGTATAACTTTGCTACTTTATTTTTAACTGGATCTATAGTTCAACATTTTTAACAGTTATAACTTTTATTTAAATGTTTACAAATCAAACAATAATAACGAAAATATTTACGTGTACTAGGTAATTATAATTAAAAAGTTAATTATAAAGAAAAATAATCATTCAAAGTTTGTCATCGAAACATTAAAACAAATCAAATTTGTAACAAATTTGATTCTATTCATTTTTTTTTTCTGCGCAGTCAGTAGTGGGGAAGGGAAAAATACAATGTTTAGTTGAAAACTGTTAAACGTCACATCAAACTTACTTTTTAATAATATTAAATTAAAATCGGTTCAGCGTTTTGGCCACTACAAACGCCTAAAGATTGGCTAAGTTGCGGTAACACATCGCGCAAACACGTTTGTCGGTGCTCTTTTGGCTATAAACCTATAATTATTCGTCTGATGCAAATTTCTTTTTTTCATATGAAAGCTGGTCAAATTTGCAATGGACCTCTTTATATGAAATGTGTTTTAAATCCCATGAAAAACCCACTCCAGCACGCTGAGAAAAAAACCTTTTTTCAGTACAATCCTCGTAAATAGTGTCGGAGTTATAGCGAGAAATATACTGAAAACAAGTGGATTTCACAAGAGTATGGGGCTCTAAGCGTAATGGCGTGAATATATCATGGGGCTTGATAAAATTTCATATATGAAGTCTCATAGTAAATTTAACCAGCTTTCTGATGGAAAAAAAAAAGAATATTCTGATCGGACATATATTAATGGCAATACTCGACATTAATGTGTTTCTTGAAATTTATCTATAGTAATCTGAAATATAAAAAAAAATGTTGTTAAACTGTGATATGTTATGTAGCAAAGTATGCATAGAATGATTTGTTTAGATTATTATTGAAACACCATTAAAATATCGATTGGCTAGAATTTATAAAATATGTTTTGAAAAAGTCGGGAATTCCTAGAAACATTCTTGAAAAAGTCGGGAATATGTCGGGAATTTTGATAGCTGAAATTGGTAGACACCATGTACATAACTGTTGTATGATTAAGTAGAATCTAATTAAATTAGTTTACTATTTAACGTTACTCCATGATCGTAAATTTGTTATTCTCATCTAGAATAATTTAAAGAATTGTCTAGGAAATAAAAAAAAATAAAAAATATTCCCCATTCTACATCACAATGGGACGAGACCTTCTGAATCGGCAGCCATATTGGTATTTATAGGGGAATTTTATTTTTTTAAACAGACCTGTTACATTTTTATATACTTCTTAAGGGTCCTAGGAATCAATTTATTGTGAAAGAAAAGAAATATTCTTTTCGATGAGTCAGACACTCATTATATGATTTTTGATCAAACCCTTTCTTGGAAATCTCAGATTGCCCAAATCTCCCGTCGTTCAGTAGGTCTTAAATTATTACACCGATCCTGTTACCTTCTTTCTCAGTGAACTCGTAAGCTTTTAGTCTCCTCCCTCTTATACCTTGATTATGGTTTTCTGGTTTATGGTGGTCTCTCGAGAGTTCTCGAGGACAGATTAATGCGAATCAGCTTTGTTAGATTTTTCTTCGATATCCTAAGGCGTTCCCACGTTTCCTTTCTCTATTTCGAATTAAATTGGTTTAATCCCACTTTCCATAGATAATATTTCCATGGAACATTCCTTTACCAAATTATCAGCATCCTTCATCCTTCCTATATATACAATATGCTTCATTTCAGATCTGCAGTCAATTCAATGCACACAAGATCCCGTCTTCCTGATCTTTATAACCCATCCCATAGAACAAGTGCATTCCAACGCTCCTTCCTCATTCGCTTAACCATCCTCTGGAGTTCCATTCCCCTCATATCAGACAAGAGAAATCCCTGAAAACACTTAAATTCCTCCGTTTGCAGTACCTCATGCTTATTCTAGGTGACGCTTGCTAACAATATTCCTTCTCAATTTAATTGAGAATATCAATCAAGCTTGATATCAGTATAACTATTTTTTATATTTGAACACTTTTATTTTTGAACACTTTCAATAACTATTTGCACAATTTAGACACAACTCAATAAATATTTCCTCACCCTGAAAATAACCTTTAGTTACTTTTATTCTATATAATACACTAAGCATGGTTGTTTGTTTGTTTGTTTGTTTATTTCGTTTAACGTCACTTTATGCTGCTTTGGCTAATCGGACGATGCTACGGTAGGAGTCCTAAATTTTGCCTATCCAGGTATAATTAGGATAGGGATCTTTAACGAGTACCTGACATCGCACAGGCTCGGGACCCCCATTTTACGTCCCTTCCGAAGAACGGCACAGCTAAGGATTGTTTACTCCCTTTAAAAAATCCTAAGGTCATCTGCCGGGCTGCGAACCCGCGATTAGTAGGTTGCTATGCTAACCACCACACCACAGGTGACCCCACTAAGCATTGTACCAAAAGAATTTATTTCTCATTTCATTTGCAGAATGTTCATTTATTTTTATCTCTATATATTTAATTAGTATCTCTGTATTATTTCTTCTTTATTATTTCATTATATTATGTCTCTAACCAGATGTAACTAATTCAATTTTTTTTCTTTACTTATTTCTTATTCTTAAGCGACTAGGTCCCACTGTAAAATTATTTTTCTGTTTTATCCTATTCTATTTATTAATCAAACAATCATGGAAAACGTCAGTTATTAAAGTCTATCTCAATCTCCATCATGGACTTTATTTCGAAGTAAATAAATCAATCAGTAATATAGATAGTAATGGTCACTTCATTATCCTTCAACAATTATTGCATTTTTATGCAATCCTTCACCACAATGACTATATAAAAAATAACTACGACGGTATTCCATTTGAAATTAATTGTGTATAAAGAAAAAAAAATACTGTTGCGTAATAATAAAACTAGTTTTAGTTCTTCTTCAACCAAAGTAATATTTCTATATAAAATTTACATATGTATAGAAAACTAATAATTCTATAGAAGTATACAATGTTAAGCAGCAACCAATTAGAAAAATCTATCATTAATAATCCTCTGAAAAATGAAATAATGGCAATTTTATAATAATTAACGCCTAAATTACGAGTCATTTGTCCGATGTAAGTAATTAAATTCCGTAGGTTGAAATATTCAGGTAAATTTGTAGGACTTATTGATGATCGAAAAAAAAAAAAAATTTAAACCTGGATATCTAAATTGAGAGGGAGGGTTTGATTGATACGTGGATGGGAAGAGAATGTTAAGACTGGAAGTGAGTTTACAACCGAACTATTAATGACCGTATCTTACCATCAGTTTCTTAATATTGCTACATTGTTGTTTTGTTAATAATAATATGAATTTTGTTGTTGAATATCCAGATATTTTAAACTATTGCTCATTCCTCAAAATCGAGAAAAGACCGAAATAATAGTTAACAATTTGAGGCCAAATTTCCAGAGTTTTGATAAAAACGGTCAATCGAAAAATGTAAAATGTACATATTTATCTCCATACATTTTTTTTTTTTTTTTTTTTTTATAGTGACTTAGCCTTTAATGATTTGTCACAAAGTATTTTTAAATGGCTCATTTACAAACATATAAACAGAAAAGGATTTTTGGATGATCATACTCTCTCCATTAGGCTTTTATTATTATGGGATAAGAGGTGCTTTTTTTGTTAATTATTAATTAATTAATCATTTTTTTGTAAATTAAGTCAGGCCTATCCGGGAGGAACTTACAACTTGAGACGTGTAATTATTTATTCTAAAAAACCATCTTGGATATAGGAATCTTCAGAGTATCCAGTATACGGTACTAGCGTTTGCCGACGATATGGTTGAACTGGGAAATAACTTCCGTAATTTGCAGTTTAACCTAAGGATCCTCCAAGCTGAACTGGAGATAATAAATATGGAAATAAACATCTCCAAAACAAAAATTATGAGAATCGGGAGAAGAAGAGACCGTGGGGAACAAAACGTTTGGCTGGCAGGAAACCGTCTGGAGCAGGTGATGGATTTTAAATACCTGGGAGCCCACCATAACGAGTATGGAAGGGTAGATGGAGACATTAAGGAAAGGATAAAGACAGCTGGAAGATGCTTTTATTCCCTCAAGACAGGCTTCCTGGACAAGAAAGAAGTCTCAAAGGCAACTAAGAAGGTGGTCTTCAAGAATACTTTCCTCTGTATTCTAACTTATGCAAGCGAGTCTTAGACCCTCACTTCCAAACTCAAAAACCAAATCCAAGCCATGGAAATGCGCTATTTAAGAAAAATAGAGGGGAAAACAAGGCGAGATCGTGCGAGGAACACTACATAAGAACAAACTTAGACCTGAGGCCTGCAGAAGAAATAATCCAAGAAAACCAACCCAGGTGGTTTGGGCAGGTCTTGAGAATGGCTGAAGACAAAATTACCAGAGTTACCCTCAAGGCCAGAGTAGAGGGAAGACGACCACTAGGAAGACCTGGGAAGAAGCAATCAAAGAGGCCTTTAACAGAAGAGGAATGGACTGGAGGAGGAGAAGGCAGCTGGAGCAAGATAGGGCTTCTTGGGTCAGGCTCTATAAGAAGGAACCTCACATCGCTCAGCGGTAAAAGAGGGTTGGATTAAGAAAGAAAGAAATAATTTATTCTATTCTATTATACACACCAAAGATACCATATACCCTGGGGTTGAGAGGCCCTCTTGAGGCACATTCAGCCTCTAGAAGGTTGGTACCCTTAATTGGGGAAAAACCTGGCTGTTTAGGGCAATTCTGACTCAACATATTTTTACCATTATCCAACAAACAACCTTACAGAGAACTGAACCCATTACCCATGAAGGGTCTTGATTGAGAGACTTTGGATTTAATTTTAATTTAATTAACTGTTTATCCATACTACATGTATATTATCAAATAAAATACTTATCACGGATTGCTGTTTTAATGGCAATATTATATATACTAACCACTGTGAGTAAAATGAACTCCTGACAGTACTTATTAACTCTTATATAAGATTAATATACTCGTCCTCTAAAAATAATCTTAAGAAGTTATCTTCTCATCACCACCTCGATGGGACCATTATTTTTAACTATTTTTAATTACATGTTATAATTACCCGTATAAAATTACACTTTAAACTGTGTGAATTTCAGTATAATTTGTGATTTTGATATGATCTATTGCGATTCTGACGTTCTCATTCAATTATAGTTTCTTTGTTTTTCATTATAATGATAAAAAAATCCTCATGATCTTGATTTAGGGGTATGGTTATCTCCAGGCTGGAAAGGCTCAAAAAAGAGAATTAGCATCCTTCATGAATTATATGCCCACGAAGTGGGAAAAATGATTATCTTCAATAAAGCAATATTATTGAATTACATAACGACGCTTAAGCAACAAGCTGTAAGTTAATTTTTGGCCAGAATTAGTTAGGCCTTATCCTTAAAGTAGCATTTCACGCTGGATCCATTCACGAGGACAGATTTTGAAAAAAAAAACAAACAAAAAATAAAAATTAAAAAAGAACACGAAGACAACACTGCTACAGCCAGTTATACATGCCAAAAATGGAATCCTTTGTCCACGTGCTACAGCTAAGCTGTTATCTATGTGATACATTAGTGAAATGGAGGCTTTTCCTCATTTTTCTGGTATACATTGAAGCAATAAAACTGCTGTTTTGCTTCATTTGGATAAAACAATGAATAAATAGTTAAGCCGAATTTTGACTAAAATCAGTAACGTGACGAAAAAGAAAAGTGGATGTGTTTTCACAGTGAATAAGTAAGGTTCATTTATTTAAGTAAGGTTTTCATCTTAAATAACTGTTTTTGAATAAACATCTTACTTAAACACTTAGTCACCATGAAGAAAACACCTCCACCTTTCTTTTTATTCACAACTCATTTTAGTCAAAATTAAAAAAAAATACGAAGCCAACACTGCTACAGCCAGTTTTTTATACATGCCAAAAATGGAATCCTTTGTCCACATGCTACAGCTAAGCTGTTATCTATGTGATACATTAGTGAAATGAAGGCTTTTTCTCATCTTTCTGATATACATTGAAGCTTAACCATTTATTCACGGAGATGACAGATATAATTCGTGATTATACTATCAGTGTAGGACCTTCGGCTAAAAATAATAGTGATACGAATGGCATTCTTCAAAGTCCAAAATGGGACTTTATGATGACCTTCTACGTTGGAGACCTGAGTTGCATTTTAATTACCTTTTCTGATTGGTAGAAAATGACCTTGGAGTGTTTAAGTAGGCTATTCTTAAACACTTAACTTTAGGATTCATAAAGACTTTTGAGATATAGAAAAAAAAAAAAAAAAAAAAAAAAAACTGAAGATGTGATTTCTTCCTTCTGGACCAGAGAGTATTTTAAGGACTCGGTTGATAAAATGGATTATTAAATTAGATAATGTATAGAAATTTGTACAAATAAATGTTTGCTAGCCGGGTTAGCCGAGTGGACTAAGACATGTGCAATAGATATTTGAGGTTAAGCTCTGTCGAGCGTGGTCAGCACTTGGATGGGGACCACCATTCAGGTAAGACCACAGAGTCCAGGCTAATACGGCGTGGGTTCGATTCCTATATGGTGACAGTACACTGTACCCACCCTGTGAGTCACAGGGAGGTGAGCGACTCCTGTCTGACATCAAAATTCTGTCTTATAACATGGTAATGACTCCGGCTTTGTATAACAAGGATACCAGAAGAGAACTATAGGCAACAAAGTGGAAGCGATAGCGCAAGATAAGCAGAGATGACGCAGGCTGGTTAAGGCGGCCAAAGATCTACAAGATCTGTTCGGAAAACCAAAAAAAAAAAAATAAATAAATAAATAAAAAAATGTTAGCATGTCATCATATTAGAAAATCAACATGTCATTTTCCGTTTTTAAAATATTCAGATTATTCAGTTCATTTCAAATTTAATTTAATAGCTTCTCTACACACGACAGTGATTTTGCGTTTTATTTTTTGTGGTTTTTAATTAGTGCTAGGCATGAACATAAATAGTTATCTTCCAAAACTTTTCAAATAGTATAAATCTTGAAATAAAACCAAAAGTAATACAACGAGGACATGATTCATTGTAATGGTCTTTAAACCAATAGTGGAATGTCGTATGGTGAAGTAGCACCATTAATTCAGAACATACAAAATAGTCATTTATTGAGCGAGATAATAACCAACTAGCAATATCAGTAAAAAGTATGGAAACCTCCCGCAGTTCCGGATTATGGAACCTTCCAATATCTCCCGTATGTTCATCTTTTTTTGACCCAAATATTGAATTTTATTTTCGAAAACTTCTAGGCGTTGTTCGACCCTTAATGTAAGCGACCATGTTACGCACTATAGAGAACTGTTGGTAGTATATTTGTGTTATATATCCTAAAGTTTAAATTTCTGGAGGGTAAGGGCGAACTGTGTAGTTTTGCAGTCAAGAAATAACTAGCATTTCCGTCTTTTAATATTGCTTTTGTTTCCTCTTGAATTTTGTATTTCTTAGATACTGTAGACCATAGATATTTAAACTGCTGTACGTATTCAAATTTCATCTCGGAAATATCTAAATCGTTTGTACTACTAATAATATATCAAGTTTTTTGTTATTTATTACTAGACAGATAGATGTAGAAAGGAGGTTAGCTAACAAATCCCTGATTTTTCAAGTGTCAAAAATCAATAATTTCGTTTCTAAGTTATAGTCTTATTTAGATTACAAAATTGGTTGTGAATGAAAATTTAGAATAAACTCTTTTTTTAGCATTCACAAGGGGTTCCTTGAAACATATCCGAAAAAAATTAATCTAACATTTTTGTGTTCAGTAAAAACAGTTTTTGACTGGAAAATTAGCCATTTCAAATTTTAATGACATTCAAGGATTATCATTAACTGCAATGATGAGATGCATTATGCAGTCAGCGCGACTAGTAGGCCACAAACGGTGTCGTAACTAGTTTCCTGTTGCAAGTGCGTTGTCAGAAAGGGAGAGGCTTCAAGGTCTTTCTACATACTTTGTGTATTTAATCTGATTTTATAGATTTACATATTTAAGAAAACTATATATTCAACTATATATTTAAGTAATATTCAAATACATCAAAATCAAAACTAATTAACAGAAATTATTATTAGGTAATTTTTGGAAGATTCCGAAACAAATGCTTATCGGGTATAATAAAAATTTAATCATATAATTTAAATGAATTCTAAAACCTTGCTATAATTCGTTTGCTTTGTCGAGAGATGCTCTGTTTAAGTGGCCTTGCTAGACAAACGGTCAGATCGTGTTTTTAAATGATTCAACTGAAATATATTCCTAATGATACCTAGGTTGGCGAAACATCTTCTGGTCACTTATTAATTGCAACTTAAAGGATTTTTTTTTTCAAAATTTTGAAGAAAAAAAAATATTCAAATACACAACAACAAAAAAAATTAATAATTTCTAAATTACTAGAATGTAATTACAAATTTGGTTCCGTTTTACAAGAAACGGCTCAATTAAGCGGTTGTCCCGATTATCCGATGAACCAATTAAACGGTGTCGATTTAAATATAAATAAAATATTTTAAAATTTTATACTTAAAACATAGCATTTTCCATAATATATACGATATCCTGTCAAATTATGCAGTTCATTTAAATAATATGGAAGGACAATGACCAAATCCACTATTTCACTTTCATTAGCTACCCCGTTATAAATGCCATTGCTGATCCATTTGTCTGTATGTAATGTTTCAGTAAATTGTTTCTCAATTTTTTTTTTTGCATTTTGAATTCTACTGAATCGTAAGTGCTAATAGGTGTTTTACGTTTTTGATGATCTAAAATAAAAACTATTGAATACTTAAGTATGTATTTAAGCAGTGCCAACAATATAAATAAAATTGTGTCAAACATATTTAAATTCAAATGGAATTATATAAATATATCATAACTGCTAAAATCGATTTGGAAAAAATTGATTTTTTTCTAGAATGTATAAATCAAAATTATATTTATTGTTAAGAACCGTTCTCGTGAAATTTATGAAAATTTACCATTAAAATTAAGTGAGACATTTAAGAGAATTATAGAGTATTTTGAAAATGGTATGCTCCAATACTGGGAAATGAAAGAGTAATTTCTTTGGTTGTGGTATTCCCTTTCACAAATAATATTTTTAAAAAAAATAAATAAAAACAAAATAGAATAAATGATGAGAGCTAAAGATTCATAAGATTTAAGATTCCATTTATCCTTGATAAATAATTTAAAGCTTATATTTAGCTTGGTGATTCCTGAGAAGCTAAGAAAGATATAAAAATTTGGCAATTTAGCTTAATTTTTTTTTTTTTTTTTTTTATGTTCAGATAGGAAACGTTTTCGAAAAGGAATTTTTCGTATTGACGTAAATAAAAGAGTATGAAGTTTTTTTGTTTTAGAATAGAAAAGGCATTATGCATGCAGAATAATGTGCTATTTTTCTATAGAAGGAAAAAAAAAATACTTATTACAAATGGAAAGATTTGATTTTTGCTTACAAAAATATTAAATTCAGAACGGAAGATATTTGTGTAATATATATATATATATATATATATATATATATATATATATATATATATATATATATATATATATATATATATATATATATATATATTTAAAAATTACCTTACGTATATTTTTCAAATTCAAACAATTTTCCTTAATTGCCACAATTATTACCTAGATTTGTTTATCCAACCTTACGAATTGAAATCATTAAATAAATTAGTGTTTTGTAGAATGTAGAAATTAAAAAAATATTAGAATCATATATTTTTTTTTTTTTGTAATGACATTGGGAAATTATTATTAATATTAAAATTTATAATTATTTAATAAGGTGATACTTTAAAGATCTCTATTTGAAAACTGATATTTTGAAAAATTCAAATATCATCGTTCAAAAACAAAACGAAAACTAATTGAATAATTAGAGGCGCTAAGAAGCAGTCCTGCGAGCGCTGCTTTTTCAATTAATTGTTAGCCATTTATGATTTAAAGGCGTGAAAACCGCGTGACTATCAATTTGTGGTTTTCTAAAGATTCTTTAAGATATTTTACCTATTAATTAGTTAGGAATTAAAGTGTATCCTTTAAATTACAAATGCTTTTGATAGCGGAATTTCGTAGGTATATATATATATATATATATATATATATATATATATATATATATATATATATATATATATATTTTTTTTTTTTTTTTTTTTTTTTTTTTTTTCTATGATAAAATAATCCAGATCATTATTGCCAACCAGTATTGAATATTTTTTCTATTATAAAATTCCAAAATAGTGCAGTTCCGTTTTTATGATTAATAAGTGACGTAAAAGTGCTACTCGCAGACATTTCAAAATGTCCAATATCCCTTTAAATGGATTTTTTTTTTTTCTTGCCTCAAAAAAATATCATTATTAGTTATAATTACTAATCCAAGGATCAATCAATATTGTCAATGAAGAAAGGAAAACTGAAGGATTTATTTTGCCACCTCCTACCTTGGCCGCATGAATGTATATATATATTATATATATACACACACATACATATATATAGCGCATTTAAAATCCATTTAAAGACGACTTGGTATTCTCAAGGGTTAAAAGAAAATAAATAAAATTACTAAATTAAATACTGAGACTGTAAGCCGTAGAGAACTCCCCAGTATATTTTAAGCCTACCTATTTTCAAGAGGGCGGTTCTTTCAGATAAAAAAATGTAATATAATCTTAGGTTTTCATAAGTGTCTCGGTATTGAAAACCCAAATCATTGAAATGACCAAAACATATTTACCTTTGAGCTCTTTGCCATCAGGAGTACACGGTCCCTTGTCGGCCAAGCAGTTGAAGTACTTCTTGTACAGCCTATCGTTGTGGAGGATTTCGTCCAAGTCGATGTTGTCGTACTTGGTCGTGTAGCCATCCGGCATGGCCAACGCCAACCCGACGAACAAGAGGCAAGCTAGGAGTACACGCATCTTGGCTGACTTCAATGCTCCAAGAACCACCGGCTCTTAATATATAAAGTGTCCCTCCTCCCCCACCATCGGGTGCAGATCTAGAGATACCAAGCTCACGAAGGTCTAATATTTTCCCTCAGGGAAATTCCTGATTAGTCAGGAAGCCTATAATTACTCATAATGCGTGTAAATTGAAGATTAATTGCTTTCAGAAGTCATTTATTAAAATTTCTGTGGTTAAATAGCATTTTTTTTGTTTTAAATATGTCACATTTTCGTAATGCTTATTGCAAATTGGTCACATTTTTTATGTTACCTTCAGTTTTTCATCAGCTGGTACAGCTATTTCTGTCCTCAAAAACCGTTCAATTCATTTCCAAAATTCCATTAAAAATTTGACAGTAACTTTTGCGCAACGTCTTTCTTGAAATAATCATATTTCCCAAATCAGGAGGAAATCTATTTCTATTCTTAAGCAACTTTTCCATTACCGCGATTCTTTATCACTAAGTACTCGACAACTTTTGGTTTTTCCCTATACTGTGACTACGGATGCATAGTATATGGAGGATTGTCTAGTGAGCTTGAATTGAGATGTAAAAGACTAATAAACTGTTTTATTAGATTTATTTTCGGATTAGATTATTATTTCTAGACGTTCTCACATATCTCACAGGCATTCCAAAATTTGGTGGCTTGCCTCAGTTTGCGACTTCCATACTTCCTTGATGCACTCATATCTCAATCCTTGAAAACCAAAAACCCCACCTTTATTCATAACCTTACTCTGCACTCTGCGCTCCTACATTTTAAATACCTTTTGGTAAATATACTAGAGAACCCAACCCACAAATCTGTACACTCCTCCGCATCGAACTGCATCCTTCGAAAAATCCTTTATTATCAGCGCTTCCTGTTTACGAAATTCGTTGACCATCTCAATTTAAAAAAGCTCCATTCTTAATTCCTTTAAACATCGTCTATTTCTTATGCCGACCACACCCACCTATAACTATAGACTCCATCCATCGCACCCCATCAAAATCCAAATCCCCAATATTTGCCTGAATTAACCCTCCCATGTACGTCTTGGTCTACCCCTCTGTCATTTAACCGACGGGTTAAAAAAACTCATTACCTTTTTGAAATCTGGTCATTATGAAACCCGACGCCTTTACATGTCTATTTTAACTGTAACGCGCCGATTACCTGAACTATATTTACCGAATAAAGCACCTCAAGTTCCATATCGTGGAGCCATTTAAATTCTCCATTATGATCATACTTTTTAGGGCCATATATTCTTCGCAGTAGTTTATTTTCGAAAACTTTAAGGCATTTTTTTACCTTAACGTAAGCGGTCGTTTGTATGTTCTTCAAACATCGAGCAAACAAAAACCTAATTCTTTTATAAAATTATACTATTTGAGGAACCACAAAATTGTTGTTATTATATATTTATGCGAAAGGCATCAATCATTTAATTTCCTATTTTAATAGGTATAATTCAATTGCCAGAATACATTGACCAGAATAATTTAATTGCCTACATTTTGCTATATTGCGAATATTTTCATAAAAAACTTTTATTAAGACTATTATCCAAATTACAGTTGTGAAACGTATCCCATTAACCCAATGAAACAACGGCGCCTTGAATCATTGGAAAATAAGGTATTTTGTAGATTTTTTTGTCCAAAAAAAGAAAAGCTAACTAGAGAATTAGGAAGACTATGTTGAGTTGTGAGATATCTATCCGATAGGTATCGATATTAGCAGCGTGATTGTTAAAATGGGCTTGTAAAGTCGTTGGATTTTATGATAACAGAAAAATAAAGTCGCACCAAGAGGCAGGTAAGAGGTTTATATTTGGACTGTTTTTTTGGGAGGCTTTATATTTTAATGGTGTGAGATGGAGGGAGCTGTGTGATTTGATTGGTGGTGTCGGCATCGAGCATTCAGGTCCGCAATGCTTAAATTGAGTTATTTAAACTCTTTTGGCCGAGTTACTGGCAACTGAACACATTACCACATTCCACACACTCCGGCAAGAGTGGCTCTCGTGCTATTATTGAGATTATTTTAATTCTATCTGGCTAACGAAAACTTTTGGAAAAAAAAAAAGAAATTAAAGATGGATGGCAGTCTGTGTGGGATCAAAGCCCATCACCAATGATAAAGAAAAAAATGTGACATCCAGCCGCAAATTTTTTAGAGAGGAAGTTGTACTAATAAGACTAAGAATTTACCACACGAAATAGACGCACTCCTATCATTTCACAAACAAGCCTCAACAAAATGCCTAAATTTCATTAATATCTTGACGATTAGCTATATTTTAAAATAATGTCCATTTTTCACTTCACAGATAGGTTTGTATTAAATCCTGATTTTTCGACAGCCTTCGGTTTCGCAAAGCCTTTTATTTATTGATTGAAAACATTCCAATGAAAGAGAAGTTCATACCTCCTGTTCATACCTCCAGCGATCGCTTGTACACTCCCCTTAGACAGAAAATCATCAAGACCTAAACTCAAAAGGCCAGTTTTAAAAATATCTAGCACCTACGTTTCGACCCAACCCTTGGACGATTACCTGTTGTTTGATTGTTACTTTCAAACACATACATAATATCAACAGCTTATCTTAAGAGTAGCGAATTTTCGATTTTAGATAAATGTCCATTTAAAAACGTTTCCATTTCAATTGTCGCAATGCTATTTCCAATACTTTTTCTATAGATATGCTAGAATTCTTGTATATTCTAGGTTTTCCAATAAATTCATTTCAATTTGGTGTAAATATACTATCAATCAGTATAATTTTTAAATATATAATTAATTATAGTAGGCCAGGAATAAAAAAAAAGGGGGGCTCAGAAGAAAGTTTTGTTTTTTCACCCTTAAAACATTTTGCCCGGAACATTGTTTTTTTGTCACTTTTTGACCAAAAGTTGGACCTTTTTTGGTTTTTTCGACAATATCTCGAACAATTTTATTTGTGAAAGCCACTATTTTCACAATTAAAGTTGATAGCATTTCCTACATTTATGACTTGTAAAGTATTTCGTAGGATCAACCGTTTTGCCGCTAGAGCGCATCAAAATATAGGCCAAGTTGCCGGACAGTTGAAATTTTACTATTGGCTTCAACGATTTTGAATTCATTGAAATTAATTCAGGATTGCAAGAAATACAAAATAAGCTATGTGTATATAGCTCACACGTGTACATTCATGTATATGTAGCTCATGTATATGTAGTCCGCCAATGTTTCCCATATTTTGACGCGCTCCAGTGGCAAAACGGTTGGTTCTACAAAATTATTTTACGAATCAAAAATGTAGGAAATTTTGTCTTATTTAATTGTGTACTATAGCAAATCATGCATAATCATCTAGATATAGAAAAAAAAATATAAAATGTAAAAAGTACAAAAAAAACAACAAAACAGGTACGAGCAAAATTTTTGCCCGCAAACTATAGTTTCCTGTTCAGCGACCCAAAAACATAAAGGGTGAAAAAAATCAAAATTGGATCAAAACTTACCCATGAAAATGCCTTGCGGTAAGTTGCACTTCTCCGCGAAACTACGTTTATCGGTACTCTTTTGGCTAAAACTCAAAAACAAGTAGTCCGATCAGAATTTTTTTTTCATCTGAAAGCTGGTTAAATTTACTATTAGACCTCATATATGACACCTTGATCAGGTCTAGTAAAAGACCCATGCTACCACGCTGTGAACCCCGTATTGTTGTAATATCCTCGTTTTTTCGGCTCATTTTTGGCTATAACTCTATAAACATTTGTCCGATCCCAAATTTCATTTTTCTAGCTCAAAACTGGTTTAATTTACTATCAGATCACATATATGAAAATTTGATTATATTCCTAAAAATACCCAAGCCACACCACATTTTGAACATCGTCGTATTGTGTCAAAACATACACATCTAGGGAAGTGTAGATTTCACGGGATTTACTCAGTCTTTTTTTTTTTTTTTTTTTTTTATTTATTTATTTTTTTTTTTTTATTAGACTATCTTCAGGTGAAAGGTTTTCTAAAAAAAATAGTTAAATCACATTGCTATACAAAAAATTAGGCTCCTTCCTAAGATCCAGTCTTTCTTTACCTTTATCGATCAGCTGTGAAAAAATTTCAAAAGTGGACTAAGCTGGCTCTTATAATTTGATGATAATGATATTATTAGAGAATGCCTATCGAGCCGATTGAAGAAAAAAGTTTAATTTATAAATACATAAGTGAAAAAAAAATAATGCGCATTTACAATGAAAAAAATTACAATGCGCATAACAACAGGAATTTTGCTTATAACTTCCTCACCACAATCTCTGATTTCATCGGTAATCGTGACAACAAAGTAGATTGGAATGAAAACTCATCATACTAAACAAAACTATAAATTATTCATGATCTAGCATTTAAATGTATATCAATTAACTACCTTTGATGTCTGGAATGAGGTCAAATATAACACGGTATAAGAGAAAAATTAGTATGTCAGATTGTCATAATTGTCTTTTTGAAATGCAATAATGTAAAAATAATCTGTAAGGCGGGCTATTTATCCACCAAGAAATATTAGGAATAACTTAATGGTGGTCTGGTGAGGAATTAATGAAATATTTTTTACTTCCATGATATTTAGTTCGTTAAAAACTAGTTTTCAAATTGTAAAAATTCATCTTCAGTTGTAAAAAACATACCAACATAAGAAACATCACTTATTTAATATAAAAATTATATTTATTATACTTATATAAAAATGTTAGTCAAGAAATCGAATGCAGGTGACACCCCCAAAGTTTCAGTAGGTTAGGAAGTGACAAGTAAAGATCAGCCCTGGTTGAGAAATGAAAAAGAAAGGAGTGTTAATCAGGGAGATTGAAAAACGATAAGGATTTCCCTATGAGTGATTTTTTTTATTAAACAAAAAATGGTTTGGTTATAAATTTAAAAATGAGCTATTGGGTTTTAAATCTTATCTTTACTATTGATTCGTTAATATTAAATCGACTATTTTTCTGAACACAAATGGTAAAATGACTCTCCTTCATTCAAAAAGAGGCAGAAGTTCGTGTAAAAAGAGGTCTTGACTATAATAATAGAGAGAACTTCCACACTTATGGAGTAAAATATCCTTAGCTATGCCGTCCTTCGGAAGGGACGTAAAATGGGGGTCCCGAGTCTGTGCGATGTCAGGTACTCGTTAAAGATCCCTATCCTAATTATACCTGGATAGGCAAAATTTAGGACTCCCACCGTAGCATCGTCCGATTAGCCATAGCAGCACAAAGTGACGTTAAACGAAATAAACAAACAAACAATTTTCTACCCATTGATCAAAATAATTTTTATTTTAATATAAGTATTCTTTATTTTTTCTTTTAATTTTTTTTTTGTTTTTTCTAGTTTTCCATTACTCAAAACTCAAAAGTCCAATAGATGGGATCCAAATTTAATTTTTAAAGAAAAATGTTAGCGAAATGAGCAGTCATTTTTTTTTCATCTGTGAATGAATTTAGATCTATACCAACCTAATTAGCATGGACACATTTTTAAGTATTACAAGACATATTTCACTTGTTAATGGAGCAATATATAACATCATAAGAGGCCGGAGTTTTAAATGTATACGGAATTCTTAATCGGAAAGATAGTAAAAAGGTTCGCAACCAACTTTGATGGTAAAACAAGAGCAATTCTCCTAGAACTGGGAGCAATAATCAACAAGAGTGGTCATAATGCGAAATAAAATGAAATGAAAAAAATAATCTTTATTATGGGACGTATTGCCCCCTTAGAATAAAAAAAATGTATAATAAAATAGTACAATTGTCGGGCTTATATAATTTCATACAAAGATATTTATAGACCAACAACATGAGACATGTAAATATGGTTAATAGTAAATAAAATTGTATAAAAAGCTTTCAGTTAATATTCTAATATAAGAAGGGGAAATACAATAAAAAAAACAAAACAAAAAAACATGAGAAAATAAGATAAGATACATCAGAAAAAAAAAACTATATTTATAGGTACATTGATTGGAGAATATATTTGCAGATACCACTGCATACATTCATTTATATACATATACACACAAACAAACACCTATGAATTGTCAAGTAAAAAGATTGTAAGTGAAGTAATTATTTCTTTGTATAGGAAAAATAACGATTGAAGTAAGAACAAGTTTGAATTTATATAAAATAAATGATTTTGTACCATTATTGAACAAATAAAGGTTTATTATTACTATTATTATTATACAAGAAAAAAGTTATTAACTAATTCAACGATATCGGATTTATTGATTTTGACCAAATTAAATGTTAATTATTACTAAAATCGGCAGGCGTCTGACTAGGATGTGAGGAGGTATTGGAAAAGGAGTGTTTTAAATAAGCTTAAAGTAGTATTTGTGGATACTCGGGTAGCTGTAGGTGCTATAGAGACATTTCAGATCATGCTACCATCTATGTCTTCAAATGTACTTACCTCCTCAACCGTATTTGATCTGGTGTGGATTGCATCTAACTACGGCATAACAGGAAATGAGAAAGCCAACAGACTTTCAAAAGAAGACTATTCTCAGCATCAACCGAACCTTACAGTAACTTTCCAGTAGTCGAATATATGGAAAAAAAGGCATAGATAAATCAATGGTTGTTCAATCATCAATACTCTTCTTGAAGATAAAACCCTCATAGATCAGCTAAATTCAAATAGTTTCTTAAAATTGCTTCTCATCAATTCCCGATAACCCCCTCAGGCTTCTAAAAAGAAAATGACCTCGCGACCTCCTAATACAGAATTTTCATTGAAGTTTTGTCAATGGGTAGTTGCTTTACTAGGACTTTATTAGGAATGTTGTTATGAACATTATCTCCACATTTACAGGATGAATTTTTTCTTGTATACAGTTGTAAATTTCAATAAATGGATGATGTGATTAATTTATCGATTCTTACAAATGTATTAAATAATAAACTACTTACCAATGATTCGTGAATTACTTTTGGTACTACATTTCAACTAAGCAAATGTTTCATTGGGTATAGAAGATATCGAAGCTGTCTTTAATTTTGCGTTTTATCAGAATTCATCGGGAATTACCTGCAAAGTACTTTGAGAGATAGTAGGTTAAAATGTTTATAACGTTTATTGTACAAGCTTAGGTACCTGGTATGCTTCAGCATAATTCAGCATTACGATCTACATAATACTTTTTTATAAGAATAACTTGACAAGGGTATATAAAAAAAAGTTCAACATTCCTTTTTCTTTATGAGTAAGAATCATCAATGTTTGCTCACAACACTCACTTGGAGTTTTTAATTTTTTTCCCATCATTTCTTTTCGTCTTAGCAACCGATCAACTATATTGGACGAACTTTAAAATTAATATAGTTAGTTACATAGCTGTGAGTTGGACAGTAAACTAATTTCATAAACTGATAACAGCACTGAAGAGACTAGTGTATACCTAGGAATAGACCTCTAGAATAATTCTAGATTTCTTTAAGGAAAAGATTCGGACGGGGTATAAAATAAAAGAAGAATAAAAGCAAGACTAAGAACCACCGTTCTGCTTCCATTAACATTCGCGATATGTTGCTTAGATGAGAGCATTTGTTATAATTAATCCATTTACTGTTTTTTTGGGTTAACTTTTTTTTTTTTATAGTGAGTAACCTTCAGATACTAAGGAGCCACTCATCCAGTTCCACAATTATCACACAGCTGCGCAAATAACACATAATTTAGTTGGATTAATTATGCAGCAATTAGTTTTTTTAATAGAGAAAAAAATAAAGTTATAATTTAGTTATAACTGTAGTATTAAAAGGAATATTAGGCGATGGATTGAGATTAGGCATCCATGAATGCAACGGTGAGACCAGAAGGCCAAATTTCTCAAATCGTGCATTCTCTTTGTTTCCGGATGAATGAAGCAATAGGACACGGCCTAAAATATAATCAACAATAAAATATAATCGTTTTATTCTTTTTTTTTTTTAGAGAAGTGAATGAGGTCCAGGAATATTGTCAAATATTGGATAATTTTGGTCGATAAAAAAAAGTTTTTAAATTTTTATTTTTTTTTGTATGGTGAATCATAATTAAACACATTTTAAGCAATTATTCTGTAGTTTCTTTGAATATTTCCGATGGCTTCTACACTAATTGTGAGTTAGTTATTGTAATTTGTCACCAAATTAAAAAAAAAAAAAAAATTGAGTTGCATCATATGCATGTTGCTCCTAATATCGGATAGAGAAATAAGCTTTAAAAAACGTGTAAAAGATATGCTAGGATATGATTTATTACACACAACTAAGCACCCCCCCCTTTTTTTATATATATAAATAATTTAATAGAGTTAGGTACATGTATTTTTATATGTCTCCAAATATCCCATTGGCTTGTCTCTAACAACTGCTACTTGTTTGTCTAATTTTTAGTTTTGTTTTTGTATTTGTATCAAATTTAGAATTGAAAAACCAAGATACACTTGGTAACACATCAGCGAGTAAAAGTAATTTTATCTATTTGTTTATTTATTTTTTGGAATGTTTAATCCAAATTTTTTTTTACTCTAAAAACTTGAGCGTCAAAAAAAAAAAAAAAAAAAAAAAAAAAAAAAAAATGTCCTTGACCTTATACCTCTAGAATTTTCAAAATTCCATCAGAACCTTTCCACGCATTCCAAACCACTGGTTGATTCACTATTGAGTTCTACACATCCTTGTAACCTACCTCGCAAATTAAAACGACAGTGACAGCGAGAGCAATTGTAAATAAATCTTTTGTTAGAGTTCTTGTAATGACCTGCTTCTCTGTTCGTCATCAGCGAGTATATGAGAGCTCTCTCGTTCAGCGTTCAAAATCAAATAAAGGATTTTGACACTGTTGACGTAGGTGAGAAAGCAGCTGTGGGATCTCTTTGCCTGTCTTGCCTTCTGCTTGGTTCGAGGTTCCACGGTATGCTTCTATAAAATGTACATGTAATGTGCTTGTATTTTATTTTTGTTAATTTTCGACTTTGGTTCATTTCTTTCTCCTCTTTTTATTCTAATTTATTTCTAATTATTTTTTATTAGATTTCATTTTACATTTCGTACTGTAGGAGGTTTTTAATTTTTAATTTTTTCATCTATTTTTATTATTCATACTGCATGAAGGGGTTCATTGTCATCCATCAGATTATGCATTATCTATCTAGGTTTTATGTTAGTAAAATTCATTAATAGATTATTAGATTTGTACTAATTTGACTATTCTACCAGCAATAGTGCATTCTTCTCATTCCTAAGGGACAGTAATGTCCCAGAATTAAGTTTGTTTTTTATTTCGTTTAATGGAATGGAAGTTGGAAATAGACAGCTACCTAACATATCAATCTGTCAGTCCTCATGATTAAGTGGTTTCTATTAGATGTCATGCTGCCAGAACTTAGAATTATCAAAATGTCATACAGAAAAACATTATTTACTCAAAGTGATTGGAATATATAATTAATGTAGTTCTTCGAATCGTTTCTTGGTACTTCTTATTTGCGTTATTTGTTCATGTTCTCAGAACAATGAAACACGTTTCCATGAACTAGCCAACTTTTGAATAGTTCCGTAATACATACTGCAAGAATAGTTTATTTGGTAGCCATACTTATGTATTTTTTCCTGTCGTTAGTTTGTGGCGTAATTGAATAGTTGAGTGTAGAAACAACGTAAGTCACAAAAAATACCAACTGCGGTAAGTCCGTATAAAATTCTAAATATCCCGAAGCCCTATTTGTATGGAAATAAAATATTTTTTCCACGACAAGCAGCATAAATGTATGTTATATCAAAACAACAAATGTAATTATTTGAACATTTTGAGTCGATATATAGTTTTTTCTCTGTCATGAAAAATTAGAAATGATGGGGACAGTAAGTCCCAGAGTAAATTAAAGGGTATTAATTAATTCAATACAGAGATTAAAAAGGTATTTTATTTATTTAGACTCAAACTATCAAAGTTTTCATAAATACTTATTATCAATCATTTAATTAGAACAAAAGAAGTATAAATAATATAGTCAATTCCTTTTTTTTTTCTTTTTTTTTTTTTAAAAAATGCAACTATATTTGCCTTATTTAATTGCAACTATTTATGCCTTATTTGAACAGTTTAGTATAAAATATTTATTTGGAATAAAAACGGTTGGCACATCACAATTTGGTTCCTTCTTTGGCTTCGTATTTCTTCCTAAAGACACCTTCTGGGTCGTAGATCTTCTCCAGGGCATCAAAGTCGGCCTTTTTCTTTTCGATCATAAACTTGAGAACCTTCTCGCCTCCTTTTTTCTGTTTTTCATTACACTTGGCGCAGTCTGTCTTCAAAGCTTCCGGTAGCACGTCTGTGAAGAAATAAAATAATGTAATGTATCATTTACTTTCTGAAAATTAAATACATATATACATAAATTAACTATAAGACATTTTTGATAACCCTTAAAGTCTTCAGCCAAACATCAAACAATGACCATAATATAATTTTTGTCCTTGAATCTCTCCAAAGTCAAATTTTCAAAATTTCATAAAACTCTACTCTTTCGAATTTACTATCAAAATCTCTATCCAGTTTTATTCCACACATCCATATAATCCTCCTTGCAGGATAAAAAAACAGACCTATTGTAAAATTCGACATCGATTCTTGGCAATGACCGGCTTCTCCACTCATGCCCTGAATGACTGTACTATAGTGCTCTTACTCAGCTTCCACTGGGTTTTTATACCAGTCACGCAGCTGAGAGAGAAGCACTAGGATCTCTTTGGACCCGAGATCCCTCCATAATTGGGGGAGCATGTTTATTTTAAGAGATCCCCTGACTGACAAGAGGATTACCCTCAGTCTCTCACAGATTTTGATGGCAATTGTTTTGGAAGTTCCATGTCAAAAAATATTAGACACTTATTTTGTCGTTCCGAAAAAAAAAAATTAATAAAAATTGAAATAGCATTCAACTAATTAATTTTATATCCCGAGTTTAAAACATTATATCGACATGATTCTTGCATTAACGTGTTTATTTTTGAGTGCAGATTCAATAAAAATACAACCGCTTCATAGATTTTGGTTCAGGTTAAATTAATTCTTAAAAAAAGTATTAGATCTTCAAGCAAATTAATTACCTTTATAGATTTTTTAAATACAAAAAATGACATCATATTCTAATTCAACATCCTCAAAAACATTGTAAAACGTTAATTCAATAAAAACAAAAAAATATAATTTTTTTTCAACCTCTACAAGGGAAAATTTTGAAAATAATAATTGGTAACTTTTATTTAAATCACCATTACGTTATTACACTACAAGCAGGTTCAGCTTGATTTGTATCGTTGAAAAGAGGAAAGCCTCAGCGTTCTTTTGATGTCTATAAATACAATATTCGATCAACAAAAACCTATTTGAAAAGTTGGAAAATCCTAAAGTAAATTTTGATTTTTAACTTAAGTTTGAAACCGTATAGGAAGGTGAAACCAAAACACATTTCAACCGTATTTACTACCTATATTTTGGATAAAAATATGAAATTGATACGTTTAACCGTCTAACCTAAATTCAAGGTTTTGTCAATTTAAAAAACAAATTGCTTTCCATTTGGTCAGGCAATTGTTAAAGTTTACGATTTTTTATTTTTTTACTTGGATGAACTTTCGTATTCAAAGATTCTTTTGGATGCAGAATTAGAATCTGACGTCATGCTTTGTGTGAAAAAATGTATAAAGGTAGTTTGCTCAAAGATCTAATATTTTTTTTTTTTAGAATTTAACTAACCTTAACCAAAATGTATGAAGCGTATTTTAAATTAAATTTACAGTCAAAATAAAATTTTTGTGTAAGAATCATGTCTATACCATTTTTTAAACTCGAGATATAAAATAAATTAGTTAAATGCTATTTAAATATTTTTGGATTATATAATATTTTTTGGCCAGGAACCTCCCACAAAAATTGCCGACAAGATCCGTGAGGGACTGAATATGTCCTCCCCTTGTGAGTGTGCATTTTGTATTTTATTGTATTTTTTACTTTTAATATAATCCTATTTTAGTTTTCACCATTATTATAATTTTTTTTTCTATCTTTATTGTTTCCTCTTAATATGTCGTAATATTATAAGATTTTTCATACACTTATTTTTTTCTTCTTTTAATTTATTTCTTATTGTAAATGTAGGGTGAATGGATCCATAAAGTCATTCACTTACTTATTATAGGGAGGTTATTGTAATAGATACTCTATCAAAGTATCTAAATTAGCCAAGTTAAAAACAAAAAATAGCCAAGTTTGCTAGTCACTTTCTTGTATCAAACTGGATGGATTGGATAAAAATCGAAATAAAACTTTCTGGTGTAGTATTTTCTGTTGTAGAGCGACTTTCGTAATTATGATCCATTTTTTGACATAATCAGTTCGAGAGAACTAATGTATAGGTCTATGTGCCTCTTTTGAATATTGTCACCGAATTGATAAATACGTAAAGATATGACATAATATCGTTACCTTGTTTTTAGTTTTATTAAAGAGAATCCTACTCGGAAGTGAATAAGAAAGTTAGCCGAATAAATTTAGTTTCGCCTCAGCCGAATAATCCGTGAATAATGTAATTTTACAGCTATATTTCCACATCGGTCAACAATCTCATGGTATTTTGTATCATAGTAAATCACTTAATCAGGTTTTAATTTACTGATTTATATTCCATTCATCATCTTTTAACATGCTCATTGTTTGTCCGGACCATATCAACATGAAGTGTATAATTTGCGATAAGAAGGATTGTACTGTATTGATTGATTTTTCGAATTTCATTTAGTCCTTTCTTTTTTAATTGCATAAATATGCTTGACTTAAAATACAAGAAACTGTTTGTCGTTTCCAGTTGCTCCAACAATAACTATTCAATCGTTCAAAGCTCCCGATAAATTACAAATGATTTATTTACATGGCAGTGATTATACCCTTTAGGACATACGGAGTTGAGGTTTGGGGCTACACTAAACCTTCCAATTCTTCTCGTATCCAATCCTTACAATCCAAAATCCTTCGTAAAGTACTCAATGCTCCTAATTATGTAACAAACAAACGTTTGCATAAAGGTCTTAATGTTCCGTATGTTACTGATTTGGTCTAAACCAAAATCTATTATTTCATAGTAAACTCTATACCGACTCGAATCCAATAGTCTCCATACTTGCCTTTCACTCTATACCCGATAATCCTCCGCGGCGTCTGAAAAGAAGATAGCCAAGAGATCTTCTAATGTAGAATTAGCACTATTAAGTGCTCCTAGTTGTTTACGTATTATTGACATGTCATTATAATAATTTTCTTCAAATTTACATGTGCATAATGTATATATTTGTAAATATCAGTAAATAGTTGAAAAAAAATAGAGAAAAAAATTCTCCAGCGTTATATTATTGATCTAATACTATTATAACAATATGTTAAACATACATGCAATAACGATTTTTTCGTGACTCAAAAATAAGAGTATAACTGTATTTTCCAGGTGTAAGGAATTAATTATAGAATAACTATCACAATTCGTAAACAAACAAACCCTGACACAATCCTCTCCTCTACGTCTTAATCTACCCATCTGGAATTTTACTAGATACACTGCTTTATTAGAAATATATGAAATTTCAACCCCAATAAACCTAGGGTCTCTAGAAACTGAAGGATATTATATCAAATCGGAGATCAAAGCCAGGATATCTGGCAGCAAATGCCTTTATGCACTTAATAAAATCATAATATCCCGAGCATTATCTCGATCTGCAAAGACCACTGTTTAAAAAACAGTTATAACACTATTGGTGACATATGAGTGAGGGTTTGGTTCTGACTTGGAAGAATAGTGAACCCGAACAGTTAGGCTAATATTGTGGCTAGAATTAAGAAGGGATGTCTTTGGAGGCTTAGCCACATGAAATTGATGCTAGATAATAATCTGCCAAAAAAGATGACGTATGACAAGCTGGGCTGAAAGATATTGAGAGGAGGACCAAGGCTAAGGTGGATGGACTACGTCGAGGACGACCTCAGAAGATTGGGAGTGAGCCGTTGGAAAAAGAAGATTGAAGATAGACAGGGATTTTTGCTGTATGTAGATAAATTTGTACATAATCATAAAAATAAAAAATTAAATTATCAACGTGTTTAAGGATCAATTAAATTACATGTGTTCCTATAATAGATCATAGAACAAAGATAAGTAAAAGAAATAAAAGGTTAACGATTATTATATGACTAATAAGTTAACTTTAAAAAATATCACAAAAACAAGGATTAATGAAAAAAAAGAAAAATTGATGCTAATGATTTATGGTACAACTTGAATATACATTTTTTATTTTTCTTTAGTTTGAAGTATGAGATAAGACTGTGTGTCTAAAGAGAACTGAGAAACTATCAATTCGTGATGGTCATTAATCATGATGACAAATGATATTTGGATGTGATGGTGCATTAATGTTCAAATGATTCTAGTGAATTATAGTTTGCTTCCTATTATAAAAATCAAAAGACAAAACACGATATCTGGTCAAGCCTAATCACCTGTTATCATCATGAGTTTTATAAATAAATAATAAGAAGGTTACAGAAACCGAAGGCTCGCTATCGACAATACCGTTTCTAAATACAATCCTGCAACCTTCCCATTCGAAATCTTAATCCAAAAGATTAGTTCCGCCGTAACCCTGCCGTGTGCATCTCGGTCTACCCTCCTCCCACCGGAGGTTTACCTTATGGATCAACGGTGATCATCTTCTTATATATTTGGTTATTTCTAAATAACATTATATGCTTATTGCCTGAACTACTACCGGATAAATATCCCGCAATGATTAATTGCTGAGTTTTCTAAATTCTCTAATTAAGTAGCTATTCTCTTAAAAATAATAGAATTAAGTTATATTTATGTTACCCTTAAGCTCCTTGCCGTCAGCGGTACATTTCCCCTTTTCGAGCAAGCAGTCGAGGTACTTCTTGTACAGCCTTTCGTTGTTGAGGATCTCGTCTAAATCGATGTTGTCGTACTTGGTGCTGTAGTGTTCTTCCGCAAGGGACAGGCCGAGAAACAAGAAACAAGCGATGATAAGTTGCATCTTGGCAGACTTCTGTGTATCTCAGGGGCTGCTTGATGTTATAAAGGTACATCCCCCACCACTGCAGATCCGAAGAGACCTGTCTCACGAAGGTCCTCTGTGTCACCTCAGGAATATAACTAGGAATAATATTTTAATATTCAATTGAATCTTATTACTAGTAAGCGAATTTATAATTTTTAAAAGAAAAAAGAAGTAAACTGTATATTAATATTCGCTGTGAATATCAATTGACGAGGCTAAAGAGTAGTAAAACAGTTATTATCTTTTTCGATTCCGAACTAATGAGTCAAAATGTGCCAACCGAGTAAACAAACTTTTCTGTAATATATGAAGCAAACGGTCGTTTCTTTTATTTTATATTTTCAATTGATATTTACAACTCTATAAAATAAATACATTAGGCAGATGTGAAGAATAATACTTAGAGAATACTTAAAATTCAACATCAACACAGCCAAACAGAGAACCACCAGTCAGATAATAGTAGCCAAAGATGACTTCCTGAAAATACTTTTTAAATACAATAGCAATATAATCAAATCTCTTAAATACAATAATCTCTCCATACATGTGAAACTTGTATCTAGTGGAATAAAAGTTCTACTACTGGAATGTCAAACCCACAATAACAATCAAAATAAATGAAATGCCCCCTTGAGCCTGTCGACTGAGGAAAGAATAACGTGGAACATGTTTTAGGGGTTGGCCTCTTGACCGTCGTTTTTTTTTTTTTTTTTTTCATTCAAAAAATCACAGCTCCTAAACGGTATAGAGCGAGAGCCCGTGAACCCCAGACCTTCGTTATTTTATAAAAGATGAAAAATTTGTCAGCGCATGCTCCCAATAGAGGTACAAACGATGGGTCACGAATGAAGTTCGGGTTATCGTGGGTTTGGCAGGTAAACGGTGCTAAAAAAATACCAGCCTACTATCGTCAAATTATGAAGTGTGATTTTTTGATATTTCCTTCAGAATTTTAGTTACGTTATAGTATAAAAGCTGATTTTTATAGATAATACTCGGGTAATGATTAGATGATGTTTCCTCATCAGTCAGACACTTACCATCGTTGCAACCCCTTGCCAGACAAGCATGTAGGGTAGCTGTAGTAGTGAGCGCGAGGCAAGATACATATGGCTGGGTGGGAGTGAGATAGTGAGTAATGTCTGTCGCGATCCTTCACCACACTCTGGTATTTTACTGCACATGTATGTGTTTATATCATCTTAAATAATTTAATATGTTCTTGTCAAGTATTAATTAATATTTAAGTAGTAATTATTAATTTACTATACCAAATATAATAATAATAATAATAATAATAATAATAATAATAATAATAACTTTATTCGTCAAAGAACAAGTTCTTGTTTAAGTAAAGTTTGCAATGTAAACAAAATATTATTATTATTATTTTAATAGGCATGAGTGAATTTTTTTCCCTTCCTCTCTCTCTTCCGGTGTTTTGTCGTCACTTATATAAATACCTTTACTTTTTAATAAATCTTCATTTTCAAATATTTTCCTTTTTAGCTTATTATTATTTGATGAGACTAAAATAGGGTCCTTTTCTTATAATTATTAATACTTGACAAGAACATATAAAATTATTTAAGATGATATAAACACGCACTGAGTAATAAACAATACATGTGCAGTAAAATACCAGAGTGTGGTGAAGGATCGCGACAGACATCACTCATTATCTCACTCCCACCCAGCCATATGTATCTTGCCTCGCGCTCACTACTACAGCTACCCTACATGCTTGTCTGGCAAGGGGTTGCTACGATGGTAAATGTCTGGCTGATGAGGAAACATCATCTAATCATTACCCGAGTATTATCTATAAAAATCAGCTTTTATACTATAACGTAACTACAATTCTGAAGGAAATATCAAAAAATCACACTTCATAATTTTACGATAGTAGGCTGGTATTTTACACACCTTTAGCACCGTTTACCTGCCAAGGCCACGATAACCCGAACTTCATTTGTGACCCATCGTTCGTACCACTATTGGGAGCAGGCGCTGACAAATTTTCATCTTTTATAAAATAACGAAGGTCTGGGGTTCACGGGCTCTTAGTCTAGTAGGTATTAGCGACAAGTGTTATTTATCAAAAAATATTCTCCATTCAATTTTTGATCGGAACCTTTCTTCAAATTATTCAAATGTTAATGTATTAACAAATAGTTGCGAAGGGGAGTAATTTTTTTTTTTTACTATTTAAAAAAATAGTGTTATACTAATTACTGTTGTAATAATTATTAAGAATGAACTATTACAAACTTGAAACGATCACTATGAACAAGTTGATTTACAACATAATAAAGGGCATGAAGATTTCGGATTTTAAAAATTGGGTTACGGAAATTAATCGGACTAGTTTAGGCAACTAACTACGTATGTAATAGTAATAGATCTAATTACTCCCATGTAACTGAATTAGTAGGTTAGAAAGTTTATCTAGTAAATGTTGAAGTATTCCAGAACGACAAGTGGTAAATCTTAGTCCTAAACAGTGGTTTAAAATGTTGATTCGTCATTTCTTAGGTTAAGATCATTCGTTCACCTGGAATACTGAAAATATTCATGATGACATCAAGCATAAAAATCCATTATCGACTTGTAGGTAGGGTTTAGCGCAAAAACAATTGATTTTGATCTGTGGTTAGGGGGTGAATACTATAGGAATCACTTGATATATAATGAAAGTTAAAATACATGGGTTTTGGGTTTGCAATCAAAACGTTTTTAAATTTAGGTTGACATTCGTCATAAACTCACGACTTCTTGCCCTACAGTATCCTTTAATAACATTCCACTGATCTATGCTGAACAGATCCCCTACCTATGGCTCCAACTGGACTAACGTTTAACTTGGAATCCACTCACAAGACTAAAACGTAAGGAAACTGATCGTCGTTATAGACTACTCCAACATTTACTAGACAAACGTTCAAAGCTTCCAATAAATTACAAAAGACTCATTTACATAACCGTTATTAGAACTATTTGGACATACGTAGTAGAGCCTTGGTGATCCACTAAAAAATCAAATTCTTCTCGTATCCAATCCTTACAATTCAAAATCCTTTGAAAAATCCTTAATGCTTCTTACTTTGTCACATAAACTTATCCATAAAGACCTAAATGTTCCATATGTTGTTGATTTAGCCCATGCCAGATAACAATCCTTTCATAATAAACTCCATAACCATTCTAATCCACTAGTCTCTCAACTTGCTTCCCATTCTATTCCGATGGTCCTCTGAGATGTCTGAAAATAAGTCCTCTAATTTAATTATTGTAAATATGTATACAGTTATAAATATCAACAAAGTTATTAAGCGCTCAGTACAGTAAACTGGGTTGCCTGGGACTCATTATTATAATCAATATCTTTTAACATCACATGAACCTAAAAGTTCATATTTCAATTCCAATAAAACTCTCCGAGAAGTCTGATAAGAAAATGGCCTTGAGATCCACTAACGGAGAGTGGTAACTTTACAGGTCAACGGCATGTCATTATATTCACAATGCCGCTCATTTACTCTTATCGCACAATTGTAAATATCAATTAATATATTACATAAAAGTTCAATAAAACATTTTTATTATTATTACTTTTTTTTGTTATTTATTGTTAGTATCATATTATCCTAGATGGCTAACGCATTTCCAAAGAATGGAGGCAAGTAGTCTCCCTAAAATGATGTTGGAGGGGCACCCGGGTGGAATGAGAAGGAGAGGAAGGCCTCGACTTCGTTGGCTGGAAGATGTAGAAGACGATCTTCGGACTCTGGGTGTGAGAGGATGGAGAAAGGTTGCCGAAGAAAGGTTTGAATGGCAGAGAATTGTTGAGGAGGCCAGGGTTCTACAAGGACCATAAACGTCATAAGATGATGATGATGATCATATTATCTTCAAGACGATGCTCCATTTCCATAGAAATCAATAGACCTCAAAATAACGTTCAACCATTTTTATGACTTCACCATTATAAGTTAATAATTACGGTTGTCCATGAAAATGGTCAAAATAATTTTTAAAAATATAATGACGTGTTGTATGATAAAAACAACAGTCGTTCATGTCTCTGAATCCTAGGGACTAGTTTAAAGAAGCATTTCCGGTACTTATGTACAGCAAGGATGGAGAAATAGCAATTATGCTTCTAGAGTTAATGTTATGTAAAACCTTAATGAGTTACCTAAAAATATCTGAAAAATACAAGTTTCTTATTTTTTACTTTTTCTCCGTGCTTCACAGTATGGAATTCAACTTTTTAAATATTAATTCATTTCAGTTTCTTCAGAGAAATATGGTTACAATATAGAAAAAACAATATAGACGGATATCTACAAGTGGTATTTACATTACTAACAATATATTAAATTTTCCTAGTGCCAGTCAAGGGAATGTTCATCTGTTACCGAAGGTCTCCGCTTTCCAGATATTATTGTGAAATTATTTTTAAATAAACATAAGAACTTGGAAACGAAAACGATTTCATATATCTCTCAAAAGTTTAAAGTGCAGAATGGACACCAATTTGCACAATAACTCAAGCTGAATCCACACTGGTTGAAAGAGTGATTCCAACTGCTCACTGCTATCTTATATTAGCAAATGGCTCCATCGACAGTCCCCACCGCCAGTCTTCAGTATTTCCTTTAGCGAGTAGGGAAGGGTGTCTATATTTACATTATTGCCCGTTTTTACATCTTTTTTTTTCAAATAATAATAATAATTACAAAAGGTTTATTGATCTATTGCACTTAATCAAAAATCCACTGTCAATCATAACTTAAACCTCAAATCTACTTATCGATCTACGAATTACTGCCTTTTTATCGTTGATTGTTCTTTATAGGGCATGGTGTCAAAAATGAAAAATCCAAATAAATCCTAACGAATCTCACCAAATAACCTATACAGTTCGTCGTAAACCTACGACTTCCTGTCCTACAGTATCCTTCAATGATATTCCACTGATCCCTGTTGAACAGATCCGATACCTAGGACTCCACTTGGACAGACGTTTTACTTGGAATCCAAATACAAGGCTAAAACGACAAGAAACTGCTCTTCGTAACAGACTACTTCAACATTTACTAGACAAACGTTCAAAACTTCCAATAAATTGCAAAAGACTCATTTACATGACTGTGATTAGACCTATACGGACGTACGGAGTGGAGCTTTGGGGATCTACTAAACCATCCAATTCATCCAATTTCGTATCCAATCCTTCGAAAAATCTCTCACTCTAAGGACGCTCGTTACTTTGTCACCAATAAACTTATCTATAAGCATATTAATGTTCCATATGATGTTGATTTAGCCCACACCAGATACCTATCATTTCATAGTAAGCTCCGTAACCATTCCAGTCCACTAGTTTCTTAATTTGCTTCCCACGCAATTCCCGATAATCCTCCGAGGCGTCTGAAAAGAAGATGGCCTAGAGATTTTCTTGTGTAGATTTTTTACTGAAGTGCTACTGATAAGTAGTTCTTTTCAAGTTTTGGCATGTTGATGTAAACGGTTTTAACACATTTACTTGATGTATATTCGTACAATTGTAAATTTCAACAAATCAATTAAAAAAAAAAAAAAAAAAAAAAAAAAAAAAAAAAAAAAAAAAAAAAAAAAAAAAAAAAAAAAAAAAAAAAAAAAAAAAAAAAACTCTGATAGTCAATATAAGCATATTCTTTATTTTTTTCTGAAGGTTCATGTTGAGGAGTTCTTAAGTTGTATAATTTTGATTTAACAGAAAATATCAGAGAAATTATTTACAATTACATTAGCGAAACAGGTTAAACATTTAAGACTCTGTAAAGCATGAGATCCATACCATAAATATAAACTTGAAAAAGTTTTCAAAACAATATAATTTGTGACTAAATACACCATTAAAGTGATTATTCATACCTGTACGAGTCAAACACTGAGGTATCAGTAACTCTATAGAAAAAAGTTGCTTCGACTGAACAGTATCGATAGCTGAACGAATATCCAAAAAGTGTAATAAATATGAAAGCATTTAATTTATTGGTGATAATTATCTTAGTGACAAGGAAATAAAAATGTATTCGACAGGAATAAAAAAATATGGAATGAGGAGTTGCAGTAAGGGTGATTTTTTAATGTGTAGATAATAGAATACAATGGGAGCAGTGAAAACGGTCTTATTTCGTGTCAGAAAATTTAAAAATTATCGCTTTATTTATCATCTATCGCTAAATATCCTTAAATATATTAATGTATTTTTGTCGGAGAAAATGGACCGATTTTCTTAATAACGATTATTTTTTTTTTTGAAAATTAGATCTTTATATTGAAAAATGCAATTTTTAATTTTATTTTTCTATTACTTTGTTGAAACTACTGGTCCATGAACGAACGAGATGAAACGGGAAGGCCGCTGGTGCAGGCCACTGCCCAAAGAGGGTAAGGTCTAACCACGCTTTTCTAAATTTAATGCTTATAATTATTTTTCCTCTTTAATATTTATGGTTAATTTTTCGGCATGTTATGCTTGAAATTGATATTGTTATCATAGGTCTTCAGCTTATTTATTTATATATGGGGTGGATGATGTATAAGTAAAAAAAAAAAAAAAAAAAATGATAATATAATGGAAAATAAATAAAAAGGCTGAGTGAACCGGGGGGCTTGAACTAAATTCCCCGTAAAAAGTACCAAAACACTTTGAAATATTTGAATTTTACAAAAACGTCTGTTTTTTCATAATAAAGAAAGGTTCTGAAGTCACAGTATAAACAACAAAATATAATAAACATTTTTGAACTGGACATAAACAAGTTTAATTAAAATAAATTACAATATATTTAATATTATATATATATAAACAAAAATGTTAGAAAACATACGTTTTACTATTTTAACTTATAGATTACAATTACAATCTTTAATTTATATTTAATAAGACGTATATTGCCCCCTCTAGCTTGATGACTGCTTCTACTAGTGTTGGTATACTTGTAAAAGGATTTTGAAGAAAATAACGAAACGAATGATAAATATGGACTGAAAGGAAATTTGAAAAAAATAAACTAAAATTCCATTGTTTATTAATCAACAATGATTAACAATGATGTGTCCCTAATTTCCCTCACATAAAAAATAATATTAATATAAATATAAACAAAGTATGGATTAAGGACGAAACCAGGAAAATCTCGATAATTATGAGTGTTGCGGTGATTTTGACGGGGAGTGTATATTAAGCCAATGTCCCATGATCCCGTGTAGTGAAGCCTTCTAATCTTCTACGCGAAACTTTATTTTCGAAAATTTGAAGTCCTTGTCCCTCCCTCAATGTTGTCGGTCATGTTTCTCTTGCATAAAGTAATATGGTATATATTTACTAAGCTGCTTGGGTGATAAGCCAAAACCAGCGATACAATAGAATCCAGACCTCCTTTCAGCTTAAGATACACGAACCATAAACAGGGTTCAAATAAAAAGGGAAAACATCGTATTACCTATATAATATAGACATATAATTAAAATAAGTATATAGAATAGAATGGAATAGAAAAAGTACTTTATCCTGGGACAAGGCCGCTTGAGAATAACATTACATAACAGAAAGTGATATCATATCTGGCCTAGAGAATTTTAAAATAAGACAAGATAAATAAAAATATATACACATATTTTCATAATGAGGAAAACTAGAAACAGAGTAAAAAAAAAAAAAAAAAAAAAAAAAAAAAAAAAAAAAAAAAAAAAAAAAAAAAAAAAAAAAAAAAAAAAAAAAAAAAAAAAAAAAAAAAAAAAAAAAAAATAAAAAAAAATAAAAAAAAAATTGGAAGAAAGAAAAATAGTGATTATGAGAATAAATTTTGTATACAAGATTAAAAGAAGAAATAATTTCTGATATGATATACATAGTCCAGTCAATAAACACATTGTAGTGTGCATGACATGCATATGCGATAAATTTTGACTTCATAGCTTCGTTAGGATTGTTAAAAAGTAAACATACTAAAAGTTCCCGTCCCTGGGGAGTGAGCTAAAGGTTCAATTTTCAATTCAAAGTTCTATTTTTTTGGTTTTTTGATTATATCTAGAAAACGGTTGACTCTAGAAAACTATGTTTAAAATAAACATTAAAGCTAATTAAATTTTCTATAAAAAGTATTCTATATAAATTTGTTGTAATTCTAACTGTTTTCGAGATATTCGTAATTGAAAATCGGTGGTTTTCGGGGAAAACAAATGTTACCTCAATTTTTCTCAAACCTTTGCTTCTAGTACCTTCCACGATCGTTTCTAAGGGAAAATGTTTAGAATAAAAATTGTAGAACATTAAATTTACTTTACTTTGATGTATACGTTTCTGGTATTTGAAGAAAATATTTAACAAAAAGTGAGGTATACATTTTTTATTGATAAAATTATTGAATTTTATACCATATATCTCGAAAACCGTTGCAATTTCGACAAATATGTATATAAATACTTTTATAGAAAATTTAATTAACTTCAATCTTTATTTGAAACATATTTTTCTAGAGTCCACCGTTTTCGAGATATAATCGAAAAACACAAAATTGGGACCTTATCTCACAAAATATATCCCCTTAGCTCACCCCCCAGGGGTGGGGACTTTTTGTATGTTCACCTTCTAACTACTCCTAACGAAGCTGTGAAGTAAAAAATTATCGCATATTTCGTGCACCTCCCATTATTTTAGCACTCTTTAATAAGGGTCGCACTTCTCGCTAAAACACGTTTGTCGTTACTCATTTGGATACAGCTACGAAACTAATTGCTTGATCCAAAAGTTCTTTACTTTATCTGAATGCTTGTTAAATTTATTTAAAGAACCTATATATTAAATTTTGATCAAGTTCAATTAAATACCCATACCAGCACGTTAAAAACCGCTTATTATTATGAAATTCACATAAACATAAGTGATCTACATAAATCAAGTTATGCTCTCTAACCAGCCCACTGAATATGTCAATATCGTCATACTTTGTCAAAACATACAGATTTAGCGTTCAGGCTTGGGTGTATTACGGGACTTAATCAAAATTTCATATATAAGGCCTGGTAGTAACTTGAACCAGATTTTAGTTGAAAAAAAAATGAAATTTCAGATCTGACAAATAGTTTTGGAGGTATATTGAAAACTATGCCAAAAAAAAACATGGATTTCAAAATAGTAAGCGGTTTTTAACGTGCTGGTATGGGTTATGTAGGTGAAAAAATATCAGACAAATATGAATCCCTTAACAAAACAAGTTTAATATCTCTGTTGGTTCTAGTCGTGGTAGGAGAATAAATCTGGCATGTATACCATTCCTGTGTAAATTGTTTTCCCTCAGTAGTGAACCTTTTGGATTCCAAAAGGGTTGACCATTGAAATGGTGAAATCTGATTCTCTACATTCCATCATCCTCTAACAGTCTGCGATGCAGTGTATTGCAGTTTTCTGTACCTTTCCACATTGATGACAGGAATCCAACTACTCAACATATAATCATTTCGAGGCTGTAATGGCTTGATTGTATTCCAGTTGACTTCTTGGAGCTCCTAGAGATTAAGTGTTGTTAAATTAACATTAACTAACTTTCAGCTTTCTTCATCACTCCGCTATCATCTCCGCTTCATTTTATCTCTGGATCCTTTTTTTTTTTCTGTCCAGAATTCTGAAATTTTAGTGTGGATAACACAATAAAAAAGGATTAACTCGATTCGCCTCTTATTTTTTTTTCAACTTAGCTCGTTGACTTCAGAATGAAATTTAGATCTGAACCGATTTAGTATTATAAAGGTATGACCAAGCATTGGTTGGTAATTTTTTTGAGAGTAGAATATGAATTTACTGATATTGCTACTTACTTAAAAATCAGCGTTATTATGTAATTTATTTAGTTTCAAATTAAATGTCGATTCAAATTATAAACCAATGATAGTATAAATACTTCATACTTATATAATACCGGCTCATTTTGGACTGATTTGGCTGCAAATATCTCAACTTAGCGTCGTAAAAAAAACCTGTTTAAATGTATTAGGATTAATTTATTTAAATTTTAAGGAAAGAGCAACCATAAATCATAATGTATCAAGATCAGCAACTCCATAAGATTTATTTTTCTCAAATGTTAATATGGTTTTTTCTTGAATATCCATACTTAACTTATGTTTAAATTTATAGTCCCATAAATTTTTTTTTTTTTTTTTTTCGTCTTCTTATCTCAATTTTTAAAGTAAGCCGTTCGATAGAAAATTTAACTGATCGCTTGGTTTTGAAACGTTATGAGTTCGATTCTTATAATTAATCTTGGCATTCCTAACTTTGAACTACGAAGCAACCCGAAACAAAATAAACCATTTTTGGACTTAGCAGAAGGAATCATTGAGAATAATTGCTGTGCTTGGTTCCCTCTCTCATATCAGTTTCGGTATCAGGCGCTAGTTTTCAGAAATCTGTAGCTGTTCGTGTTTTTTATGATTTTATTGTAATTTGAAAGAATATTATTTGTGAGATTTGTAAGAAAGGTGTGATCCAATTGAGTCAAGAAAAGAAGTAAATACATTTTTATATGAATTTTCAGATATTTATCTGCGTCTTAACAAACAAATAAAATAACTCAAAGAGGCAAATTAAATTGTATTGATTCATGTTTGGAAAGGCAGATGTACTTGGACATTTTTCTTAAAAGTAGTAGTTATTTGTATGAGGTTGTAAGCTAGATAAATAAGATCAAAAAACTATTGAATTGCTTTATTTATTAATTTAAATATTAAACTTTATTGTTTTTGTTTTTTTTAAGCTTTCCTCGACATGGCAAGTAGTCCTTTACAGTTTGATTCCTCTCTTATTAGCTTCGGCTTCGTACTTCTTCAGGTAGAGACCTTCAGGATCGTACTTTTTGGCCAATTCATCGAAGTAGTCCCTCTTCTTTTCGACGAGGTACCTGAGTACTTTTTCGACTCCTGCTCTTTGTTTCTCGTTACACTTGGAGCATTCGGTTTTCAGAGCATCGGGGACGATTTCTGAAAAAAAATAAGGAAATTTGAAAATCCGTGACAGAAGTATATAATAAAATCATTATTATCAGCTAAGATTGTCTTCGCTTAGAAATTATAGCCAACTGATTTTAATGCAAGAAAGAGACTAGCGGAAGAAGCTGTGTAGTAGGGAACCCCACGCTTAGCAGCTGTAAGGGGATGAAGATATGATGAAAAAATAAATGAATAAATAATTAAAGTTAAAAGCAAAACTCCTAAGAAATGGGTCTGTTTAAGAATAATTTTATTGCTGATTGTTTAGAAACAACTCAACTCCCGTTCATGAACTTATTTCGTCTTTGGCAAAAATATCCTTAAATGTTCATTTTTTTAAATAAGTTACATTTATGTGATTATTTAAAATGTTCGTATAAAGTTCAGATTATAGTATAAAAGTATAAAACTGTTCAGTTATATTATAAATATCACCAAAATGCAAAAACAAATCTACTGCATATTACTGCATATTTATTCTCATGTATCGTAATATTTAGTAGATTTTATTTTGAGTAACTGATGCTCCGTTGTAATAAAATGAAATGGAACTATTTATAGTGTTTAATTGTCTGTTTTTCTATCATAGACGAAGATAAGAAGTGATGATCTCATAGATTTCAATATTTACAAGCATAGTATATTAATGTAGGTAAGTTCCTTATTAGAACTATCTTTCAGTATTTTTTTTCTTAACTAGTTATTTATTTATATAAATTTTTATATAATTATATAAATGTAAATCTATACAATGGAAATTTAGTTTAAAATATTTTCAGAAAATAAATTAAAATTGTAGTTTTTATAATCTTTATAAACAAAAGTAAAATCATTCATCGGGTCTGAGATACTGATGATCCACTGTACGCGGCTCATAGAAGGTCAAAAAGAGGTGAATGACTCCTATAATAAACTTAATCGCATGTTTGATCAAGTTGAAATTTTTATATTATATTGTTTACTACTCTACAAATATCTTTTAAGTATGTATTTTATCTTGATTATCATCTCTCCTAGTATTGAACTATTCCAATTGAACAGTGAATTTTAGAAGATAGGGCAGGCCGAAAGTTTTTATGTTATTATAAATATTACAGAATCGTAGTGGATAGTACTAATAATAAAATAAAACTAATTATTTTAAAAGTTTTAGTTTTAGAAAATAAGTTTAGCAACCTTTAATAAATATGACAAATGTTCTATGTATTGCAGTTTCAAAAATAAATATATATATTTTTTTAATCTTTAGTGAAACATTCGAGATATTTTAGGAGTGGTGAAGAATAATTTTTCACGTTTCATAATTACCAAATGCTAAATTGAAATATATTAAAGTTTCCTGAAAATTATTCATATAAAATCAACAAATTAAAAATTTTTTAAATCAGTGGTAGACGCAATATCAAGATAACACATTGAAATACTTCGAAAAATCTAAGTATTTGAATTAATTAATACCTTTAAATAGACGAAATAAAAAAAAAGAAATGACAGTATTTAAAAATGGTTCGTTAATCTGTCGTAGTACAAGGCGAAATCTAGAGCTTTGCGTTTGATTTCGTGAATTTAAAAACATTTAGAGCTTCGATGATGGAAGTACGTTTGTCTAGCTAATTCACATTATTAAACTATTAGACATAAACAATCTATAAGTGAGGTATTTTTCTTTAAATTAGCTACTAAATTAAATTTTAATAATTAAATTTGGTAAGCAAACGGTATGGACTTTCCCCAAAAGGAATGCTTGTGCAAATGGCATTGTAAATTTTCAAGTGTATTCATTATGGATATCATGAAAATATAGGTATCACTTATTTGAAGTATGTAAGAACTACGTCTGATCTTTGATTTTCCAAAGTATGCCTTAGCAAGCTATGATCTTGGAATTTCGGATGGCCTTGAAAATATTAAAGAAGGTAACGAAACGGTTATCAGCATTTATTTAAAAATTAGTGGATATATTATAAAAGAAAAAAAAAATGTCCCATTGATCCTATAAGGCAACAAAAAATAATTTAAATATGTTAATCAATATATATAAAAGGCTTTTCGAATGAAGTAATGTTACCTTTGAGCTCTTTTCCGTCAGTGGTGCACTTGTCCTTCTCCATCAGGCAGTGGTAGTACTTGTCCAGGAGTCTTTTGTTGTTTAGGATCTCATCCAAATCGATGTTGTCATACTTGGTAGTGTACTCTCCACCTTTGGTGTCTGTCTTGGACTTGGTGTCAGGCCTAGCAAGGGCCAGACCGACGATGAGGAGACAAGCAAGGATCACACGCATCTTGGGAGACTTCAATGCCTGGCTGGGGAACGCGGCAGATATATAGTCCCCAACCCCCTCCCCACCAACCGCACGCCTGTAATTTGCTTCAAGGGGGCTGATTCTCTCATCTTTTTTCAGTATTCTTCTCTTTTCTTTTTCATGGCGATATTAATCGATGATTCTAACCATGATTACATGCCTTTAGTGGTACAGGGGCTCCGAAATTGTGTTTCGTTCTATAACTCCCTAGTGTTTAATATTAAAATGTTTAAGTTGTAGCATAAAGTCACTGACCTTCTAGAGCTTGTTGTGATTTAAATATTTTGCTAGGATCCATTATAACAGCGGTATACATATTCTAGAGGCAATTATTGATGGTTAAAAATTTTCCACTTCCATACTTATAGATCAACTGATCGACTGACAAGGGGACGTTTGGAGTTGTAACTCACAGATTTGAATGCCGATTTGTGTGTGGATAGAAGGGACCTGTAATAGTGCAAAACTAGAGTCATAGCCACCAATGAGCATTAGGAGCCGAGAAAAAAATAAAATATGAAAATCAGATTTTATTTTTTTGCTCAGCTCTCAGTCAAGCAAGATAGAGAAATGATTATTTCACGTTTAATTGCAGTTATGTATGCTATTTGATATAAAAATACTTGCGTTATGCTCAAGATACCACCCGGCTTTAGGGTGCCCAAAAACTCTTAAAAAATGACACAATTCCAAGGAAATCCGCTGTAAATCATTGGAAATTTTTTTTCATGAACAACTGACCTCAAATCTCGATTTAACACACCATAAAACCCTTATATGTGAAATTTTATAAAAATCAAAAAATATAGATTTTTTTACCCCTTTCGAGGAGGATAAAATTTTGAAGTTGAGATTTCATCAACAATTTCTAACGGCCATAAAAACCGCTGTGTTCAACTGATTACAAAAGTAATAGCATCGCTGGAATCAGCATACATTTTGCTTTTTATCCATGTATATAACATTGGAATTACTCTAGATTTTAGTGGACAAAAACTGATGTGAATGAAAAAATCCGATGTCAGCTATAACTTGAGATATCTCAATGAGGGGAAACCCTGCAACCTTCAGATTTGAACTAAACTATGCAGTTTTACGACTTCTAAATGACCCTAAAATTTGGTTTTAATCGGTGGCAAAATGTGGGAGATTTTTCTCGGCTCCTAATGCTCATCGGCGGCTATAACTCTAGTTTTGCACTATTATAGGTCCCTACTACCCACACACAAATCGGCATTCAAATCTGTGATGTACAACTCCAAACGTCCCCTTGTGAGTAAAATTTCGTTTTTTTTTTTGTTTTTTTTAAAGAAATAACATTTTTTGTTAATAGTAACTGCTGTAAATGACAAATAATACTGTAAGTATCAAAGTAGTAACTAGGCATTCATGAAAGTAAATAAGAACTCAAAGCTATTAAACATTGCAATAAAAATAATGAAGATAATAAAAATGATCACAACGAATCAATAAAGCAAACATCCTGTCGTGATAATTGGCCAATTTAGTTGCCTAATAACTTATTATTCATTTATTTTATATAAAAACATTTTATTATTTGTATCCAAAAGGAAGAGAAAATTGAAGTTAAAGATAGTTTATAGAGACGAATACTCATCTGAGTGGACTAGGAATTTGTTCTAATACTTTTTTTCAACCGCTATGATGGATTTGATATTCAAGTATCAGATGTTTTAAAATATTTTATATGCAGACATTAATTATTTCATATTTCATGTTAATTTTTATAGTTATTTAATTATTATTAAAATAATAAAATTAATCATTTCTAGCTAATCTTATTGGAGCAACGGTTCCCGGTTCGAATATGTGGAAGATGGATTATGAGTACTTTTGCGAATGATAAAATTTGAAATTTTCTTATGCAACGGTTCATAACTTAAATTCAGGGTTCAATATATGTCGATCTGTAGAAACTAGACGTAACTTTATAATGATAAATTAAATGTTTTAATTTTATAGTTATGTATTACTAAATTAAAAACTAATAAATAAAAACTAAACTAAAATAAATATAAAAATAAGGTATATAGTCTAGAAAAGAAAAAAAAAAATGATATATTTAGATATTGCAAAATATGTTTTGAATGACTAAATGCCTGAGTTTAATTAACTTTTTTATTTTATTGCCTCAGAATGATTAAATGGTTAACCTTCTACTGTTTATGCAATCATAATAGTTTTGTTTCTTCCGTTTTAGAGGTAATCATTAAAATAAAAAGAAATAGTTTACGTGGGATTGATAGTAAATATTATACGCATCCATCAATCCCTAAATAAAAGGAGTCATTAGCCCTATGATCATGAGAAAAAGAAAATTATCATAATGCCCTGAAAATCTTTAATTTTGTGTCTTAGTGTTACTTTATTCTGTATCAAAGTACTGATACTCTTCACAACCTGGATAGAGTCTGACGCCAGGAATGTCTTTAAAATTCCAGAAATATTTAAGAGCTTTAAAGGATCGTAATATTATTAGATTTTCTAATCAAATATAGACCATACATTTACCTTGAAAAATTTCTGCTACTGCATTCTCAATTGCAGTGATTTGGATTATTTCTATACTTCCCAAAATATAGAAGTATAGAAATTTAAGGCACAAAAATATTTTGAACGCCTACCAGAATATCTGACCCAGATTCATCGATAACTAAAAATCCCCTAGCGATGGATTTCGTTCGAGACAGTTGTTAGAAACTATTCGTTGAACCTTTTTAAAATTCTCTGTGAAACTGAGATTTTTATTCAGTAGGTCACTGAATAAAATTCTGAATTCGCTACTATCTTAAAAGTGAATCAAAGTTACTCCACGGAAATGCGTGAGTTTATTCAGCCCATTTTCAGGTTTTGTTAAGTTTGAAGATTAAAGATCATTCTATTGTAAAGAAAAGTAATACATAAAATAATGCATGTGTAATTTAATGAAATAATTTTAAAGCTTAAATAATAATTTCATTTTTGACAGTTTTAGCTATTAGAGTGGCATTGGCAAGCTTGAATAATGTTTAATGGGGAGCTCTCATATTTTAACACTGAATATTTGATTAATATTATGATATGGCTATATAGTTTTGATGTCAGTATCATTAAGATCCGTTGCCCAATCACCTTTCTCAATAAAATCTTATTTAATTGGAAATTTACCCCATCTTCTCAAAAAATATTCTATCTACGCTCTAATTCACCCCTTACATGATGAAACGTGGCCGCTTATGGAAGATTAGCGTCTTAAAGTTTTTGAAATTAAAGTACTGCGTACAATATTTCCCCCCAAAAAAAGATGAACATTCGGGAGAATTCAGAAGGCCCTACAATACCGTAATGTGAGAGCTTTACCCAGTAAATATAGTTCAAGTAATAGCAGCATGACGGTAAAATGGGCAAGTTAATGAATTAATAATGATCGTATTCCAAAAAAGGTTAATCAGTTTCCAAAAAGAGCCAAAGGGTAAACCTCCAGCTGGTAGAGCGATACGTAGATGGAAAGATTCCGTCAGGGATGATTTTGGTTTTGATGGGGTGGGTTGTGAGAGGATTGTGCAAAACCTTGTTTTGCAAGTTGATTAAGCCTTTTGACATTCATATGTTTTCTATCTAAACTGATAGAGTACTAGCTTAGCCATTTATTCACTTATTTAAAAAAAAAAAAATGTATTTTATTATTTTCAAGCAGCAAACGAAGGAGAAAAATGTAACGCAATATATATTTTAGTACAGTTGTATATTTCAATTAATACGTCAATATATAAATAAAAATAATGGAAAAGTATAAAAAAAGATTTAACATAGGACTAACTCTCCCTGTAGAGGCACCTATTTTATTACTTTTTTAGTTATGAATAACATTATTTGGCATAGAAATCTAAAAATAGGACAACTACACTATTATCCTATTTTTAGATTTTTAGACATATTAGAAGAAAAATATTACAGGAAAAATCGGGCCAGCTGCCTGATTAAAATTGTTTTGTGAGTTCATAATTTTAGGATCGGATGCTCAACCCAAGGACTGTGATTAGTAGTTTGTAGCGCTCGAGTCATTTTCACATAATCGTTAGAGGCGCGTTCTGATTAAGGGATAGGACCCATTACTTCCCATCATGGAAGTATGCTTGAATTCAACACATAATGTCAGTTTCCGAAAGCGATGTATCAATTTAGAGTCCATGAATGCCTCTCGAAGGACACGATTTGCATTTAGCCATTAGAATCGTCGGAATTGTTCGAAGACGGACTTAAACACTATAGCTACGACCATTAAAAAACTACGAGTGCACTTTTCCATTGTTAGCCTCCTTGATGAAGCCTACAAGGACATGTTATTAGAAAGGTAATGATGATGTGATTGGTCGTCCGATCATTTCATGACTCATTGGATGAGGCTAAAGGTGTCTTGTTTTCGGTCGTCAAAGAAAAGATGTTGGATACATGTTTCAGACTTTAGCTGGTCACTTATCTATTGGGTTGTCCCACATGAAATGCTCGATTATAAATTTATTATGGATTAAAGCGTTATCAGTTAATTTACAGCAAAATATTTATATTCTATGAATAATACCTACAAATCCTTTATTCAAGAGAGTAAATATCATGATATTTAATAATGTTTTTTAAATTTTTTTTTCCCAAGGAGGCATGCATATTTTAGTATAATTTCAAACGTGAATTCGGAAAACGACGATTTCCGAGTAATATTTTTTTTGAGTTTATGCTCGGTAATACCGCTGCAATGGATCTTTATGACAAAGGACAATGATCAGGTCAATGGTTAAATGTCGGCCAGCAATCAGGTAACCTATTTTTTTCATTCGAAAAAAAAAAAAATGATTACTGTCTTATGGCTTAAAATGATTACTACGGTGGTTTTATGGCTCGAGTCACCTATGTTTCATTTTTACCGAAGCTCTAAGAAATTGACCGCAAGTATCTATTCTGTTACATAATTATGCTCGGTCTCACATTTCTATAAAAAAAGGAAATAAACTAAAAGAATTTAGATGAATAGAAGTTTTTAAATTAGAATTGTGAGACATTTGGTAAATTAATATATCAGATCTGACGTTTAAATGGTCGTTCAATTGCTGGATTTCAGAACAATTGTAATTCAAAATAGATAATATGCGTTGAGCTTTTGAGAAAATAACAGTGAGCCAATGGGAACAGGTGCTGTTCATGTGGATTTGGGTTTTGCTGGTGTGGGTCGAACGGAGTTGTGTCTCTAGCGGTTGGAGGTGATATTGGCAAGGCATGTGCCTTACTCTACAGTAAAAAAATGTTAAGAACAGACTAGGAATGTAAACTATGTTAAGAATTCGTGATTCGGAGAGTTAGTAAACACGTAAAATTAATGCACAAGACTATAATAATCCATCAGCATACATATAGTTATATATTAAAGTATTTCTACATACACTTGGTGTTTCTCTTTGACTGCATCCCTGATTATCTTCTGCTCCAACCAGAATTTCTCTTGACCAGCAGACTTTCAACTGATATGTTCAGAGTATTTTGGTAGACGTTTATATTTGAAAACAACACAGGTAGGAAACATGTAATTTTCGCTTGAGGTACCCATGATTATATAAAAGAATCAATACAATCAATCATCATTTCTGAAAATTTTCTATAGTTTCAAAACACCAGCATTTTGCTACATAGATAATACATATTAATTTTTTTCAAAGAAAATAATTTTTTTTTTTATGTAAGACAAAATGAGGTATGAAACTAGATTTCGAACAAGAAGAGTAAAATGTTCGAAGTTCGAATTGTAAAATGTTTAATAAAAATGCATTTTTTTCATTTGGAAGCATGAAGGAATATTATCTATATTATATTGTTCAAAATAAAATTCTATGAAGAAAACTTCTGTACTTGTTTCTAGAACTCGTTCAATTTTTTCCCCCTCGTGACTAGACTATTTCTATTACATTCCTTTATTTATAATTATAGTTGGAAACAACAAGTACAATTATGTTTCTTTTGTGTATAATTATCTTGTTTACGTGATTATTATTTTCTTTCTGTAGTTTATATCTTACCCACCTCATAATATGTAACTCTTACATATACTATATAATTTAAATTATTTTGAGTATGTAATTGATAATAGTTTGCACCGTTGTGAACAGTATATTTATGTATTATTCAATATTTTTATATATATGTTATATGAGGTTTAGTTAATAAATAAAAACAACTATTTTGGCGACTTTTCGAGACTATATTGTTCTCATAATCATGCCCTACAGTGAAAAAACAGGTTACAATAAAATTATATATTACACAAGTTATTCAAAACAAGTTAGCTACAATGTAAGTATTCAGGGTGTTCGGAAGATCGCTAGCCAAAGAGCTATCTCGGTTAGGGAGGTTCATTTTGAACCTATTTAAGGTCACTTACCTATATACAAAGTCTTACGGATTTTTTTTAAACCAAACATTTATGCCTTGTAACTTTGTTGTTTACTGATATATCAACGCCATTTGTTTTTGCTGTAATTACTAATACATCGTCCATGTAAAAAAAAAAGATTTGATGCAAAAAACTTTTTTTTAAAAACGGAACATCGTTAAATCTTGTTAAAGGCAAACAAAAAAAAATTAAGAACTTTAGAAGTTTAGGTTCAAAAAAAAAAAAAAAAAGAGCAACAGCCAAATCCAAATTATGTTAAAACATGTTTTTTATGCAAAGCATAACAAATAGTTGTGTCTCTTTCTAGCACAGGTTAAACAAGTCTCAATATGTTGGTTTTGAAAAAAAAAAAAAAAACCTGTAAGACTCTATATATAGGTAAGTGACCATAAATAGGTTCAAAACGTGAACCTCCCTACCCGAGATACCTCTTTGGCCAACGATCTTCCGAACACCCTGTATAACAACATTTGTTAGAATAGTTAAATATATATAATTACAGAATATAGAGGAGTATGAAACTACTTACAATGTTACCGGTGGATGTGGATGTTATATATATATATATATATATATATATATATATATATATATATATATATATATATATATATATATAAAATGTTTTTATAAAAATATTTACTTATGATAAATATTACTATGGGCTTTTCTGGAAAGATATACGAAACAGGCCTTAAATGTATCTCAAATAATTAATTAACAGACCTTCAATGTCCATCCCTTATTTGCAAAAAATATCCAGAAAAATGAAAAAAAATGTATACATTATTAAAAAAGGGTGAATAAAAAAATCTTCGAAACACATTTCCAATATTTAACCTCAGTCTGAGGACACCCAAGGATGTATAAAACTTAGTGAAGAAAGTAAAAACATTTTCATGGCAATCTTATCATATCGGTCACATTTTGTTGATAGTTCCGTAAATTTGAAACGTTCATATAACTTCTACTCCAATTCCTCCAATGCTTTGAATATGAAAGCCAGTGATTGAAAAGTTGATTTATTAATGTTAAACTAAAACTTTTTGGAAATTTCTATTATAATGAAAATTTGTCTTGCAAAAATAGACTCCTAGTAATGGAATTCAAAATTGAAATAGCGGTTATGAAAAGATAATATAACCATAAATATGTAACCTGCATTAGTCCATTTATATCTTAAACATGGAACGCGATCAACTCAAAAAACTTTAAAAATTTCTAGTGTTCGGAGAAGTACACTGGATCTTTAGATGGCATGTTTGTGTTAAGTGATGACCTTCGATCTGGAGGGAGGAGTAAGATTTATTGCCAGCGATTATTAATGTAGTAGGTAACAAATCTACGAGTTCGTTAAGCCTTATTTATTATCAATATAATTAATTAATGCTTTGGGTTAAGAAATTGTATGGCATCGGCACAAGACCGTGACAATAGAAAAAATGAATATACATAAACATTAATACGTGGGTAGTCCTCAAGCTCTTTTAAAGAGTAATATTTGTCCAAAAAATATAGAGTCCAGTCAATAAAGTATTATAGAGTGCGGTTTCTGTGATCCAAAGTTTTTTTCCGAATACATGTTTAGGGTAGTTAGAAAGTAAACATACTAAAAGTCCTGTATGTTTTGCAGGTGTTTTGGGACCTGGGAACAGGTGTTTTGCGCTCATATCTCGAAAACAGTGCACCGTATAAAAAATATGATCATTTACTAAATTGAAGCTTATTAAATTATCTACAACTTTTACCATAAACACGTTTTTCATATTTTCTACCGTGTCCGAGATATACGCTTTGCTAATGTGATGGACGTTTAGTACGTTTTACCAACAAAAGCTAAGACTGATGTAACTTTTGATAGGTAGGAGATAAATTGGCATACATATGTGTATTTTGAAGAAAATTTAATTTTCTAAAATAATATTTATTAAAACTTTTGCCGTAGGTTCATCCTTTTTAGATGATATGGAGGAAAGTTTAACAGAAAACGTGAGGTGAAATTTTTTTTCTCGAAATTTTTGACACTTTCTGGTGTGAAATGGTACAGAATATGATAAGTGTGTATAAAATAAAAGTTGTAGAGAATTTATTCAACATTAATTGAGTAAATAATAATGTTTTGCATACGACGAACCGTTTTCGATATATCAGCGCAAAACTAAAAAAAGAGACCTTTCGCGCCCCCCCCCCTTCCTGTTCCCAGACCCAAAAACTGCAGGACTTTTAGTATGTTTACTTTCTAACTACCCTGAGCCGTTTTTCGAAAAACCTTGGAACTTACAGAAAACGCTATCTACACCCTATTTCATGCCTTCAATGACTGGACTAATATATAGGTAGAATTTCTAGTTACTGAGTAACATTCATAGTTTCGTGTTGTTGGATTTTTGTGTTTCAGCTTGTTTATGAAAAGGTAACTCCTAGGACTCCAAACTCCTAGGACTTTCTATAATAGAAATCCTGAAGCCTTTAATTTCAGGCACCTCTTCAGTTTATACGAAATAGATAGAGCATTATTATAAAATAATTACATCTGTCTTGTTGGCCAAATTATAAAAAAGGGACATTGAGATTATTATAGAAAAGTTCATCATTGATGTAGTAGCCACTGAGAAATTCAGCCCAGTATTTTAGATTTCAAGAATTGGATACGAGATAATTTGTATTGTTTATAAGAAACTCTATGTTTAATTACTTATAGGTTTGCTTACTGTCACGTAAACGAGTTTTAATTGTTTTAAAGCTCAGAGGGAGTGCCTAGTAAATGCAATCATGTTTAGTGTAAAGAACTCGGAAACGATTAGCAGTTTCCAGACAAATAAAAAGTTGTAAAGTAGTGCTGATATTTTCAACAATGTTTTTTATTCGTCTCTTCCCACTTAACTTCTTGGAAAACCGATGGTTAGGACCAATCAATTAAATTAAAATATATTGTATTCATTTAAATATTAAATATTATATCTTCCATTAATTTGTATCTGTTTTCATAATTAAAATACTGGAGATACTTCATTTATTTAGTACAGCATACTGGAGAATCACGAATAAACTTCCAGAAATTTCATGAAACAGGAAGGTTTTATTTATTATAATTTATTCATTTATTCGAATAATGGGTAAAATTTGAAAATTTAGAATTCATGTAGTTTGAATTTATACGAGTTCATTTATTATTCAGGGAGGCTTCATTTATCTTCCAGTTTTATGCTCCAAGAGTCAGTCACCCCTCGCGGCCAGGCGAAGCCCCTTGTTGTTGTTCTGGAAAAACCAGCACCTTCCTGGAATATTCCTCTTAACGGTGTGTTGTAGGGCAGGTTCTGGAAATCTGGAATTCCCCTCCTGGAAATTCCTAATTATTGGATGATTATGTAAATCTTCAACTGACCTCATTGGTAATATAATTTTTTATCTTTTCAAGATATGTATTTTTTTTTAGTTAATTTGTTTATTTATCTTGTGTACTAAACCATTTATAGAAGTATATAGAAGAATAAATTATAGAAGAATAAATGTAGACGGTATTCCAGAATGTGTAGATAGACGTCACTGAAACTAAAGTACTGTAAAATGTCTCATTTATGAAAAAATCTGATTTTCTAAGATATTAAACAAATACTGTAGGTATATTTCAGAAAGAAATTAAATTGATATTCCCATCTCTAAGTGTTTCTGCACTTATACATTGATCATTCCTAGAACAAAATTCTTTCAGATTCTTTTGTTACCATCTGGACAATTATACAGGTTGAGTACCTCTTATTGTAAAAAATAAAATAAAAAATAATAGGTGAAACTAGATAAAAAATGCCGCAGACTCCTTTTATATTCCAATCCGTTGCAGACATATGATAAATCAAATAATTCCTTGAGGAAGCCACGTTTTTTTACCATAAAAGCTTTAATATCTCCATTTAGTTTAAATATTTTTCAAACTTTGACCACATTTTCGGATTTCTACCTATCCATGTATACGTCGGTTTATATTTTTATTGCTTTCGAATAATGTGGAAGAGCACCACGGTGTTGGAAAATTATATTTTGCCGAACTTTAGGAGGAATATCGTGATGAAGTTGTGGTAGGATATTTTGTAACAAATTTTTTCAAGAGGAAGTTTGCAGTTGTAACTCACAGATTTGAATGCCAATTTGTGTGTGGGTAGTAGGGACCTATAGTAGAGCAAAACTAGAGTTACAGCCGCCAATGGGCATTAGGAGCCAAGGAAAAAAAAAAAAATGAAAATCACGTTTTATTTTTTTTCTCAGCTCTCAGTCAAGATAGAGAAAAGATTCTTTCACGTTTAATTGCAGTTATGTATGCTATTAGATATAAAAATATTTCCGTAATGCTCAAGACACCACCCGGCTTTAGGGTCGGGAATCAGCATACATTCTGCTGTTTATCCATGTATATAACATTGGGTTTACTCCAGATTTTAGTGGACAAAAACTGATGTGAATGAAAAGCTCCGAGGTCAGCTATAACTTGAGGTATCGCAATAATGAGAAATCCTGCGACCTCAGGATTTGGGCTAAACTATGCAGTTTTACGGCTTTTAGACGATCTTAAAATATGGTTTTAATCGGTGGAGAAATGTGTGAGATAGCGCAAATTATTTACATTTTTTCAGAAATTGACAGCATCTTGCCTTCTAAAATCATACAAAATTTTAAAGGTAAAAAAAAATTATATTTGATTTCGACAAAATTTTGTTTCTACATGTTTTTTGAAATGAGGAATCTGAAAATAATATCAGTTTTTAGTTTAAAAACTTTCCTTCTTTTAAAAAATATTTAAGTTATTTATTAATTGTCTGGTAAGTGTTGGGATGTATTTCACTCTGTTATAAGTTTTCTTTAAAATTATGTTAGATGTTTTTGGCATTGTTTCTACTGTGTTCTCTTTTATACTATTATTAAGTTCTTCATCAATACAACCATATTAAATCATGAGGATAAAACCAAAAATAGAAAAATAATGGAAGCAATTTATATAAATAAAACAATAGACCAGGCAGTAAACTACAAAACAGATACACATAAAATTGGTACAAGCTATGCTAAATAGATAGACTGAAAATATAAATAGTCCATATAAGAATAAAATCATTAATAAATAAAAGTAATAAAAATGCAAATAGTAGTGACAATACAACTAATAGAATGGAAATGGAATGGTAAAATAGGAACCATATTAAGTAGGCCAGAATGTTGACAATAAATAAACAAAACAATAATTGAACATTGCCCAGTGGTGTCAGTGTAGAAGAGATGCCCAAGTGAGAATATCACAGTGTTAGGTAAAAAACCAAAAATTGTAAAGTGATGTAATAATATAGTAAAGAATTGTAAAATAACATGATGATTGTAGAACCTGAAGATGGAGCAACAGACAAGCTCTGAAACATGTAGTATAAATGAATAAAAGCAAATGGGGAGTTATGCCTTTTTAATATAATAACTGATATTAATTTCCTTAAATGAAACATTTAAAAATTCACCCATTTTCTTTTACACTAAGAAATAGGTTAGTAAAATAACCTTTAAAACGATTTGACTATTAATCTTCTCAGCAGGATTTTTATAATCTGCTTGCTAAAGATTTAAGTTTTACTTTTTAGTGGTATTTTTAGGGTAATTATAGGATTTTGGAAAACGATCTAAAAAACCCAACCCAAAAGTTCACAATTTTACTTCTTAGACTTCTTCACAACAGTCAAGGATTAAATATAAATTAAACTACACACTTTACTGATGCTACTCCAATTAATTGTTCCGTTGATTCGTGAACTTTTTGGATTTCTTGAATACATTTTAAATATGATTATTTAATATTTATTAATTTTATCAAGAAAAAAGATGAAGAAAAAATGAATTTAAATGAAGAATACGCACACCAAATGTAAGACAAGAATCTGCTCGTCGATTGGACTACTCTATTATGTACTATAAAAGCGTTCAAAGCTCCCAAGAAATTACAAAGGACTTATTTATATGACAGTAATTAATACTTACGGAGTTGAGCTTTGGAGGTCCACTAAACCTTCCGATTGTTCTCATATCCGAACCTTACAAAAAAATTCCTTCTTAAAATCATCAATGTTCCTTATTACGTCACGAATCAAGTTATCCATAAAGATCTTAATGTTCCATAAGTTGCTGATTTGGCTCAAACCGGATCCATATCCTTTCATAGTAAGCTCCATACCCACTCTAATTCTGTAGTCTTTAAACTTGCTTCTAATTTGATTCCCGACAATCCTAAGATGCATCTGAGAAGAAGACGACAAGAGACAACTAACGTAGAACGTTTACTGAAGTGCTACTATTGAGTGATTCTTTACGTGTTATTTTAATTTTCCTCATATTTACTTGTTATGTATAATGTATACATTTTTAAGTATCAATGAATATTGAAAAAAAAAGACAAGAAAACAAGAATTAAGAATAACTTTATTCTGGGAAATGTTGTAGTTTAAAAAAAAAAAAAATTAGAATAAATACTGAAAACTGTACTATCTCTGACAGATTAGTACCCGGCACATTTAAAAATAAATATTAAGAAAATAGAGTCAACGAAAAAAATGCACATTGCTTACGGATTTGGAGATGGAAGATTATTGAGAAGGTGGAGGAATATTAATATAATAAATAAAGGCTTAGCGAACCCGAAGGTTCGATTCCGACACCACCAACCGTTGACCACACATCTCCCTCCAACCCACTCCCCTAAAACCCAAATCTCCCAGGTCGGCCTTGATGCAATCCTCCCATCTACTTCTTGGATCTACCCCTCGGTCGTTTACCCGACGGCTCAAAACTGGTCACTTTTTTTCGGAATTGGATCATTACTAAACCCAACAACTTTACATGCCCATTTTAACCGTCGTGCTGCTATTACCTGAATTATATTTTGTTTTGTTTATTTCGTTTAACGTCACTTTATGCTGCTATGGCTAATCGGACGATGCTACGGTGGGAGTCCTAAATTTTGCCTATCCAGGTATAATTAGGATAGGGATCTTTAACGAGTACCTGACATCGCACAGGCTCGGGACCCCCATTTTACGTCCCTTCCGAAGGACGGCATAGCTAAGGATTTTTTACTCCCTTTAAAAAATTCTAAGGTCATCTGCCGGGCTGCGAACCCGCGATCTTGGGTTTAGTAGGTTGCTATGCTAACCACTACACCGCAGGTGACCCCTGAATTATATTTACCGGATATAATTCGCGCAGTTCTGCATTGTAAAGCTTTCTTATTTCTCCGGTTTCTTCATCCTTTTTTGGGCCAAATATTCAAAACAGTACTTTATTTTCGAAAACATCAAGGCGTTGTTCCTCCCCTTACGTAAGCGACCATGTTTCGCATCCGTAGAGAACTGTTGGTAGTATAATAATCTTGTAAATCCTAATTCTTAAATTTCTCGAGAGTAAGCGCGAACTAAGTAGTGTTACGACTGACAAATAACAAGTATTACCGGCTTTTAACCTAGCCCTTATTTCCTCTTGAGTTTCATTTTTTCTTGATATAATAGACCCTAGATATTCGAATTACTCAACATGTTCAAACTTTATCCCGGAAATATCTACATCACTAAGACGTTCACCGTTTCTACTGCTAACCATATATTTCGTTTTATCGGTATTAATTATTAGACCAATTTCGTTACCGGTTTTCATGAGCGTAGTTGCGTTTAATTTAATAGTTTCATCGTTTTCATCCAAAGGTACCAAATCATCAGCATAACCAAGAAGAGGAAATTGATAACCCATCTCTAACCCTTTTTCCGTAAGCATTACCTTCCTAATGACGTATTCTAGTGCTAAGTTGCCGGAGGAAAAATAAGAAGAAGGTGAGGGAATAAATTACAATACTCTCACACACAGTTTGGGTATTCTTTAAAGTTTTTAAGTTTACTAATATAAATTTTGTTCCTAGTGACACAATAGCTTCCACCTATTGATATCTATTATTTAACTTCTATGCATGGTACTAATCCAATGGTACTAACCCATTATATTCTAACTAGTGGTATTTAGGGTATGTCAATTTATAATAAATCTTAAATATTTTGTAAGTAGTGATATAGTTTTAATAATATGTATCAATGGATTATATTACATTTGTTCTACTCGTGAGTCAACACATAATTTACACTATTAAAGTTATACCTGACTACTTACCATAAATGGTACTTATATTTAGTGCTAAGGTCTAAGTCGAAGAATTCTTCTGTACCTAGTCCCTTATTTTCCATCCTCACTATACACCATCTTCTTCACATCTCTCAATCAAAAAGAAACTCTCTTTATTTTTCAGGACCGTCTTAAATAGGGCCCTCCTATCCTCCCCTCTATCTCATATTTGAGTTTCTCTTCTCTTATGTGTTGTATCTTTTATCTGCTAAAGTTTTTAGAAGGAGTTCTATATTATAGAATCCTTAACCCGTGAGAAGATCCTTCCAGACCTTGAAGCACAGAACTGGGCTGAAATTTACTCCTCCTCCTCGATTGATTCCATGGTAAACATCCTCACCACTAACCTCCTAAATATCCTTGATATCCACGCACCCCTCAAATCCTTCTCAGTTCGTCGTCGCTCTGCTCCTTGGATAACTTCGGAAATAAAGCAGCTCCAAAGAAACCGAGAAGCAGCCCGAAGACGCTTCAGACGCACGAGGATGACAGATGACTACCAAAGGTTCAAGATACTTCGCAACTCAACACAAGCCTCGATTCGTCGAGCAAAATCTAATTATTACCATGAAGCCCTCTCCTCTGCCCCTGATCCCAAATCGAAATGGCATATCCTCCGTAAACTTTCACTCTGTGATTCCCTTGTATCCTCATCTACCTACCCTGTATCTCCCGATGAATTAAATTCATATTTTGTTTCCACCTTTTCTCCTGATTCCCTTCATCCTTCTTCCTATTTTACCCCAGCTCCTACATTCAGTGATTCTAATTTTTATTTTTCCGATATCTCCCCCTCTGAACTTATTTCCTCCATAATGAATCCCATTCCAATTCTACGGGCGCAGATGATATTCCCACCAAACTAATAAAACTATGTTTACCTGAAATCATACCAGTCCTCCTATTCATTTATAACTTTTCCCTCCAAAATCCAGTTTTCCCAACCTCATGGAAAAAAGCATTAATTCATCCTATAAATAAAACATTAAACCCCATGTCTCCAAATGACTATCGCCCTATCTCCATCTTGTCTAATCTTTCTAAGCCCTTGGAAAGATTAGTTCAATCTCAAATTTCCAAATTCCTCGAAGAATCTAACCTCCTCGACCCCCTTCAATCTGGTTTTCGTCCCGGCTACTCCACCCAGTCTGCTCTCCTAAAAATCACTAATGACATATTTACCGCAATAGATGACAAAAAATTAACCGTCCTGTTACTCCTTGACTTTTCTAAAGCCTTCGATTCCCTTGATCACTTTATCATATTCTCCAAATTAAAATCATTAAACTTTTCCTACAGTTCCATCCACTGGTTTCAATCTTTCCTTTCTCACCGTTCCCAAGCAGTTAAAATACCAAACCAACCCCTATCTTCTTTTCTCACTCTTACCTCAGGTATTGCTCAGGGATCCAGTATTTCTCCTCTCCTATTCAATTCCTACATTAATGATCTTCCTAATTCAATCTATCACTGTTCCTACCACCTATATGCAGATGATTCCCAAGTCTATCTCTCCTTCTCCCCTTCAGAGCTATCCACTGCTTTCGCTAAAGTTCAGGAAGATCTGGACAGAATTAGTGCCTGGGCGACTTTAAATAAATTACAACTTAACGAAAAGAAAACTCATTCTAATAGGCTCTAGCTCCCTCCTTAATTCCTACTCACAATACCCTCCTTTAACCTTAAATAATCATCCTATCTCTTTCTACTCCTCTGTAAAAAATCTCGGGATTGTTTTTGATCAAACCCTCTCTTGGAAACCTCAGATTGCCCAAATTTCCCGCCGTTCCATAGGCCTTCTCAAATTATTCCACCGAAACCGTTACCTTCTTCCCCTGTCAACCCGCAAGCTTTTAGTCTCTTCCTTATTATTCCCTTACATTGACTATGGTTGTCTGGTTTACGGTGGTCTCTCGACGGTTCTCGAAGAAGACTGAAGCGAATCATGAACTACTTCGTCAGGTTTGTCTTCGGTAGTCCTAGGCGTTCCCATGTTTCCCACCTCTATTCCCAACTAAATTGGCTCTATCCCACTTTCCGTAAACAATATTTCCATGGAACATTCCTATACCAAATTATCAATACCCTCCAACCTTCTTATATTTACAATAAGCTCCAATTCAGATCTGCAGTCAATCCAATACATACGAGATCCCGTCTTTCTGATCTGTATACCCCGTCCCATAGAACTTCAATATTCCAACGCTCCTTCCTTTTCCGCTCAACAATCCTCTGGAACTCCATTCCTCCTCACATCAGACAAGCTAAATCCCTGAAAACATTCAAATATTTATATTTCCAATACCTCCTTCTCATCCAGACTAACGCTTGCTATCTAACTACTTAGTCAAAAATTATTATTGCATTGCTAGATTCAGTTCTGGAATAATTGAGATTCCTTTTAATAAAAATTTAACTTTCCATGAATATAACATTAGAATATAACAATACTTCTATTGTACATACAAATCATATCATTGTACCAAAAGATTTTTCTATATCATTTTATTTCATTTTTTTTCTTATTTAATTCTATCTCCTCTAATCTGAAAAATGTTATCTTCTTTTCTTTTCTTTTTATTTAAATATCATCTATGTACATAGTGTCATTAATGTATTATTGTTTTTCTTTTTTGTAGCTCATTATGTCTCTAACCAGATTTAATTTAGTTATACCTGCAATTATCTGTTATTCTTAAGGGACTTTGTCCCAGAATAAAATTATTTTTCTATTCTATTCTATACTTGCCGATAAAGGGCAAAGTAAGTCAGCTGAGGCTATACCCTAATTGGGTGTCTGCCGAAAACTATCTCTTTATTTTTAAAAATAATGCTTTTAGCTTTCATAGTATGTAATAATTTTTAACATTATTTATTAATTTGATATGGGTTAAATACACTACTAAGATTACCGAAGAATCGTTAAAAATAGGGATGGGCAGGGAATTTCAAAAGGAGATATAACGAATAATAAAGCATATTTCTAAGAAAGCGGTTGCTTTTGAGGAGTTAAACAAGTAGGCAGGTTGGATCTTGTGTTCAGGAGGACGTACAGAGTAACGAAAGTTAGTTAATCAAGAATATAATATATATACTTTTTATGATAGTAATAGAAAGGTCAATCGTGGTATTTTTCTACTTCCAACGTTTTAAAATATTTAAAATATCACTTCTAACAAACCGAATTACTGATTAGACGGACGAAATAATTGGAGATTATTAATGTCTATCGATCAAATATTTTCCCTTCGTCAAATATTAGAGAAAAAATTAGAATTTAAGGGCGTAGTGCATCAGCTCTATGTTGATTACCAAAAGGCTTACGATTCGATTAACCACCAAAAACTGTTTGATATTATGATTGAACTGGAAACGCCAAAGAAATTGTTTCATCTAGAAAAGGTGTGCATGTCCGAAACATTTAATGCAGTCTGTTTTGAGCCGTCGGGTATGTGGTCAACGATTGGTGGTTTCGGCATCGAAACTTCGGGTTCGCTAAGCCTTTATTTATTAATAGAAAGGGGTCGAGCAAGTAACTCTGTTGCAAATCAGGAAAAGAGTAACACCAAGCTCAGAATACTTAAGATACATGAGGATCTCAAATATAAATCTTAAAACTCGTATAACGAACCATTGATCTCTGCAATCTATCATCGAACAATAAAATCAACCCTTCATACATTTACAAGTAATCCTTTAAGCAGGGGAATATGAGAAAGAAAAATGATATTTAAAAAATGCCGAGTTTAATTAACTCTGTCCTGATATGAGTATCTTCTTTTCCTCTAGAATACAATGGTCACATATCACATAACAAAGAAGGGTAGTAAGAAAAGTGTGAGATAACAGTCCAGATAGAAGAAGATCTAGAGTATATAAAGGAGAGACAATACCATCAGTGTTTCTGTTGTTAACGAGGTGGTCAGATGCTAGTTGCAAATCAATACTTTAACCTCAGAAGGCATAATTGATTTTTTTTTTGTTTGTTTGCTGGTGAAAAAAAATATACATGATGTAGTTAGCGATCAGTAGTTTAATATCCAGTTTGGTAATCCAATATTTGACAGGAAAACAATTTTTTTGTTTCAATTCTACTGTTATTAACTTCAGTCATTATTGCTAATACGTTAAATGTAGAAATATAAAAATAACTTACCTTTGCAAAATATACACTTCGTTACGTCAGTGTTTTTTTCCGACCCAAAACTATTCGGTTACTATTTTTGTTAAACTTTTTGAATTCACACGTACAAGCATAACACTTTCACACTAAGCCTACAGTAACGACATCTATACCTGATCGTTTGTATTATACAGTTGCTAAATATCCGATCCTTTTATCGAGATGTCAAAAGATGTCGCTGCTATTATTTTTATAGCTGTTGGAACGATAAAAATGGTTGTTCCGCATATGGTACTGGGGGCCTTGTAGGTTAAAGTTTACTTTGTGTATATGGTGGCGGAGTGGAACTGCTAGGTTCGCACTTCTCTTCGTTACCTTCTTTTTCTTTAATTAATTAAATTTCTGATCTATTCAGGTGGATGTTCTGGTTGCACTGGCACTGTGGTCTGGTACGTGTGGATCATGAGCGACAGGATGTAAAGCCGATCTCAGATTTGAATAGATGGTGTTGGTTTTATTTTTTACGTTAAAATCGTGAAGACTCTACTCAGCAAACATCTTACTTAAATAGTGGATTTGAAATATAATGATGATATAGTCGAGAGAACACTTTTTTAAGTGTCAGCAGAATTAGCAATGTATCAATGAAAAAAGAATAAATAGATATAGTTATAGTTTGTAATGAAGATTTAGTAAGGCGGGAACAGGGACAAAGATGTATATAAGACCATTCTCGATTGTAAGCATAATACATCAATGTCACAAATCTTCATTTTTTCGGTTGTTCTATATTCGATTGTTATCAAAACTATGTTTATATGAAAAAAAATATGTATAAACATATACGCAAATAAATATTAATTTCCTTTATTTATACATTTAAAAGTTAGATGATACATTGGTTTGGTTGGTCATGGAGTCTCTCACAGCTTGATTCCACGTTTCTCGGCTTCTTCTTTGTATTTTTTCAAGTAGACACCCTCTGGATCGTATTTAGCAGCCAATTTGTCGAATACAGGTCTCCTTTTCTCGATCAGGAACTTAATAACCTTTTCGGCTCCTGCTCTTTGTTTTTCGTTACATTTCGAGCACCCTGTTTTCAGTGCGTCGGGTAAGCTATCTGTAATAGGAGGAAAAACAAAATTACGAAATAGAGATAATATTTTTTTACAGTAATCCAATATAATATATTCTAGCTAATTTATTTTGATCTAGTGGAAAAATCACTTAACTATATCATAATCTGTCATTCGGGAAGACTCATACAAAAGCAACTTAAATAATAAATATTTAAATATCTGTACAACTTAAATAATAATTAAAGTGATTTATATTATTTATTTTATTTTTACCAATAATTGCCCCTGACCACACAACACCATCTTTTTTTGAGCCAAATATTCTACCCAATACTTTAGTTTTGAAAAGTTTAAGGCGTACTTTTCTGAACAATGTTTTAAGTAATTAAAGTACCTACCTCAAATATTTTTAACATGCAAAATATAATAGTCTTTATTTAGATAAAATAATAATAACTGAGCACTGAGCATGAAATGTTTTGAGTCCGAAAAATAACAAGCGTTTCCTGCTTTGATTTTGACTTTATTTCCTAAAGCCTACAAGTTATATTTTGTAATTTTAACCATTCCTGAAAGTTAAATGCATAATTTTTTATATTATAATTATTACTGCACAAAGCCGTTGAAAAACGTAATTTATGATGACGCAAAAACAAATTATTTGGATATAAAGCATTTTATAGAAAATTTAGTCCATTTGAAATGTAAAATTGCGTGATATACATACCTCATGCGGTACTATGAGGGATAACCCAGTGAATATTTTGTAATAATGTAGGAATCATGTAATTCATAATGTAGACATAATGACACTATTAAGATGTGATAAACGTATTCTCCAATTTAACGTTCAATTGATGGGAAAAGTGATGTTGTCATAACTCTGTTGTGAATAACGGTTATTCAAGGCACAACCGTCCCATAATAGTTATTATTTTTCCGTCCAAAAATAAGGTAAATAAAACAAAATATAATAAGTTCAGAAAAACTTTTTTTTTTTTTTATAAATAATTTTATAGTTATATTGAGACAGAACAAATTCAGCGAATGTGCTGAATAATTAAATCAATGAGATCCAAAGTATTATGAAATTATTCCTTCTGATTTATTTTAGAATATTTTTCAGTTAAAACGATCCGTCAAACTCCTCGTATTTTACGGTTAAAAAAAAATGTATGTAATAAAATATATATACGAGATTTTCTTCAATGAATCCGGATAATTGGAATTTCATTGTGCTCCGATAACATTAAAATTTCTAACGTCGTTAGAATAGTTTATAATTAATTTATAATTAATAATAGAACACTTTATAATTTCAATTCACAATGGTGCTAAGTTACCTTTGAGCTCCTTTCCGTCAGGGGTGCACTGGTCCTTGGACCCATCCTCGAGTAGGCAATCTACATATTTGTCCGTCAACCTAGTATTGCGGAGGATCTCATCAATGTCGATGTTGTCGTACTTGGTCGTGTAGCCGCTGGAGCTTCCAAGTGCCAGGCCGACGAAGAGAACGGTTGCAAGGATGAGACGCATCTTGATGGACTTCAGTATCCGACACGGTTGCGAAGAAGGATATATAGTATCCAATCCCCACCACACTAGGCCTTAGATCTGTAATTTGCTCAATGAAAATAAAAACCTCATCCTACTGACTATATATTTTTTTTTCATGATCCGATAATAATCAAGATTCTTACTATGATTACATGTTTTGATGATTCAGGGAATCCCAAGATGCGTTTTATTATAGAATACCATTTCCTACTTTGAATAATCTAATTACATAATTAAATGAAAATAATTAAAGATATATCTTTAACAAATATAATATGCAAATCAGTTAAAATAATTTGAAGTTGCATGGAGCAATAAAAATCTTCGAGAATTTAAAATAATGATTTACGATTATTAAGCATTTAGAATCTAAACATCCTGATACTGTAAAAACACTTCTTGTATTCTGTCGAAATTTTTTTTATTTTTTCACCTAAGCAAAATACAGGGTGAGTACCTCTTAGTGTAAAAACAAAATGCGGGAAACTAGCTCGAAAATGTAAAAAAAATGCCGCAGGCCTCACCTGTCTATTCCAATCCGTTGCAGATATACGATAAATTAAAAACGTTTTTGAGAAAACCACTTTTCTTTAACATAAAATCTACTTCCATTTTCTTTAAACATTTTTCAAACTTTGACCACATTTTAAAATTTAGCATTGAATTTCCTATAAGGGTAGAGTACATGTTACCTTGAATTTTGCAAACTTGGGATCTAATGAACAGCTTGATCTTCACCTTATTTAGGGAAGTTACAATGCCTTATATTATTATTATTATTATATTATTTCAACACTCACCGCTTTTCGAAAAAACAATCTACAAAACTGCTAATCTCACAAAAACTTGCAGATTTAATCAGCTTTCAAATGTTATGTTAAGTGTAATGTTTCTGTTTCAATTTAATTGAGAAATGTAAATTTTAAACGTAGTAAATTCTTCATTGGAATAAAAAGCAATGAAAAAAAATGATTGTATAACAGAAAATAAAGGAAAACTGTCAATAAAGCCACACCAGATCAGAGGATCTTATGTTACTGCATTTATTTATTTATTATTATTATTTACGATTTATTTTATTAGATTTTCAATGTAAAGTTTAAAACTCAATGATAATGAACATAGACCTCAATTCTGTTGTTAGCTTCTGAATGCTTGATCACTTTTTGAGGTGAATTAATGGATAGATGAGTCTGTTTTTACAGGGAGAGACATAACATTCAAAAGGGAATTATATAATCGACCAGTAATATTTTTTCTTCTTGGGAATTTTTAAAACTGAAACTTCCAGCCCGTAACGCTTCAACCAATGCCGATCTAGAAACTTAGATTACTCCGCCTGATACACAATTTTTGGTGCTACTGATAAACGGGCAAAAACGGGCCGTAAAATGCAATATATTCACAAAAATTAAATGTCCCCAGACAAGTAGAACCATAATTTCAGATCTACGTTTACCTATGTAAAAAGTAGATATGTTCAGATTAAAACATGAATATGTTTTTTTTTACTTGTGAACTTTTTAATTGGCCTACCGTCTGAGTATCTAAAATGCTGTAAAATTAAACTTATATTTTAAATGTAATTCATCGTAAAATGTAAAAAAATAAGAAAACTTATTTCGATGTTCACTATCGAGTGCTTGAAAGACTACTAACTTAATTCTAAAATCGTACAGAATTACAGTGGTATTAGTTCGTTATTTATTAAATTACTTTATTTGCATTGCCTTAAGTTAAATCAACCACTTTCTGCATCAAAAAATCAAACTTCATCTTTAAACTTTCAAGAATGGTGGGGCCACTGTGCGTCGGGTAAACGGTCGAGGGGTAGACCAAGACGTAGATTTGATGATTGCGTCAAGGACAACCTGGGAGATTTGGGTTTTTGGGGAGTGGGTTGGAGGGAGGTATGTGGTCAACGGTTGCTAGAGTCGGCATCGAACCTGTCAAGAGATGTCGCTGCTAATATTTTTATAGCTGTAGGAACGATAAAAATGGTTGTTCCGCATATGTTACGGGGAGTCTTGTAGGGTTATGTTGATTTTGTTTATATGGCGGCGAAGTGGAACTGCTAGGTTCTTACATCCCTTTGTTACCTTTATTTTCTTTAATTAATTCAATTTCTGAATCATCTACTTTAGGTAAATGTTCTGGTTGCATTGGCACTGTGGGCTGGTACGTGTGGATCATGAGCGACAGAATGTAAAGCCGATCTCAGATTTGAATAGATGGTGTTGGTTTTATTTTTTATGTTAAAATCCTGAAAACTGGTGGAGCAAAATTAAATATAATTTGTATGATTTTGTGGCTCTGAAAGCATATTGTTCACCTTTTGAAGAACGTTTCAGTCGTTCAACACTCGTGTAGTACCTTTGTCTTGTTTTTCTAATTTTAGTACTCCTAATTGCTGCACGGATGTTGTTATATTCCTTTTAGTCTCGAAACAACTGACCCACCACAAATGTAACATGTTTAGAAGCTGTAAAATGTCTAAAGATTCCTTCTGATATTTTACAGCTTCTTAACACCATGTCAAACCTGTAGACGCCATGTCAAACCAAGAGTTGCGCCAACAACGCTTTTGAGATGTTTTAAGAATGAAAGCATTTTCGGCATATTTAAATCTGTCTGAAATATTATATTTGGATTTATTTCGAAATAAGACGTTTTTGACAGTTAGTGATTAGCGTCTGCTGTGGAACTGCCCCCTTGTTCGTCAATCCTCGTATTTTTCTTTTCTTTTTTTTTTGGCTTACCTGTGATTCATTTATCAGTAGGAGATATATTTTTAAATTAAATAGTTTAATCTTGCTGACCGTCTATGCCCTTATGTTCATTATTTTCGCAGCTTAAAATAGTGGTTTCAAACGTAACTTTTCTCATTCAAAACAATATAGCTCCTAACGCTGTAGGTTCTAGCGACTAATGTTATAAAACAAAAATATTCTTCATTAAAGAGACTGTCGTAAAATTTTCGATCGAGCAACACCAACACAGCTAGAGCGTGTTGAACTACGCGTAACATTCTCGGGTTTCCTTAAAACGTATCACTTTTGACAAACTAGGTCATGGGTAAAACAAGTTCGTCTTAAAAATTAAGGAGTTTGAGGTCGATGACTTAAAGAATATTGAGATCATTACGCAGTGTTTTGTTAGAGACATAATATGGGGCATTCACTATAATATGCAACGTCTGTTAGGTTCTTGCATTTTTGTTTGACTATTAGAGCTCCGTGCGTCTTTTGACAAACTACTTCTACATCATCTACATTACCTATAGGTAATGGGCAAACATTAAAAGCATTAAGGAGGAATTTTCATGTTTAATTAAGTACTAAAAGTTTTCTCTTTATGTCGAAAACAGTCATCTATCTTTTCAGGGATTCTCTTTCAATCTCGAAAAACGAACCCATTCAGTATATTCAGTAATCAAACTCCTCGCAGCTCTATTCAGCAAACATCTTACTTAAATAGTGGATTTAAAATATAATGATAAAACAGTCGAGAGAACACTGTTTGAAGTGTCAGCAGAATTAGCAATGTATCGATGAAATCAGAATAAACAGATATAGTTATAGTTTGTAATGAAGATTTAGTAAGGCGGGAACAGGGACAAAGATGTATATAAGACCGTTCTCGATTGAAAGCCTAATACATCAATGTCACAAGTCTTCATTTTTTCGGTTGTTCTATATTTTTGAAATACAGTTGGTGGACCCTCGTGCTTTTTTTTACTGAATTTAAAAATTAATCTAGTTTTTCTCCATTACGTCCGAATTTTCGCTAATCACAATCTGTCAAAACTAATCCTACTCTACGATATTTATCAATATTCATAGACTTGAATTAGTGAAAATGATTATTTTAGTGGATATTTGATTGGTATCAAAAATATTTTTATATGAAAAAAAAATTTATAAACATATTCGCAGACAAATATTATTTTCCTTTATTTATACATTTAAAACTTAGATGATACATTGGTTCGGTTGGTCATGGGGTCTCTCACAGCTTGATTCCACGTTTCTCGGCTTCTTCTTTGTATTTTTTTAAGTAGACACCCTCTGGATCGTATTTAGCAGCCAATTTGTCGAATACAGGTCTCCTTTTCTCGATCAGGAACTTAATAACCTTTTCGGCTCCTGCTCTTTGTTTTTCGTTACATTTCGAGCACCCTGTTTTCAGTGCGTCGGGTAAGCTATCTGTAATAGGAGGAAAAACAAAATTATGAAATAGAGATAATATTTTGCTACAGAAATCCAATATAATATATTCCAGCTAATTTATTTTGATCTGGTGGAAAAATCATTTAACTATATCATAATCAGTCATTCGGGAAGGCTCATAAAAAAGCAACTTAAATAATAAATATTTAAATATCTGTACAACTTAAAGAATAATAAAAGCTATTAAAGTGATTTATATTATTTATTTTATTTTTGACAATAATTGCCTCTGACCAAACAACACCATCTTTTTTTGAGTCAAATATTCTACTCAATACTTTAGTTTTAAAAAGTTTAAGGCGTACTTTTCTGAACAATGTTTTAAGTATTTAAAGTATCTACCTAAAATATTTTTAACATGCGAAATATAATTCCTGAAAGTTAAATGCATAACATTTTATATTATAATTATTACTGCACAAAGCTGTTGTAAAACGGAATTTATGATGATGCAAAAACAAATTATTTAGAAATAAAGCATTTTTGAGAAAATTTAGTTTATTGGGAATGTAAAATTGAGTGATAACTCAGTAAATATTTTGTAATTATGTAGACATAATGTAATTCATTATTTAGACATAATACGATTAAAAATGTAATAAAAGTATTCTACAATTCAATATTGAATTGGTGGGAAAAAATTTGGGATGTAAAAACAAAACAGGTGAACAAAACTCTGATGTGAATAACGGTTTTAAGACACGACCGTCCCATACTAGTTTGTTTTTTTTCGTCCAAAAATAAGGTAAATAAAAAAATAATAATATGTTCAGCACAAACCTTTTTTTTTTTTTTTTTTTTTTTTTTTTTTTTTTTTTTTTTTTTTTTTTTTTTTTTTTTTTTTTTTTTTTTTTTTTTTTTTTTTTAATAATTGTATAGTTACATTGAGACAGAACAAATTCAGCAAATGTGCTGAATAATTAAATCAATGGGATCCAAAGTATTATGAAATAAATTCCTTCAGATTTATTTTAAATTATACTTAAGTTAAATCGATCCCTCACCCAACTCCTTTTTATTCCTCTGTATGTGCTGTTTGGAATATATGTTGATTTTAAGTAGACTAGTATTGTGGGGTATATGTGAGTCTGGGTGCATTTTGTGCAATTAGCCGTACCACGTATATTGTGTTAAGACCCGCAATGCATATGATTAAACTATGAGGTTAAATGAGTAACTTTTCACTGATCAATGTAAGAAAAATAAATAAAATAAAAATAAAAAAGTGAGCTGTTCAAATTTTTAATGAATTTGGTTGCTTTCTATTGTCAATTGTTATTCAACACTAAGAATCATTCTATTATAAATATATTAAAAAATTTAAATGCTGTTGATATCATACACCCTCCTTTATCTAACTTTTTATTTTTTGTTTGATCTAATTTTAATATTTCATTAGGTTCAGGACTCATGTTTATGTAAGCAAGTGAAATACTCCGAAAACATTCTGATTGAATACACTTTCTAATGTCGTTGGACTTTTGTTCAAATAGTTGTAGAACTATAAAGATTTTAATTATGAAAATCTTCTAAATATTTTTTTTATAAAAGCTCTAAAACCTATTTTTAGACTTCAACTTCATAATTTCAATTAACATTGGTGCTAAGTTACCTTTGAGTTCCTTTCCGTCAGGGGTGCATTGGTCCTTGGACCCATCCTCGAGTAGGCAATCTACATATTTGTCCGTCAACCTAGTGTTGCGGAGGATCTCATCAATGTCGATGTTGTCGTACTTGGTCGTGTAGCCGCTGGACCTTCCAAGTGCCAGGCCGACGAAGAGAACGGTTGCAAGGATGAGACGCATCTTGATGGACTTGGGTATCCGACATGGTTGCGAAGAAGGATATATAGTATCCAATCCCCACCACACTTCCTTAGATCTGTAATTTGCTCAATGAAAATAAAAACCTCATCTTACTGACTATATCATTTTTTTTTTTTTTCTTGATCCGATAATAATCAAGATTCTTACTATGATTACATGTTATGGTGATTCAGGGAATCCCAAGATGCGTTTTATTATAGAATACCATTTCCTACTTTGAATAATCTAATTACATGATTAAATGAAAATAATTAAAGATATATCTTTAACAAATATAATATGCAAATCAGTTAAAATAATTTGAAGTTGCATGGAGCAATAAAAATCTTCGAGAATTTAAAATAATGATTTACGATTATTAAGCATTTAGAATCTAAACATCCTGATGCTGTAAAAACACTTCTTGTATTCTGGCCAGATCTTTTTTTTTATTTCTTAACGTAAGCAATATATATTTTCCATACCTCTCTGTATAAAATAAGTTATACTTCAATACTTCGAAAACCGGCACTATTTTACGGTAAATGTATACTAATTTGAGTGATGGGGCTCAATCAAACTGTCGGATCTATTAATCACAATCCGAAATCACTAATAAATGTAATGAATTTGAATTCCCACGAGTGTCAGATATGATTCAAGACAGATAAATAATTAAATCAACAACTAACTTCTGGTTACCTATGGTTCAAAACAAATAAAAATATAAACGAAATAATGCTAGAATTCTAGAAAGACTGTAATTTCACCAATATTTATGTAATAATGCGAAACCTTGAAGTTTTATAAAGTATTAGTTTCACCCGCTTTTATGAATAAAGTACATGGATAATTTAAACTAATAAATGAAGTTTTATTTGTTTATCGATTAAAAATCTTTTATTGAAGCATACAATAAAACTGCAATAGAGCATTATTTCTTCAATGATATTTTCACGTACCTCAGTTATTGTTAACCTGCAATTAAGTGTAATTTTAAAATAGAACAGATTAATACAATTTTTAATTATAATGCATGTTTTGGTAATACAAATGAGCAGATACAAATGACTATAAAAAACTTGGATAATGGACTGTATTGTCAGTGCTTACAAATAAAGGTAATTATCATATTTTTGGTGCTATAATGCTAACCACATATTTAAATCTTTTTTAATAATTTAATTGAATATAAACAAATTATATTATCAATTTTAAGCTCTATATAACACCGTACCTTTGAAATATAGAATGTCAATTATCAAACTTTACTGTTATCCACATATTATCACTTTTTTAAGAACGATTTAACTTAAAATCACTTTATTTTATGATCCCTGATCCATCTTGGAACTATAAAGATGATAAGGTTAAAATTTGGTAGAGATTGGTTCAGTAGCTTTCGTGGTTAGTGATCACAAATGAAAAACGGTGATATCTATATCTATATGATTGTATAGATATTCTGTAAAGTATAGTTGATCCAATAAAAGATGGACATGCTAAAGAATCCACAATACAAAATCCGGTTAATATAGGAAGGGTATACTACCGTCAAAATAGTCTAGGACTTCATAAGAACCAAATACCTGAATGAATAATAATTATTGAATCGTCTGGTAAATGTCCGGTGGAGAGGAGACCGAAACGTAAATAGGAGGATTACAACAGGGCTTAATTGTAGATTTATGTTTCGATGAGATGAAACTAAGTGAGGAGAGTGACCAGGTATCGTTGGCGGTGTTGGCATAGAGCATTTGTGTTCGCTCAGCGTTTTATTATATTTATATACAGGTCATTGTAAATGGTGATAGGTGGTTACATTCACCTAGGTATCTTGATATTTCTTAGATCTATAAAATAGGAAGGAACTATGATTCACTTAAACTATTTGAACAGCAAAGCATCATCGAATCGGAACATCATGATAAAAAGTTTAAGATATGCTTATTGACCGAATTGATAATTTCTTGGTACCCTTTAAGATCATAATAAAGAATAATTAAAAAAAATTAAACAAAATTTAAAATCCCAGTTTAATTATATAACTCTTTTAAGTCTCTTATTAAAAGAAATAATAATTTAAACTAGAAGTCCTCTTATTTATACTAACAGAGGTTACAGGATTTTAAAATTAAATAGAAACAGAGAGCAGCAAAATAAAATCGGTTTTCTATATAAAAATAAAATGGAAAATAATCATTCTTTTCTTTCTCATGTGCTCTACAAATCCGTTTTGTATGTTCTCATAAGAGTCAGCATTTTGTTCCATTATATTGTTATTACCATATAATGGTGGAAAATTCATTAGGTAATTCACATTTAGGTTCTTCCCTTGTTTGATTCACAATTACTTCGCTTACAGTTGGGAGCGAGCAGGTTAATTCAACTTCTGGATCCTCTTTATCAATTCGGAAAGTTTTGTTGCAATCTTCCAATTCCACCTTTAAATTATCTACTTTCGATAGTATTTCTGTTTTTGTATTGCTATATTCCTTTCTTAAACTTTCAAAGATCATCATGATCGTTCTCAGATCATCTTCATTAAGTTTCTGCGACATCTTGCTTATGATGATAAAAAAAATTAAAACCCTCAAAAATATTCTAATAGCACTTATTATACACAACCTTTATGGTAATCAAAAAGCAAAATTAAGAAAGCCCTATTTAAAGTCATTTGATAAAAAGTTAATGATAAACTGTTTCAACACACACTTATACTGTTTAATATTAAAAAAAAAAAAAAAATTATGTCACTCATTAATTAATTACTAATTAAATTATTCAACATTAATTAATTATTCGACAAATCGGTCCATCGCAAGGGGTGCCATTCTTAATGCTATGTCTGTCTCTGTGTGGGTCTTGATCAGCATTAATCTAAATTAAGGGATGCCAGTCAGGACTTAATTTCCTGACAAAATATAAATAAGTATTTTTTAATAATTAATGAATTTAATTGAGTCTTCTCCACAAGGTGATTGTGGGGTTGATAATTATTATGTGTTAATTATAAATATGAGTAATCAAAATATATTAATTAAATGAGTGGCATGCGAATGGTAATTGAATGACGGTTAAACTAAAAACAACGTATAATCAATTAAGGGTTGATCCATAAAATTAATCAGGAAAAAGAATCATCCTTAAGTTTAAACTTATATGGTAACAAATACCTTAACCTAGACTTATCTTAAGGGCGATACTATATTGTGGTTGGAATTGACTTCATAGTAGTAAGCCGGGAGCTCTCAAGCTCCAAAGACAGACTGACTCAAGACTGATCTATCTCCAAGACTGATTTCGAAAATATTTTTCCGGCCTTTTTTAAAATGTAGGCTCCGCCCCTTGTACTTGGACACGCCCACCGACTTCCCAGTTTTATGAAATTTAGAAAAACTCAAACTACAGCGTTTAACCTAAATATTACCCGGTAAGGGATAGGCAGGTAGAGAAATATGCCTCACAACAACAAAAAGTGTTCCCGGACCACCCATGGGGAGCTATGAAGGGGTTAGATTATTGCGTATCACGCGAATATTATTTTGTTAAATAAAAACCTATAGGTTTGATACATAGCAGTTCTAAAGCCGTAAAAATAATCTATGACGGTGCTATCATACCGAAACTTCTTTACGCGATACCGGTATGGGAACCAGCTGCTCTGAAGCCTACAAAAAAAGTTACAAAGAGCTCAAAGATTAATAGTCATCAGAATAACTAAGGCTTACGATACAGTATCGTTTGAGACTGCTTGCATCCTAGCTGGTATATTACCCATAGAACACAAATTAAAATAACTATCCACCCTTTACCAAATAAAAAACAAGGACTTAATTACAACGATTACAAGACAGAAAACAAAGAAATGGACCTTAACATAGTCCAGTCAATGAGTACTGAAATGAGGGATGTAGAGTGCATGAAATATGGGAGAATATTTGACTTATCCTAGCTTCGTTAGGAGTAGTTAGAAGGTAAACATACTGTAAGTTACCGCCCCTGGAGGGTGAGCTTACGGTGAGAGGGAGGGGAGAAGTTCAATTGTTTTGGTTTTTCAATTATATCTCGAAAACGGTTGACTCTAGAAAAAATGTTATAGATAAAAATTAAAGCTAATTGAATTTACTATAAAATTGATGTTATATAAATTTGTCCTAATTCTAACCGTTTTCGAGATATTCTTTATTCGAAAAAAAAAAATGTTATCTCGCTTTTTGTTAAACTTTTGCTTCAAGTACCTTCAACGATCGTTTCTCAGAAAAATGACCGAATCAAAATTGTAGAGCATTAAATTTACTTTAATTTCACATATATGTTTAACAAAAAGTGATGTTAAAATTTTTTTTATTTCTAAAATTATCGATATAAACTAACGAATATCTCGAAAACCGTTCTACATTTTTATAGAAAATTTAATTAGCTGTGATTTTGATCTGTAGCATATTTTTCTAGAGTTTACCGTTTTCGAGATAGGACATAGTCCCCTCCCTCGCCACCTTTAGCTCACCCCCTCCCCCCTGGGGCGGGGACTTTTAGTATGTTTACCTTCTAAGTACTCCTAACGTAGCTGTGAAGTCATAAAGTATCTCATATATCATGCACTCTACAATGTGTTTATTGACTGGACTAATAAAATTTTAATTGATCATATTAACATCAGAAATCTCAAGACTTATTGACGGAAAATAACAAAACACAATATTTTTAAATAACTGGACACGGATTGAAAAGTAACTATTAAATGGATTAAGGGCCACAGTGAGAACATGGGAAATGAATTAGCCGACGAATTGGCTAAGGGAGCCTCGAAAAAGAAACAGTTTCCTCCCAATTACATATGACAAAGTCCCTATATTTTATACCAAGAGATGCATTTTGACTGACGTGATAAATGTTTGGAATCAAAAATGACAACAAACTACAAATAAACGACCTCTGGACAACTTTATTCCAGATATCATATATACTTACTACGGCAAAATTAAAAGTACACATCGCAAACTGACCCAATTCTTCAAGTAAAACCTATTCGAACCTATTTCATCTAACTCATCTCCATGCCACTGCGATAGACAAACACACCAGACTGCCCTATATTTGACAACAAGAGAGCACAGCTTATAAATTGCATACTATTAAAAGGTGACGATTGGCCGCTACCAGAGAAGAATCTTTTTAAAAAAATATCTCAAAGAGATGAATAGTTTATTTTGGAAAGTGATTTAGAACTGCTCAAAGAAGTGAAGAAGACGACCAACGACATGAAGGCGAACGCATTGATGTTTTTAGTTTTGTTTTGTGCTTACATAAGAAAATTTTCACTTATTTTTGTTTTGTTATTTAGTGGTATTCTTTATTGTATCTATTCAAAATTCATCTTATCAAGAGTTCGGACTCTTTTACACTAAGACAGACCACAAACTTGAGATCTTTGTAGGCTTACAGCCACTGTCAGATCTAGAGGAATTTTTTTTTTATGAATTGCATCCTAAATCTCATTCACATCGAACAAAATCCAGTTGCAAGAAGGAAAAAGCTGCCTTTTTATCTTTACCAAATAATTTTCTAGAAAGAATAGTTGTAGGTCTTCTTCAAACATTTGGCGTAGTTTCCTTTCAAGAACGGCCAACTTATATACAACTTGTGAGAGATAGATAAGCCGATATTTGTGGCAATCACTCAGTTTTTTTTTGGCTTTCGAATCTTTTTCATAACATAGTACTCTTATTCTTTTGAAGTTTTATATTCATACCAATTTTTTTTTTGGAAAAGCAATCTGAAGGGTCTTTACGAATTCCTCCCCTTCGAGCTTTATGATTTCGGATGAGATGATATCGCTTCTAATCTATATACAGCAGTTATATGTTTTCAACTCGTTCTCCTTAATTCGGATTATACTACACACACTCTCTCTCTCTCTTTCTACACACACACACACACACACTTATGTATTTATGGAGTGTACTATCTATATAGCTTTATATATGATAATGTAATATTTTGTGAATTTTAGTCATTTATACATATTTTTCAGAGATTATGCGTCATGTAATTTTGTATAAAGTCTGTGTCTTGTCTGATGATATTATTGCGTCTGTGAATCGAATTTTGTATATCTTGTTAAAAATTGCTTTATCGTTAAAGTTTGTCGCTGTTAGAATGAAAACACTGATTGGAATATCTTGTGTGTATGTGATGTATAGTAGTGAAGCAAGCACTGAGGCTTGTGGAGTACTCCTGACCCTTGGTAGACGGAGAAAAGTCTTTCAGAAAAGGATTGCAGGTTTAAGTAGTTCGTCGGATTACCGCGCTCAGTCCTTTGTTCCAGACTGTCGAAAGCTTTAGCGAAATCCGAAAAAAAATCTAGTTGCTCACAAGTTTGCTTCAATGCTCAGCCTAATTGAATTGAAGAGTTTTGAATAAGACGAATATTTTTTATCGATGGGAACAGGTTTTTAAACTTCAAAACACACAACAATCTTCTTTCTAGCTACAATGAGACCGCCTTTAGTAATAGCACATGGGACAAGCTAATAGATGGTGATGAAATATAAGTTTACTTATAGTCGAATGTTGTATCCTAATAGTTCTTAGTAGTGTACTATAAAAATCTTTCTAATATCATTCCTTTTTACTATTCTGCTATCCATTCAGGGCTCTCTTACTAGTGTTTTGATAAGGGTTTAAAAAAGTTTTAACCAGGCGGTTCAGTATCATTATTTTCTTCTTGTCTACCCTTACAAGCAGTATCAGAAACACCTGCATTTGCAGAAGGAAGAGTTTCCAACAGTCCATTAAAGGTGTTCAATTTGTTAAAATAGTTCCTATTTAGGAAGAAGAAAAAGAAAATGAACTTTACTCTGGGACAACTTGTCACTTTAGAATACCATATGAGTACAATACATAAGACAATCTGGCTATGATAATTTTTAATAATAAAAATTGATTAATAATTAAATTGAGTAACAAAATAAATGAAAAATCTTGTAAAAGGATACATCTTATGTATACTATTATCATGTATATTACATAAATATTCATGTTTTTCATTTGCTAGGAAGATTGAAAATTCAGGAGGTAAAGAAATAAATGATGTTTAAAGGAAGTAGCATTCGAGCTTTTCCGAATTGAGATGGACAATGAATTCCGTAAAGAGGAAGCGCGGATAGTAAAGGATTTTTGAAAGATGCGGTTCGATGCGCAGGAGTGTACAGGTTGATGGGTTGGGTTCTAGTATTTAAGAGGTGGATGGAGGGACGCAGAGTAAGGAAGTCGTGTATATAGGTGGGTTATTTGGTTTTCAAAGATTGAAATATGAGTGCACCTCATGAGAAAGTATTGACGTCGGAAGCTGTGGTAAAGCCACCCAATTTCAGAATACCTGTGAGATATGATAAACGTTTGGAGATCCCAAAAATAAATCTAATAAAACAGTTCATTAGTCTTTTACATCTCATTTTGAGCTCAAATATCCTAAGTACACTAGGCATCGGTAGCCAAATAGGGAAAAACGAGAGATGATATCAAAAGTTGTCGAGTACTTAGTGGTAATAAATCGCGGTAATGTAAATGTTGCTTAAGAATAAAAATATATTTCTTCCTGATTTGGGAAATATGATTATTCCAGAAAAAAAGTTGATCAAAATTAACTCTCAGATTTTGAATGGATTTTGGATGTGAATTTGATGGTTTTTGAGGAAAAGCAGTGGATAGTAGGGAAGGGCTTTTAGATGAGTTTTTGACCCAATGAGGATAGCCTTTGTTTTCTCTGGATTCAGACCAATTCATTCTCTACTGCCCATAGGTTAATCCTATCTATTTCTTTCTGCAGCTTATGAGTCATCTCTAGCATTTCTGAAGGATGAAAGGATAAATATATTTGCAAGTCTTTAGCATAAAGATGATATAGGGATTAGTGGATGCAATTCGGCAAGTCTTTAATAAAAGAGAAAAAAGTGTAAGTGAAAGAGAAAATCCATGGGAGACTCCTCGCGAGAGTGGTAGTGAAGATGAGTGAGTTAACAGCTTTAAATTGAATATTATAACTAAATACTGCTCTAATATCAAATTCAAAATAAAAATCTAAAATACTTCAACGCACCTTATTACGCCAATCATCAACTCTTTCTTCACAGTATTCATCGATTACGTGAAGAATGTATTATAAATAATAAAAACTACATATTCACTCAAACTTATCGGTTCATAACCTCGAATTCTTAATATAATACTATCAATCTTGCAACGCGTTTGAATAAAAATAATATTTATAAATACATATATATATATATATATATATATATTTATAAATACATATATATATATACACACGTAGATTCTCACTTTTACGCATGTGAGGGGGAACGGAAAATGTTTTGTATAAGTAAATACTTCTTACAACTGAATAGTACTAGGTTTCGTGACAATTTTAAAATAAAAGAAATTCTTCATAAAAAAAAGTCACGATTTTATTGTTTGTAAATATTTTGCTGTTAGATAACGTTGTACATTATTATATTTTTAAGTTTCATATTACATGCATTATGTATTTATGTATATGTATACTTAAATAAAAAATAATTAAAATAAACTTAAACAAAAAGCAAGATCGGAATTGAAATAATCATCACATACATTTTTTGAAAAATATGAGTACGTATTCATTTTTTCTTTAAAACTTCCGTAATTTTAGATTGCTTAATTTTTCTGCAAGCTACGTTAAATAACAGCCGTTCACATTCAATTATGAACGTTTTACAACCTAAAATGTAGTGACCGTTTGGGCAAATATTGGTGGTCCAGGCTCTTCGTCCTTAGAACTTTGGGAATTGGAATCGTTAAGACTTTTAAGGTTTTTGTGACTTCAACAACGTTCTCCTCGTCACTTCGGAATGCACAGACTGCCATGTTGTTTTTAAATTCAACAAAAGTTTCGAAAGTTACGCCTGGATGTACGTTGGACCACTCAGAAGGTTCCTCAAAGGTGCCTATATCATCTCTCACTTCACTTGCGATGTTGCGTATAACTGAATATCGCACAAGTGAATAATTGATTACACAGGATTAAATGGAGTTTCGTCGGGGAACGAAAAATTCTTCGTATAACTGAATGTTTCTTATAAGTGAGTTTCGTATAAGTGAGACTTCACTGTATATCTCTAGACTTCTATTGTGGAACTATTGGTATTTTTTGTAAGGATGGGTGGTAGAAATTAATAATAAGGTTTAATTACTCAATATATTTATGACATAAACATATTAACACATACTCAGATAAATATTGAATTGCTTTATTTCTACATTTAAAAGTTAGTTTATATAATGTTTCCTTTAGTTACGTAGTCTCTTACACATGGATTCCTTGTTTCTCGAACTCTGCCTTATATTTTTGCATGTATTTACCATCTGGATCGTATTTAGCAGCCATCCTATCATACATTGGTTTGTCATTCTTGTACAAGTGCAATATCACCTTTTTTGCTCCTTCTTCTTGTTTTTCGTTACACTTTGAGCACCCATTTTCCAACGCTTCAGCAAGGTGTTCTAAAAAGAGAAAAAGACAATTTCAAGTAATTTTATGATATAGAATTTACATTACACTACAGTGTGACGCTAAACGCACGGGGAAAAATCAGTAAATCGAATATTAAAAGAACATATGAGGACATACAAAAATAAAAAGCTGAATAAGATTCGCAATCCATTTAAATGAATATAACCAAAATTTCAACAAAGACTCGGGAGTGGAACTGATACAAAACGTATTATTAGAAATAATAAAATCAACAAAATCAACCAGAAAAGGGTTCAAAATGACCAAATAAATATTTAGAATAGTCCTATTTATAAAAAAAAATTGTTTAATCATTTAAATATTAAAAGCTGCCTCCCTCAAGAACAATGAATAATATGGATGACAATGAATTCATTTACACAATACGACCAATGAAAATAAATTAAAAGAAAAAAAAACCCGCTAATTAGACAAGATACAAAATATAGTGAATATAAAAGTCTTTGAGAGAAATCACACTATAGGCCTTTGTTTTTGGATCTTTGTGGATAGTTTTGATTAATTTCTTGTAAGTAGTAACCTTTATAGGTTTTTTTCCATAGTTTTTAAACTCCAGACCTTAGCCGACGATGAAGGTTCCTAGTTTCTTCGAGCCTGTTGATGATTTTTAAATATTTTAGAGTGATTTTGCCTATCCCCCCTTAAAAGTTTCTTCCTGATGACTGGTTTTACGATTTCTATGAAAATCTCCATAATGAGAACAAATATAATTTTTAATTTACTTCATTGCAAGGCAACTGATATTAGAATACTAAAAGTAGCTCGGGAAGAGTACAATGCCAGTAATTCTTCAGAGGATCAACAAGTTTTGATTGGATATTTTTTGTCAACGAATAGTGTACACAGCCTTTTTTGCATAAAGTTTCTTATTAAATTACTATAATTTCGAACTTACGGCAACAAATGATTTTTTTGTCTTACATCTCAAAAATTTAATACATACAATCTATGTAGCAAAGTGATGATGTTTAGAAATGTTTGTATGTTTATAATTCATTAGTATGGGTTCACCTTCAAACTGTTCTGAAATACGAATCTGAAATATATTAATTTATCCTAAATTTAAAAGACAAGAAACTGCTCGTCGTTTTCGACTGCTCCAACACTTACGTGACAATCTTCCAATAAATTTCAAAATTCTTATTTACATAACTGTAATTAAACCCATTTGGACGGAGTTGAGCTTTGGGGCTCCACTGAACCTTCTGATTCCACTGACAATTCACAATGCTTCTTATTATCATAATGATCCATCTGTTGCCGATTTTGCCCAAACCAGATACCTATCCTTTTATAGTAAACTCCATACCCCCATTAGCCTCACAAAATTTCTCACACCTTATTCCTAATAATCCTCCGAGGGGTCTGAAATGAAGTCTGACACTTTCTAATGTAGAACTATTTAAGTGCTACTAGCGAGTAGTACCTACTTTAGATGCTATTGCATTGTCGTTGTAATCCTTTTCCTCAAATTTACTTGTTTTATATTATGTATACAGTTGTAAATATCAATAAATTATTAAATATATACATACATATATATATATATATATATATATATATATATATATATACATACATATATATATATATAATTTACGGTGGAGTTGTTACCTTTGAGCTCTTTTGCTTCAGGAGGGCACTGCTCTTTAGTTGTGTCATCCGCTAGGAGGCAGTCCTCGTATTTCTTCATCAACCTTTTATTGTTCAATATCTCATCAAGGTTGACGTCGTCGAACTTGTTTGTGTACTTCTCGGGCGCTGCATAGGCCAATCCGACGAACAGAATACAAACAAGAAAGAGATGCATCTTGATTGACTTGAGTGTCTGATATGGTTCTCAAGTATGATGGATATATACTATTCACTCCCCTCCTCTCTTGCTTCAGATCCATAATTTTCTCAAATGGAATAATAATCTCCAAGTTTTCTTCTTTCTTTTTTTTTTTTTTTAATTCGATAACAATCTAGATTCTACCATGATTACTTGTTTTGAATATCCCAAATTACATCTCCCGAAGTTAATGTACTTACGGTAATAATATAAGAATAGCAAAACAGATTTAATAATATGTACTACGGTTATATTAAGGTTCCTTGAGGAATTATAACTGTTTTTGGAAAACTAATTCATTAAAAATACTAGTTATGGGCATTGCTAAAATATTGTATCCAATATTTACAATATAAAATCCATCTTAAACAAGCGTCTTGTTATGTCACAGACAAAATTATCTGTTAATACCTTGAAATCCCACGTGTAGCATATTTGCCACAAAAGAGATAGATAAGAAATTGCTGCCTTTGATTTGCGTTTATCATGGTACATGGTTGTCTTATGACTTCTGGGGGACATCCACAGACCCCCGGATTATCTCAGTTTAGATCAAGGATCAAAGCAAGGATACATGCTATGTGTTCTTCGAATATACACACGGCCAAAGTGTGATTTTCGCATAATTTCGTTTTATGACTTTTAACCGCTTTTGGCATAAAAGGGCAGAAACAACGAAGTCTTGAACATTTTTTCAGGAATTTGTAGCTTCCACATGGAGAAAAGAGTTATTACTAGAACTAACAGTTTCGGAGTTATACGTGTTTTCGCGGAGAAATACTTGAAGAAGTGTTTGAGCGCGTCAGTTTTGAAAACGATCCCAATTACGCCATTTTCGCTATGGCTTATGGTCTACTGATTGTAATTTAGCTGCGGTATAAATTTCAACTGTTTATGTTTCTGTCGAATGGAACATAAAAATTTAATCGGGAAATCCAAATTTTTCGTTTAAATCTTAAAAGTATTGCAAGTTGCGACATGTTAAATATAAATTAATACATGATATATATTCTTATAGAAAATTTAATGCTGTACAAGTTTATACAAAAAACATGAGTGAAAAACAATTTTTTTTTTTTTAATAACTTTCATCGAGCCGGTATCACGAAAACGGTCCACCAGTTTTGAAAATTCGATTATGTCATTTTCTGGTAAGGCTTATCATGTACTGAGTGTACTTTAGGAGTTGTATAAAGTTCAGCTGTTTATGTTTCCGTTTAATAAAACATAAAAATTTAATTGGAAAATCAAGATGTTTAAATCTTTAATTTTATTTACATCTTGCTGTAAGTTGCGACGTGTTGAATTTAAATTAACATATAATATATATTCTCATATGGAATTTAATGCTGTACAAGTTTTATCCTGACGACGTTCCTCTAAAATGAACGAGTGAGGATTTAGAAGACAAAAAAATAAAAAAAAGTTTGTTTTTTTTGTTTTTTTTTAAATTACAACTCTTCTGGGGCCGATAGAACGAAAAAGTTCCACTTTTTCTTAAAAATGTAAAAAACTAAACTTGTAGGAAATATAATAAGCTTTCATATTGTATTATGAAACGTTTTCAATCCAACGCACCGTTTTTGAGTTACAAGCGAAAAACTTAAAAATGTAACATTTAACCTAGTACCTGCTGTTTATGAGCTATATTGGTTTGAATGAAAAAAGTCACTCACCAATATTTTCTCTCAACTTTATTTCGAATGATTACTGATCGCTCATTTTATTTAATTATTAATTTAAATAAGTCTTAAAAACTTGCTGCAGACAGACAAGACAGGGGAAGAGTAGTTCAGCAGACCAAGGGTCATCTAGTGCGTCTGTCGTGCCTATGAAGATGAAGAAGAAATTAGGAAAAGCAACAGACCATAGATTTAGATATCCATTGTATATTGCTTTTTCCAGTTCAAAGTTCAACATTTAAACAAATGAAAATATTTTAGTATATTTGATAGGAGATGAAATACTTCAAAGATATGAAATAAAGCTGAGCAGAGTTGAAAGGAGTTGTTTGAGGAAAGTATTCTGTTACTTTTCCTTGATATTATTGGTATATTAACTCCAACCTTCATGAGTTCCCTATTTTTAGTTATTAAAGAACAGGTAATAAGTGGTCCGCAATAAACCTATTATCAACAGTAGGAAAAAATCCATGATGTAGAATAAAAAAAATGTATTATAAGGAAATAATAAATAAATATGTATAAGAATCAGCCATGTTTTAAAATTTTGATTAGTATTTTAAGGACAAATACAGCTTCATAAATCTTCGGTTTACATATATTTTTTTTTTTACTTCATTTTTGACCGTATAGGGGCCCGCGTTAAACAACTACTGTACAAGGTACATTTCTTCTATTGCGTCCATCCTGCTTCCTCTTCTGCCAATACGTCTTTATCCTCGACTATGCTCCTCCTTCGGCCCCCTGTCCATACTGCTCCTACAGTTCTTCTCTTCTTCATTTCAAATCCCACAAAGTGCTGAATTTTATCACTCATCAGGTCTCAGTTTGATACATCTTCCTCTCCAATACCCATCTCCACTAAGTCTACTTTGACTTCTTTGAACCATGTTATTTGGGCTTTGGGGTTTTTGTCAAAAAACATGAATATTTTTTTTGTCAGACTTTCATCGTTCATTCTTTTCAAATGGGCATAGAAGCTTACTTTTCTCTTCCTCTTAGTATCTCCTACATTCTCAATTTTGTCATACACTAATCTCATTTGTTTTTCATATGTTGCCCACTACAACTATTGCCTCCCACTTTTGATAGACCACTTCATTAGCCAACAATCTCCATTGTCCATTTACTTGGTGTGTGTATATAAATGTGTGTGTGATTTAAATAAAACGGTCTTCATATCGCCTCTTTAGACGTCTTCAAACGTCTATTCTCCTCGGAGTTTATTCTTTTTAACCGTAGATACGATGATATTTTATAAGGAGATGAAGAGGAAGACTCTCAAGGGGGCTTAACCGGGTCCAACTAAGTAAAAAAGAAAAATTCGGGTTTATAAAAATTTCTAAAAAATATTGTTCTTCATTCAGCGTAACATAGAGTAAACCATTTCTCTCTCCAAAGTATGGAGTTTTTTGAGGAGAGGAGGGAATTTTACCAACATAAATTTTACTAAAACTATTAAACAAAAAGGAATATAATTGTAACATAATAGGAATATCAAAATCAGTGTATGTTTTTGGTCACTAATATATCGTGTATTTATTAGTGCTCAAAACATATCGACATAGAACATGAATATTTTTATTATAATATATATATATATGGTTTTATATATATATATATATATATATATATATATAAATATATATATATATATTTGGTTTTATATATATATATATATATATATATATATATATATATAAAACCAAAGCAAAACTACCAATAATTCGAATCATACTTGGTGATTCCCTATTAGTGTGAACAAATTGAGCGAAACTTTTTAATTTATTTGTTGATCATTTGTTAATATTTACAACTATACATATATATATATATATATATATATATATATATATATATATACATACAGGGTGAGTATCTCTTAGCGTAAAAAAAAAAATTGGGTGAAACTAGATCAAAAGTGTAGCCAAATGCCGCAGACCTCACCTTTCTATTCCAATCCGTTGCAGATATATGGTAAATAAACGATTTTTTGGAGGAAAGCATGTTTTTTACGATAAAAGCTGTAATATCTCCATTTTGTTTAAATATTTTTCAAATATTGATCACATTTTCGGATTTAGCAATAAATTTCCTATAAGATCGGAGTAATTTAACCTTGAATTTTACAAACTTGGGACCTAAAAAATATCTTTATCTTCACCTAATTTAGGGAAGTTACAATTTCTTATAATACTTCAGCGCTCACTGCTTTTCATAAAAACAATCCACAAAACTGCAAAGCTCTCAAAAACTTACAAATTTAATAAGCTTTCAAATGATATGTTAAACGTAATGATTTTGTTTTAATTTCATGGAGAAATTTACTTTTGAAACCGAAAAAACATGGTGTTCTCATTTAGCATACAAATCAGGTACTTTGGTAAATAAGACATTATGATAATCGCTTGATGAAAATCTGTATTTTAAATAAAAGAAACACTTCATTAGAATAAAAAGCAAAGAAAAAATATAATATTTATTGACATAAATTTTAGGCCAGTTCAGGTATTCATAATAACAACAGCGACTTTGACCTCTCTCAGTACTAAGCACATTATCGCTATTTCATAGTTATTTTCCTGTTTATTTTGAAATGGGAGGGGATTATTGTTTATTATTTTATTTTTATTTTGATATAATGATTGAAAGTTTGATTTGGAAATTAAGAAGCTACAGAGATAAAAGTGTCACTATCATTAGAAAGACCCTTGCTAATATTGCTTATCCTTAGCTTGAGGGCCCATTTTATTTATTGGGATTATTTTTTTCTGTTTGGCAATACACCTGCGAAGATGGCAACGTTCACAAATGGTGAGTACGCTGACATACATTTTTTGTATGGTTTTTGTAATGGAAACGCGAGTGCAGCGCGGCGGGAGTACCAACTTAGGTTTCCAGATAGGCGCCTCCCCTCTACGATAGTGTTTTCACGAACTCATCAACGTTTATCTGAAACAGGTTCCGTTCATAAGTTACGTCAAGAATTGGGACAAGTTCCTCATGATGTTGAACTCGAAGAGGAAATTATTGATATAGTAAATGAAAATCCCAGTGTTTCATCAAGAGACTTGGCCCGTGAAATTGGTATCTCCCAAAGGTCAGTTATCAACATTTTGCACCGAGAACATTTTCACCCATATCATTTCACACAAGTACAAGGGCTAGAACCTAATGATCATGTACATAGAATACAATTTTGCCGCTGGCTTTTAAATAGAGACATTCAAGAACACCAGTTTCTGAGGAAAATTTTATGGACAGATGAGTCTCTTTTTACAAGGGAAGGAATTTTTAACGTCCACAACCGGCACTACTGGGCAGCTGAAAACCCACATATGGTTCAAGAAGCATCTTTCCAGCATCGTTTTACAGTGAATGTGTGGGCTGGGATAATAGGGGACCGACTCATTGGGCCACATTTTTTGCCCAGCAGATTGAATGGAGAAAGTTATTTGGATTTTTTACAAAATATTCTACCACAACTTATTCACGACATTCCACTTGATGTTCAGCAAAACATAATATTCCAACACGATGGTGCTCCTCCACATCATTCGGCAGCAGTACGGGAATGGCTGAACCAACGATATTCGACCTGGATAGGTAGAAATGGTGTGATACATTGGCCAGCTAGGTCACCTGACTTAGCTCCAATGGACTTTTATGTGTGGGGCTACATAAAAAGCGAGGTATATGCCAGAGAAGTGACCAGCATTGAGGTCCTAAAGACGAGAATTCTGGAGGCCGGAGCCAAATTGCAACAGCGTCTGACTTTAGCAGTGACCGTAGGGGCTGTGAGAAAGAGAGCAAGAAGCTGCATTCGAAATAATGGAGGACATTTTGAAAATTTAATAAAATAACGGACTCTGGCGGCGCTTTATTGACAGTGATTCTTTTATTTTCAAATTAACAAATTTTTTCTTTGCTTTTTATTCTAATGAAGTGTTTCTTTTATTTAAAATACAGATTTTCATCAAGCGATTATCATAATGTCTTATTTACCAAAGTACCTGATTTGTATGCTAAATGAGAACACCATGTTTTTTCGGTTTCAAAAGTAAATTTCTCCATGAAATTAAAACAAAAACATTACTTTTAACATATCATTTGAAAGCTTATTAAATTTGTAAGTTTTTGAGAGCTTTGCAGTTTTGTGGATTGTTTTTATGAAAAGCAGTGAGCGCTGAAGTATTATAAGAAATGTAACTTCCCTAAATTAGGTGAAGATAAAGATATTTTTTAGGTCCCAAGTTTGTAAAATTCAAGGTTAAATTACTCCGATCTTATAGGAAATTTATTGCTAAATCCGAAAATGTGATCAATATTTGAAAAATATTTAAACAAAATGGAGATATTACAGCTTTTATCGTAAAAAACATGCTTTCCTCCAAAAAATCGTTTATTTACCATATATCTGCAACGGATTGGAATAGAAAGGTGAGGTCTGCGGCATTTGGCTACACTTTTGATCTAGTTTCACCCAATTTTTTTTTTTACGCTAAGAGATACTCACCCTGTATATATATACATATATATATACAAGAATTGTCAATAACATGTGAAGAACCACTAACTAGTACACTTCAATAAAAAAAAAAAAAAAAGTCGATATAAGACGTTTTCCTGTTTTTAGAAGCCTCGGATAATTATCAGAAATAGAATGGGAAGAAAGTTGAGAGAATAGTAGATTATAATAGTTATTGCTTGGAAAACCTGCAATATTAATGTCTTTATGGATAAGTTGATTTGTGACAAAATAAGTAGTATTAAGGAATTTTTGAAAGATTTTAGATTGCAAGGATTCAAATTAGATGGTTTGGTGGAGCCCTAACTAGACTAAGAATGAAGAATTTTGCCGCTCACCCATTCTATTCTGAATCTTTTTAGATATATGATGATTATTTGAAAGCTTTTTTAGAAAACAACGTTTTTTGCAATAAAAACTCTAATACCTATTCGAATGTACTGAAATAATGTAATAATGTATGTACAGAATGTATGAAAAATATCGATGTTCTATACCGACAATTTTGAAGTTCAAAATATCTGTACACGATACATTGGTGACCATGAATATAATCCTTATTTTTTTTTTTTTTTTTTTTTTTTTTTTTTTTTTTTTTTTTTTTTTTTTTTTTTTTTTTTTTTTTTTTTTTTTTTTTTTTTTTTTTTTTTTTTTTTTTTTTTTACATGTTATTTTAAATATTCCTACCACTTTACAAAGATATTCCTCTTTATTTTATCGTTTAGTTCATTTATTACACAACTTAAATAAGGATAAAATACTTTAATGACTCAATATTTAATAGTAGTTACTTATGGATTAAATAGTAGGCAGTAGGTACATACAATAAATCAGATGTGAATCATGTGTAGATTCAATCAGTACTTGCCAACTGTCCCCTAACCCTAACATTTTTTTTTTTTCTCTTTATTTGTTTAATCCACACCTGTCACTTAACATGTGACAACAAGCAGATGTGATAAATTGTTGTATAAAAGATAATTAGCATGTCAGGCATGAAGGAGGACAGCACCCAGCGGTACTTACTCCTAACATGAACATGATATTTAATTAGTTTTAACGGAGTAGATCCCTCAACCAACTCCTTTTTAGTCTCCTTTGGGTATTATCTGGCAAGCTTATGGAGGCCATACTTTGTATTAAATTATTGATATGTCCGTGAAGTTTGTCGTGAAGTCTTTTATATAAAGTCTGGATGTGATCTTGTACCATGGGTATGTGTAAGTCTGTGTGTAAAGTTTTGTTATTGACATACCAGGGTTATGGTGATTGTGTAAAGTTTTTGACTGGAAAGTCTGTATTTTTTGGATGTGTTTTTTTAGCAGTTCCGTAAATTTGTGAGGCGTACGTCCATAGAGGTTTTAATAAGTAAGTATATGTATTTAGTCTTTGCGTAATTTTCAATTTAGATCGTTTATGTAGAATTGGATATAATAGTCTCAGTCTTTTGTTAAGGCTTAGGCGTTTCTGTTTCACATGTGGGCCCCATGTCATCCTTCTGTCGCACATTAGTCCTAGGTATTGAACAGTGTCAGTCTGTTTAATTGGAACATTGTTGATGTAAACGTTGGGGCAGGTGTTATGTCGAAGTGCAAATGTTATGTGCTGTGATTTGTCGTTATTTAGTTTAATTTTCCATTTGTTGAACCAGTCTTGTAACTGTTGTAAATAGTGTTGGAGAGTCAGTGAAGCCTGATTTATGTCTGAGTGTCTAGTCAGAATTGCAGTATCATCTGTGTATGTTGCTATTATAGTGTTAGGGTAAGTGGGTATGTCGTGTGTGTAAACAATGTATAGCAGGGGTGCAAGAATCGATCCCTGCGGTACTCCAGCCCTAATTGGTCGAACAGAAGAGATATACGAACCTTGTCGAACAGAGAAAAATCTGTCAGAAAGGAAAGAGAGAAGGATAAGATAGTAAGTGGAAGGAAGGAATGATTTAAGTTTAAATAGTAGTCCATTGTGCCAAACTCTGTCGAATGCTTGAGCTACATCCAGGAATACCCCAGTAGCATATAATTTTTTCTCCAATGCAACTGAAATGTAGTCTGTGACTCTGTGAAGCTGGTGTATGGTTGAGTGTTGTGAACGAAATCCAAACTGGTGTTCAGGTAGTATGTCTTTGTTCGTTAGTATGTCTAGAATTCGTCTATACAGTAATTTTTCAAAAATTTTTGAGCAAATTGGTCTGTACGAAGAAACTGATGGGTCTGTACGAAGAAGGAGAGTTGGGGTCTTTATTTGGTTTTTGTATCATTAATACGTATGAATATTTCCATTGCAATGGGAATTTAGTTGTCCTTAGTATTGCATTAAAGAGTGTTGTAAGAAAGACTGTAGCTTTTCTGGGCATATGCTGGAGTAGCTCAGCAGTAATCAAGTCATGTCCTGGGGCTTTTTTTTTTTTTTGATAATTTTTGAATTTCTAGAATTACTTCAGATGGCTTAAAGGCTGGTGGAGGCAACGTTAGTAGTAAGGGGTTGTCAAGGGTATCTTGTACGTTAATTTCGTGTTCATTGTCAGTGAGGTCTGTATGAGGTATGAAAACAGTCGATAGATGATCAGCGAAGAGTTCAGACATTTCGCTTTCCGACTCGGCCCAAGTGCCATCTTCTTTTCGGAGTGGTGCTGACACCTCACGATGCTTTAAAAGCTTTTTTGTATAATAAGCTTCTTATTATTTCCATAAGCTTCCATCGTTAGTATTGAGATTTGTTAAGAATGTATCATAGTTGGTCTGTTTGAATTTGTCGTTTTAATTCGTTATTTATTTGGTTATATGTATGTTTGTCCGATGGTAGTCTGTTAGTCTGCCATACTTTACGAGCTCTTCTCTTGATTCTGATCAAATCCCTTATATACTGTGGATAGTTTGGCTGGTAACTTTTCTTGGTTTTGGGAACTGATGAGGACCACGCAGATTCCTGAATGCATTTTGTGAAAACGTCAACAGCGTCCTCTATTTCTTTTCCTGTTTTCAATGAAAGTGGAACTGGGAGTTTTTTATTTAAAATTGTTTCGTAGCAGTCCCAATTAATGTTTCCTTGGATGAGTGTGGGGCGTTCTTCTTTCATACATGGCTCTTCAAACAAGATCAGTTGAATAAGGGAATGATCAGAACAGAGGTCAGAACTAGTTCTAACTGTGTAAGGTACGGACTGTAGTCCTTTAGTGATAAGAAGTCTAGTAAGTCTGGTGTCTTACGTCTCGATGTAGGCCAGTACGTCGGAGAATTTGGAGTTATAGTGTTTAAAGAAAGCTTATGGAGATCAGAATGAAGGTTTCTACCTCTCGGAGTAGTTAACCGTGACCCCCATAGTTGATTTTTTGCATTATAGTCACCTCCTGCTATGAAACATCTTCCAAGCTTTTTAAAAAAGCTACAAAAAACATGTCAGAGGAGGACAGTACACCGCTGCTAATGTTAGTGTTATTTGTGCTGTGTAAAGAGTTATGGCTGTTGCTTGGATGTCTGGTGTAATTGGAATATGTTTGGAGTGGTGTTTGAGACATGTTTTGATGATGATGGCAGTCCCACCGTGCGAAGTATTGTTTGGGTGATCGGTCCTGTAGATGGTATAGTCCGGTATGCTTATTTTATGACGTGAAGTGAGGTGGGTTTCTGTAATAAAAGCGATGTCGGTACGTTTCTCGTGTAACTAAATGTCAAGTTCTGTTTTATGTTGAAGAAGTCCGTTCGTATTCCAAAGAAGGATGGACAAGGAACCCACAGTTAAATAATTAGGGTCCATAAGCGGGGTTGAAGGCTTGTCTGATTTGTGTAAGTTGTTGGAGGAAACCAAAAAGGGGTTCGATGAGGTTATCTAAACCATTTAACAAATTCAATATTTGGGGAGGATAATTATCAGCTGGGGCTACCGGCTGAGCAATGTTCTGCCTCATACCTGACATGAACGCATTCTGTTGCTGTCTTCCTTCAGGAGCTGGACAAGTGTGTGGAGGTTTTTGCTGCTGCATTCTTGAAACTAGTTGAGTGGGCTGAGGTTGCTGTGGGTCCTGCTGCATTCTTGGATCTAGTTGAGTGAGCTGAGGTTGCTGTGAGTGCTGCTGCAATGGAGGAGAGTCTTGTGGCCCAATTGAGATAGAGGTAGATTGAGAGGGTGCAGACCTTCGATGATGGAGAACTCGTGAATTTCTCATGTTTCTTAACTCCTTCAAGATTTGACATCCTCTGTAGTTCGCAGGATGTGCGCCCTGGCAATTTGCACATGTAGCTGGGGTATCACGCGTTTTCTGGCATGAGGAACTTGCGTGTGTTTGGCCGCATCTTACACATTTGGGTGTGTAATTGTAGCAGTAGGTCTTAGTATGACCGTACTGTTGGCACCGATTGCATTGAGGTATCATCCTCTTCTTTCGTGGCTCTTCAATTATTACTCGAGTGTAGAAAATGCTTTTAATTTGGTAGATATTATCATTGTATGTTTCTTTGGTAATATCAACGAAAAACAATGGTAAAGGTAGTTTTAACCTTGATATTACATTAGTAACATTAGTTGCCTCATAACCTTTACTTTTTAAGGCATCAATGATATTTGATTTTGGGGTTGAATGATGTAGGTTTTTTATTACTACTCTTGGACATCTATCTTGGGGTAGCTGGAACGTGTGAAATTCGGCATTTTGTGTTCTAAGTGAATTCACTATAGCACGATATGATTCCGGAGTCTCTGGGTTGATGCAAATATTTTTTGGTGTTTGGTTTTTAACTGAAATGTAGATAGGCCACTTACCTGTTCTAAAAACCCAACAAACGCTGGGTAGTTTTCTACTCCTTTTACGAAAATCGGTGGAGGTCTAGCTATTGGAGCAGTTTGTTCTGACCGGTTGGATATATTTTGTGAGTTATCACTTAAAATACTGAATTTATTGTGAACAGGGGTGATAGATGGGAGGTTATTTGGCTTCTTTTGCTTCCTAGTATCTCTTTCTATTTCCGAGAGACGTTTACGACCTGTAACGATTTCCCAGACACCTTGTTCATTTTGAGAATTGTTTTCCGCTATACTATCCGTAGCATCCATATTAGAAATGTTTGTTGATGATGACGCTGCTTCGGTCATTTTTTAAGTGTCCTATCACACAATAAAAAAGGAAAAAAAAAAAAAAAAAAAACTTATTCAGAAGGTCCCTAGTATCTTCTACAATTCATTTTTCACAAATAAAAGATCATTTTCAAAGTTATTACCAGTAAAAAAAGTAATTTTAGGAAAATATAACCTTTAACAACTTTTATCACTTTAATCACCATATGATCACTCCACTGACCCTAACATTAACATCTTTTTCTTATTTAAAACAATTTTATAATGTTTTTTTATTATTTATATCAATAATTGCTTAAGCAGTTGTATGTTGTACTTTTATGATATAGAGAAAACGATGTATCGTAACATACGTATCAATATGACAAATATTTGAAAGAAAAATAGAGATATAAAAATATTGATAGTTCTGCTATATCATCTATCGTTACCCATCCCTAGTTCACATTATTGAATTTTTGAATTAGCAAGATCTGATTGCCTCATCCGAACGACTTAATCTGATTTTTTACGATTTGTTTTTAGAAATGTATGTCCATGAGTCACAAGTGTTTGTATAAAGGTTGTCACTGATTTATAAGTATTTGCCACATAGTAATGGTGGGTAATTCCAAGACAACTCTGTTTTCTGAGATACATATTTGCAATGAGAGCAACACAGAACTCTGTTGCAAAATCTAGTCAAGGTTGCCCGATGCCGATATTTTTGCTTTTATTATACTAAGGGTTATGTTTAGCGAGTCTTCCGGATAATTAAAACAAGACTGTGAGCACTTGACGTCATGTATTTGTATGGGAGATAAGATCAGACACAATTCTAATAACGATTTACGGAAGAATTGTTTTTAACTACTATTTTTAAGTAATTGTACTATATTCTTTTTGTAATTTTTGTTTTTTATTGGAAAAAGAGTTTTAAACAACTAACAAAGATTAGTGAACCCGAAGGTTCGATGCCGACACCAGACAGATTTGTTGAAAATCCTCTGATCACACAAATCTATCTAGGCCTCGCAACCATAAACCAAATCTCCAAGATCAGCCCTCAATTCTCTTATCTACGTCTCGGCTGATTATTTCTTATGGGGGTCGGTTATTTGGTGAGAGTTTCAGTTTCTATAAATAAATATACCTCTTATAATAGGCACAACTATCTCTGAAAATTTTCTTTTAAATTTTGGTGTAAGAAAATCTATATAACTTTGTACAGAACAAGCCACTAACTGAGGCGAATATCTAAATTTCCCTCACCAAGATTTTTCCTCTCTTGCGATTCGATTTATTTTCCATGCTAAACGGGATGACGTCACCACATTTTTTAAAAGAATTAGGTTACTTGCTAGTTATGTGGGCGCTCCTCCATATCGATTTGGGTACAGTACTATTAACTTTTTTTTTTCCTTTTTATTATCATTATCGTTATTAATATCATTACATGTCAATTGCTCGTAAAGCAACTACCCACTGGTAGAATTTCATTAAAAGTTCATTTGAAATGGTCCCAAAGCCGTCTTATTTACAGACGTCTGGAAGGGTTGTCAGAAATAGAATGGAAAGCTGAGAGACTAGTTGATTTGTATGGGTTTGGAGTTTACTATGAAAGGATAGGTATCTTGGGCCAAATCTGTAACCTATGGAACTTTGAAATCTTTATGGATAAGTTTGTTTATAATATAATAATGAGCATTGAGGATTTTACGAAGGAGTTTGGACTGGAAGGATTGGAAGTTTCAGTTGAGCCCTAAAGCTTAACTCCGTATGTCCAAATTGGTGTAATGACTGTCTTGTAAATAGGTCTTTTGTATTTTGTCGGAAGCTTTGAACTCTTGTCAAGTAAATATTAAGGTACATTCAAAATATGAAAGATTACTTCTTCATCAATTGAATAATTAAATTTGTAGATTACTAATTTGGACACAGCACATTTCATTCTATAATTCAACAGCTACATAGAGACAAAGATCTCATATCTAGTGCATTCGAATTAAACCAGAATACTTTTGGAGTAGTTTTGGATTTGACTCAAGCTCTTGATAGGGTATGGTTTCACGATTTTCTTATTTAACTGGAACAGGTTCTATCAAGCTTCTTGTTATTTGGTTCTAAAGTTCTTTTTTGCTAAGTATTTCTTCTCTGTCCGACAGTGTTGTGAATTCTCGTTTATTAAGCCAATTTCGGAAGGAGTCCCTCGATGTTTAATCCTGATAAAATGAAACGTAGACTTAGAATAGTGGGTGTGCTCAAGCTTAAGTCGTAGAATTATTTTGTGTTGGATGTTATAAGAGATATTTTTATTTATTTACAGTTACGATTTTTTTTAATATAAATGCTTTGATATATGTTTTCGCCTTAACAAATCGGTTTTACTTCTACACATCTTAGAACTATAGTTATATATTCGTTTTACTTAATATAGTAAAAATCACTTAACTTACAATATCTCGATTGTACTAGAGAATATTATAATTTTTTATATCTATTTTGGCTCCTAGATTCCTCCAGCTACTCAAAGCAATAATTTCGAATTGATACCATTAAGTGAAGGAAGGATAATGATAGGAGACGCTAATTAAACTTGGCAGTTAGTAGAGGTTACCTTGTATCTGATTGTGAACCGACTCGACTGTTTTAGCATCAGGAAAAACCCAAGGAGACCGGATACTAGCATTTATCATATGTATATATATATACTCACTATATGTATCCTATATATACATAGAGTGAATACATTGATTTATACATTTAAAAACAAATATAGGATTATCAGCGGAATTGGAACTTAAAAATTATATATTCTTATTTAATCTAACAATTTATTTTAAAATAGCGTCCCCTGTCATGGGCTTGCCCGCTCCTATGAGTGACTTATAATTTTAGCAAATAATTGAAGTTTTATTTGTTTATCAATAATGATCTTGTATTGAAATAAGCGAATAAGTATTATTTATTCGATAATATAATATAGTAAGTTTTAATATGGTTAATGTTAATGAGATAAGGTGGTTGAAGATTAAATAGAAGCATTCTTTGACATCCAATTTTTAATTTTAATGCATGAGTTGGTAAACTAGATGGACAGAGACTGTTAAGGAAACTGTTGCGGATAATGGTTTGCATTATCACACATCAAGAAGTAAAGAATAGACATTTTGATTTGATAATTATATTTATTTGGCTGAAATAATTTTATCGAATTCACCTGGTTTCATTTAAATTTATAATTATAAAAGTATATGGCAGCGTGTCCAACGTCGTTTCTGCCTATCGACATTGAACATTCAACTTTTTAATATTGTAAATTTTATTATTAGTATACCTTCCTGAAATTACAGAGATAGTATAGTTTAAATTTGGTATGGTAAAATTTAGTAGTTTTACAACTGTAAACTATATAACGGAATGTGCTATCCACATATCGGTCGATTTTCAAAATTCACTGGGAATCACATGTCGCATCACATATTTAAACCTTTTTTAAAAATTTAATTTAATATAAGTAAATTTTATTATCGATTTCAAGCTCTAGATAACACCGTACCTTTGTAACCTAAATTTGCGCAAAAACTCTATTTTTGGAATTGCACAAAATCTACATAATATGGAAAATCTGTCATGTGAACTCGCACTCGCTGTTTGTGATGTGATATTATAGAAGCATTTCAATACGCCTTTTAAAAGTTTTATATTTCAAGGGAATTGCAAAACTATAGATGTAAATATAGGCAAAAAAGTGCAATTCCCTTGCGCAAAATTAAAATATTGAAAATTTTGAATTTAATGAAAGGCCCACAATAAAGATTTTAAGGCTTACAGGAAAACTTTCAGTAGAAAAACTTATAGAATTAAATAGGTATGTACTATAAAACACTCATAAATAAAAGATTATGGACGAAATTGAAATTAAATCTTTAAATTTTAAAATTTGAATTTGATTAATTCAATTTAGCGCTAGGGAATTGTAAAACTGTTATTATAATATGATAATAGAAACTCTTGTATAAATAAATGTGAAAGCGAAAGGGTAATTCCTTCGCGCAACATCAAGATATTGGAAATTTTGAATTTTGTGAAAGGCCCGCAACAAAGATTTTAAGGCTTTTGGTGAACAATTTAGTAGGAAAACTTCTAGATTTCATAAAATTAAAGACGTTTTTAATCGGCTGCTAATATCTAATAACTAGTCTGATCTAATATCTGATAATTGATAACTAACCTAAGAAAAATGCCAACATAAAAAACAAAATTAATTAATATTAATTGGATATAAGTTTTTGGCATGTTAACAATTGGACCATCTAGCTTAAACAATATTACTTGTCACATTACATCTAGCTATATATTACGGATTCGGATAGTTCTGATTCGACCCATAATAAACTTTTTTTAGGGGATCAGGTAAAACTAACATTGATTCGATATTAAAATTTGAAATGATTCTTCAAAATTTACTTAAATATTAAATAAGAAATTTAAAGACATCGTGTAAAATATGATATTATTTACATAGTTTACTATAAATTACATAGTTATTCATTAATTATAATCCTAAAAATATGATTGATACTAAAAATATGTTAAATACTATTTGTTGATATTTTATTGTTTTATCTGTACCATAGATATTGTGCGACCTGCAACATTTTATTATTTTTATACTATAGGTACATATTATGTAAATTTTATTACTTTTATGTATTTATTAAATTGTTCAATATGTAGTTTTACACATTTTGTTTATCATTGAGATAATTCTTCCAAAGAAAGTTTTATATTAAATATATAATATAAGTACATTATTAAAAGTAATGCATTTTATTAAATTAAAACCTATCATTAATAAAAAATATGCCTTTTTTAATTAAATTATAACTTTATCTTTTAGTTTATTATTTAAAATAAATTTATAAAACGAAAAAACCGCTTATTGGAGTTTTGAGCGCGAGCGCCCTATATATGGCCCCAGTGTGTGTCGCTCCGCCACCTATCGGTCAATTTACAAACTTTACTGCTATCCACATACACTCAACAGCAAAAAAAAACTGGATACTCAGATTTGGTCTCATAACTTTGTTAAATACGTTGTGAAACGGCACAGAAAAAAATGCTTTGTGATAAATACATACCTTCCTTTCTTGAAAGAATGTGGAATTGATTTTAAAAAATAATTCCTATAACTGAAATTTCTGAAATTCTACTTCTGTTAATTATTGAATTGTTTTAATTTCTTTTATGCCTGACAGGATTAGCGCCTTTCGTTATAGAAGAGGGAAAAAGCCCGCTATTAGAAGAACATCGCTTGTCAGAAAACCTGATAAAAATTAAGAATAAAGTTTTTTTTAAATGTGTTAATTTCTTATTTTTTCTTTATTTTATAATTTGTTGTTATTGATTAATAAAAAATATTCATTTGCGGCAGATTTTGTGTAAATTACTTATAAATAAACCATTTCTTACCATGAATTAAAAAGATTAATGTATTTAACAAAATTATGGGACCAAACCTGAGTGCCCGGTTTTTTTTGCTGTTGAGTGTATTATCGCTAAACCTACCTGAAACTATAAAGATAATGTGCTTAAATTTTTGTAAAGATTGTTTCAGTAGTTTTCGTTGTTAACAAACAAAAATGGCTTTTCCTGTTATGTAATAGGATATATTACGATCCAACAACATACTACTGAGGTCTTTCCATTGTTTTCCATGTAAAAATATTTTATAATTTAAGCATCAATATAAATCCTACAAGGCACATTTACAGTTCTTGAATTTATCTAGTACATATCAAGTTTTCTATTTTATAATGGTACAATATTTCTTAACCCTTTTTTCCATCTTATTATATTATATTAATATAAAGTTCTACCAAAATCACCTCATACTGCTTGTTTACATTTTTAGGAGTCATGTTTTACTTCGATTAATAATTAGGTGATGGGGCTCACCGTTTTTATGGATATATGCCTTGCACACTAAATAACCTTAATCTAAAACTAAATATTTAAAATAATATCTGCCACCGTTTTGGGGGTCCCTGCAGTTAATGTTAGGGCCCCCGCAGACTGCAGACTTTTTATCGGGCGATAGTTCAGTCAGGTTGGGCTGCTAGTGCGCACACTGAGCCAACTAAACAGTCGGGTTGGTGAAGAGGGCGCTGGCCAACAGTCGGCCGACTTTTCTTCAACGATTTACCTAGTTACTTAGTTATTACTTAATTTGTGTTTGACGGTTGAAGTAAGCGGTCGCACAATGAAAACATTCTCTATAAATGTCATTATAGCTCTAATGCAATGGAGGAGGAAAATCGAAAAGATATTCCGGAAGTATTGGGTATATCCCCTTCTAAGTGACAGATCATTTAGTGGAAAATTCTACAGTATTCATTCCAAATTGATTGATTACCCGAAAAAGTTTTCCGCCTTTTATCGGATGAGCATAACCAGCTTCAATGAACTAGTCTTGCTAATTGGACCAGCTACAGTTTTACAGATCTGCCAGGATCTGACGATTTTTTGAGGCCGAAGGACATCCTTGGCCACTCTCCTTCAACAATTAGAACTAGTTTTCATCAACTATGTTTCATTCAATTAGATGTCGTTTTAAGATGGCGGAATTTCATTAGTTTTTCGTCCTTAAGGATGCTGTTTTGAAATATTTAACGGTTTTTTAAATTATAATCATGAGAATAAATAATCATCTACCCCAGCCGGAGTCGAACTTAGATCCGGGAACTAGAGTTTGGGGACCAACCCTTTAGGCTCCCTTACCTCGTAACTGTTTTTGAAATCATTCAGTTGCGGATTTAAGATAGCGTATGTCAATAAATATGAATTTGTATTCATCTGTGTACCAGTAATATCAAATTAATTATTTTACTACATATTGCAGTTATAGGAAAATTTAACAATAGTTAAACTTACTAAAATAAAAATTTAAATGTACAATGTTCAGAAGCAGAAAAGAGGTTTGGCACAATCTTAATATATATAAATTACGTGTCGCCGCCTAGGGGCCGGCTAACACCTAAACTACTGAACCGATTTTAATCAAATTTGCACACCGTATGCAGTTTGATCCAACAAAAAAGATAGGATAGCTTATATCTTAATTTATAGTCGCAATATTATTTGTATATTATCTGTAAGTCACAATTATCTGTTAGCTCTATACGATTCTAACATATGGCGGTATAAGGTTATACTATTATATAAAAGGACAAGCATTGTTTCGTTTGTGTTCACTAACCGCCAAAAACTACTGAACCAATCTCTACCAAATTTTCACTACATCATCTTTATAGGATGGTTTAGCAATAGTAAAATCTAATGATTTTCAATTAATTCTTTATTGAAAAATGAATAATAAGTGGATAACAGTGAAGTTCAAAAATGGCGGCAATTGCCATCTACATGAAAGGTTAAAAGGTACAGTGTTACATAGAGGTGAACATTGATAATAAAATTTACTTATTTTCAATTAAATTGTTATAAAAACAGCTATATGAAGTGAAATATAACAAATTTTAACTAAATCATGTTCATAGTTCTAGGTTTAGCAACAATAAAAATTTAAATGTACAATGTTGAGTGTTAGAAACGAGTTTTGCCACACTATCACATACGTTTATGGTTAGAAATTAAAATCCAACCAGATCAAATCAATAAAATGATTTCTGTCGAATGAAAATGATTAAAAAACAAAATGCCGATCCTCAGCTGTTTAATATTGTGTGTAAAAATATGAACTTTGAACCTTTAGCTGTAAGCTCTGATAATGCAGTTTCTTAATAGTCTCTGTCCATCTGGATTACCAACTCATATATTAAAATTGAAAATTGGATGTCTAATTATGCTTTATGTTATCTTCAAACACCAAATCAATCTAAATTTAACCAAGTTAATAATGGCTGCTATGCGTGAAAATATCTTCAAAAATGTAACTTTCAATTGTTCACTTTAATACAAGATTTTTATCGCTATTATTAGTTAAAATTATCTAAGATCTTCACTTATGAGAGAGGGCGAAGCCTGGACGGGGGATGATGAAGTTATATATCGTATATATAAGGACAAGCCATTTTCGTTCGTGATCACTTATCGCGAAAACTATAATAACTGTACCAAATATAACTACATCATCTTCATAGTTCAAGGAAGGTTTAACAATAATAAAATTTATATATTTTCTATTAAATTACTGTTTAAAAAGCGATAAATATGTGGTGTGTAGTAAAGCGAGCGCCATTCAAGAGAGGTTACAATGATCCGGTGTTAAATATAGCTAAAAATTGATAATAAAATTACTAAATTAAATTAATTTGTTATCCAAAAAGCTATAAATATGTGGTGTGACGTGTGGACTCCAGTGAAATTTAAAAATCGAATATGTGGCAAGCGACAATAGCGTTTTAGTAAAACTAATGAACCTATCTGAACCAAATTTTAACTACATCATCTTCATAGTTCTTAAAAGATTAAAAATAGGAAAATTTACTACAATAATAATTTATACTATTCTATAAAAGGACAAGCCATTTTTCGTTTTTGATCACTAACCGCGAATATTACTGAACAAATCTATACTAAATATTAACTACATCATCTTCATAGTTCCAAGAAGGTTTAGCAATATTATAATCTACTGATTTTTAATTTATATTTTATTAAAAAAAGTTAATATGTGGACAACAGTGAAGTTTGACAATTGACCGATTGGTGGCGAGTGCCATTCTACACAAGAGGTTACAAAACAGCTTAAAATTGATGATAAAATTTACTTATTAAACTATCAAGAAATTTATTTTAAAAAAAATATTTAAATATGGTGTGCGATATGTGGATCCCAGTGAAGCTTGAAAATTGACCAATTGTGTATAGCGCCATTCCACAATAGAGTTAATAATGGTAAACTGAACCTATCTGTACCGACATCTAAATAATTAATTTTTATAATTCTAGGAAGGTTTTGCAATGGTAAAATTTACAATAACTAACATTGAAATTTATAAAGTTGAGAGGCAGGACCGAGGTTTGCCACACTGTCATATACTTTTATAGTTCGAAATCAACATCCAACCAGATGAAATCAATAAAGTTATTTCTGCCGAATACAAATTATTACTAAATCAAAATGTCGATCTTTTGCTTTTTTATATCGTGTGTAAAAATATGATCCACGGGCATTTTGTCGTTAGCACTGATAATGCAGTTTATTTTCCGCAAGAGTTTATTAATAGTCTTTATCCATCTTGATTACCAATTCATACATTAAAATTAAAAATTTTATGTCTAATGGTGCTTTTACGTAATCTTCAACCACCTAATCAGTGCAATTATAACTAGATTAATAATTACTGCTATGCGTGAAAAAATCATTGAAGAAATAATGCTCAACCACATGCTAAAATACAAGAATCTTATCGATAAACAAATAAAAACGTTAATTTTTAGTTGAAATTATCTTTACTTATGAGGGCGGGCGAAGCCGCGACGGGGATGCTAGTTTCATATACTTATATGGTTATAAATTAAAATCCAACTAGGAAATCAATGAAATTATTTCTTATTATTATTATAAAATTATTTCTTCAACGGAAGGATTGTGAATTGGGTGATGCCATTATAAAAATATTCGCACTGTACGACGCCAAACCTAGGAGCGAACTGAACAATCGCCAAATTAACAATCGTTGTGTGTGCGTAGTTCGTAGTTAGCCAACAATAATTAAACAGTCGGCCGATAGTTGCCCGACGAATTAGTTTGATGGCAATCGGGAAGCCTATCAAACTCTTTTATCGGCCGATTCTGAATCGGTATAATGTGCGCACATGCCTTATATCTCCATACTAATTAAGAGACCGACCAAACTGTCGGCTAATAAAAAGTCTGCAGTCTGCGGGGGGCCTTAATGTTAATGTCCCTGCATGTGCTTTATGGTATCGAAAAGTTTTAACGTTCTTCTGTCCAAAAACTTCTTAATTTTTTAACTTTTAATTCTGATATATTTTAGCTGTCTTAACTCTTTGCTGCATTTTAGTACCTTTAACATGTTTTCTCATTATGCTGTTAAATGGACCGCAAACTGAAATAACCGAAAAAATTAACACCCAGAAAAACAATGATTTTCGAAAGTTTGTTTGTAGAATTATTAATTTTGAAATTGGACGGACCACACCAATGTTTAGTTGTCTAGCTCCTCATATTGTCTGACAAACTTTTTCTGATTGTTTCTAGGCCTTGCTAAAGTTAAAGCTGCTACTTGTGATCGCGATACCGTCCTTACGGTTGCATGTAGGTATTGGTTTCCAACTATTTTTGGATTAAAAATGGTATTAAAAAAATACCGCACCTTGCGGCACTTCATATGTATCAAAAAATTCTTCAGAAAAATAATTGTTGAAGATCTCAACTAGCTGAAAAATGATTGCAGGGTCGAATATAATATATATTAATTATGAAACTAAACTTTGAGCTGCAAAAAATATTTAATGATTGGACAGGACGCATTCTGTTTTATTAAGTATTGATTTCTTTTTGCCACCTCTATTTTATATAACCATCTGTTCTAAAAACATACAGATATTTCAAAATATCAGTCAGTACTTTGCTACGTATATTATAAATATTAATTTTTAAAAAAATGTAATACAAGAAACCAAATATATCGATGTTCACTTAAGGAGGCAAAATTTAAAAGGCTTTCGAAAGATATCGTCATGGCCTAGAGATGGTTTTTCAGTTTTCCCTATAGTTGATTGGTTTTTTTCCGTTTCTACTGGAGGCAAATATAAAAAGGGACTATTGGAAAAAAAATATTGTAGGAGGATAACATAAAAGTCTCGAATGTTGCTAGTAATCAAACTATAACAACTAATAAATATAATTAAATACATAAAATAAGTATAACAAAAGAAACTTTTATTTATAACAATATATGGAACGTGAATTATATATATATATATATATTGCAGCAATGATATTTTTCATTATATTATATTAAACATAATTTAGCTATTTTGACATTTATACGCCCTGTTTGACTCCCCGCTTTTCAGCTTCAGCTGCATATTTCTTCCTGTAGAAACCGTTGGGGTCGTAGATTTTCTCTAGAACGGAAAAATCTTCTGGTTTATTTTCCATTATGAACCTTAGTACCTTATCTGCATCTTTCTTCTGTTTCTCAGTGCACTTTTCGCAACCAGAAGCAATAACTTCTGGAAACACTTCTGTAATTCATAATTCGTTAATTTATTTAATTAATATGATGATATCACATTTACATTATTAATTTGTTAAAACATATTAATTATAATTATCTTATAAGTGATTTTAATGAACAAATGCCATTCATTTTTATAAGACGATTTATATATATTTCAATAACTTTTTTAGTTTTAATACACATAAATAATTAATTTTGCTGAATGCATGATTCACACAGATTTTCAGAGAAGTACGACCCCAGATAAAGAGTGCCGAAATGAGGGGTGTAGAGTGCATGAAATATGCGATAATTTTTGACTTCACAGCTTTGTTAGGAGTAGTTAGAAGGTAAACATATTAAAAGTCCCCAACCCTGGGGGGTGAGCTGAAGGTGGGGGAGGGGAGAAGGTCCAAATTTTGTTTTTCGATTATATCTCGAAAACGGTGGACTCGAAAATATGTAGCAAATCGAAATTAAAGCTCATTAAATTTCCTATAAAATTAATTATTTAAGTATTAGCAGAAATTCTTACTGTTTTCGAGATATACGTTATTAGAAATCGACAATTTTAGAAATAAAAACAATGTTTACATCACTTTTTGTTAAACATTTGAAGCAAATACCAGAAACGTATATATAAAATTAAAGCAAATTTAATGCTCTACAATTTTGATTCCGACGTTTTTTTCTGAGCAACGATTGTGGAACGTAATAGAAGCAAAAGTTTGACAAAAAATGAGGTCACATTTGTTTTATCCCGAAAATCACCTATTTTCAATAACGTTTATCTCGTGAACGGTTAGAATTAATTAATTACCTTTTATGTTTATTTGAAACACATTTTTCTAGAGTCAACAGTTTTCGAGATATGGAAAAAAACAAAAAAAAATGGGAACTCTCTCCCCCCCTACCGTTAGCTCACCCCCCAGGGGCGGGGGCTTTTAGTATGTTTACCTTCTAACTATTCCTAACGAAGCTATGAAGTTAAAAATTATCGCATATTCCATGCACTCTACAATATGTTTATTGACTGGACTAATTACACAAAGCATATAGTAGGTGTGTAACCGCCTTAAATAATATTTAGCAACTCATTTGAATTAGTCAATATTGCTCTATTAAGTGTTTCTCTCTAGTATAAAATCGGAATTCTGGGATTTCCGATAGTATTTCCGATAGTATTCTATTCCTCAAACCCCTTTTAATTCTAATAACTTTTATTTTCTTAATATTTCCCCTAATGACCTAATTGATTCAGTTTTTAAATCTCGTACCAATGACCATGGTTTGGATCAAATACCTTTAAAAATAATCAAACTCTGCCTTCCTGTTATCTTACCTGCCCTGCTCCACATATATAATTTCTCCTTACAAAACTCTATTTTCCCTACAGCTTGGAAAAAAGTCCTTGTCCGTCCATTAAATAAAGTTCCTTCTCCTTCCTCAGTTTCCCACTTTCGACCTATATCAATCCTATCAAATTTATCTAAACCATTAGAAAGATTAGCACATACCCAACTCACCTCCTTTCTTGACTATAAAACTCTCCTTAATCCTTTCCAATCTGGATTCCGATCCGGATACTCCACGCAGTCTGCTTTGGTAAAAATTACTCAAGACCTTTACTACTCCTTAGACCAACAGAATATTACGATCCTGATCCTTTTTGATTTTTCAAAAGCTTTTGATTCTGTTGACCATACAATCCTCCTCTCCAAACTCCATAACCTCTCAATATCTAATAGTGCGTTAAGCTGGCTTCATTCTTTTTTATCCAACCGTTCCCAAACAGTGATTATACCTGGAAAACCTCACTCATCTTCACTACCACTCTCGCGAGGAGTACCCCAGGGATCTTCTCTGTCACCTACCCTATTTTCTATTTATATTAATGACTTGCCGAATCGCATCTACTACTCCCAATATCATCTTTATGCTGACGACTTGCAAATATATTTATCCTTTCATCCTTCAAATATGCTAGAGGCGACTTGTAAGCTACAGAAAGACATAGATAGCATTAACCTTTGGGCAGTGGAGAATAAATTAAGTCTAAATCCAGAAAAAACAAAGGCTATTCTCATTGGGTCAAAACCTCACCTAAAAGCTCTTCCCTACTATCCACTGCTTTTCTTAAAAAACCGTCCAATTCATTTCCAAAATTCCATTAAAAATCTGGGAATAACTTTCGATAAACATCTTGCATGGAATAGCCATATCTCTCAAATCACGAGAAAATCTATTTTTATTCTTAAGCAACTTTCACATTACCGTGATTCATTACCATTAAGTACTCGAAAACTTTTAGTATCATCACTTATTTTTCCTAACTTTGACTATGGATGTGTAGTATATGGAGGACTGTCTGATGAGCTCGAGATGAGATGTAAAAGAGTATTTTATTAGATTTATTTTCGGGATCTCCAGACGTTCTCACATATCTCACAGGTATTCTGAAATTGGGTGGCTGTACCCCGGTTTTCGACGTCAATACTTCCTGGGTGCTCTCATATTTCAAACCTTGAAAACCAAAAAACCCACCTATATCCATGACCTCCTTACTCTGCGCTCCTCCATTCACCTCTTAAATACTAGAACCCAACCCAACAACCTATACACTCCGGCGCATCGAACTGCATCCTTCGAGAAATCCTTTATTATCCGTGCTTCCTCGTTATGGAATTCATTGCCCATCACAATTCGAAAAATATCTACTCTTACTTCCTTTAAACATCATTTATTCCTTACCTCCTGGATCTTCAATCTTCCGAGCTAATGTAAAACGTGAACATTTATGTAAAACATTATAATAGTATACATAAGATGGATGTCACAGTTATAACATATAATTTAATTCTTTATCAATTTTTATTATTATGTATTGTTATTATTTATTATAATTAATTATCAAAGCCAGATGATGTAATAATCACTTAGGGGACAAGTTCCCAGAATAAAGTTCATTCTCTTTTTTGGTTGACATAATTTTTGAATTTATACTCATTAGTTTGTGAACCCTTTAAAAAAAAAATGGCGGTTACCACTTTTTCATATTTTATTGGGATTTTTAATACATTCCTTTTTACATTCCTTTTTCCTTTGAATGGCTATAACCACCCCAATCCCCACTCATGTATCATGAAATTCACGGTTAAATAAGGGATATTGGACGATAATGCGTCGGACATTATACGCCGTTTATTGTGCAAAAGGCAATGAATTGAATATGAGTATCCTTCAGGATACATCGCCTGTTAAAGGGTTAAGGAGTAATTTAATGTTCAAAAATTGTAAAAGGAAGTGAAGATAAGTAAGTTGAACTTGGTCACCACAGTACCAGATTGGTCTTGAAAATTTATTTAGGGAATAATATGTTAAAAATGAGTAATGAGAAATGATATAACAACAATAAGACTGTATTTTTATTTTATTTATTTATTTTTTTTTATTTAATTTATTTTAATTTAATTTTTTTTTTTTTTTTTTTTTTTTTTTGGACCAAGTCATACACTGGCCTGGGTGGGAAGGTCAAGATTTATTTCGTGGGTCGATAAATTTTAACCCGCCCAGGTGGGATTCTAACCCACGACCTTCTGGTTACGAGCGAGCTGAGACCCCAACTCACTCGGCCCAATGATCCCCGACTGTATAAATTTACAACATTACATATGAGGCGTTTGGTATCAAAACCAGCTCATTCCATTTTTGGTAATTTCACAGGAGAGACAAAAAACTTACGTCCACAGTTCTAAAGCTAATTTTGTTTATTTTTATTTTTAATTGTAGGTATAACCGTCTAGAATTTGATTAGTTTTTCATTTTCACTCCAGGTGCATTACCTTGGGCGTAATTACACTAATTAATTTTGTTCAATTAAATTATGTGAGATTGGTTTTTTCCAGTTTACCAGTTAATATTTGTGTATTTACGAGTTATAAATAAATGGCATTACTTTACATTACTTTAAATAAATGAGTTTACTTGGCCGCTCTAGCTCTTCTTCCGGGTAGATATCCATTGGTAAGAAGTTAAAAGAATAATTAAACAACCTATATGTCCCGGGAAGATTATCTGCAAGGTGGATGCGAGCGCACCTGGCGAGAGATGGCAAAAGCTTGGAATTAGCTGGATTTCATCCCGAAGGCAAACCTTTTCATCTAATTTTGGGTTAGAATGAGCTGGACTTGAGCTATATCGCTTCGGTAGGTTATGAAGGACCCTCTAAACTTTCAAAATATACAAAAAAGGGGATTTCAGAAAAATATGGAATGAGCTGGTTTTGATAGCGAACTCCTCATATATAATGTAAAAATAGATATTCCTAATATATTAAAATAAACTAGCAGCTTTTAAAACATATAGCTACATGTAAAATTAGAAGGGACGTTCTTCTATCTTATCAGACCCTAGTTTACAGTAACTATGTTCCGATTAAACAGATTAACACTATTCAATATTGAGAACTAATTATTGACAGAAGGATGACATGTGAAAAAGAAACGCCTTAGCCTTAGCGAGAGAGACATTTATAACCACTTCTGCATAAACAAATATTTAATTTTGCAAAGATATAATTTATAATTTATTTAACTTCATATTAAAAAAAATATATACTAGCGACTGAGGAAGTACTTCTCACCTTTCAATTCCTTTCCATCGTCAGTGCACTTTCCAGTGTTGGCCAAGCAGTCGAAGTATTTCTTGTACAGGATCTGGTTGCCCATTATTTCGTCTACATTTATATGGTCAAAATTGACCGAAATCGAAAGGGAAAATAAAGAGGCTAGGCATAACAACTCAATAAGCATCTTCATCATGGATGGTTAGTTGATGGACGCTTTTTAAACAGTACTGATCGCTTGGATGGTGGATCTGTAAATAGTTAATTATTTTAGAAGAGCTATTAAAACTTGAATGTGAATTTGTAACATGAGAATAACGGAGTCTTAAATTACACATACTCTAAATATTATAATTTTACAACCGGAGCTGACGTTAGAGATATATCAAACTTTCTTCCAATCTGCTTTGATATTAGTTTAAAAGTAGTTAAGGGCAATAATTCGTGTCACAAACGAAGCTGGGTCTCGTTTTGAAGACCGTTTCCGTTATTATTTGTAACTTTAAATGTAAAGAAAATCACAAGCATATATATCTTAAAAATATAAATTACCAAAAAAGGTGTTACATTGGTTAGGTCTAACATTAGAGACATTGGAACTAAGTCTTCTGATATTTGGTTTAATATTTTCCAAGCGCCAAATAAATGGACAAAGAAGGATTCATGTAGAATTCTTCGGGTCGAATTTCGACATTGATATGTCTTTTGGCTAGGGGTCTATAGTTTTCTTGTGTAACATTTTTTTTCACCTTCAAAATGCATAACGTTTTTTTGACCTCTAAAATGTAACATTTTGACATGCTCTAGCTTTGTCGGTGTAAAACTAATCAAAAATCAGACGACAGCATTTAATTAGAAATATTTTTTATTTTACCGTTTAAGAGCTATTTTGGTTTGAATGAAAATAGTCACGTTTTGCCAACATTTTTTTGGCACGCTCGAGCTCTGTTGGTGATAATCAGATCGAAAATTTAATGACAATATTTAGCATCAGACATTTAATAGAATATTTTTTGTTATATAATATTTGTCGCTGGGACGAACCGTTTAAGAGCTATATTGTTTTGAATGAAAAAGTCACGCTTTGCCTACAATTTTTAAGTTTGAGGTTTTTTGACTCTACCTCTATTGCTGTTGCTCGGATAAAACATTTTAACGTACGTTTCCTTATCAGAAGCAGTAGATATAAAAACAACATGATATACATAGATACTTATCCATGATCTATTGTTTTTTTAAGTCAGGAAAAAATCAAGTTTATTTCTTTCCAACCAGACAAATAAATTTCCCGGGAATTTATTTATTTATTTATTTTTTTCTTGGTTACAAATTTATAACCCCATAAATATTATATATGCTTTGTGTAATTAGTCCAGTCAATAAACATATTGTAGAGTGCATGGAATATGCGGTAATTTTTGACTTCATAGATTCGTTTGGAATAGTTAGAAGGTAAACATACTAAAAGTCCCCGCCGCTGGGGGGTGAGCTAAAGGTGGGGGGAGGGGAGAAGTTCCATTTTTTTGGTTTTTCGATAATATCTCGAAAACAGTTGACTCTAGAAGAATATGTTTCAAATAAACATAAGAGCTAATTAAATTCAATATAAAATTTATCATATATGAATTTGTTGTAATTCTAACCGTTTACGAGATAAACGATATTGAAAATAGGTGATTTTCAGGATAAAACAAATGTCACCTCACTTTTTGTCGAACTTTTCCTTTTATTACGTTCCAAAATCGTTTCTAAGAAAAAACGTCAGAATCAAAATTGTTGAGCATTAAATTTACTTAAGTTTCTGGTATTTGCTTCAAAAGTTTAACAAAAAAGTGAGGTATAATTTCCACGAATACGTATATAATTAATTTTATAGGAAATTTAATGAGCTTTAATTTTGATTCGCTACATATTTTTCTAGAGTCTACCGTTTTCGAGGTATAATCGAAAAACAAAATTGGGACCTTCTCCCCTCCCCCCACCGTTAGCTCACCCCCCAGGGGCGGGGACTTTTAATATGTTTACCTTCTAACTATTCCTAACGAAGCTATGAAGTCAAAAATTATCGCATATTCCATGCACTCCACACCCCTTATTTCAGCACTCATTGACTGGGCTAAATATCAAAAACCACAATAATATAAAAATATTTGTTCTAAAACTTACAATTTGAAATAATCACATGTTTTGTTAACAAAAACATTTTTATGTTAACTTATATAAATATCAAAATAAATGATATTCATACTATCGTTAATGAACATCATATACATAGTGGTTATATTAAATCTATTATCAAATAGAAGTCAAATATATTCTAGCCTAGTCTTTAAACTACGTCAAGAAGAATAGATCACCTAAAGGTTACCAACCTATTCTAGAGCCAGAATATGAATGATGAAATTCATGGGTCCACAGCCACGACTTCAAATATAATTTTAAAAATTTACCTCTTTTAATTAAAAAAAAAAATACAACTAAAATATTTGTAAAATATTTAAAATATAATCTCTTGATTTTCGATCAATTGTTAACTTTTGATCACCTTATTATTATGATTAGAAAAATGATTCAACAATTAGAAACATGAAAATTAATACAAATTAAGAATTCTATTATTCTCACCTTTAAAGATATCCGCACGTTGTTCTTATTGAAAGTATAAAGCCGCAACCATCAAGTGAAAATTTAGACCATATGTTTCTTCTTCACCTAATGATTTCTCTATATTATACAACATATTTTTAACTAACATATGTAAATACATTGTAAGTATTCTAAATAAACTATTTGCTTTTGATGTTTTAAAATTAAAGCCCTTTAAATTGAAAAATTATTATCAATTTTTATTATTTAATTATTTTAAATAAAGAATCAATCGCGGAAATAATATAAGAGATCCAAAAGAAACAAGTGGCAGTCAAACTTATTTTTGTGATTAAATATATAGGTGGCACTTGTGTTATGTGCATTTTATGTGTTAAGCAGGGCTAAATAAAGGGATTAGAGGGAAATTTTAGTAACTTTTGCACCCTAATGGGAAAATGTTTTAGAGGGAGGGGAATTTCGGCATAAATGCGAGCGTATTGAAGTTTTTGTAGAGGTTACACGTTATAACTAAAGAGAAACTGCGAAATAGATTTGCTACTGCCGCATCCACTTTATATTCGCTTTTATTTTATTTTTATTCATAGGACATTTTGATTTAGAATTTTTATTTATTTAAAAACGTATTTATTTTTGTTGTAAAGCAATAATGAATTACATAAATTATATATGAAATTTACAAATTATATTTTAATTTCTAATTAAGGCAAAAAGACATTTATAATTTTACTGTTCTCATTACAAAATTTTGAATGTAACATTACTCATTTGTTATTTGGGAGAAATCGGGGGGAATGATTGAAATGACTGGAGGGACACGGGGAAGATTTTACTGCAACCCGCGGGGAAAAATATGTTGGAGTAGGTACGAATAATTTTGCAGACGATTTTCTGGAGAGTAGTATCAGCTTTCTTGCTGCTTTTAATTTTATATTTTGATTAAGGATGTCATATTCAATCAATTTTTTTTTCACAAAAAGGTGTATAAGTCAAAATTCAGTATTTTGAATACAGTTTTAAAATTTATTTGAAAAGTTTATTCATTATTTAAAAAAAATAAAATAAATAAATGTAACTGCCTACTATCCATTTAGATCCACGAAAACTGTCAATAGCCATCTTTTAGTTCTATAAAAATATGAACAGTTTACGTAAATAGCGTTTTATTGTTATTGAACTAAGTGAATACAAGTATTTCTGTTGCATTTTATTAATGTCGTTCTGTTCTGTTTTTATTTTAATGTTATCATTACTATTATTTCAATTTTTCAATCTCGTTCTAAGTACTATCATTTCTCATTAATTTTAATGTTTCGAAGGCCCCTGTATGCATATAGTTTTTAATTTTTAAGTGGCTTAAAGTCACATGATAAATAAATACCTTTTTTAAAATTTAATTTAAATATATATTCTCAATAAATATATTTTAATTGAATATCAATAGGAGTGACAAATAATTTATCAAACATAATCGTATTTTATAATAACGAATATTTGCCAGATTTGTCTTCGATAAACCGAGGCGCTCCCACGTTTCCTTCCTCTATACCGAATTAAACTGGCTTTATCCCATATTCCGTCGAAAATATTTCCACGGATCATTCCTTTACCAAATCATCAGCACCCTTCATCCTTCCTATATTTACAATACGCTTCAATTCAGATCTGCAATCAAGTCACTGAACACAAGATCCCGTCTTTCTGATCTATATAGCCCATCCCATAGAACTACTACATTCCAGCGTTCTTACCTATTCCGCTCAACCATCCTATGGAATTCCATTCCTTCCCATATTAGACAAGCGAAATCTCTAAAAACCTTTAAATTCCTCTATTTCCAGTACCTCCTCCTAATCCAAGGTGACGCTTACTCACAATATATTTTTTCAATTAAACGATATCGTAAGTCTTTCTGAAACACACTCAGTGTTACCAATTAAAATAATCGTTTCTCATTCCGAATACAACATTTGGGTTCTTATATTGTATATAAGTAGCATTGTATCAAAGTAACCTATTTATTATTTCATTAGTAGAATATTTTCTTATTTTCCTATTCATATATTACATTACTACGTATACATTATCATTGTTATATTAATATTTCTTCTTTATTTTATTGTTTTTAATATTTTTTATGTTTGTTTTTTTATCTTATTTATTCATCATGTCTCTGACCAGATGTATCTAATATCATTTATTTCTGTACAATTTGTTATTCTTAAGGGACTTGGTCCCAGAATAAAATTATTTTTCTATTCTATTCTATTCTATTTTTTCTTCTACTACATTCCACTAATCCCTGTTGAACAGCTCCGCTGCCTAGGACTCCACTTGGACAAACGTTTAACTTTGAATCCACATATAAGACTAAAACGACAAGAAACTGCCCGTCGTTACAGACTACTTCATCATTTACTAGACAAACGATCAAAGCCAAAAGACTCATTTACATGACTGTGATTAAACCTATTTGGACGTACGAAGTTGAGCTTTGGGGCTCCACTAAACCATCCAATTCATCTCGTATCCAATCCTTGCAATCCAAAATCCTTCGAAAAATCCTTAATGCTCCTTACTATGTGACCAATAAAATTATCCATAAAGATCCTAATGTTCCATATGTTTCTGATTTAGCCCAAACCAGATACCTATCCTTCCATAGTAAGCTCCATAACCACTCCAATCCACAAGTCTCCCAACTTGCTTCCTCCTCCATCCCTGATAATCCTGGTGTCTGAAAAGAAGATGGCCTAGAGACCTTTTAGTGTAGATTTTATTGAAGTGCTACTAGTGAGTAGTTCTTCACAAGTTATTTACATGCCATTGTATTCACTGTCAACACATTTAATTGTTGTATATTATTTTGTACAGTTGTAAATATCAATAAATGAAAAAAAAAATCCTTCTACTTCATCATGCTCACCTGGAATGAAAAAGACGAAAATTGCGTTTATGAGGGAACTTTTTTTTCCGATAAATCAATAATTAAATTGAAGTAATCAAATATGGGTGATTCGGATTTCCAAATAAAAAGCTGTAATTGTCATCTTCTCCTCTACAACTTTCACTTAATTGGGTAACAATCAAAGAGCATTGTCTTACCTAGGCCCCCCGCTGATAACTTTTGGATAGTGGGGCTTTAGACGAGGTATATATTTCGTCTGTCCTAGCAACATCTCAGACTTCATCCAGGTTTCCAGAGTCCTCGTAGATATGAACTGCTTCGTCTTTCTAGTATTTGTGGTGGGGGTCACGGCCGCGACGACGACTTATACTACAAAATACGACAACATTGACTTGGATGAGATCCTCAAGAACGAAAGGCTCTACAAGAAGTACTTCGATTGTCTGTCCAATAAGGGGAAGTGCACTCCAGATGGAAAAGAGCTTAAGGGTAATTATACCTTATCTTAATTATATTATAAGCTATCAGAACCTAAAACTGTTTTTAACCTTATAACTATTACCTAATATGTATACGTTACCATTAATAAAATTTCATAAATTTCATATTTAATCTCCTGTTTCACATTATATTTTTACTAGCATACGCCGTCGCAGCTCCGCCCGCTCTGATAAAAAAAGAACTTTGATTATTTTAACTTATAATTGAAATTCATTTGTTTATCGATAAAAATCTTGTATTGAAGTATGGAATTAAGCATTATTTCTTCAACGATATTTTCACCCATGACAGTAATTTTAACCTGATTAAAATTGCATTTATTTGGTGTTTAAATAGTACGTAAAAGCATAATGAGATATCCACTTTGGGAGAAATAATTTTATCGATCTATCTGGTTGGATTTTAATTTCTAACCATAAAAGTATATAGCAGTGTGACAAACCTCGTTTCTGCCACTCAAGACTATTTTAATTAATATTATAGTAAAATTTATTATTATAAACCTTCCTAAAACCATGAAGATGTTAAAATTTGGTACAGTTGGGTTTAATAGTTTTACCATTGCAAATGTTACAGAATAACCGAGTTCCGATCGATTTTTTAAACTGCACTGGGATACACATATCGCTCTATATATATTTATAACAATTGAATTGAAAATAAGTAATTTTTATCATAAATTTCTAGCTTTATATGATACCGTAACTTTGTAATCTATCTCGAATGGTGCTCGCCACCTATACAGCCTTGGTCCAAAGTATTAGGCACCAACAATTTTCTCACTAAAAGTTTCTCTTAGAGTATTAAATAGCAAGGATTGAGGAATAACCTATTAAAAGAAACTATTTTGTTCCTTGATTATCAAACTTCACTGAGCACCTCATATTCATCACTTTTTTATGGCAATATAATTGATAATTTTTAAACTTAATTATTGCTAAACCTTCCTGAACTATGAAGATGACGTGGTTAAAATTTGGTACAGTTTGGTTCAGTGGTTTTCGCGATTAGTGATCACAAACGTAATATGGCGAAATATGGCTTACCTATTATATATATATATATATATATATATATATATATATATATAGAGATATTATATATATATATATGAATATCCGTAAAGGAAACCTGAGCTATTTATGAGGTATTTCGGGTTTTCATGAGATAAAAGGGGACTGAGGGGTAGGGCGGAATTACCAAAAACTGGGAATAACAATGAAGCACAGGTATTTCATCGTTAAAAATTTAATTAAAATTTATATATCGTCCCTATAACTGCAAAGTATCGAATGTGAAAAACACATATTTTGTTTTACTTTATCAATTGCTTTAGGACTGATCTTCGCTTTAGCGAATTCTCAAATCTGAATTCACTCTGTAAAGGGGAGGAATAACCCTGCCAAAGGGTCGATTATACAAACTATTTTATTATGCCAAATCAATATATTGAATCGCTAAAGATCAAATGAAAAATTTTCACAGTCGATGCTTTGCGGCTGTAGAAACTATATTTACATATTTTTTAAAAATAAGGAAATTACGCACGTTATATGCACCAATATAACAATATGTTTGCATTGCTATATTTTAGTCAGTTTACGTATAGAAGCATTGTTCAAAATAAAACTGTATTGTGTTTGTTTCATTGCAAGCTAACTTATTTTTAAAATCGTTCATAATGAAGTATGCTCTAAAGTATAAAGTACATGGTTGTTAAGGGCATTTAGATTAAAAACCGCAAAAACAAAACAAAAACAATTTCCACTTTTTGAGAGCTTTCCGAAAGATTAAAATTAAAATTTATTACTCGTTTTAGCTACAAAGCTTATTTTCTGCTCGAATTTTAGAAAATATAGTACAGTTTAACTTTAAATGTAACAATCTTTTCCTTAGAACCATATTTTAGAGAGAAAAAGAAAAGTTCGAAATATTTTATTTGGATGTTCGTACGCAACTAAAACATTAACAAAATATAAACTAAATAAAATCAAATCAAGTTTTGCCATTCCTATTACTAAAAATATTAAGTGATTTACACCTTAGACCAAACTAAACTATAATTTGAAAACTAAGGAATTAAAAATAATCTCTCATCTAAGAAATCGGTATTTACAATAAAACATCCCCTAAAAGATAAAAACACAATAAAAAAAAAACAAAAACAAAAGTATACTTCTATTATAAATCAGTTTATACATCTCTTTTTTTTTTTAGGTGTAAATATTAACGAGGTCATTGATTAACTATTTCATTTGCAACTATAGTGATAGCTTTTTTGTATATTTAATATACATTAAGGTTTCACTCAATATTTGAAGTTAATCTTGCACCATTTTAAATTGTTTATGCTAGATATCATCCCCGACGCCCTCGCCACCGAGTGCAAAAAATGCAGCGAGAAGCACAAGCAAGGTGCAGAGAAGATCCTGAAATTCATGATCGAAAAGAAAGCCGACGATTACGCAGTACTCGAGAAGATCTACGATCCACAAGGAATGTACAAAAAGAAGTTCATGGAACAAGCTGAGAAAAAAGGAATGAAAATAATGGCTTCGAAGAGTGTATGAATTCGATTTAAAACATCTAATCTTTATTATGTAATTTAATTAGTAGAAAATAATAAAGTTGTATCTCATTAATTATAAAGACATTCTTTATATTTATTGGTGTTTTAATTCATCCTCAATGATGAAAATGATGCCATATTTCCTAGTCATATCCTCTTTTACGATGTAGAAGTAAAGGTCTGAACAGTAATGGTTTCATGTGATAGTTATATAATTTAAGAGAAATGATCAGTAAATCAAATTATAATTTAAGAACATTGCTGATGGGAGTACCCTTAAGATATTTAGCTTAGATTTCAGATGGTTGGTGTGTAAATGATAGGAGAAAGACTCAAAATTTACGTTTTATAAATATTTATTAAATGACTGTAGGATATAGTATATGAAGAAATGGTCTGAGGAGGTTTCTATGTTTAACAAAACTTTAAAAGGATTGCCTACGTTACGACCTATCTTGCCGGCCTTCTCCTGGGATAAACATGACAAAAACTGGATGTGACCAAAAATTAACAATTAAAATTATTCATACTTTTAATATTTTTCTGTTATTTAATATAGATAATTTGTTTTTTTATGGTTTGCTCGAAACCAGTTTTCGTTATTTTAGCCCTGAACAATACCTGAAAGGGTGGTCGAAACGTAGACACATTATTTAAATCACTTGAGGTACGCATGATAATATAGAAGGATCAATACAATTAGGATTGATGAATTAAGATTCTGAAGCCAGCCAGGCTACTACGTATAATCGATCAAAACTCAGCACATCAAGATTCAACACATTATCAGAAAAAGTTGTTGCAGAACTGAAGACTGCAAGCCGGAAGGATGCAGCTTATTGGTTTTCCAAACTTAGACTTAAATACACCATCGCTAACAAAAATATTTGGTTTAACCAGACGTACACACTCAATAGAAGTGGCATTTAATTCATCAATCCTAACATTATTTAAAGTTAATTAAAATTGGACTTGTATTTTTTTTTTTCTCAGATGCATCTCAGACCATCTTCTTCACAAAACATAAATTACTTTTATAAGTACCATAGCTTCTTCACACAATGTAAAAGAAAAAAAAAAACTTCCTCAGAACAAATTAAAAGCCCTAATATACTTTAATACCAGGAGTAAAATATGAATGTGTTTATGCCCACGAGCTCTTATTTTCTTCGAAAGTCGGACAGAATGTTGACATATAGTCTTTATATGTAACAATTGTATAATCATGTAATCTTTATTATGAATATAATTTTTGAATATATTGGATATATATATATATATATATATATATATATATATATATATATATTTTTTTTTTTCAACTTATTGATTTGCATCATGTCATACGGCATTATATCCCAGAATAATAATTAACATATTTTTAATGACAAAAACGAGTACATTATTTTTATTTTATCAAAAAGCATAATGAATCAAAATTAGTTATTCCACTGAGCAAATTAACTTTTTTTTTTTTTTAACTTTGTTTTAAAATGTTTTAATCATCCATTTATCGGCTGTAATAATAGTGTATATTGCTTAAGATGTCATTTAATTTAACGTTCTTAAGTAGCCAAATTTTGGTTAACCTGCAGGTTACATACCGAGAGGATAAAATAAAGGTTTCATGAAGTTTCTCATTTTTCACCTGCTTCGATTTTTGTAATAATGTTTCAATTATAATTCGATTTTGAAGAAATTAATTTTTTACAGACCAAAATTTTCACTTTGGATATTTTTAGCTTGATCAATTTTTATTTTGTTATTACTGGGGCTGTGAATTATATGAAGTAAAAACTGAAAAAACCTATATGCAATTAAATACCTAAAATATGCAACTATCTACATTATTCAGAAAAAAAAAATTGCTATACAAACCTTCACACAAGTACAAACTCAAATTTAAGTAACTAATTATGTTGAGAAAGGAAACAATCGGAAGAAGGCTATTAAAAAACAAAATGACAAAGAGAATATTATAAAAGAAAACACGCATGGAAGCGTCTTTGGATGGATACAAATCAGTATCGAAACCGAATTTTCTGATCAAGTGGCAAGTTGTGAAACAAATTTTGATTTCTTACCTTAGTTTATTTTTTCTTTGCTGTACGTGCTGCGTAATTAAAAACTGTGCAGTAGTTGATACAGCTTCATCAAAACAAACACAACATAAAACGTCTCCATCACACTTAAAAGTCTTAGTTGAGAACTCACGTACATTTCCAACAAGATGGACATTGCATGAGTGATTTTCAGCATTTTAGGAGAAAACAGATAATGAGTGATGTGTATTGGTGCACAATGCGTGGGAGACTGGATGATTGAATGATGGTAGGAAAAAAGAAAACTGAAGTAATAATCCAAGTATTTGAGCGAGCAATTGCTAATTCTAAGAGAAGGAAATGAGATCGAAAGTACACGCAAGGGGAATAATCAACACATGGACAAACACGGGCTTATTTATAAGGCGGGGGGGGGGGACGAATAGGAGTTCCCGTACCTATTTTTCGGTTTTTATTTATTATTATTATTTTTTTTTTGTCTGCTCAGAAAAATCGAACAATTCAAATATTAAATGCTGATATACAGGATATGCAGATTATTATGCAATTATAGTTCAAAATATATATTATAACAAAATAAAATGCTGGGATACGTTGATAAATATGCAATTAGAGTTTTATATATGTATTTATAAATATATATTTATGGCAAAATATGCAAAATAAAAATAACTTAAATTGATTCGAAATACTTTAAAACATGTACATTTTGACGATATTAGATACTTTAGTTGGCTAGAATAATTATAAAAATGCATATGTTTCACAGCCCTAGTAATTAAAATTGAAGCAATCAATCTGTAGTTACAATTGAAAGTACTACAGATTGATCATACTATTAATATAATAGTATTAAATATACTTTAAAGTAATATATTATGCAAAAAAAAAATAATATTTTATTTTATTTAATGAAACTTCATAAACAGTCTCTGATATTTTTTTTCTTTTTTCTTTTCCTGTTTCTTTTTTAACTTTTTATGTATTTTTTTTTTTTTTTAATTTAAGCCAACAAAGAATAGTTGCGGTTTTTGAAGTTCAGGTTGATTGAAGATTAATTTGTATGATTCCTTGAAACCTCGAACGATTAAGTAGTAACGATGTGCAAGGTACTTATCCAGAAGTTTCAACACGACTTACTAAGGTGGAAAGTTTGTCCTGTAAATGGAAACCACAATGACTTGGGTCAAGTATGACAGTACATTCTCACTGACCACTCCAATGACAAATCAATTATTTAAGCCCTAAAACCGCAGCTTGTTGCGAAGATTAAATTTTAATTATTGTGGACACTAGTTTAAAAACAATTTCATTGTAAAAATACTTTTAAAAAAATATTTGCTGAAATTAACATCTATATTATAAAATAAATCTAGTAAATTGTGATATTCTTATGGTGTGATTTCGATGTGTAAAAAATACCTAAAGATAACTTTAGTACATTAGAATGAATTAAGAAAACAATCCATAAATCATTTTCGGTTGTGTATAATGTGTGTTAAGTGTGTTTGTAAATTTTAGGTTATGGGAACAACCAGAAAGCTAGTTTATTCTATTTATTTATGTCTAATGGAAGTAGTTATGAGGTTATTAAACAGATGAATACTAATTTTTAAATCATTCTGGAAAAAATTTCGATTTTCCTGAAATGCACATGATCGATTATTCCCGGGTGGCACAGAAACAACTATTGCAGGTTGGAACGAATTTCATAATGAAAAAAAAAAAAATATGAGTTGCTCTAGTAAGCCACCAAATAAACTTCATCTTAATGAGCCGAATGTAAAGTTAAAAAAAGAGATGTTTTAGTGCACAGATAATTGAGGATTTTTATAAAATTAAAGAAAAAAATACTTGTAATAAGTTCAAGAAAACTAATGGAATAAAGTAATTATTACTTAGATTAGATAGATTATAAAACTTAAATTCAAATAGTTTTTTAAAAATTATTTTACTTTATTTTTTTTTTAAAACTATTTATTGACATTTACAACTGTACACAATATACAACAAGTAAATTGATCACAACGATAACAATGACATGTAAATAACTGGTGAAGAATTACTCACCTAGTCTTATGTAATTAATTGGGAGCTTTGAACGTTTGACTAGCAAATGTTGAAGTAGTCTGTAACGAGGGCAGTTTCTTGTTTTTAGTCTGTGTGGATTCCGAGTAAGATGTTTGTTCAAGTGGAGTCCTAGGTAGCGGATCTGTTCAACTAGAATTAGTGTAATATTGTTAAAGGATACTGTAGCACAAGAAGTCGTAGGTTTAAGACGAAGTGTAAAGGTTATTTGTTGGGATTTATTTGGATTTATTTTGATTCTCCGATTTCCGAATGTTAGTAATAAAATATTGTAGTGATTGGGACGCAATGAAAGGATCATTGTTGTCATTTGTTGATATTACCACGCTTTATATTATCATAGTAAATTTTCAAATTAGTTTATTGGGTTTAATTTAATTAAGGATATCATTTGTTGTATAACAGTTGGCAGAAAAAATAATTCTTATTTAGTCATCTAGAGGTTAGGTTTGAATAAAATGCCCGAATTATTAGTGCGGTAATGACATAAAGTGTGCGATAATGAACATTTTTGAACTATTGCTACCTTAGATTCATAGGTTTTTTCCTGAATTGAATGTGCTTAAGTTTAATTGTCCATTTAGTATTTAATTTTTGATTAGCACTGAATTATTAGAAATATTGCCTGAAAAGTTATTTTATTCTATTTTTTCCCCTAGGCTCTCAATAACAAAACCACAAATGGCTTCTTCTCCAATATACTTTTTTAATCACCTCCAATATACTTTTAAAAAAATTATATTTAAATGATTATCATTACCTAGCTGATATTGTCATTACCGCACTATTAAAATTTTAAATATCTCACGAAAATATGACTTTTGATCTTGACCATTTATTTTTTTTAACAGCTAAACGAGAATAAAAAGTGTTGATATTTACAAAAAAATATTAAACTACTGTAAAAATTATTAAATATTTTGTACTGAAAATTGCCCGTAATCTGAGAATCACCCATATATATATATATATCTTTGTTGTAATGAATAGACAGTTAAAATGAGAAACATATTTTATTTTGTAATAATAAAAAATAAAATAGACAAGAAACTTGTGTTGTCATGATGACTGAAGTTTTCCGGCTCCACTAGACAATTAATAAACACAAATAATGTTGAATTTTCTATATGAATTCAGCTATTAATTGTTGCCCGAGTCTTTAGTAATAATTTTATTAATATAAATTTGTTTAATTATTACATGGTTAGGAGGAAAACCACTAATAGCAGGTAATTCAAATTAATCATGTAGAGTTATTAAATGAAATGAATTATTGAGAATAATTTATGCAATCATGCAGGTTATTTTTATCAATGATAGTTGCTTGCGGTTGAGCGATATTTATCAGCTCTTTTAACTAGGCGTAATAAAATAATATATATATTTTTTCAATTTTAGACTTAACAATAACAGACACTTCAGCGAATGTATAGAGTACTAAATAGGACATCTAGTCTTTCCATTGAAAAACAAACTTCTCCATTTTGTTTAAATATTTTTTGGCCACATTTTCGGATTTAGCATTAAATTTTCTATAAGAGCTGGGTACATGTAACTTTGAATTTTACAAACTTGTGACCTAACGAACAGCTTGATCTTCACCTTTTTTAGGGAAGTTACAATGCCTTACTTCAACGCTCACCGTTTTTCGAAAAAAACTATCCACAAAACTGCAAATCTCACAAAAACTTGCAAATTTAATAAGTTTCCGAAAGATATGTTAAAAGTAATGATTCTGTTTCGATTTCATGGAGAAATTTACTTTTAAAACCCAAAAAACGTGGTGTTCTCATTTGGAATAAAAATCAGTTACTTGTGTAAATAAAACATTATGACGATCCCTTAATGTAAATGTGCATTTTAAACATAATAAACTCTTCATTGGAATAAAAAAACATAGACAAAAATAAAGTAAAACTGTCAGATCAAAGGATCTTATGTTATTACATTTATTTATTTATTATTATTATTTAGGATTTATTTTATTAGATTTCCAATGTAAGGCTTAAAACCCAATGATAATTAACATAGACCTCTGATTTGCAGTTGGCTTCTAAATGCATTATTTTTTCACCCATTTTTTTTTTACACTAAGATGTACTCACCCTGTATAGTGTGATTGTGCTTTATTAACGTTTATTTTTTCTCTCTTTGCCACTACTATTGTTTATAACGTTTATACTTTTATTTTCTGATTTATTTTATATTAATATTTACTATATTTTGTATCAAGTTTAGTTAGAGGATTTTTTCTCCTTATTTAATTTAATTGCAAATATGAATGGATTCTTTGACATCCATATTGTTTATTCCTCTTAGAAATACAGTTTGCCATTTTTATTCAATAAAGCAACATTTATAAAAAAAAAATTGTAGACAGTTGATTGGTCCACGTCAATAAGTGGGACAATGCTAACTGACGATTCGCCATTGTTACCTGGAGTTGGCTAACGAACACGAAGATATGAAAGGTGATTGGCCCGGGTCTGTGACAATACAACAATGCCAATTATGTAAATAACACAAGACTTTCACGGCTCCTGTAACAGATTTAGCACAAAAGATTTCACTCTCATAATGTTGAGTACACAACTAAATATTTGATCTCATTCTCAACAAATTTTTATATTGAAAATAACAATGAGCTGAACTCAAAAGTAAATATGACACTATTACAAGATTTTCTAAAGAAAAGTTGAAAGCATCTAATTACTAAGGGCTCAGCAACAAAGCTAAATTTATACATATAAGGAGTTGAACTTTGGGACTTTAGTAAACTAAAGTAATCCTTAATTCTAGTCAACCCTCAATACCCCAAAAACTCTAGAGCGGAAAACGGATATATATATATTTTTTTTTAATAACAATTTATTGAAATTTACAACCGTACAAAATTTATACATCAAGTAAATGTGCTGTACTATTACAATAACGTGACAAAACTTAAAAAGAACTACTCATCAGTAGCACTTCAATACTTTCCATGACTGGAGGGACAGGATTTCTCGGGAGATTCCTAGGATTAGTGTTGTTTTAACTTTTAATTTAATTTAGCTTTATTTTTTTTTTTACTTTTAATCAATTTATTATTATTCTATTAATTATTTTTAAAAATATTTATTTTATTTATTTATCTATTATTATTTTTTGTATTTTTTCATTGTATATTATTTTTTCTTCTCTTATTGTATATATTGTGTGAAAATGTAATCATGAAGTTATCTATATTACTTATTACCCAAATTTGTGACAAATTGTAATAATTGCTCAATAAATACATTCAGAACAAAAGTATGTATAGTTTGATTGTGGCCTTCTTAATTCTTTTTCTTTTTTTTATTTTAATAATTATTTAATTTTTTAATGTCAATTTTTTCATATCATCACTATTACTATTGGTTATATCATACTAATATTTACTATATTTTTTATCTTGGGTAATTAGAGGATTTTTTTTTTCTTTTTCTTTATTTTAATTTTATATATTGTACGAATGGATTCTTTGTCATCCATGTTAGTTATTGCCCTTTAGAGAGGAAATTTGTAATATTTACTGATAAAACAAAAAAGTTTCTATAAGCACCTGAAACAACCATCAGAAAAAAAATGTAGTTATAAAAATATTAGCGTTTCCCTCATATTCATAATAAAAACTAAAATATAATTATTAAATTAAATAATATTAATTTATTTATTTATTTATTTATTTATTGGTTGGCTCTACAGCCCTAGATGGGCCTTGGCCTCACGCAGAAGAGATGACCATTGGAGTTTATCCATAGCTTTTCTTCGCCATCCTCTCACTCCCAGATTTTTCAGGTCCGCCTCCACATTATCCTGCCACCTTATTCTAGGCCTTCCTCTCAATCTGCTACCATCCGGTCTGTCACTCATCATCCTCTTCGGCAGCCTCTCGTCCGGCATCCGTTGGACATGTCCCAGCCACCGCAACCTTCCTTCCTTGATGACCGCCACTATATTCGGTTCCCCGAATAGCTCTTCCAATTCCTTGTTCTTCCTTATTCTCCAATTCCCATGGTCGTTTACTGGGCCGAAAATTTTTCTGAGTACTTTCCTTTCCCACACTTTAAGTATTGTTTCGTTCCCTTTTGTTAATGTCCAGCACTCACTTCCATACATTACCACAGGCCTTATGACTGTTTTATACAGGATTACTTTTGCAGCTCGTGATAATGCTCGGAACTTCAATATTTTATTAAGAGCGTACAGGCATCTGCTACCTGCTGTAATTCTGGCTTTAATTTCCGTTCTTATATCATTATTTTCCGTTATTAGGGAACCTAGGTACTTAAAGCTATTGCACCAACGGGACTTATGTTCATTGATATGCACCTCCTCTTCTCTGCGAGGTTGATTTCTTGCTGTAATCATAAATTCCGTTTTGCTCTGATTCAGTTTCAGTCCTCTATTCATCGCCGCGGCTTCAAACTCTTCTAGTACTCCAGAAAGGGCTGGTAAAGTACGTGCTGTGATGACCACATCGTCAGCATATGCCATATGTTGAGTCATCCTGTTGTAGATATTTCCACCAGGGCTCGTTCTTATGGCCCTTATCACTTTTTCGAGAGCTAGGTTAAATATTATGGGTGAAAGTGGTTCACCTTGGCGTAGTCCCCTTCTAACCTCAAACTCTTCTGAGAGGAGTCCACCAATTCTTACCTGGAATTTAGTTTCTTTCCATGTCATTTCTACCAGTCTTACTAACTTCGGTGGTATTCCTAAAGATCTCATGTCCCTGGCAACCTCCTCCCTTTTTATAGAGTCATACGCTTGCTTGAAATCTATAAAAAGATGATTCAGGCTCACATTATATTCATAACTCTTTTCTAGAAGTTGTCTCAAGGAGAAGATTAGGTCAGTTGTGGACCTTCCCTTTCTAAATCCGCACTGGTAATCCCCAAGTACCTTTTCAGCCCATCCCGCTAGTCTGTTATTGATTGCACTAGAGAGTACCTTATATGTGGTTGATACGAGCGCAATTCCCCGGTAATTCTCGCATACCCTTTTATCTCCCTTCTTGTAGATGGGGCAAAGGATAGCTTTACTCCATTCACTAGGTATGCTTTCTTGTGTCCATATGTCCCATATTAGATTATATATTTTAGTGGTCAGTGCTTCTCCCCCATATTTGATGAATTCTGCTGGTATTCCATCGATGCCTGGAGTCTTATAGTTTTTCAATGAGGCAATTATTTCCATTATCTCCTCTTGATCTGGTGGGATCTCTTCTTCGTCATCCTCCTCAGCGTTCCATTCTTTCAGGCGGCTATCTCTGTCAGTCTTATCCTCTATTCCCGTGCCATTCAGTAGGGTCTGAAAATATCTCCTCCATCTACTCAACACTTCCTGACCACTTCCTAGTAGTTTTCCATTTTCATCCTTGTAGAATACAGGTCGTGGCTCATAACCTGTTTTCACTTCCCTGATTCCGCCATAGAATTTCCTACTGTTCCTCTTCTCAAAATCCTCTTGTATCTGCTGTAATTTCTCATATTCCTTAGCTCTCTTCTTTTTTCTACATATTTTTCGTGTTAATGCTCTTTTCCTTTTGTAGTCTTCCGCTGTGGCTCTGGTATTTCTTTGTAGACATTTCATTCTCGCTTCATCTCTATCTTTGACAGCTTTTTCACATTCCTCATCATACCAATCGTTTCTTCTTCTCTGTTCTTTTTTTTTCCTAATACTTCTTCAGCTGTGCGTTTTAGTGCTTCTTTAAGTTTATTCCAACTTTCTTCTATAGATTCCATTCCTTCCGAGGCCTCCAGATTTTCTTCCAATTCCTGCTGAATTCTTTTCTAGCCTCCTCGGTCTGTAGTTTTTCTTTGTTGTATATTATATTTTCTCCTCTAATAACTCTTGGATACGATGCTAATTTCATTTTATACCTTACCCTGACCAAGAAATGATCGGAATCACAGCTAGCGCCTCTAAAACTTGAATTAATATTGAAATAATATTAATATTAATATTAAATTTTTCTGGAAATATTAAAAATCAGTAACATCTATACTAAACCAAGTAAAAAACACCTGAGTAACGTCGAAATCAAGATGGTGTGACCTATTATAATAAGACGGCTTAACAATAAGACGTATGTACCAAGCCTCATAGTGATGCGCTGCTGTCATTCATTGGAACCTTACCACTTCACTACATTTGGAATGGCAGTGGGCATAGCTTTATTGTTGCAATAAAACAAGTTTCTAAGCTCTACAGACAATAAAGGACTATCGCGCAATGTATTACTCATTCCTTTCTTCCCACTGACATAGTAAATTTACATTACAATAGTACACCGATTTCCGAATGATTCCTTACTTAATTGTAACTGATTAGTAAGTTAATATTATTTTTTTTGTGAAACAGTATGCTTATGGATGGAGAGAGAAGTGATTTAGGATTGTGAAGGAGGCCTAGGTCCTTAAGGAACTAGAGAGTTAGTTAGCAAATACCCTCTAGAATAAATAAGAATTTATTGGAGAGTAAGGAAAAAAAAGAGTGAAATGTCAACTTCGATGGAAGTAGACTCACAATCAGTTCGTTTTTTGCTGAAAGCTTTGTCTTAAAAGGTGCGACAAAATTAATTTAATATAAAGAAGGTATGTCAAAGGTCATTGATCTCGTAAGCTTCCCTTGCTTTGTTACATAGAGAGCAGTCTTAAAATGTTGAGAACTAGGAATCAAAGTCCTTGTGAGCAGAGGTATTCTAGATTGCTGAGCCAATTTCTGATAGTTAAAGATCTTATATATTCCAGGGAAATGGAAATGAGATATACATTGGTGGTTCTGTCGAAAAATCGAAGCCTAAGAAAGAAGGATTTCTTTTTAACAATCGTTTATACTATATGGTTCCCGAATACATGCAAAACTATGCAAAAGAATATATATTTTTAAAACCGATATTGTGTGACCTGCTCCTGGTATTTATACAGGGTTTCCCGAATTTAAATGGCAAAACTTTAGGAACTTATAGGGGACCGAAAAACTAAGACAAAAAGTCCTTCAGAGATTTGCTAGTTTTTGCTTAGTTTTAGAGAAAATCGCAAAAAAAGAAACAAAACAAAAATGTTACAGGTAGCGATTATCACCTTTCAAAGTTCGTCAGGCTAGGCAGTGAGATATATAAACACTTAATGTTATCCTTTACATTCTTTTATTTATTTACATTTTGGCTTCCTCCTAGGATTATAATTCCTAAATCAGTCTTCAGTCAGTTACTCAGATATTTTTGTGTGAATAGCATCAGCCACAATGCCGCATACATATTCTAATGTTGAATACGCTGATATGACAATCCTGAGACTAGCATCCGAACAGCATCTGCTGGATTAGCAATATCACGGCAAGCAACATGGCGAACTTTGAAAGGTGATAATCGCTACCTATACCGTCTTCAAAAAGTTCAGAATTTATTACCTCAAGATTATGTCAAGAGATTGAATTTTAGTAACTGGTTTCTTGACGAAATTCGCGATGATAATTTATTTCCAATAAAAATTATATGGACCGATGAAGCTACCTTTACGAGAGGAGGAATTGTTAATCAAAGAAATTATCATGTATAGGCTCTTGAAAATCCCAGAGCTATTAGAGAGAATAGGTTTCAGCATGAATTTGCTTTTAACGTTTGGCTTGGAATTTGGAACAGATTACTGGTGGGACCATATTTTTTACTTGGAAGATTGAATGGTACCACATTTACACATTTTTTGGAGAACGACTTTTCTAATCATTTAGATGAAAGCGGATTGAAATGTGGTTCCAACTCGATGGATGTCCAGCTCATTATAGCAGAGTTGCTCGAGCTTGGCTGGATATAAATTATCCACAACGATGGATTGGACGTGGAGGAGTAGTACCTTGGCCACCCAGATCACCTGATATGACACCCATGGATTTCTTCGTATGGGAAACCTTGAAGCAGAAAGTTTATTCGGTGTCAATAAACTTAAGAGAGCAATTATGAGACCGAATTATCGATGCAGTGCATCAAATATCATAAGAACAATGTTTAGCTGCAATTTATCAAGTGAGTGCTAGATGTAATGCTTGCATTGGTGCAAGAGGACAACATTTTGAGCAATATTTACATTAAAAAGAACATAATATAAATATAAATGTAAATAAATAAGTATAAAAATGAAAACTTGTTTTGTTTCATTCTTTTTTGCGATTTTCTCTAAAACTAAGCGAAAACGAGCAAATCTCTAAAGGTTTTTTTGTCTTAGTTTTTCGGTTCCCTATAAGTTTCTGAAGTTTTGCCATTTAAATTCGGGACTCCTTGTATACTAAAGATTTTGAAAATACTTGAAAATTATTAGGATAGTATGAAAAATTAAAACCTAAAGTAGTAATGAACTTGTCCGAGACATATAGTAGAGCATTTTATTTATGATACTTCCGGGTTGTTGAAATATGTACCTAATACTTTTAAGAGGTAGCTCACACATTTATTGTCCTCTTTTATACATTATGTTTTACCAGCAAATCCAGAATAATTCATGATGTAAACAAAATAATATAAAAAGTGTTGAATAAGTTACAAAAAGAAAAATAAATATGGCTTTAGTCTTTTAGTATAGGCTCATTTTAACCGATAACAAGATGTAGGTGGTTGTGAATTTTAATGTATTCATGTTCCTCTTCCAGCACACTTGAAATATGTTCAGTCAAGCTTTACAGGTAATCAAGCCTTGTGTTCAATAAAAAAAAAAAAAAAAAAAAAAAAAATCTTGAACCAGTTTAAGGTCAACAAACTCACTTGACTCCGAAGCGGCTGATCAGCGCCACTGATTGGACAGTGATAAATGTGATATTTAAAGTTCAGGAATTCTTTTTAACAAAATATTAAGGATTTAAATACGTTAATGTTATTGATATATCATGTTGCCATTTATCTACATTAAAAAGTTTACACTAACTAAACAAATTGCAATTACTACCGACAAAGTTTCAATAATTTCTGCTTTCATTCTGAATGTGTACCAGACATTTAATTATTTAGGAGTATATCCCTTCTCTTGTGTGTGGTAAGCTCATCATTACAATTAAGTGTTTAGAGAAATTTCGATGGAGTTTTGTCTAAATATCATTTAATGACGTATATTCTAATAGCAAATCTTCCAGAGCTAGGAGTTCTGCACTTTAAACACCGACATTCCCTATCCTATGAAATTTATTTAAGTTTATTTATATTTATATCCTATGAAATTTCATCCGGATGATCTTTTTATTTTATTGGCTTAAAGTTTGATTTTTTAAATCAGGGCTTATGAAATTTACTAAGCTTCTTAATAATATTAGTTAAATAAAACCATGCAGTATTTAAAAATATATTTTAATTATTTTTTGATTTTTTACAGTTTACATTAAAGGGACATACATTAGAAACGATGACCTAAAATAAATTGTATTTATTAGGACTCTCATGTTATTCTAGAGGGTGAGGTTCAAATTTGAATTTAGTGCTTCATAATTTAAATACAAGCAATCCAAGAGTTGTTCCACATTTACCAATCGAATTACAAGACAAGGAAAACATAACAGCCTGCCAGAAATGCAATAATAATTTAAGCAAAGGTAGAGTTCCTTCTTAATCCTACTGGAACAACTATACAACTACCTACATGTATTTTCTTAATTTACTCATACCTCTGAAACTACTGGACCAATTTTAATGAAACTTAAAATGTTCTCTAAGTTGAAGTGTAACTAACTTAAATCAAAGAGGACCATCTCGATATGAGTATCATTTTTCGAGAAATTCGTGGACAAACATACACTTACAAAATTAAGCACATTTGCTTGAAAGCCATTCATGTCAAACTGATAACCTCTTTTTTTTAAGTCGGTTAAAAAAATATTAATATAGAATGAAAACAATTTTTATGTTACCCAAACTACCTGTTTTTTACTAATAACACACAATCACTGCATCATCTTCTCTAAGCCAGACTAGCTTAACTATCCAAAACCTTATGAAACTATAATTAAACTTTAATTAAATCGCCAATTTGAAGGTAAAGTTTAATTAATTAACTGTTTATTTATTAATACTCTTTTATTAACTTCACCTGTATGTAAAGGAGTGTTACATAGTAGTTTTCACCAATATCCAGCAATCTAATTAACTTGAAAATTTGCACATGTTTCAAGAACCAATGACAATACAATAATTTCACAACTTTGTTCACATTTTCTCAATTAGTCTAGTTAAATTAACCCCAAAAGGCAAAAGGTGGATTTAGTAGGTTTTATATTTTTAAATAGTCCAGATGGGTCCTGAGAATAAAGTATCAAAAATGAAACTAAATTTGATAAGGGAAAATTGTTTGGAGGGAAAAAAAAACCTAAACTTTTTTCAGATTTTAGAAAAAACATATAGAAAAATGTTTTCAATCGAAAAATATCATATCTACAAAATTAAAGTTTATTAAATTGTGCATCTAAAAACATCCCTTAAACTGACTTTAATTTTAGCCGCAATCGATTTTTAAACACCGAAGAATTTTTCCAACTTTCACAAAAAGTTAGTTATAATCATATTTAAGAGTCTAAAACGCAGAAATGGCTAATCCAATCAAGAAATGTTACATTTTAAACGTTGCAGATTTTGTACAAGATAGGATTGTTATAGTAAAAATTCCTACCATTCCTACTCTGAGATATGTTAAAGAATCAAAAATTGTTGGTTGATTTGGTTAAACTGTGTTAAAATTGCAAACACATCACAAAAATTGCAAATTAGCTTCGAATCTTAAAACTTTAAAAAGTAAAAGGTCTGACTGCTGCAAATTGTTCATTACATTTAGAGTTTTAGTTAGGTTTGCTATAAAAGTGTGCTCTTCTTGTTTTTTTTTAAACTATAATTTTTAGATAATGAAAACTACATTACATAATTTTATTTCCATTAGTTATATCACTAATTAATGACTGCATCCTATTAACCTATAACGATTGAATGCTAAATAGTGGCGTATCTCTGCAACCTGATTTAGAACAAGGCTCCCATTTACTACAAGCACCTGACCCACCTTCGGATGGATGAAGAGATATCTATCTGTTCCCACAGCGAAGGTACAAGCTAGTGCGTCAATGCACAATGATATCGAAGATCTTTATTAGCGAGCTACACCTGGAACACTCTTCATAATTGATCATCCTACCTTTTAGCAATTATTTTACAACTGCTATGCATAATAAAGGTTAAACATCATTTACATGATATAATACAAGACTGCACATTGGAATTTTATACCGCATGTATAACTTAAGTTAATTTATCTTTAAATAGTTTTCGAGTCATTGATATGGATATCTTCACCCTATCACCTTCATAAATTAGAATAAAAAAAAAAAAATTAATATCTACAATAACTCAACTAAAATAAACTTTTATTTTGACAAATATCACGATCTGCCGTTAGCAAAGCAATATGCAATAAAGCTACAAATTACACATTATCTCTGATTATTAAATAGTTATTTTTTTTTATATTTAGAGAATTCAAAGGTTCGATGCTAACATTACAAACCATCCATGACTACAAAAAACCGTTTAACCCGCACTCATTTTAACCATATTCATAAGATGAACCATAAAAAATCAAGTGTGATAATAAAATAAAGTATGAAAAAAAAGAACATCTTTTTTTTTTTACGCCAAAATATTTACGTAATTCAGCAAAATCTCTATAATCAAGTACTTCGATAGTCTGACACCCCAGTTATCCGGCCCACTACTGGTGAGTGCTTGTTTGGATGGTTCAAGAACAGCAGTCGTGAGCACCAATTTCCGGAGAAAATTTATAAGAAAAAACTAAAAAATTCTACAATAAAATTAAATGGAAAAACTGTTTTAACTATTGATTGACGACTAGATAAATTTAAAAGTTGTACTGGGATAAGGTTTCTTTGATCACATAATTTATACATCAAGTAAATGTGCTGTACTATTACAATAACGTGACAAAACTTAAAAAGAACTACTCATCAGTAGCACTTCAATACTTTCCATGACTGGAGGGACAGGATTGCTTGGGAGATCCCTAGGATTAGTGTTGTTTTAACTTTTAATTTAATTTAGCTTTATTTTTTTTTTTACTTTTAATCAATTTATTATTATTCTATTAATTATTTTTAAAAATATTTATTTTATTTATTTATCTATTATTATTTTTTGTATTTTTTCATTGTATATTATTTTTTCTTCTCTTATTGTATATATTGTGTGAAAATGTAATCATGAAGTTATCTATATTACTTATTACCCAAATTTGTGACAAATTGTAATAATTGCTCAATAAATACATTCAGAACAAAAGTATGTATAGTTTGATTGTGGCCTTCTTAATTCTTTTTCTTTTTTTTATTTTAATAATTATTTAATTTTTTAATGTCAATTTTTTCATATCATCACTATTACTATTGGTTATATCATACTAATATTTACTATATTTTTTATCTTGGGTAATTAGAGGATTTTTTTTTTTCTTTTTCTTTATTTTAATTTTATATATTGTACGAATGGATTCTTTGTCATCCATGTTAGTTATTGCCCTTTAGAGAGGAAATTTGTAATATTTACTGATAAAACAAAAAAGTTTCTATAAGCACCTGAAACAACCATCAGAAAAAAAAATGTAGTTATAAAAATATTAGCGTTTCCCTCATATTCATAATAAAAACTAAAATATAATTATTAAATTAAATAATATTAATTTATTTATTTATTTATTTATTTATTTATTGGTTGGCTCTACAGCCCTAGATGGGCCTTGGCCTCACGCAGAAGAGATGACCATTGGAGTTTATCCATAGCTTTTCTTCGCCATCCTCTCACTCCCAGATTTTTCAGGTCCGCCTCCACATTATCCTGCCACCTTATTCTAGGCCTTCCTCTCAATCTGCTACCATCCGGTCTGTCACTCATCATCCTCTTCGGCAGCCTCTCGTCCGGCATCCGTTGGACATGTCCCAGCCACCGCAACCTTCCTTCCTTGATGACCGCCACTATATTCGGTTCCCCGAATAGCTCTTCCAATTCCTTGTTCTTCCTTATTCTCCAATTCCCATGGTCGTTTACTGGGCCGAAAATTTTTCTGAGTACTTTCCTTTCCCACACTTTAAGTATTGTTTCGTTCCCTTTTGTTAATGTCCAGCACTCACTTCCATACATTACCACAGGCCTTATGACTGTTTTATACAGGATTACTTTTGCAGCTCGTGATAATGCTCGGAACTTCAATATTTTATTAAGAGCGTACAGGCATCTGCTACCTGCTGTAATTCTGGCTTTAATTTCCGTTCTTATATCATTATTTTCCGTTATTAGGGAACCTAGGTACTTAAAGCTATTGCACCAACGGGACTTATGTTCATTGATATGCACCTCCTCTTCTCTGCGAGGTTGATTTCTTGCTGTAATCATAAATTCCGTTTTGCTCTGATTCAGTTTCAGTCCTCTATTCATCGCCGCGGCTTCAAACTCTTCTAGTACTCCAGAAAGGGCTGGTAAAGTACGTGCTGTGATGACCACATCGTCAGCATATGCCATATGTTGAGTCATCCTGTTGTAGATATTTCCACCAGGGCTCGTTCTTATGGCCCTTATCACTTTTTCGAGAGCTAGGTTAAATATTATGGGTGAAAGTGGTTCACCTTGGCGTAGTCCCCTTCTAACCTCAAACTCTTCTGAGAGGAGTCCACCAATTCTTACCTGGAATTTAGTTTCTTTCCATGTCATTTCTACCAGTCTTACTAACTTCGGTGGTATTCCTAAAGATCTCATGTCCCTGGCAACCTCCTCCCTTTTTATAGAGTCATACGCTTGCTTGAAATCTATAAAAAGATGATTCAGGCTCACATTATATTCATAACTCTTTTCTAGAAGTTGTCTCAAGGAGAAGATTAGGTCAGTTGTGGACCTTCCCTTTCTAAATCCGCACTGGTAATCCCCAAGTACCTTTTCAGCCCATCCCGCTAGTCTGTTATTGATTGCACTAGAGAGTACCTTATATGTGGTTGATACGAGCGCAATTCCCCGGTAATTCTCGCATACCCTTTTATCTCCCTTCTTGTAGATGGGGCAAAGGATAGCTTTACTCCATTCACTAGGTATGCTTTCTTGTGTCCATATGTCCCATATTAGATTATATATTTTAGTGGTCAGTGCTTCTCCCCCATATTTGATGAATTCTGCTGGTATTCCATCGATGCCTGGAGTCTTATAGTTTTTCAATGAGGCAATTATTTCCATTATCTCCTCTTGATCTGGTGGGATCTCTTCTTCGTCATCCTCCTCAGCGTTCCATTCTTTCAGGCGGCTATCTCTGTCAGTCTTATCCTCTATTCCCGTGCCATTCAGTAGGGTCTGAAAATATCTCCTCCATCTACTCAACACTTCCTGACCACTTCCTAGTAGTTTTCCATTTTCATCCTTGTAGAATACAGGTCGTGGCTCATAACCTGTTTTCACTTCCCTGATTCCGCCATAGAATTTCCTACTGTTCCTCTTCTCAAAATCCTCTTGTATCTGCTGTAATTTCTCATATTCCTTAGCTCTCTTCTTTTTTCTACATATTTTTCGTGTTAATGCTCTTTTCCTTTTGTAGTCTTCCGCTGTGGCTCTGGTATTTCTTTGTAGACATTTCATTCTCGCTTCATCTCTATCTTTGACAGCTTTTTCACATTCCTCATCATACCAATCGTTTCTTCTTCTCTGTTCTTTTTTCCTAATACTTCTTCAGCTGTGCGTTTTAGTGCTTCTTTAAGTTTATTCCAACTTTCTTCTATAGATTCCATTCCTTCCGAGGCCTCCAGATTTTCTTCCAATTTCCTGCTGAATTCTTTTCTAGCCTCCTCGGTCTGTAGTTTTTCTTTGTTGTATATTATATTTTCTCCTCTAATAACTCTTGGATACGATGCTAATTTCATTTTATACCTTACCCTGACCAAGAAATGATCGGAATCACAGCTAGCGCCTCTAAAACTTGAATTAATATTGAAATAATATTAATATTAATATTAAATTTTTCTGGAAATATTAAAAATCAGTAACATCTATACTAAACCAAGTAAAAAACACCTGAGTAACGTCGAAATCAAGATGGTGTGACCTATTATAATAAGACGGCTTAACAATAAGACGTATGTACCAAGCCTCATAGTGATGCGCTGCTGTCATTCATTGGAACCTTACCACTTCACTACATTTGGAATGGCAGTGGGCATAGCTTTATTGTTGCAATAAAACAAGTTTCTAAGCTCTACAGACAATAAAGGACTATCGCGCAATGTATTACTCATTCCTTTCTTCCCACTGACATAGTAAATTTACATTACAATAGTACACCGATTTCCGAATGATTCCTTACTTAATTGTAACTGATTAGTAAGTTAATATTATTTTTTTGTGAAACAGTATGCTTATGGATGGAGAGAGAAGTGATTTAGGATTGTGAAGGAGGCCTAGGTCCTTAAGGAACTAGAGAGTTAGTTAGCAAATACCCTCTAGAATAAATAAGAATTTATTGGAGAGTAAGGAAAAAGAGTGAAATGTCAACTTCGATGGAAGTAGACTCACAATCAGTTCGTTTTTTGCTGAAAGCTTTGTCTTAAAAGGTGCGACAAAATTAATTTAATATAAAGAAGGTATGTCAAAGGTCATTGATCTCGTAAGCTTCCCTTGCTTTGTTACATAGAGAGCAGTCTTAAAATGTTGAGAACTAGGAATCAAAGTCCTTGTGAGCAGAGGTATTCTAGATTGCTGAGCCAATTTCTGATAGTTAAAGATCTTATATATTCCAGGGAAATGGAAATGAGATATACATTGGTGGTTCTGTCGAAAAATCGAAGCCTAAGAAAGAAGGATTTCTTTTTAACAATCGTTTATACTATATGGTTCCCGAATACATGCAAAACTATGCAAAAGAATATATATTTTTAAAACCGATATTGTGTGACCTGCTCCTGGTATTTATACAGGGTTTCCCGAATTTAAATGGCAAAACTTTAGGAACTTATAGGGGACCGAAAAACTAAGACAAAAAGTCCTTCAGAGATTTGCTAGTTTTTGCTTAGTTTTAGAGAAAATCGCAAAAAAAGAAACAAAACAAAAATGTTACAGGTAGCGATTATCACCTTTCAAAGTTCGTCAGGCTAGGCAGTGAGATATATAAACACTTAATGTTATCCTTTACATTCTTTTATTTATTTACATTTTGGCTTCCTCCTAGGATTATAATTCCTAAATCAGTCTTCAGTCAGTTACTCAGATATTTTTGTGTGAATAGCATCAGCCACAATGCCGCATACATATTCTAATGTTGAATACGCTGATATGACAATCCTGAGACTAGCATCCGAACAGCATCTGCTGGATTAGCAATATCACGGCAAGCAACATGGCGAACTTTGAAAGGTGATAATCGCTACCTATACCGTCTTCAAAAAGTTCAGAATTTATTACCTCAAGATTATGTCAAGAGATTGAATTTTAGTAACTGGTTTCTTGACGAAATTCGCGATGATAATTTATTTCCAATAAAAATTATATGGACCGATGAAGCTACCTTTACGAGAGGAGGAATTGTTAATCAAAGAAATTATCATGTATAGGCTCTTGAAAATCCCAGAGCTATTAGAGAGAATAGGTTTCAGCATGAATTTGCTTTTAACGTTTGGCTTGGAATTTGGAACAGATTACTGGTGGGACCATATTTTTTACTTGGAAGATTGAATGGTACCACATTTACACATTTTTTGGAGAACGACTTTTCTAATCATTTAGATGAAAGCGGATTGAAATGTGGTTCCAACTCGATGGATGTCCAGCTCATTATAGCAGAGTTGCTCGAGCTTGGCTGGATATAAATTATCCACAACGATGGATTGGACGTGGAGGAGTAGTACCTTGGCCACCCAGATCACCTGATATGACACCCATGGATTTCTTCGTATGGGAAACCTTGAAGCAGAAAGTTTATTCGGTGTCAATAAACTTAAGAGAGCAATTATGAGACCGAATTATCGATGCAGTGCATCAAATATCATAAGAACAATGTTTAGCTGCAATTTATCAAGTGAGTGCTAGATGTAATGCTTGCATTGGTGCAAGAGGACAACATTTTGAGCAATATTTACATTAAAAAGAACATAATATAAATATAAATGTAAATAAATAAGTATAAAAATGAAAACTTGTTTTGTTTCATTCTTTTGCGATTTTCTCTAAAACTAAGCGAAAACGAGCAAATCTCTAAAGGTTTTTTTGTCTTAGTTTTTCGGTTCCCTATAAGTTTCTGAAGTTTTGCCATTTAAATTCGGGACTCCTTGTATACTAAAGATTTTGAAAATACTTGAAAATTATTAGGATAGTATGAAAAATTAAAACCTAAAGTAGTAATGAACTTGTCCGAGACATATAGTAGAGCATTTTATTTATGATACTTCCGGGTTGTTGAAATATGTACCTAATACTTTTAAGAGGTAGCTCACACATTTATTGTCCTCTTTTATACATTATGTTTTACCAGCAAATCCAGAATAATTCATGATGTAAACAAAATAATATAAAAAGTGTTGAATAAGTTACAAAAAGAAAAATAAATATGGCTTTAGTCTTTTAGTATAGGCTCATTTTAACCGATAACAAGATGTAGGTGGTTGTGAATTTTAATGTATTCATGTTCCTCTTCCAGCACACTTGAAATATGTTCAGTCAAGCTTTACAGGTAATCAAGCCTTGTGTTCAATAAAAAAAAAAAAAAAAAAAAAAAAAAATCTTGAACCAGTTTAAGGTCAACAAACTCACTTGACTCCGAAGCGGCTGATCAGCGCCACTGATTGGACAGTGATAAATGTGATATTTAAAGTTCAGGAATTCTTTTTAACAAAATATTAAGGATTTAAATACGTTAATGTTATTGATATATCATGTTGCCATTTATCTACATTAAAAGTTTTACACTAACTAAACAAATTGCAATTACTACCGACAAAGTTTCAATAATTTCTGCTTTCATTCTGAATGTGTACCAGACATTTAATTATTTAGGAGTATATCCCTTCTCTTGTGTGTGGTAAGCTCATCATTACAATTAAGTGTTTAGAGAAATTTCGATGGAGTTTTGTCTAAATATCATTTAATGACGTATATTCTAATAGCAAATCTTCCAGAGCTAGGAGTTCTGCACTTTAAACACCGACATTCCCTATCCTATGAAATTTATTTAAGTTTATTTATATTTATATCCTATGAAATTTCATCCGGATGATCTTTTTATTTTATTGGCTTAAAGTTTGATTTTTTAAATCAGGGCTTATGAAATTTACTAAGCTTCTTAATAATATTAGTTAAATAAAACCATGCAGTATTTAAAAATATATTTTTAATTTTTTTGATTTTTTACAGTTTACATTAAAGGGACATACATTAGAAACGATGACCTAAAATAAATTGTATTTATTAGGACTCTCATGTTATTCTAGAGGGTGAGGTTCAAATTTGAATTTAGTGCTTCATAATTTAAATACAAGCAATCCAAGAGTTGTTCCACATTTACCAATCGAATTACAAGACAAGGAAAACATAACAGCCTGCCAGAAATGCAATAATAATTTAAGCAAAGGTAGAGTTCCTTCTTAATCCTACTGGAACAACTATACAACTACCTACATGTATTTTCTTAATTTACTCATACCTCTGAAACTACTGGACCAATTTTAATGAAACTTAAAATGTTCTCTAAGTTGAAGTGTAACTAACTTAAATCAAAGAGGACCATCTCGATATGAGTATCATTTTTCGAGAAATTCGTGGACAAACATACACTTACAAAATTAAGCACATTTGCTTGAAAGCCATTCACGTCAAACTGATAACCTCTTTTTTTTTAAGTCGGTTACAAAAATATTAATATAGAATGAAAACAATTTTTATGTTACCCAAACTACCTGTTTTTTACTAATAACACACAATCACTGCATCATCTTCTCTAAGCCAGACTAGCTTAACTATCCAAAACCTTATGAAACTATAATTAAACTTTAATTAAATCGCCAATTTGAAGGTAAAGTTTAATTAATTAACTGTTTATTTATTAATACTCTTTTATTAACTTCACCTGTATGTAAAGGAGTGTTACATAGTAGTTTTCACCAATATCCAGCAATCTAATTAACTTGAAAATTTGCACATGTTTCAAGAACCAATGACAATACAATAATTTCACAACTTTGTTCACATTTTCTCAATTAGTCTAGTTAAATTAACCCCAAAAGGCAAAAGGTGGATTAGTAGGTTTTATATTTTTAAATAGTCCAGATGGGTCCTGAGAATAAAGTATCAAAAATGAAACTAAATTTGATAAGGGAAAATTGTTTGGAGGGAAAAAAAAACCTAAACTTTTTTCAGATTTTAGAAAAAACATATAGAAAAATGTTTTCAATCGAAAAATATCATATCTACAAAATTAAAGTTTATTAAATTGTGCATCTAAAAACATCCCTTAAACTGACTTTAATTTTAGCCGCAATCGATTTTTAAACACCGAAGAATTTTTCCAACTTTCACAAAAAGTTAGTTATAATCATATTTAAGAGTCTAAAACGCAGAAATGGCTAATCCAATCAAGAAATGTTACATTTTAAACGTTGCAGATTTTGTACAAGATAGGATTGTTATAGTAAAAATTCCTACCATTCCTACTCTGAGATATGTTAAAGAATCAAAAATTGTTGGTTGATTTGGTTAAACTGTGTTAAAATTGCAAACACATCACAAAAATTGCAAATTAGCTTCGAATCTTAAAACTTTAAAAAGTAAAAGGTCTGACTGCTGCAAATTGTTCATTACATTTAGAGTTTTAGTTAGGTTTGCTATAAAAGTGTGCTCTTCTTGTTTTTTTTTAAACTATAATTTTTAGATAATGAAAACTACATTACATAATTTTATTTCCATTAGTTATATCACTAATTAATGACTGCATCCTATTAACCTATAACGATTGAATGCTAAATAGTGGCGTATCTCTGCAACCTGATTTAGAACAAGGCTCCCATTTACTACAAGCACCTGACCCACCTTCGGATGGATGAAGAGATATCTATCTGTTCCCACAGCGAAGGTACAAGCTAGTGCGTCAATGCACAATGATATCGAAGATCTTTATTAGCGAGCTACACCTGGAACACTCTTCATAATTGATCATCCTACCTTTTAGCAATTATTTTACAACTGCTATGCATAATAAAGGTTAAACATCATTTACATGATATAATACAAGACTGCACATTGGAATTTTATACCGCATGTATAACTTAAATTAATTTATCTTTAAATAGTTTTCGAGTCATTGATATGGATATCTTCACCCTATCACCTTCATAAATTAGAATAAAAAAAAAAAAATTAATATCTACAATAACTCAACTAAAATAAACTTTTATTTTGACAAATATCACGATCTGCCGTTAGCAAAGCAATATGCAATAAAGCTACAAATTACACATTATCTCTGATTATTAAATAGTTATTTTTTTTTATATTAGAGAATTCAAAGGTTCGATGCTAACATTACAAACCATCCATGACTACAAAAAACCGTTTAACCCGCACTCATTTTAACCATATTCATAAGATGAACCATAAAAAATCAAGTGTGATAATAAAATAAAGTATGAAAAAAAAAGAACATCTTTTTTTTTTTACGCCAAAATATTTACGTAATTCAGCAAAATCTCTATAATCCGTACTTCGATAGTCTGACACCCCAGTTATCCGGCCCACTACTGGTGAGTGCTTGTTTGGATGGTTCAAGAACAGCAGTCGTGAGCACCAATTTCCGGAGAAAATTTATAAGAAAAAACTAAAAATTCTACAATAAAATTAAATGGAAAAACTGTTTTAACTATTGATTGACGACTAGATAAATTTAAAAGTTGTACTGGGATAAGGTTTCTTTGATCACATAATTCAGCTATCAAACCCAGATGTTAAGATCAATTTGCGTTTGGTTCAAAACTTAAATAAGCCGACGAGAAAAACCTACAACCAGTCTACTACCTTACAAAACTTCATATAGATTCGCTTATACGCATAAAATCATCAAAAAATAATCTGATTTTCATAAATAAATTAGATCAGCATAAATAGAAATTTTTTCTTTAGAATGATTTTTAAACATTTGTTAAAAATGCAATAATCTATCATTTTTTATATCGTTGTTATATTTGCATTCAGTAACCCGTCATTTCCGATATACAAGCATTACACTTGCTCTTATTGTTTTGGATTATTGAGGCTGCACTGTATGATTTTTGCTAGGGGTTGTTCTCCATTAGAAAACCACATTTCGCTTATGTAAAAGAATATAGGTAGAGCAATTGTCATGAAAATATTAATTTTTTTTCTGGACGGTAGGTGAGCGCTTAATAGCTGAATAGGGAAAATTTGACAAGATTTGATTTTATTATAATAAAAATAAAATCGATAAATATTTTGTTTTCGGCATGGTTGTTTGGAAAAAATAAAAATAAAACGTGGTGATATTTGTATTTTATAAGTTATTTTATACCTGAAAAATTAAATCAGTTTTTTTTTTTCACCAGAACATTCCTTTTTTAAATCGGATCACTTATTGATTTAAACACTAAAAAATCAATCAAAAAAGATTAAACATTTTATATTGGCACGTTTTTTTATAAAAGAATTTTCGTTTTGAAAAAAATATATCCAGAGAAATATTTTTGATAAATATATGTACCCTGTTTCATTCTATAAAGTTTACCATTGTTTTTTTCTTTTACTGACTTTGCAGTCTAACCCATAATATGCAAAATAAAGGAAAAAACATAAAAGATAAAAGTAAAACAAGGGTAAGTGCGGCATATTGGAGAGCAGTTTGTCCCTAGTTAAACTCATTGTCAGCTTATGTGTTTGTTTAGAAGAATATTTTCGTGAAGCCGTCTCTTGCGAAAGCCTTTTAGAATAACCTTGGAAGTTGTTCTAGAATATTTTACAAAGTTATATTGTACAGTGGGTGTGTGAAAGTAAATAGTTTTAGTGACTGAGGTAACATAGAGATCGTACAATAGAGCATTTTTTGGAATTGAAACATTTTTATTGTATTTACACAATTTTCTTTGTCTTGTTGATCTGTGATTCCTAAGTTTGAATAAGTGTATGATCCAACCACCAACTTAATTTCAAGGGAGGGGATATTTTACGTAAGCAATTATTTAAAGAACTCCGTAAAAATTGAATGTCGATACAATGTTTTTCTCAATTTACGGTTTCTTAAATAATATCTTTCTTTTTTATTTGTCTTTAATAATCTAAACTTTTAAACGTATAACCAACAACCATCAAATGTAATAGAAATAAACAATAACTTTTATCTTGTTAGAGAAACATTTTTGTTTGTTTTATTGAAACATTTACCGCAATTGAGTTAATTTAAGTTTTATTGAGTTAATTTAACGCATTCTAAACAAAATGTTAATCAGCGTAACATATTTTCAACTTTTTTTCGATAAAATATATAAGGATACACACACATACACCTGAATATGTATCTAATATTCTATTAGTCTAAGGATTCAGGGACAACATTTATGAATGATTTCCTCATACTTCCTTTGAATTCACTCTGCCATACATCCTGTTCCAATGTAGTTAACATCTTCCTGGCGGTTAGTAAGTAAGACGTATAGGTATCCTGAAAGTATTTTTATATTTATAGAAATAATAATAATATTTTTTATGACAGCCACCAAGATTTTGTGCAGTTTGGTTTTTGGGCTCTATTGAAGATACAACTTTTATTTATATTGTAAAGATATTTAGTTTTTATTTTATTTCTAGTTTCGCCTGGTAAGCCTTGTGTGGATGATTTAACAATATTATTAATAATTTTAACTATTGAATAGGTATATAATACAATAAATAAAAAGAGCAAAGAAGCATAATTATAATGATACAATATAAATAATAAAAAATACTTATGAAATGGAAAAAATAAAATAAAATTAATAAAGGTAAAAAGATAATAAAAATAATGTAAAAAAATAATAATAGGAATTTGAAAAATATAAATACGATTAGTATAAAAACAAAAACAAAATCAAAATTTAAATGTAATAGGAACAATAATTGGTGTATTAACGAAGAAATAAATAATGAATAAAATAATAATGGTATTCACATTAGGACATCTTTCATGAGTCTTTGTTTCAATCTAATTGAGTTCCTATATTAAAAGTTGCTGCACGTTAAACCACCAGTAACCGACAATGAAACCTGATGAAGCGATTTTTAATGAAATCGTCAATTGATTTTCTTCTAATTTACAATGTAGTTCACTATTTCTTATAATCCTGGAGGCGTTTACTCAACTTAATAGGACATTGTTTTAGAAAGTCTATTTATTGTTTCCGTTTTGTAGATTGTTTTGTAAACAAAAAGTTGAATTTGTTTTAAGACTTGATTTTCTATTTATGATCAGGTACAGCAATGCCAGTGTAGATATTAAAATAATACAATATATTCTTTTTTGAAAATCTTTTTTGATAATAATGTCTATCTTAAAGACAGTTCAATTCCGATTTCTTCAAAAGCTTCTTACGTTACTTCTTAAACCTAAGAACCTGGATAATATAAATAATAAAAAACATAAAATAGGTTTAAATATATCACTCATTTATTTCATTATATAATAAATATACATATTTGTACATCTTGCTCATTTTGGAATAATTCTTTGAATTTAAAGGAACTTTGCGAGTAACTATTCTAGTTGATTTTGATTCCCCTCTTCTCGGCTTCAGCGGAGTACTTCTTCTTGTAGACACCTTCTGGGTCGAAGATCTTCTCCAGGGCTGTGTAGTCGTCGGCCTTCTTCTCCAGCATGAACTTCAGTACTTTCTCTGCTCCAGCTTTCTGTTTCTCGTTACATTTCTTGCATTCGGTGGCAAGAGCGTCAGGAAGGATGTCTAAAATGAAAATGATAATTTAAATAATCGTTTTAAGAGGTTAAGTGCTTGAAATTCATTTCATTACTATAATTCAACTAACATTGGTTATTTTAACAAGTACTGGTATTTCAATGCAACAAATGGCCACTAGACTCAGCAATCTTCCTCTTTAAAAAACATATTAATATATTTGTACATATTCGAAGTGAAGACTCTAATTTAGTAATTCCTTATATTATGACTGGTAAGAGACATACCCCCTTGCGTTTCGAACGAAACTCTACATATTCCAATAATTATGATCAACATTCATTAAATTAACAGAAATTTTTAAAATAAATTAAGTGGATGCACACACAAACAAATGTTACTGTAGTATTGAATTGAATCGCAGGTATAACAGAGACCAAAATGGAACTAAATTTCGGATCTCTCAGTCTAATAAATTAAAGTAGTATCAATGATTTATTAATTTTAAAAAATTAAATAATGAGAAAAATCTTTAAAGGTACTACAATACAACAAGTTAAAACACCTATCATAAATGAGGGGTTAGAAGTTAAAAAAAAAAAAAAGGAGTTCTTGGACAAAAGAATAACAATAGTTTTTGATATAGTAAAACATATACGTATATTTCCTATATGTTAATATGATACATATATACACCCTCTTTACTTCTAAATTTCAAAGGCAGAAGCACCAAAACGGTAGCAGATTTTTAAAAAAATATAAAATTATGACTTTAGATGCTCCACTAAATCTTCAAATTCTTCTCCTATATGGTACGTTTCAACGGATTCAATCCTAACTATCCAAAATCCTTCGTAAAATTCTCAATGCTCCTTATTATGTCACAAACAAACTTATCCATAAAGCTCTTAATGTTCTGTATGTAACTGATTTGGCCCAAACCTACTAGATACCTATGCTTTTATAGGACAAACTCCATACCCACTCGAATCCACTAGTCTTCCAACTTGCCATACAAACAATATCCTGCAAAGAAGATGGCCTCGGAACCCTCACATATTGAACTTTTATCGAAGTGCTACCACTGGGTAGTTGCTTTACAAGCAATTGTCATGTTGTTATCACCTTTATTGAATATGATTTTTTTTTTTTTTTTTTTTATCAATATCTTTGTTGAATATCCTTGATTTTTTTTTTTTTTTTTTTTTTTTTTTTTTTGCGCCTGGGTCTGCCTCTCTTCCTAAATATGCAGTTGTAAATTTCTTTCTTATAAATGGATAATAGCGCAATCTCGGCGTTGGTTCTTATAAAAAAAAAGTTGTAAATTTCTATAAATGGATAAATAAAAAAAAAATGTTTTTTTAGTGTGTAAGGTGTAATCATAAAAGAATTGTGAGTTTGTATCACCAGACCACCTGATTATTATTATTTTTAATTATACTGTATTGATAAATAAACGAAATTATGATAAATAAAATAAGACTCCTTAAAATGCTGAGAAGAAGTAAGAGGAGAATAGAAAAACTTAACATTAGATTTACATGAAATGAAACTAGACGCTATTGTTGTGGCCAGCATGTGTTCTCTCAGGTTGATTGTTATGTACATGGGGTCAATTATTATTTAGGTTCGAATCAACACTATATAATTATTTTACACCATGTAAATTACAATCAATTATAGTGATTTTTTTTTTTGCTTTTTTATCTGTTGTTTAAATTTTATATTACACGATAAGGATTACTGTAATTAATGAATAAAAAGTAGAACAGAGATTTTTTTTTAGCATATGTTGAATGGCCAGTTAGAGTTTTTTGTTGTCAAACACTTTTATTAAAAAATGATTACTCTTAGGCACTAGACCTCATACAAGAGCTTAGGTTTGGACGTTGATTGGTATAGAAGGCGCAGCTTGAGAAGGCGAGGCGTTGAGCCGGCTACTACAATTTTACGAAAGCTGGCCTGAAACGCCATTATAAAAACATTTATGCTATGATTTCTTTATGACCTTAGCAAATCCTTAAAATTTACTGATTTTTTTTTCTTCTAGTAAAGATTTAGTGAGAAATAGAAAACCCTCTCGCCTTCTGAAGGCACGTCGACCATAATCTTCAGCCATGATTACTCATGGGCTTTATGCCTCATTATGAGCTTCCAGTTGCCTTGAACTAAAATTTTTACATTTCTAAGAGACTTATGAACCTGGACGTTACTCAAATGTTAAATTATAATATAATTTTTTATGTAAGTAACTTAAATTTATCTTATATTTGTATATACTTTTAATAATTTATTAACCAATTTTAATCTTATTTTTCCTTTATAAATGTACTTAAGTTATTTACACTTGAATTTAATCATCAAATGTTACAATCGACATTTTAAAATTACGCCCTTCACAGGACAGCACTACTTATGCTCAAAATTTAAAAATATTTTTGTATCAGCTCCACGAACTTATATTGAGCATAAGAAAAATAATCTTTTGTTTATAAAACATTTATGCTAGCAGATATGAGGTGTTTGCCCCATTGTGGGCCGAGTGACAAAAAATATATATATAAATAAAAAAAAATTTAAAAAAAAAAAGTCAGTAAAATATATCTTTTCCATTTTTAAATTATTATTGTTAGTGGTAATTTTGTCGATAAAAATCAGCAGCAGGGGAAGACCTGAACTAAATTTTTGAATTAATTATATAAAAAAAAAATGTTATTGATTAATATCTGAACTTAATCTCATCAAATGTTACAATGGAAATTTTAAAATTACGTATTTGAGATTACTTCTCAAGTTGTGAAAGACCTATCCCGCAAAACCTATAAAAAAAAATATATATTAAATTTGTAAAAAAAAAAAAAAAAAAAAAAATCATTAGATTAATCAAAAATATGATTTGGTTATGCATTCAAATGAATAATTTCTTAAGCCAAAGGCTAGATGGCGACATCATCAACTTCTGACCACACACCTCCCTCCATCCCACCCATTTAAAATCTAAACCCACAAGATTGTATTGATCGCATTAACTTTTTGGTCGTTTACTAACGGTTCAACCCTAATTTTCTACTTAAGGATTCGATCATTATTAAATCCTTTACATGAATTTTTTTTTATAACTCATATTCCATTACTGTAAATTAAAAAAAAAAAAAAAAAAAAAAAAATACCCTTCAGCTCCTTTCCATCAGCAGTGCATTTTCCTTTACCGACCAAGCAGTCGAAGTACTTCTTGTAAAGCCTGTCGTTGTTGAGGATCTCGTCCAAATCGATGTTGTCGTACTTCGTCGTGTAGGTAGTGGCAGCACTGACTGCGGCTGCGAGGCAGGCGAAGAGGAGAACAGAGATGGTGTATGACTGCATGTTTAGTCGAAGACTTTAATTCGAGACTATGATACTCAGTTCTGGAGACTTTAATGCCTCTGTTGGCTGGTAGGAGCTTATATACATCCTTCGTCCCCACCCGCCCGTCGCTGAAGGACTCTCAGAAACAAGTGGTTGATTGGGAAATTAGTTAACAATTAGTCATATTTCATGAAGATGATTGATAAAATCATAAATTTCTTTGTCTGATCGGGTCATCTCATTGTTGAGACTTTTACGCAAAAGATATATTGCTGATAATTTTTGGTCTTTAAACAATGAAATCTGTGAAAAAGGTTAAAGATTTTTAGGATTTGAATAAAAACAAAACAAATTCCTTATAATTTTTTTTTTTTTTTTTATTCAAGGAATACGTTTTTTAAATTTTGGCAATGTTAACTACTAAATAAAATGTGACTTTCTTGAATTAATATAAAAAATTTTCTTTACCAGAATCGAGCTAATAATTATTTATTTATGATTATTTCAAATATATATTTTTTATGTAATACAAAACTTTTCTTATTATCTACGATTTAATTCTAATCTCTAGTTACAATTGATTAATTATAACATCCTTATTATTTTATTATTGATTCGTAATTACTGTTGTTGTTATCCTTTAATTTTTTTTTTTTTTTTTTTTTTACTGCCTTTATATCAATTTATTGAAATTTACAACTGTACAATTATATCCATTAAGTAAATGAGCTGATAACGATTACAATAACATGTCAAAGCTTGAAAAGAACTACTCATCAGTAGCACTTTAATAAAAATTCTACACTATAAGATCTTATCGGGAATGGAGTGGGAAGCAAGTTGAGAAACTAGTGGTTATGGAGCTTATTATGAAAGGATAGGTATCTGGTTTGGGCTAACTCAGCAACACATGGGACATTAAGGTCTTTATGGATAAGTTTATTGGTATATGTTTATATATATGGACATAAAGTGGCATTTAGGATTTTTCGAAGGATTATGGATTGTAAGGATTGGATACGACAGGAATTGGATGGTTGAATAGAGGCCCAAAGCTCAACTACGTACGTCCAATTGGGCCTAATCACAGTCATGTAAATAAGTATTTTGTAAAGCATTGGAAGGTTTGATCGTTTGTCTAGTAAATGTTGAAGTAGTCTGTAACGACGAGCAGTTTGTTGCCTTTAAAATTTTAATTTTTTTTTTTTTACGGATTTGTTGTTCGCAAATTTTAATTATTCTTATTTACGGACAAAGCTTGAATAAAGATTTTTTTAAAAAAACTATTACCTCTTAAAAACCAGATTTGATTCGTATTTATGTAAAATATTTTGTTCTAAAATAAATTAATACGATTTTCCAGATTTTAGATCAACAGTATTTATTTTTTTTATTTTTTATTTTTTTAATTTAGAGTGCAAAATATCATGGTCATCAACGCTCATTTGATAGTTATAAACAATAAATATCGAAATCAAAAGAAAAATAATGTACAGTATTTGGTAATTTAGTAACTTCATATATATATAGTACACACACACACACATATATGTTTTAGAAAATTATTACAGCTTGTTCTCAAGTGATTTCAATTTTAAGATAAAAGTTGTGGAACAAGTACGATTAACCTTCTGCCCTTTAATAGCAACCTACTTTCTCTATTATGAAGTGTGAACATCTTTATTTATGTTTTGCATTAGCAATTTGATTTATTTCAAGATAAAAGGAACATTTTTTCACTGTCATTATGGTTCGTTTCGTTATTTAATTTTGAAATTCATAAGTTATTATTAAAAATATTTTATATTTTATATTTATATTTTTAATAAATCTTAATATACAAATAGAGCTTAAAATTGTATCATAGTAATCAAAACATATTCTACTTTAGGAGAAAACATATATGCTGTATAATGAGAATTAAACTATACAAAAGTTGATACTTTTAAATCTATTTATCTATTAAATCTATTATTTAAATACGCAACTCCGTGAGGTAATAGCTAGAACAAAGTTATATTTTATTACTTTATTATTATTGATAATTTATATAATATTATTATTTTAAATATTGATTTAAACCTAAAAATCTAAAAAGAAATAAAAAATTATTTATATATTTTTTGAGAACATATAAGAAATATATTTTTATTAAAAAATGAATGTAATAAAAAGGAATAATGATAAGTGAATCCTGCTGACATTTCAAGTAATACAGACAATAATATTAAAACGTTTAATTATTTTTATATTCATAACATTATGCCAATTCCTTGTAAAGCATCTAACTTTTGGCAGTACTCAAACTAAGGTTCTTAATATGAAGTTCCCGAGACCATCTTCTATTCAGACGTCTCGGGTAGTTATCGGTAATATAATGGAAAGCTAGTTGGAAGATTGGCAGATTTATTTGGTTATGGAGGTTACTATTTAATATAGGTATCTGGTTTAGGCTAAATCAGCAAAATATAATGGAATAAGATTTATGTTATAATTACTTTATGAATAAGTTTATGTGTAATAAGGTAACGAGCATTGAAATTTTTCGTAGAATTTTGAACTGCGAAGATTGGATGGACCTAATAGACATTCAAAATTCAACTCTGCCTGTCTGAATAGGTCAAATTACTGTAATGCAAATGAGTATTTTGTAATTGTAATCTAGTTTAATCTTAAAATTTGACTTTAGTTTTCTGCATCGTATGCATAGATGGAATAAGAAGAGAAGATTATTAATTAAAAACAAATAAAAATATAATTCATAACTTTTTTTTTAACTGGCCAGAACTATAAAAATAAATAATTACAATCATATTATCATCAAACTTGTTTTTTTATAAAGATGTGGAACTAAACGAATAAAAATACCTTAAAGTCTTCTTAACTATAGCAATTTATTGAATTTTTGGCGATAAAAGGGTGATTAAGAGATGTAGAATGGAAAAGTTATAAGGCTACAAAATAGGGAATAGTGGGACTTTTATTTAGTAAGTATAGTAATAGCAGCGTGGTGGTTAATATACACATATAAAGTCGTATAGGAATATACAAAAACGTAGACGGGAAGATTATGTCAGGGAGGATCTTTTGGATTTTCGTTTAGACGTGATGAGATGAAGACAGGTGTGTGGTCAAAGATTGCTGGTCACGGAATGAATCTTAGGGTTCACTAAGTTTTTGATATAACAGGTTTTTTTGTTGTTGTTTTTCATAAGTTACAATTTAAAATTCTTTTTAAATAAGTCTTTCTATTCCTTTTTTTAACAAGAGGCCATAAAGAAAACTAAAATTTTATTTTTATTTCGTCATTAAATTAATGTTCTTATTTGTTTTAACTCTGAAAATTCTATGATCTCCAAAGTATCAGTATCGCATGGCATTTATTTAAATGTAAAAATATATTTTTCTTTATTTATTTATTATAGTTATATATATTTTTTTTTACCTCATACATAAAGCTCCACAGATAGAACTAGAGAATAAAAATATCACACAAAAAATATTGAATTCTATATTACACTTAATCCTTCGTGCGATTAATGAGTCTTAAAATGACTATCCAAACTGCTTGGTAAAAAAATTATATTTTATATTATTTAAAAAAGTTTGCTTATTAAAAAGAAACTACTCCCGTCTTAAAAATTATGTAAAGAGACAAAGTTAGTTGGGTAATGTTGTTGGTGGCATGAGAGTAGCCACACGTAATTTCTTAAATTTTGATTTCAGATTTTTGGCTGCATCAATATTTTCTATTTAAGTTTAAGAGATTAGAGACAGCTTTTTGCCAAAAAGATATATTATTTTTATCAGGAAGTATTCTTTCGAATGCTGACGTAGAATAGTTTTGAAAATGTGAATGGATTCTGAACAGATAATCTCCTCTACAGTTTTGATAGTGTTAAGGTGCGTAATTAGAGTTTTTATTTAAAGACTGCTTGAAATATTTTTTTCAATTAGTTATTAAATATAATTTAAATAAATTAGTTGTGCGTCATAAAAATAGCATAGTTGGCTGTAAAAATATGAATAAGATAGTTTAGGATGCATTCATCACACACACAAAAAAAAAAAAAAAAAAAAAAAAAAAAAAACTTTTTTTTAAACATTTTTTTAAAAAAGTATTACAATCTGCCTCGATGTGGGCAATAAGTAATATGGATGGCTTAATGGATCCATTCACACAATGTGTACAATAAGAAATAAATACAAAGAAGAGATACAAAAAAAAAAAAATAATAATAAAAATAAGTAAAGAATCTCCTTATAATTGAAAGTGAAATTTTGGTACTCGATTAACAGTTTTTTTTTTGTATTGTTTTTTTCCTTACTGCTTCCCAGAATATTATCTTCGTCATATCATTCGTTATTATTTACTTCTAAAAATTAAAAATTCACCAATTTTGAAACATGCTTAGTTAAAATATTAAAATTAATGAGAGATGAGTTGTTAATCGACAGTTTAATTTTATATTTCCTCATCCTGAAATTCATCTAAAATATATTCATGGCTAGAAGTATTAACAGATCCGTCATATCACAAGCCTTTGTTTGTGCTTCTAATTTTGTTTTTTTCATTTTCTTTGCTGACATCAATCAGTAATTCTAAGTTGTCCTTCAGTTTTTGTTTTTATTTATCAACTAAAGAAGGTAGTCACTCTTAAATACGACACCCGACGATTATACGACAATCTCTTATGAATGTATAATCGAATTATTAAATCAGTTTATCACTATTTGAAGAGCTTCGTCATTTAAAACTATTATTGAAAGGCAAAGAATGTATTGGTACCATTAAGGTATGCTGTATTAACATTTTACAAAGAGATACTTTTAGATTTTGGTACTATATAAAGTAAGATTAGGTAAATAAGCTTATTTACAATTTTATAAAATTTACTCAATGGTTCAATCTATAAGTGACCTTTCAGTATTTTTATATATAAGTATTTAAATTTTGATATCGTCATTAACTTTTTTTTTTTTCAATTTAATGTTTTATAGAGAAAATAGCCTGGAATGCACTCAAGTTTTTCTTCCAAGGGAAAGTTTTTATTATTTATTGTTTTTATTGCAATGTTTCCACTTTTATGTATGTATGAATAATTTGTATATATCCGGATTCTGAAACTTCGATATTTTTCTTTCGATACCTATCCCTCCTAAACATTAGAAGATCTTATAGAATCAGTTATTAATAATCCGACAATGCTAGCATGTAATATTGACTTGAATTCCACATAATATCATTTATAAGAATAAATTGGCTAAAAAAACTAGTGAAAAAAATAACTGTTCAGAAAGTAACATTTTTAAATTAACGTTGAGAAAACTAGGACAGAAGTAATCAAATAACGCCTTGAAGGATTGTAACACAAGTTACAAAAGAAAGTGCGGACTTTTTAAATTAATTAAAATTCCTCATGGATCGATAATTTTAATATGTAGATTTTTATATTTTTAAAATAATGACTATTACGGTTTTTTTTTTTAATATTAAATATTGTAAGATGTCATATTTGGATTGATTAAGTATGCTGTTTTTAGCAACCCATTTAAAATGGGCAGCTCCCCTTAATAAAGTGTTTCTCTCTCTCTATTATTTCAATAAAAAATTTAGATCTGAGTCATTCCAATTCATATCAACCAATGGTTTGGATCTTGACTTTTCCAATTTCTATGATTTTTGGTATATAAGTTGTACCTACCATGACTAGATAAAATGTAAAATATTACATTTTTCTGATGCTTGGTTTTTGTGTCATAAGCTTTTCAACATAAAAAAAAAAAAAAAAAAAAAAAAAAAAAAAAAAAAAAAAAAAAAAAAAAAAAAAAAAAAAAAAAAAAAAAAAAAAAAAAAAAAAAAAAAAAAAAAAAAAAAAACTGTTTTCGGTCCTCACTCAATATTTTCAAAATTATCCTATTTAAAAACTATTTCACCTAGAGAGTTCAAATTTGAGGCCTTTTTTCCCATTTAAAAACATTATACTTAATTTGATATATAAATCAATATATTTTATGTACATTTTCAATTTGTTTGAAACACACGATTTCTAAAATACCTCCCCTACGATATTTTTTCTCGAACATATTTATGCGATTCATACTATAGCTGACTACATGCGAGGGAAATTTTAGAATGAAATAGAAATGGGTAATATATTAGAAAAAAATATTTTTCTCTTTTTGTGACATACAAAAGGTAGATAACTGTATTTTTTAAAAGTTTCTTTTTTCTTTTTAGAGAGTGGTAAAATAAAAAAAATAAAAAAAATATTTTATATATAGTTTTATAAGATTTTTATGATGTTTATAAGCCACACTTGCGACTTCGAGGAGCGTAGTTAAGTGACAATAATGTTGCATACCGGTTTGTACGTACGTATATGCACCCTCATTACGTACACGGCGACTGTTGCGTTATCCATAGCGTGCATGAGTCACAAATCTCGGATATTGCCACATTTCTTGCATGACACTGAATTGCCTCTAAGGAGACTTTGGGTCCCATGCGGCCGGCGATAAACTTCATAAATTATCGTTCCGCTACTAGTCGCTATAACAAGACCCGTGCGATTAATAAATATGATGACCCCTAAAATCATCAGAACGTAGCTTATTGATGCTGTTGTAAATAAACTTTGCAGGTATCTTGAAAAAAAAAAAAAAATTAACCTTAATATAACCCAAGGAAACAACCTACTGGGCATTCCAAGTAGAACTCATAATCTCATTTAACTGTTTGACCTAAAATTGAATACTGTTTTATCAATAGTCGATCTAATTCTTCATCAATGGGACTATTCTTTTATGAAATTTAATACACCCCCCCCCAAAAAAAAGAGCTAAAAGACACCAGTCCCACTATTAATACTAAATCTGTGTGACACATGTGTGTTATCAGTAAACAATAATCCCTTCATTGCCTCCCAAACACTCCAATCCTATATCCTAACCCTTCAAGAATGGTGTCAAAAATGGAGAATCATAATAAATCCAAAAAAATCTCACCAAATAACCTTTACCCTTCGTCGTAAACCCACGATGTCCCACAATATCCTTTAATGATATTCCACTAATCCCTGTTGAACAGATCCGCTACCTAGGACTCCTCTTAGACAAACGTCTTACTTGGAATCCACATACAAGACTAAAAAGACAAGAAACTGCCCGTCGTTACAGATAGCTTCAACATTTATTAAACAAATGTTCAAAGCTCCCAATCAATTACAAAAGACTAATATACATGACTGTGATTAGACCTATCTGGACGTACGTAGTTGAGCTTTGGGGCTCTACTAAACCATCCAATTCATCTCGTATCCAATCCTTACAATCCAAAATCCTTCGAAAAATCCTCAATGCACCTTACTCTGTCACCAATAAACTTATCCATAAAGATCATAATGTTCCATAAGTTGCAGATTTAGCCCAAACCAGATACCTATCCTTTCATAGTAAGCTCCATAACCACTCAAATCCCCTAATTTCTCAACTTGCTTCCCACACCATTCGTGATAATTCTCCGAGGCGTCTGAAATTAAGATGGCCCAGAGACCTTCTAGTGTAGAATTTTTATTAAAGTGCTACTGATGGGTATTACTTTTCATCTTTTGTCACGTTATTGTAATAGTTAACAGCTCATTTACTTGAATGTAAATTTTAATAAATTGTTATTACAAAAAAAAAAAAAAAATTATTATTATCATTTTTTTTTTATTGTTAAATCGTTATTAATAATTTAGATTAACTGTTAAAAATAATTTTAAGATTACCTACCCGTGTTTACTGTTGCGTCTTAACTTACGTAGAGGGTGGTCGTGTAGTAGTATTTAATTTAATGTAAAATATCTGAAATTCAACATAATGCCATTGAACAGCGTATTTATATGCAGTCTCTTTACGATCTACCAAGATTTATAAAATTTATCGTTAATGTAATCTACGAACACAAAAAATACCCATCTGAAATCGGTCTCTTTAAGTTAGTTAATAATAGGCTATAGCAGAGCACCTGAAAAAAAAGATTTCATAAAAAAAAATTATCAACTGCCTGTGGGAGATACCCGAGTTGATGGGAGATAGAGCTTTACCAATGAGGGTACCCTCATACAGAGGCATCTCCTTAAATCAAGCAGCAGGCTAGAAACTACTACTGTAGATATTATAACAACTGCAGAATAACAACTTTAATTCTTCTTCTTCTGTTGCTCTACAGCAAGGGGTGGGCTTTCAACAATAGTTCTCCAGACATCCCTATCCATAGCTTTCTTCCTCCAGTTAATCACTCCTAGCCGTTCAAGGTCATCGACTACGTCCCTCAGTCATCTTCTTCTAAGCCTTCCCTTTCTTCTAGGACCATATACCTTACTTTAGAGCATCCTTATTTTCAAAGAATTGTTGTTGGCACTACGACTCGTTAAGATTCAAGGCCTCCCTTAGTCTGACCCGCCAAACTTCTCTGTTTTGTGCTGCTGCTCTGTAATTTCTTATTCTCATATTCGAATTTCGCATTTTCTCCGCGTCTGCTGCCACACAATCCATCTACCGCTGGCAAGGTCTTTCCACTTTTTTGTGTCTGATTGTCGCACATTCTAGCAATGGACAGGGCATATCTCAAACCTCCGGATTTAATAAACTGCAAAATATTCAGGTCTTTAACGAGATCCATGAGCTCAGCGTTTTTTATCAAACTCTATTCCCCGTTGTAACACACAGACCCAAAAATCCTTCTTAGAATCTTCCTTTCAAATCTCACTAGGGATGAATCTAGGGCTTTCGTCATCGTCCTGCATTTCGATGAGTATGCGAAAACAGGCCTGATCAAGGTTTTATATAATTGTATATTTGTTATTCTGTTTCTAAGTTATAACCTAAAAATAAATTCCAAGAAAGGATTGGTTCCACAAATAACCAAAAAATTATTAATATGTGAGTTTCAGCTGAATCTTATTTTATATGAAATATTTAGTGAAAAATCCCGAAAAGTAAGAGCAAAACTTGTTTTAATAAACTGATATTAGATTCTGTGTTTTTTCTGACTGATACACCTCCTTCCTGCAGAGAGGCGCACTGGACCAAGACAATCTTCCCCCGAGGCCTTGACCCAGGGCGGGTGAGGCCGCGATGGTCGAGCGCATTGGGGCGAGGGTCGCGAGGCACAAGATTCGGAGCGCTCTTTGTTCCATTCCTATTTGGGACAGTTAACATGTATTTTGTAGCGCTTTGGTGGAACCTTTTATTCTCAACAGATCTTTATGATTTTAGGAGTCCAATATCCGAATCTAAAGTTTGCTACCACGCACACTGGGGCCATATATAGGGCGCTCGCGCTCAAAACTCCAAAATGCGGTTTTTTCGTTTTATAAATTTATTTTAAATAAAAAAATAAAAGATAAAGTTATAATTGAATTAAAAAAGGCATATTTTTTTATTAATGATAGGTTTTAATTTAATAAAATGCATTACTTTTAATAATGTACTTATATTATAAATTTAATATAAAACTTTCTTTGGCAGAATTATTATTAATGATAAACAAAATGTGTAGAACTACAAATTGAACAATTTAATAAAACATAAAAGTAATAAAATTTACATAATATGTACCTGTAGCATAAAAATAATAAAATGTTGTAGGTACAAATATTTCGCACAATATCTACAGATAAAAAAATAAAATATGTTTATAAACAAATAGCATTTAACATATTTTAAGTATCAATCATATTTTTAGGATTATAATTAATGAATAACTATGTAATGTTTTTTTACATGATGTCTTTAAATTAGTTACCTATATATTCACGTAAATTTTGAAGAATCATTTCAAATTTTAATATTGAATCAATGTTAGTTTTACCTGATGTCCTAAAAAAAGTTTATTATGGGTCTAATCAGAATTATCGGAATCCGTAATATATAGCTAGATGTAATGTGACATGCAATGTTGTTTAAGGTAGATGGTCCAATTGTTAACATGCCACAAACATCGGGGTCGAATTAATATTAATTAATTTTGTTTTTTATGTATGCATTTTTCTGAGGTTAGTTATCAATTATCAGATATTAGATTAGACTAGTTTTATTAGATAATAGCAGCCGATTAAAACGTCATTAATTTTATGAAGTTTAGAAGTCTTCCTAGTAAATTGTTCACCATAAGCCTTAAAATCTTTGTTACGGGCCTTTCACTAAATTCAAAATTTTCAATATCTCGATGTTGCGCGAAGGAATTGCCCTTTCGCTTTCACATTTATTTATACAAGAGCATCTATTATCATATTATAATGACAGTTTTGCAATTCCCTAGCGCTAAATTGAATTAATCAAATTCAAAGATTTAGGCTCCAAATTTTAAAATTTAAACATTTATTTTCAATTTCGTTCATAAGATTTTATTTATTAGTGTTTTATAGTACATACCTGTTTAATTCTAGAAGTTTTTCTACTAAATTTTTTCCTGTAAGCCTTAAAATCTTTGTTGTAGGCCTTTCAATAAATTCAAAATTTTCAATATTTTAATTTTGCGCAAGGGAATTGCACTTTTGCCTTCACATCTATATTTACAAAGGCTTATATTATCATATCCCAATGACAGTTTTGCAATTCCCTTGCGCAAAATTGAATTAATCAAATTTAAGTTTTAAGAATTTAAATTTTGAATTTCATCGTTAATATTTTATTTATTAATATTTTATATTATATACCTTCACTTGAACACCACATAGTATGACTTGAAATATAAAACTTTAAAAGAAAAAAAAATTAGCGTATTGAAATGGTTTGCACTTTACAATCGACTGAATTATGCTCTCTAATAATCCGCGACATACAACGGATTAAAGCATAGAAAGGAAACAAACAGAAGTGAGTGTTGTTTACTAATTGATTTGCCATATTATGTAGATTATTTTAGCCACAAAAAAAAAAGTAGAAATACTCAAAAATCAAAAATCGAGTTTTGAGCGGTGTTAGTGAGGAGATGGCCCCAGTGTGCCACGGCCAGTTTGCCACTACGAAGCCGTCAGCTTCATACCAAAAATCTCAAAAAAAAAACAACAAAAATACCGGTTATTTTCGGCCATCGACAACGAAGAATTTTTCGACAAAAGTCATAAAATATTTATTAATTGTAGCTGGAACCATTACCGTCGAAATTAAAAAAAAAAAAAACTCCCCAATCGGACCATTTTTGGTCGAGAAAATTTTTTGAAATTGGGCAACTTTTTTTTAAGGACTTGATTAAAACTTAATAAATGGAATCTAATAGTAAATTTAATCAACTTTAAGATGCAAACAAGTAATTTTGGACCGGACTAACAGTTTCGGAGTTATAGCCAAAAGAGTACAACAAACGTGTTTTCGCGGAGAAGTGGGATTGGCCGCAAGTTGCCAAATCTTTACAATTTTTCCTAAGCTCATAACGTCACTAATAATAGTCCAATTTGGAAGTTGCTTTTTTATTTCTTAGTTACTGGTTCCAGCTTCAATTAATATACATCATGACTTTCATCGAAAAATTCTTCGTTGTCATGTTATAACCGTTATAACTGAAAATAATCGTTTTTTTTTTTTTTTTTTTTTTTTTCAATTTAGGGAATAAAGCCGTGGCAGCAAACTTATTTAGCATGGGTTTTAGCAACCAAAAAGCATACAGATCCTTTGAAAATAAAAGTTCGGCAGTTTTTCTTCGCCAAACCCTTATCTTACTGGACTGATACACACATGATATAAATTAACTTTAAAAAATAAAATACAAAAAAAATTGAACTTGATTTTTACTCATCTATGTAAGCGAAGCGGAAGAGGTTTTAGAAGATTTTAGTTCAAACAGTGGTTGTCAATTCTAGTCCAATTTTTTTTTATTTTGTATTCTTTATTGAAAATAAATAACATAAAGCCGAATTAGGCTAATAATAACATAAGCACATGTCTGGACATACATCCCTCTTACATGAAAGGAGTACTGATCAATTGTTTAAACATTAATATGAAAAAAAAAGGTTTTGGTGAAAACGCTATGCTACATCCCTGACCATTTCTCGACCGTAAAAAGATTGATTTTATAATAAAAAAAAAAAAAAAAAAAAAAAAAAAAAAAAAAAAAAAAAAAAAAAAAAAAAAAAAAAAAAAAAAAAAAAAAAAAAAAAAAAAAAAAAAAAAAAAAAAAAAAAAAAAAAAAGGATTATTTTTACATCGAATGCTAATAATGCAAAATAATTTATAAAAACTATTTTAAATATCGCCGTTATCAAAACAATATCTGCTGTGTGCACTTTATGGAGATTTTGAATTTTATGGCTTGTATAATAAGCAAATTTTCATACAAAAATACTTTAAAAAAAATAAAAATAATAATAAAAAAAATGATATGTGTATCGAGCGTAAAATTATGATTCCATTAGAGAAAAAAGTTATGTACAAAAAAAAAAAAAAAAAAAAATTCTTCATAAACATCTTTATAAAAGTCTACTAATATTACTAGCGAAAAATACCTTCATAGAATGTAGACTATATGCATATTTATGATCATGGTGGAAATAATGAAAGAGAGGGAAACTAAGAGGGTGTGAGGGAAATAGAGAACACTCCCAGTTCAAATAATAAAATATTCATAAAACAAAAGAATGGTTAATGAGTATGATATCAGCTATTCGATTAAAGATTTAAGTTAACACTTATTAAACATTTAAACATAAAACTTAAAAGAGAAAAATTAAAATGGTGGGACATTACATTACAATTTTAATTAATTCAGCCTCAAAAAATCGTCAGATCCTGGCAGATCTGTAAAACAGTGTCCTTAAAAACCGTTAAAACAGCAATCCTTAAGGACGAAAAAGCTAATTCTAATTGAGGATGGAGAGAGTGGCCAAGGATGTCCTTCGGCCTCAAAAAATCGTCAGATCCTGGCAGATCTGTAAAACAGTGTCCTTAAAAACGTTAAAACAGCAATCCTTAAGGACGAAAAAGCTAATTCTAATTGAGGATGGAGAGAGTGGCCAAGGATGTCCTTCGGCCTCAAAAAATCGTCAGATCCTGGCAGATCTGTAAAACAGTGTCCTTAAAAACCGTTAAAACAGCAATCCTTAAGGACGAAAAAGCTAATTCTAATTGAGGATGGAGAGAGTGGCCAAGGATGTCCTTCGGCCTCAAAAAAATCGTCAGATCCTGGCAGATCTGTAAAACAGTGTCCTTAAAAACCGTTAAAACAGCAATCCTTAAGGACGAAAAAGCTAATTCTAATTGAGGATGGAGAGAGTGGCCAAGGATGTCCTTCGGCCTCGAAAAAAACGTCAGATCCTGGCAGATCTGTAAAACAGTGTCCTTAAAAACCGTTAAAACAGCAATCCTTAAGGACGAAAAAGCTAATTCTAATTGCGGATGGAGAGAGTGGCCAAGGATGTCCTTCGGCCTCGAAAAAACGTCAGATCCTGGTAGATCTGTAAAACAGTGTCCTTAAAAACCGTTAAAACAGCAATCCTTAAGGACGAAAAAGCTAATTCTAATTGAGGATGGAGAGAGTGGCCAAGGATGTCCTTCGGCCTCGAAAAAAAAAACGTCAGATCCTGGCAGATCTGTAAAACAGTGTCCTTAAAAACCGTTAAAACAGCAATCCTTAAGGACGAAAAAGCTAATTCTAATTGAGGATGGAGAGAGTGGCCAAGGATGTCCTTCGGCCTCGAAAAAACGTCAGATCCTGGCAGATCTGTAAAACAGTGTCCTTAAAAACCGTTAAAACAGCAATCCTTAAGGACGAAAAAGCTAATTCTAATTGCGGATGGAGAGAGTGGCCAAGGATGTCCTTCGGCCTCGAAAAAACGTCAGATCCTGGTAGATCTGTAAAACAGTGTCCTTAAAAACCGTTAAAACAGCAATCCTTAAGGACGAAAAAGCTAATTCTAATTGAGGATGGAGAGAGTGGCCAAGGATGTCCTTCGGCCTCGAAAAAACGTCAGATCCTGGCAGATCTGTAAAACAGTGTCCTTAAAAACCGTTAAAACAGCAATCCTTAAGGACGAAAAAGCTAATTCTAATTGCGGATGGAGAGAGTGGCCAAGGATGTCCTTCGGCCTCGAAAAAACGTCAGATCCTGGCAGATCTGTAAAACAGTGTCCTTAAAAACCGTTAAAACAGCAATTCTTAAGGACGAAAAAGCTAATTCTAATTGAGGATGGAGAGAGTGGCCAAGGATGTCCTTCGGCCTCAAAAAATCGTCAGATCCTGGCAGATCTGTAAAACAGTGTCCTTAAAAACCGTTAAAACAGCAATCCTTAAGGACGAAAAAGCTAATTCTAATTGAGGATAGAGAGAGTGGCCAAGGATGTCCTTCGGCCTCAAAAAATCGTCAGATCCTGGCAGATCTGTAAAACAGTGTCCTTAAAAACCGTTAAAACAGCAATCCTTAAGGACGAAAAAGCTAATTCTAATTGAGGATGGAGAGAGTGGCCAAGGATGTCCTTCGGCCTCGAAAACACGTCAGATCCTGGTAGATCTGTAAAACAGTGTCCTTAAAAACCGTTAAAACAGCAATCCTTAAGGACGAAAAAGCTAATTCTAATTGAGGATGGAGAGAGTGGCCAAGGATGTCCTTCGGCCTCGAAAAAACGTCAGATCCTGGCAGATCTGTAAAACAGTGTCCTTAAAAACCGTTAAAACAGCAATCCTTAAGGACGAAAAAGCTAATTCTAATTGAGGATGGAGAGAGTGGCCAAGGATGTCCTTCGGCCTCGAAAAAAAAACGTCAGATCCTGGCAGATCTGTAAAACAGTGTCCTTAAAAACCGTTAAAACAGCAATCCTTAAGGACGAAAAAGCTAATTCTAATTGCGGATGGAGAGAGTGGCCAAGGATGTCCTTCGGCCTCGAAAAAACGTCAGATCCTGGTAGATCTGTAAAACAGTGTCCTTAAAAACCGTTAAAACAGCAATCCTTAAGGACGAAAAAGCTAATTCTAATTGAGGATGGAGAGAGTGGCCAAGGATGTCCTTCGGCCTCGAAAAAACGTCAGATCCTGGCAGATCTGTAAAACAGTGTCCTTAAAAACCGTTAAAACAGCAATCCTTAAGGACGAAAAAGCTAATTCTAATTGCGGATGGAGAGAGTGGCCAAGGATGTCCTTCGGCCTCGAAAAAACGTCAGATCCTGGCAGATCTGTAAAACAGTGTCTGTAAAACATTTTGCACATAGCAAATACTGGTTTGACAATGACGATATTTTATTTCTTGGGAAACTGAACTGTTTTTCTGACTGTTAAAACATTTTTCTATATACTATTCATTCATTTAGAATTAAAAAAATAGATTTTTGTGAAGGTGAACATGGTTCTAAAGACCGAATTAAACTACATAGATTCTGGTTGTGTTGAACATTATATTTTGAAGCCTTTTTTCCCTCCTTAGGTAATTTTTGATTTCTTGTCTTAAATTTTGAAAACTTAATATATATATATATATATATATATATATATATATATTATATATATATATATATATATATATATATATTATCTGTGTAGCAAAGTTCTGATGATTCAAATGTTTTGTAAGTTTTTATTACTGAAGAAAAATGTTTGAAACAACACTCGGAACTAGTGTTCGAATAAATAATTCCTGTAGAAGTTGAAAAAAAAATCATTAACCATAATTGGATTGATTCCTCTGTACCATCATTTCAAGTATTCATTTCATTCCTTCAAGTAACGATTTTTATATAATTTAGGTATTTTAATAGGAAAAAATTAATAAAACGGTATTGTATTATTCTGTTTATTTTACATATTTACATACAAATATGAATTAATTGACTTAGAGGTAAATTGTTACATCTTTTCCTTAATTTCCTTTCTTCATCTGGTACTTCTTCCTATAAATCCCAGTGGGGTCATAGATCTTCTCCAGGACGTCGTAGTCCGCCACCTTCTTCTCCAGCAAGAACTTGAGCACCTTGTCGCTGCCCTTCTTCTGCCGGTCGGAACATTTGGCACATTCCGTTTCCAAGGCATCAGGGAGTACCTCTGAAATAATAAACTGAATTTAATAATTAGAATAGTGGAATATAGACATATGTTGCATTGGTAAGGTGTTTATACCTTAGGAATACAAGTTCACAATAAATTAAAAAAAATTAATATACAAAAAAAAAAAAAATCAATATATGGGCCATTCTCCCGTTTCATACGAATTTGTGTTCCGAAGTGATTGTGGTTTCAACATGAAATTTCATGCAAACCAACTGTAACAAGTAGGTGCAAGGTATTTACCTCTTAAACGTAAGGTAGTTTTTCTGTGGTTATTGATTTGTTTTAATGGTTAAATTTGAATTCCAAACGTCAAAATCTATTTCCCTCACATGCCCCATAACATGAGTTTGTAACGTTAAATGCGAATAAGTTCTCTATTTTTGCAACTTACATTAACTTACTTTTTTTTCTAGTACCTCAGGTAAGTTGCAATGTATTGAATTTTAGGATTAAAACTGGGGCTAATTGCTTACAAAAAGAAGAATGACTTTTAATGCCTGTGTCCCATAGGGTCAATATATTTACCTCACATTTTTTGAAAAAGCCCGCCAAAGCGTAACCAAGATTCATTTCATCATATTTCAGGCATTCCATCATATTTGGCAACATTGCAGAAGCTTCCCGCCAAACTGAGGGTAACTTTGATTCTTGCTTTCTTTGCATTGAACTATATGTTTACCATGTAGTTCAGAGTTCCATTTGTTTTTTTGGTTTTTAAAATGCGTGTGTTGGTATTAATCTTAAATCAAACTCAAAATTCTATTTCCCTCGTTTCTATTTCCCTCACACCTAAAGTGATAGGAAACTGTAACTGGAAACTGGACAATAGGAAAAACTGTAAGTGAAATAAGACTTTTTCTATATATTTTCACTATGTATATTTATGTGATATAACATTAATTATATTAATCTAATGTTCGATTTGTAAGTTTAAATGTATAATATAATGTCTTAACATTTTAATTTTTTTTCTTTCAACTTTTATGTTTAATGTTTAATTAATGTTAATTAATATCTCTTAATCGACTAGTTGATATCATACTCATTAACAAATCTCTTGTACTATAAATATGTTATTATTTGAATTGCGAATGTTTTCTATTTCCCTCACCGTTTATCAGTTTCTCTTACTCTCATAATTTTCATCATGATCGTAAATACTATGTAAATACTATGACTAGATTCTATGAAAGAATTTTTCGCTAGTAATATTAGCAGACTTTTATGAAGATGTTTATGAAGAAAAACCTTGTTTTTACATAACTTTTTTCTAATGGAAACATAATGTCGAAATTCCGACGAAATGGCAGAATGTCCCATATATCTTCACATTAATTAAATTTTATCCTTATCGAATCTCATTTACAACCTTTATTACAAATAATCATTAATCACATTTATTTATAGTCTTTTTTTGATAGACGGTGATCAAAAACTTGTTTTTAGTTTCAATTTTTTATTTAGAAAGTATTACAATCTGCTTCACTAAGGGCAATAAGTAATATGGATGGCTATAATATGGATCCATTCACACAATGTGTACAATAAGAAATAGATTAAAAAAAGAGAGAAAAAGAAGAACCTCATAATACATAATGCAATAAATAAAGCGAAAAAAAAAATAAAGAACCTCAAATTGTTCATTATATAAAGTGAAAGAAAAAAAAGTTAAATTAAATTTTAAAAAAATAAATAATAATGGTAAAAACAAAATTAGGATTAAATTAAATACAATAATACTTTATTTACAATATAAACTCATCCAAGGGTTCCCCTAACCAGAACTATCTGTCCAGCCTTTGGCTACAAAAATCTTTTGTATTAACCTTATAATTTAATCCATTTTACGCAATACCTTTAATCATTTAAGACTTACAAAACACGCAATACCTAAATCAGCTGTCTCGTTTTTCCATTTAGCATTAGTGCAGTTATTTATTTTCAATAACTTCTTCCGCAAGATTGTTATTCCTTTAGAGGTTATAAACAAATTTAGAGGTTATTAAAAAAATAAACAAAGATTTTCTTGCGTCTTTTCCTTCAACTCATCTTTTCCTCATCTTACCTATCTGAAGGTTGTTTCGAAGATCCCAGAGGACAAATATACTAGTTCTAAAAGTTCCTTAATCATCTGTAAAGTCTATAAGAAGGCCTTATAATTTCTGGGTTATGGACCTAGGACAAATCACTGACCACAACTAGGTCCTAGACTTCCTAGCCAAGGCAGCTCTCTTCTGCAGCGGAGGGTGACGTTGAGGTCTGTGCTAATCGGGACAAACGGTTCATTAAACGATAGAGCTAACCTAGTTCCCTCACATTTTAGAATTGTAATTTTTTTGTATATATCTGAAACGTAACTACGTTATCAGAAGTAACATAGTAAAACCCATGAGGGTAAAAACATTTAACTTATATTAAAGGCATTGTTAATAGCATTTAACTTTTGTTAATTAAGTAAACAGTAAAAACATTATTTTTAAATTTAGTAGTTCAATTTTATAGACAAAAAGAGTTGTTTGTAAAAAAAAAAAAAAAAAAAGTTTATCCCTTATTTTTTGATATGTTAGACCTAGCTACAACTAACATAAGAATTGTGGTCTATCCTATTTACTTTTTCTTTTTACTTAAACTTTCAAAAAGCCCGAAAATTATGAATCGCACATAAAACCTTATATTTCCTTTTTTTAAAAAGGTAAATGGTTTTATAATGTAAGATAAATTTAAGGTTTTTAAATCCAAGTAATCCTAAGTTCCAGTACTTTTCTTTTTTCTTTTTTTTTTAAATGCTTTTCCTTATATGGTGCCCTCATATAAGGACTGTTTATTTATATACATTTACATGTTCCATGCGTTATAGTATGTAATTTAAAATTACAGAGTTTAGCAAGATTAGTTATTGCAACGTAATAAGGTAACAAAACAAATCTAAACAAAAATAAAGAAAAAAACCAAAAAAGAAAAAGAAAAGAAAAAAAAAAACAAACAAAATAAATTTTTTTCTAGCCAACAAGAAACTACCTCCGTTACCCATTATTAGTCAGTTTGTCGATTTTTACTACAAATTTGAGTAAGTCTGTCTTAACTTTAGAAAACAAATTTTGTTCTGTCTCTGGCCATGTTCCATGTTTGAGAATAATACTTTTTATTAGATCAAATCTTTGTCTTTCAAATGATTTACATTCTTAAAGCAAATGTCTAAAATTTTGAATCCATCCGTCTTACTTACTTTGTATGTGTTTGTAATTGTTGTGTGTAATGTGAGGTATAAATCTGTCTAAACTTGGTGACTTAGATGAGGTCACCCACAATTGGTCATACTTTTCAACCATTTCTGAGCTTAGAATAAAGTCTCGCTTAGTATTGGATAAGGGATAAGTCTGTATGTATTATAATATGTGCGGTAGTCATTTGAGGTACGTTAATTATGTATTCCGTAACTTTCAAAACAGCTCATTTCTCGGCTTGGTTATTCCAACATTACGATACTGGTTTATATTGATGTTCTATGGTTCTGCCATCTTGAGCTTTCAATAACCATGCGCATCCAACGTCCTTGTCCTTACTACCGTCCATATAGATTTCTGTTTTGTCGGTATTAACTAAATTCTAGTACTTAAAGTATTTTTTAAAAAAACCCATGTTTTAGTATTTTTTGATAAATATCAGCACAAATACTCATCCTATGAAGGTAGGTAAGTGGAATAAATTTGACTCTTTCGGTTCAAAATATAGAACTGACGACTATAAGGCGATTCAAAGCAACTGATCACACTGTTATTGTTGATAATAATTTAATATTATAAAAAAATAATTATTATTAATCTATTCCTCTGCCTAATTATTTAACAAATGATATGTTTTCATATTTTATAAGCGAGAAATTTTTTACTTAGTAGAATTTTTCATTTCACGTCATGATCGCAGAATAAAGTTCATTTTGAAAAACGCAGATAGGAATTTGTTATAAGAGTTATTAAAAATAGAAAATAATTATTTTTATTTTTTTCATCGCCTTAAATGTAATGACATTCATATTACATGATGAAGATAATGAATGCTACTTTCTGTTAACAAATTTATTTATAGTATAATTTTTGTTATTGGATTTGGTTTGTTTGTTTAGCTTCTTTATTGATTATACTTTGTAATAGTAATATATTTGTAATTTAGCGTTTAACGGATAAATCGACATTGAGAACCAACAATTGATTTTTTTTTACCTATATCAAGAATCGAAAAAAAATAGTACGACCCCTAACAAATATTTAAATTTATCCAGATAGGTCCATAAACTCTTGAACTTTTGGATGAAATCTGGTAACTTCATATAATTCTGAGATTTTAAAATAAATTATCCTTTTAGTCAAATAAATTTGTTAGAGAAATAAAATTTTGTCTTGACGCCAATTCAAATTTCGCTACACAAATGAATAGATATATTAATGTATTATTGAAAAAAATTTATTGATAAATAAAACAACAAATAAAACTGTTAAAATTGTCCTTCGATCTGTCACTTTCATTTCTAAAAAAGGAAACGGTATTGTTTCACGTCAACAGAAGGACACCTTATAACCAACATCTTTCCCGCCTTTTATCCATTCTAGCACTTTTTACGACTGACTACAAGGCGACTTCTACTTTATTGCTATATTTACTTCCTACTTCGTCTTAGCCGTTGGAATCTTTATGCATAATAATACGCATCTAGGCAATTTTTATTTTATTTTTTGAAAACTTTTTGAAGTTAATGTGATACAGTGGAACTTCGATTATTCGAACGTCAATTATTCCAACATTCAATTAACGGGACTTTTTATTGTTTTTATTATTGGAATTAATTGTTTTAATTACTTATTTCTATTGTTAAAATGATTTTTATTTAAACATTAAATAAAACAAAAAACAAAATGTTTTCCATTAATGTCTATGAGAGAAGTCTTAATTATTTTTCAGAAACTGCAAAAAATAAACTTAAAACTATTATAACTACACATTTTTAATGGGGTTACCTGTGGTGTAGAAGTTAGCATAGCAACCTACTAAACCCAAGATAGCGGGTGCGCAGCCCGGCAGATGATCTTAGGATATTTAAGGGAGTAAAAATTCCTTAGCTATGCCGTCCTTCGGAAGGGACGTAAAATGGGAGTCCCGAGCCTGTGCTATGTCAGGTACTCGTTAAAGATCCCTATCCTAATTATACCTGGATAGGCAAAATTTAGGACTTCCACCGTAGCATCGTCCGATTAGCCGTAGCAGCATAAAGTGACGTTAAACGAAATAAACAAATTTTTATAGTATATAACTGTATATCTAACAAGTTAATTTTATTTGTTTCTCTGAACCTATTCCCCTAGATTTCCTCCCTTCAGTTGGTAATAGATGACCTTCATTTTTAAATCGTTCTTTGTGAGGTATACATCGCATTTGTGATATTTATTTGTTTTAATATTACAGCAAGTTAACTAATAGAAAACTAGAAATTAATCGTGTCAGCCATTAACTATCGACTTCGGGTTGGTAAATCAACATTAACGGGGAATAAAAATAATTCTGATTCAATCGTATGGTATGCACATAATTTTTCTATTGAGGCGGGCATTTCAAATTCCGAAAAAAAAAAAAAAATGTTTTAAAGCGAATTTCGATTATTCGAATTTTTGATTATCCGAACCTGCCCTTTTTGATTGACAACATTAGTTCGGACAATCGACGCTTTACTGCATATTTATATCTACATTGAACTACTATTAGAGTCATAAAAAGAAAAAGAATCATTTTTTATTTCCTGAATCATTATTTGGAGTATTGCGTATTTATACTGCAACAAATAAATAATTATGAAACACAATCTGTCAGTTTGTTTCGTTATTATATTTCATTATAATATTATGTCATATGCGATGAGGCTGGGATTTTTATTCAAAATAGAAAATTGAAATTGAAATAAAAAGTACAATATTATGAAGTTTATGATAAAGATTTGATTATACTGTACAATCTCGATGATCCGGACCTTCAACAGCCCAACACTCCCAGTAATCCGCCCCTGTCGCTAAAACCCCCTCGAACCTTTACCCGTAAGTGCTTAGTGTTGAATGGTTCATTCGGATAACTTAAAAAAACCGTTAAAAACATATTATCCTTAATGACGAAAAACTAATAAAATTCCGCCATCTTAAAACAGCAATCCTTAAGGAATAAAGCTAGTTCTAATTGTGGATGGAGAGAGTGGCCAAGAGTGTCCTTCGGCCTCAAAAAATCGTCAGATCCTGGCAGATCTGTAAAACAGTGTCCTTATTTAAAAAGCCTTTTTTGACCCCTAACGAAGAAAACTTCCGTTTTTAGGAATGAATCTTCAGTTTTTCGTAGACAATTATCAAAAGATCCTTTGAGTTTCATACCATTGGCAATGTCAGTGCCAAGTTTCTTTTCTGCTGAAAAATTTCTAAATATTTGTTATTTGAAAGTTTATTACATTATAAGTAATATGAATAAGAAATGCAATAATTTGTCATTTTGTACGTATTTTTCAGTACATCCAGTAATCGGCTGTTTTTTGGTAATCCAACACCTCGTTGGTATAGTTTTAATTTATTAAACTAATAATTAAAACTTGTTTTCAATTTCTGACTTTTAGAATTCATCTACGAAAGAATTACCCTGAGCTAAAGAAGTGTTTAACATTGATCTAAGAGAAAAATATTGAGAGTATTAGGCCAATCTTGATAAAAGTGCTATTGCATAGGTGACATGTGAATCCATACACAAACAGAACATAGAGTATGCAAGGCGTTGTTTCAATACCTTCTGAATGCTGATGTCTTCCGCTAAGTACAATTGCTTACTGAGCAGAGCATCAGTCACTATTTAGGAATGCGCGGTAGCAACAATTTTAGAAATTTATGTCACTATGTCATTAAATTTCATATTTATTTTATCATCATCGCATGTTCTTCTATTGAAACTGCGTTCTTTTATGCTCTTATCAATATTTCCAAGCAAGTTTCTATTTCACCGTTTATATTTGAAAATAATGTAAATAATAAGTAATGAATTTACATAAGTTTACATGACCATAGAGGTTATAGTTTGTAAACGATCTATTCTAATTTCATTGAATAACCTATTAAATATAAAAATCAGTAAAAGAAAAAATAAACTTCCTCATTTTAGAGATTAAATAGCAGTACAAAAATAATTAAATAAAAATAAAAAGTTTCTTATCTCACAAATTAGAGACATATTACCTTTATATGTTTATTCTTTAATAATTCTATCAATGCAGAATGGGGGGAATGTATTTTCGAAAAATGATTCATATGAAAAGAAATTGTTTTTCAAGATCCTGAATCGAAACCTGACAATCAAATTCATCAAGTATCCGATGCTTATATTTTGTTTTTGGGTTTCCACATCTGAATTTCAATCTTTTATAAGTATGATAACATGTTGTCAGTTATACATATTGATTTGCCCTCTAAGAATGAATCATTATACATAATTGACATCTGCTCTGAATTGGTGGCAAATTCTTTAACTGACATTTTAGTCAATAAATGAATATAATTGTTTTCAATATGTGTACGTTTGCATGGATGTATTAAACCGGAAACGTGATATATATTATAGTTATGGCTTCTCCCTGTTTCTAATGAGCTTAGTTTTCTTAAAGTAATAATAAATTTTCATGAAACTTGTGCAGTTTGTAGATGAATTGTTTTTGGTTAAACATCTATACATTTGTTGTTTTGGCTGATTATTCACTGGGATTATACAAAATGTGTCTACATAACACTCATTTCAAACGTGAACTTTATCCTTGTTTTAACAACCCCTGACTTGAGCTCATATATAAAAAAATAAACATGAAATGATCTGTCATTTTTGCTTCTGGTTATTCTTACATTAAACCCTTCTCAGGTTAAGGATATATATTTAAAAACATTTAAATTCACTCTTTTTTTCTTTTTTATTGGTCTAATTTTGAATAAATTTATTACATTTTTAAAATTTAATTTTTAACCTCATTTAATGTTCTTGAACAAAAGCCCCTCCAAAAAATCTATCAAATTATGGTTTACTTTAGTACTGTACCAAATGATTCAATTCTACTAAGGATTAAATATAAATTCTACAGATTTATATATTTTAGTATTGCTTTTCACCACCATAATGGAATCGAGCAGAGACAAATATGTATTTGATATCATTGTATAACTAACGTAAGGATGAGATTTCTATATAGATATATTGACCTTTAATACAATTTGAATTTTTTTTTATAGAAATTAAGTCGATCTAATATTATTAAATAAACATATGATTTCATCATAAAAATTTTATTATATTTAAATCTTGAAATATTTTTATTTCTAGGTAGTCAGTCAAATACCTAAATTATTTATAGTAGAAGATATATTTTAAATCATTTCATCTTATAACTACTAAAAAATTATGCAATTTTAAAATTAAAATTGTTTTAATTTTTTAGTAGCATTTAAATTTTTATTTAGGTATGATTTTGTATTTTTCAGTGATTAATTAATTTAAACATTAATCTAGAGGTTTGAAATTTTTAAAATTTTGCATCATAATTGTATGAATTGGTGATGATTTACATTTTTATTGTATTCTTTCTTTCATGTTTTTATCATAAAACTTATAGGCAAATATGAATAACTAATTGTCCGCTTGTAATTTGAGTTAGTTAATTTTTTTGTAATTTAGAAAACCATAAATTAAAAAAAAATAGAGTTTTATTAAATATTTCTTTAAGAAAAATTTATGGTATAAAATGAAGGTTGAAAAAATACAAAACGTTAAATATGTATTGTAAGAAAGTGGTAGTATTTAAAAGTATTAAAACAACTCAAGATTGTTAACTACACACTACCTTGAAATGTTAAAAATAAAATCCATTTATTAATATTATAAAAAATTATAGTTTATAAAATCTTAAAAAACACGCTTTTATTGCAAGCTAAAAAAAAAAAAAAAAAAAAAAAAAAAAAAAAAAAAAAACCTAATGTGGTGAACAATTTGCAGTAGTTCGACTTTTTAACTTTTTGTTTTCAATGTACGAAGCTAATTTTTCTGTACTATTCGTGATTTGTTTGCATTTTTGATCTAGTTTATCCAAAATCAATCAAAAATTGTTTTTTGACATATATCAGAGTAGGAATGGGCAAATGTTTATTTTAAAAATTCTTTCTTTCACAAAATGTAATGATCTACAACTTTAAGTATATAACATTGTTTTTATTAAATAAGCCATTTCTGCGTTATAAATTCTTCTATTTTTGACAATCGATTTAACTAAACGCCTTAATCAAATTCAGCTTAAGGGGCGTCTTTAAACACACGTTAATTTTGTAAATAAATCATTTTTCGAGATTCGATATTTTGACCAAAATCTGAAAAAGTTTGGGTTTTTTTGCCCCTCAAACATTTCCCCCTTATCAAATTTAGTTTCATTTTTGATATTTTATTCTCAGGACCCACCTGGACCATATTAAAACGTGAAACCTACTACTTCACTTTTTGAAAGGCAGAACCTATTTTGGGGGTAATTTAATTAGACTAAGTGAGAAGTTTGTGCAATTATTGTATTGACATGGTCCTTGAAACGTGTACGAAAATTAATCATATTGCTGGAAATTGGTGAAAATTACGATGAAAAATTCCGTTACATACAGGTGAAGTTAACAAAAGGATATTAATGAAAATATTTTGATTGAGTTAATTTGGTAATCATTAATTAATTCGCAACTAATTGCAATTAACAGCTAACTAAAATGCTCACCCCTCAGCTCCTTGCCGTCGGGGGTGCACTTGCCCCTGTTGGCGAGGCAGTTGAAGTATCTCTTGTACAACCTCTCGTTCTCGAGGATCTCGTCCAGGTCAATGTTGTCGTACTTTGTGGTGTACTTGTCCCCAGGGCGGGCCACAGCCACAGCAGCGATAACAGCTAGCACAAGAACTACCTTCATCTCGGTCGAGTAGGATACTCTCTACGTATGTCTCTCGGTGTTTTATACTGCCTCTTCTCCCCTCTCTTCTGCCTGAAGGCCCTTGAATAACTTAAGTCTTTATATTTATAATGTAAGTCCAGCCCTTCGCAAACTGATTGAGGGTTATCATACTCAAAGGTGTGACAATAACAATAGTGTAGCTATTAATGAGGAAATATTAATCAATGTTGGTGCAAGGAACCCCATTACGTAACCTTTCCTATGATATATAAGGAAATGTGACTCAGGATTTGGCATTCATAGGAGTATTTGAAGTCTTCCTAGTTTGGTGAGGAGAAACTGCGTAAAAGGAGACTATTGCCTCTAAGGAAGAGTTTTTCTTCCTATTTTTTATATACGCTATTCCTCACAATACACTCGAGCTTAACAAAGAATTTCAACTCGTTCACCATGGTTATATGTATTCATTTTTTGAACTGATTAAGGGGTAATATTCATTAATATACCATCAAGGGAACATTTTAATTATTTCTTTGAAAAATCAGGATTGTTTGATCATATTTAATCCTTAATTACATACATTTGAGAATCGAGGGGCTAGAGAGTTGGGGCGAGGGTCTGTAAAAATGTCGTGTGTTCGAATTTCACCTGGATGGATTAAAATTTATTTCGTTGCGGACCCGTGAAATTAATTTTGACCTTCCTGCCCTAGTTGGAGTACATAAGGACGTTAAGCCCCAAAAAAAAAAAATTGTTCTTACAAGAATGACCCCTTCCGATTTTTCAGATTTCACAGCCAAGTTGAAATAACTGAATGAAAGCAAAAGTAGCATCGAACTATGTAACACTGTAACTTAAATTTTGAAAAATATGAATTTCGATATCGACAAACATGAAAGAAATCAGTTCTCTAATTAATATAACAACAATTATAAATATAAACCATTTCCAGACAAATGAATGGGTCCGCCGAAAAACGTTCTAAGACAAAATTTCCGGCGATTTCAAAGGTTTGATAATGTATTATAGTACGCCATAGCATGATATAGTGCCCCATTATGTCATTATACATGTAAATATAACAAATTAATATATAATCATAAAATCTAACCTATAAAACTAACAAAAACGTTATAGTACGTTTTTCTTTCACTAATTACTCAAAATTTTGTTTGTTTCTTAGAACATTTTTCGGCTGACACATTCAAATCTTTTAATTTCTCGTAACATGTACCTGACGAATGCATTAGAGCTTAAAATACATGAAGGGTCTGGGTTAAGCCCTTAAAAAAGAAGTACTGATTCACGATCAACGATTGTACAATAAGGCGATGTGGTCAGAAATAACACCCATCCGTCAGGTATTTCTTCAATTAAGAGTACCCACTTTGTAAAGGCTGAGTATGGCCCAGGATGGTCTACAGTAACCAATAAAGTTTGATCAGGAGCATAATCCTAAGTGGTAACAAGAGAATGAAATATTCAAAAATTACCGAACGCAATTAAAAAAAAAAATATTGTCACAAACATTGACTTTTTGTTGCTAGAACTGAAGAAGTATAAAAATGACTGACAAGAAAAAGAATTGGAAGAAGTCACCAATTAATTTTGTGTTTACAGACAATTCTGTTTCAAATAATTCAGTTGTTGACATAGAAATTTCATTTGGCTGGAGATTTATAGTTTTCTTGTGTAACGTTTTTTCCCCCTTAAAATGTGTAACTTTTTTTTCATCCTCAGAGTGCGTAATGCCTTTTAATCACCCAAAAAACATTTTGACAAGCTCTATCTCTGTTGGCACTACTGGGATCAATCATTTGACGTATGTTTACAGATTAGAAATTTTATGGGGAATAGTTTTTATATACAACATTTGTCGTTATGATTCATTAAAAAAAAAAAAAATGCAATATGCAAAAATTCGATGTACCATCTACGTACTGGATCAGTTAAAATATAATAATCTGCAGATTCCAAGTAATTAAAAATTCTTTCAAATTATTTTTTAAATTTGTAGTTTATAATTGCTTATAATTCCATCAACCCTACACCAATTCAAACCATGTTTATTGCGTAATAGGTCGTACAAAAGTGTTATCTCATTTACCAGATGTGAAAAAGAAACTGTAGTTGTAAATCAAATCAAATAAATTAATGAAACGACAGTGTTCTGTTGTAAATCATATGATTGTGTTAGGTATGACTCCAGCTGCCATTCAAGTCATATTTACTGATCATCAACTGTGATTGACTAGAACTGTCATGAACTCGTTCTCTGCCAATTATATGGTATCTCGTAGGTTGAATACTTATCGTATTTGCCTAGAAAGGATAAAATATGTAATCTAACATAATAATTATTTTTTTATGTTATATATTATAATTAAATTAATTGTCATTAGTCCCAATCTCCCATTGTCAGAGAGCTTTGTTTTTAAGTCAGTGAAAGCAAGAGTACCGCAAGGTTCAGTGTTTGCCTCAGTAATTTTAATCACATGCACACATGATACTGACATTCTAAGAACAGTAGATTTTTATCTATAAGTTATCTATCGGATTTTTTCCGATTTACCTTTCAAGTACTTGACATCACTTGTATTTATTTGGAAATAAAAAATATTTGGCAGCCATTCATTATTTCTTGATGGTGATAAAAGGCGTTAAGAACTGAGACAAATTGGATGTATGTCGAGAGAAATAGAACGATTTTCATTTACAACAGACTCAGGAATGAGGTAATTCTAGAAAACATTTTACAATAGTTCTACAAAATACTAAATACTGCTTTTCCCTTGGTAAAATATTTTCCAACCTTATTTATGTAATTAATTTATTCAAATATTGTTTACTCAAAAAATTACCTTCCCAGGTTTAACAATGCTGGGAGTGCTTTCTCTATCGCCTTTCTCACAAATTTGCTATTTTATTGAAGTTATTACTTAGTGGATCTGGACAGGGATGATAAATAACTTTAAATAGAACTAATTAAAAAAATAATTTGGTGGAGTGGAACCTTAAAATGCTCAATTCCATCTCACTATAATTATAATTTCAGTAAAAGTTTCATTTGAAATACAGATACTAAATAAAAGATGCAGTCCTTATTAAGATCAGAATGGAATTAACAAATAGATAGACATAAAAAAAATGACTTTCGCCGATCAAGTCCAGGCAACGAAGGAAAAATAGCAGAAATAATTAATGTAGAAGCCGATTTTGCACAGTTGTATGAAAAGGTGTTCTGAACAACACTAAAAGTACTGAGTGGGTGGGGATGGAGCTAAGGGTGCACAAATTTATTTTTCCCATCTCAAAGCTATTTAAATTTAATATCAAATTTAAAATCTCAAATTTTAATTATATTCCATGAAATAGCCATGCCACCACCCTCAAAACCGCGTGATGTTGTTAAATCCAATTTTTTTTTGGTACACTTTTCGCTTTAACTCTAAAACAATTTGTCCTATCCCAAATTTATTCTTTTTCATATCAAATCCAGCTAAATGTAATATCAGATTCTAATTATTGAAGTTTAATTAAAGACCGTAAAATACCCATGCTAGCTCGCTAAATATGTTTATTTTTGTAAAACATGACAGTTCTGATATGTTCAGTTTTTTCAAAAAAGTTTTGACTTCAAGAGATTTTATTTATTAAATTACTTTAATTGATACTATTACCACAATAATATCTCCTTATATTTAAATTTTAGATTTGATTTCACATTTTTAGTCATAATGATTTAGTTTTTTTAATGATAGATATATGATTAGTCATAGATTATGTATTTTCCTTTTATTACCATTTATTCCCATTTATTTTTTACCTTAGCCATAATTAAATAATTTCTTGATTCGTAGAAGTTATTTTCTCTGAACTGAACAAAAAGCAAAAAATAAAATTTAAAATTTTATGTAATTTGTAGCAAATGTATATTTTTTAGAAATTTAGCTTAATACAATTAATAAGACATCATTATAATATTTATGTTATATTTTTTTTAACTCACTCACATATATTAAGTTTTTTTATATTAAATTAAAGTTCATGATAACGATTGTTTTGTGATAAAAATTATTATGACACGTTAATAATTAGTATGACATCATTTAGACTACTGATTATATTTTATAAATGATTTTTATTGTTTTTAGATTAGATTAGATTACGTTGTGTTATGGCACTAAATTTTGTTAATTCATATATTAAATTTTAACCCAGTAAATTTAGGATTTAAAATGAAATTAATTCATAAAAAGCAGAAATGTTCAAGTTCTATTTATGTAGGACTAATTATAAAAAAAGTCTCCAGACTTTTCATGTACCTTCCAGGATGGTGGATCAAAAATTGTTGTAATGCACGTTTTGTATATACTGTTTTCCATCTTTGTTTAAAATCATATTTCTTGAAATCTGAAAAATGTATTACTTGAAAAGGATACAACATGACCCCAGTGGCAACATTATTTATGAGCCATATATTGATTTATTGACATGAAAAGCCGAAGTATTTCAGATTCTAAATCTATTTCGCTTAGTATTCTTAATATTATTTTTTTACTATTGTCACTGATTCAATGAATGTATTACTAGCAATAAAAAATGATCAGTCTCAACATGTAACAATTTTAGAAATTATTGAGCTTATTTGTCAAATTCAAGAGAAAAGCAATACGATTATTTTTATTTGGGTTCCTTCCCATTGTGGCATTTCTGGAAATGAAAGAGCTGATTATGCAGCCCAGTTAGCAAGAATTAGTGACGGTGATATTGTTAAAAACATGAACCTTACACCTAAAGAAGACTGAGAGAGGCATGTAAGATGCTCGATCCAAGCCAAGTGGGAAGAAAACTGGAAAACAAATAGGTCTAAATTGTTACAAGTAAAGACGAACTGCTCCGCTAAGTGGCAAACAAGTTGTAGGACGTCTAGAAAGGAAGAAATAATTTTGTGCCGCCTGAGAATCGGCCACTGTAAATTCTCACATGGCTACCTTCTGCGCGGTTTGGAGCCCCCTACCTGCGTCAACTGTCAGGAACCCAGGACAGTATAACACATTTTAGTAGACTGTCCACAGCTTTCATCTATAAGGGAGAGATTTAAAATTTCAAACACACTTCAGGAAATCTTACAAGATGATAACAAATCAGTAAAGTCTCTATTGGATTTCTTAAAGGCTATCAGGTTTTATGGACGAATATAGGAGATAAATAATCGAAGATGGACTGTCAATGACCCTGAAGGGTAGAGGCAATCAATCAAATAAATAAATAAATAAAATAAATATTTTTTAAAAAAATATTTTATAATATTATTAAACAATATTTCTGTTTTACATTAATAAATTAAGTTCTAAAAATTGCTTGTATTTATTTTTGATATACGCCCAAAAATGATCTACCATTTTCAATCAAAGACAAGTTAAATTTTTTTTTAAAAATGTCTTCATATTAAAAAGAAATGATCCTGAAAATTTTAGCCCGATATTAATTATTTTTATATCGACCCAGTTTTCCCTCTATATTTACTGAAATATTTGTAGATTATGAATTTCATATTAAGATTCAAATCCAAATTATTACTTAAAAAAAGGAAAAAATAAAATAGGTAATTCATATAATTTTATCTAACCACCCCTCTACAGTCAGTAAGTGGTGCTGAAATAAAGTACAAAAAATTGAAAAGTAAATGAATTTATTCTTTAACGCTAGCACTCCCCATCGCTTCATAACTAAAGAACTTAGTTTTAATTTATAATTATATAGTTTAATTTCTTTATCGATAAAAATCTTGTTTTGTAGCTGCGATTGATAATTATTTCATTGTATAACATAACATTCTCAATTTGCAGGAGACTAAGAACGATAAGTTTGATAACTGTCATTTCCAGTTCGCGTTTCTAGAACAAAGTTGTGAGGAAATATTTTTAAACACCTGCCGTTATTCATCCAAGGAGAGGAAAAATTAAATGAATCGTATTTTTAAACACGAAAAAACGAAGGGATCGATATTTTGATTAGGCAACTTTTAGTGCGTAACGAATAATTCTATCGTTTTCATCTTGATGGGTTTTAATTTCTAACCTTAAAAGTTAATGACAGTATGGCAAACCTCGTTTTAACCACTCAACATTGTACATCATATTATGAACTGTTTTATCAGATTTATTTTCGGGATCTCCAGACGTTCTCACATATCTCACAGGTATTCTGAGATTGGGTGGCTTTACCCCAGTTTCCGATATTATTACTTCCTAGGTGCACTCATATTTCAATCCTAAAAAACTACCTATAATCATGACTTCCATACTCTGCGCTCCTCCATCCACGTCCCTCAGAACCCAACCCATCAACCTGTACAATTCTGCGCATGGAACTTCATCCTTCGAAATACCCTTTATTATCCGCGCTTCCTCTTTATGGAATTCATTGCCCATCACAATTCGAAAAAGCTCCACTCTTACTTCCTTTAAACAACACCTATTTCTTTTCCTCTTGGATCTTCAATCTTCCGAGCAAATGTAAAAAATGAATATTTATGTTATATACATTACAATAGTACACAAGATTTCTCATTTATTTCGTAACTTATATTTTAATTATCAATCAAATTTTATTATTATTTATTATTATTATACATATTATTTATTATTTATTATTATTTATAGAACAGCCAGACGACTTTTCTATGTATTGTACTCATTTGTTATTCTTAGGGGACAAGTTGTCCCATAATAAAGTTAATTTTCTTCTTCTTCTACATCTAAATTATTATTATAGTAAACTTTATTATTGTTAACCTTCATAGAACAATGAAGATGATACAGTTAAAATTTGGTACGAGTAAGTCGATATCAGTCGATTTTTAAACATCACTGGGATCCAAATGCCGCATAACATATTTATAGTTTTTCTTATAACAATTTTATAGAATTAGATAAACTATATTATCATACCTAGTCTATAAAGCACCACAACTTTGTAACCTTTCTTGCATGGCGCTGGCCACCTATCGGTCAATTTTCAAACTTCACAGCGAACCAAACATTTATCACTTTTTTAGCAAGAATTTAACTGTAAATATGCAAATTTTATTGTTGCTAAACCTTCCTTAAACTATGAAGATAATGTAGTTAAGATTTGGTACAGATTGTTTCAGTAGTTTTCGTGGCTAGTATAATCGTATAGATTACATGTGGTCCTAATAAAATATATACTATTATTTTTTTTAATATTAATAATTCTAATATTAAATAAATATGCAAATAAATATTACAAGCGGAATATACATATTAAAGAATAAATAACTTCTTATAATACTTTTGTTTAGTTAGGAATTGCCCTTCAGAAACAATAAAAAACAACTACTCATTTGCCACTAATTATTCCTTTTATTTTTTCAACTACAATCGGTTGTTAACATGCATAAAAATTTTAAATGTATAAATAAAAATTCCCAAAATAAACTACAAATATTTATTTATTTCTTCAAATATAAATATGATTCATCTGTTTTATTTAGGATGAATGATTTCATGATTTTTTACTTCTTCAACGATGAGGTTGTTTCTAAGAAGCATATGTCTTCCTTAGCATCTGTTTTGGATCATACTTTTTCTCGAATTCCGCAAATTGTGGACCCTTCTTTGCAACCATGAACTTGACAATCTTGGATGCACGTTCCTTCCTTTCTGGGGGGCAGCTGGCGCACCCGTCTTTGACTTGATCGGCGATACCATCTGTAAAAACAATTACCATAACGTTTAAATAACATACATATTTACAAAACAAGGAAAAGACTACTGGAAATCATTTGTAAATATTTTCTGGTTATATGAATTTTCGTTTTTTTCAGGACGAAGATAGATGTGATGACTTTAGGCTCAACAACAATTTGAGATTCTTAAAATATTTTCACAAAAATTGAAAAAAATCATCAAATTGATAAAAATGATAAGGTAAAATGTATTCTTTTATTAAAAAATATTTTATTTTTATGTTATTTTCACCACTGAATGGTAATAAATCCTTTTCATTTTTGCAATTAATATTTATACATTTCCTTTTGTAGATATACTGAAAAAAACATAACACTTTATCAAGTTAGATTACTGAATTTGTTATGTAAAGTCGTGGAATTTAATAATGACCAAATAGCAAATAAGGTTATCATTGTAGAACAGACCAGTACACCTCCGGGGAATAGACTGAAACGTAGATGGGAGAATTAAATCAGGGCTGTTCTTGTGGTTCAAGAAAGTGTGTGTTTAAGTTTTGTTTGGGTGGTGTCTGTGATCAGGTGGTGATCCAGCCTTCTGGTTCGCAAATAATAATAATAATAATAATAATAAAAAGGCTTAGTGAACCTAAAATATTTAGGGATGCGTTTAAGGATATAAAGAAATATTTTGAAGATCCGACTATTTATCCTTCTTTGGAGTTTTAAAATGGAGCACTCTAATCTCTGAAAACACGGCTTTCACCAGACCACCCTATTAAGATCAAACTTCCCAGATCAGCTTTGACGCAATCCTCCCTCTAACTGTTAACCAAATATTAAATGCATTTTTTATTTCATTATATATATTGGGGAGACAGAATCAGTGTCGCCTTTGCAAAAATGCCGTAGAATCGATCCAGTATTTTGGCAAGGAATATCTCCAAAGGCATAACAATACCGTTATGATTAATAAATGTATAAATCACTGTTTCTATAAACCACTCAGACTTCTAACCGACAATTTACCTGTTTGTAATTATTACTAAATCCACTTTTAAATTTTAATTGCCGCACTGCCGTTATCTTAACTATGCCACTATTCCATATATTGAAATCTAATAAATTCTCCAGTGAGCTTATCCACTATTTAGCCGAGTTGCATAGAACATTAATTTCGAAAACTTAAAACAAATGTTCTATCATGTTCGCTTGCGACGTTTCGCATTATTAGGATTAAATAGGGTACTAGATCTTAAATATCACAATTATTAAATTTGTAGTAGGAGACTTGATATAATCTTCTTTATGTATTTATAGTTAACAAGTCGCGGCTTAGCCCGCTCTCATAAGTAAAGAGACTTAAACTTAACTTAACCAACAATTGAAATTTTATTTGTTTATCGATAGACCTCCTGTATTGAAGTATGCAATTGAGCATTCTTTAATGATATTTTTACGCATTGCTGTCGTTTTTAAACTGGTTAAAATCGCCCTGCTTAAAATTTGGTACGGATTGATTTAGTAGTTTTCGTGGTTAGTGATCACAAACGAAAAATAGCTTGTCCTTTTATATCTGCACTAGCATCCCCCGTCTTGGCTCTTCTACAAGTAAAGAACTTAGATAATTTATCAAGAAAAGTCTTGCTTTGAACTATGCAATTGAGATTTATTTCTTCAATATTTTCATGCATGGCAGTAATTTTTAATCTATTTAAAATTCCATAGATTTGGTGTTTGAAGATAAGGTAAACGCATAATTAGACATTCAATTTTTAACTTTTTGAGGTAGTAATCCAGATGGGCAGAGACTAAAAAGAAACTCTTGCAGATAATGTACTTCCCTACCAGTGTTTACAAATAAAGGCCTATGAATCATATATTTTCACACAACATAAAAAAAGAAAGGATAAGATTTTGATTTGGTAATACTTCCATAATAATTTAATCAGGTTGGATTTTAACTTCTCGCCTTATAAGTATATTACATTGTGGCAAACCTCTTTCTGCTACTCAATACTGTACATTTAAATTTTTATTATTGTAAATTTTATTATTGCTGACCCCTCCTAGAAATATGAAAATTATGTTTACAATTAGTACAGATGGGTTCAGTAGTAATTTCAATTTCACCGAGATCCATTTGTTGCACTTTTTATTTAAATTATTAATAATTTATTTGAAGAGAAGTCAAGTTTATTATTAATTTCAAGCTCTACGTAACACCCTAAATTTTTAATCTCTCATGTAGAATGGTGCTCGCTACCTATCGGTCAATCTTCAAACTTCACTGTTATCCATATGTTATCGCTTTTTTTAATAACAAACTAATTGAAAATAAGTAGATTTTATTACTGGCAAACCCACCTGGAACTATAAAGATGATGTGGATAAAATTTGGTACAGATTAGTTCAGTAGTTTTCGCGGTTAGTGATCACAAAAACGGATTATCATTTTATATAAGAGTATACTTGTGTCCGTATGAGTACCTTTTATATACATACATACATATATAAATAAATAAATAAATATATAAATATATATATATATATATATATATATATATATATATATATATATATATATATATATATATATATATATATATATATATATATATATAAGGCACTCATACGGGCACAACTAAAGGTTTTGGATATTTACATTTTTACCAGAATAACCAATTTCTCTGTTATTTTTAGCTGAATCAAAATATCACACAATTTTTATCTAATCGAAAACCCTTACATATCAATATAAAGCTGATTAACTGCTATATAGATATTATTAAGTCAGTAAATAAAAACCATACCTTTCAACGTCTTGCCACCGGGCGTACACGTCCCCTTCTCCATGACACAGTCGAAGTATTGCTGAAATATTTTCTCATCTCCGAGAATTTGTTCGATTTCCATGTTGTCAATCTTGACCCCATGGGTAACCGCTGCGACGAATGCCGCCAGGACGAACAGAACGAATGTCGACTTCATTGTGAATGATATTTCTTAGAATCTCGCCACGGTTATATACTCATCTTATCAATTGTCTTTAGGAGCGAAAAATTGAAATAACGTGCGAAAAAAGTAACGAACTTGGAATTATACATCTAATTTCATTGTTCTTTTGCGATGTATTATTCATAATTTCTCGAATTTTTCATAATCCTTATTTTTTACACTTAAAAGCAAATTCATAATTAATCGAATATACTTGGATGAATAAGTTGTAACAGGAAAATAATAATAGAATTTTACATTAATTTTCGTCAGGAGACATTTGGAATATTCATACGCCTGGGAATTGAAACCTACCATTTTCGATTGTTTATTAAACACAATAGAAAGTGTTTTTAAAATATTAAACCGATTTAAGTTTGCTTAAATCAAAATTTCTTTTCCGTTCCTATATCTCAGTGTAATGCCACGTCTCCTCTGTTGCTTAGTTCAGCGAATTCGATTTATTCCTTTCAGCGTGTATTATTTTTTTTCACTTATTAAATGCAATTTCTTAAATACTTTCATTTCAAGAGTATTACATACTCTTGCGATATTGATCCTCTTGGGTATTTTTACATCGTGAAATCGTTATTCTTTTCGTTTTTTGTTGTTGTTTTTTTCTAAGCTGAATAATTTCTTTAATATTCCAACCACGTAACTTAAGTGAACTCGTTGATCGTTTAATTTTTTTTTATCAGTTTTACTAATTTTTAGAAGGATCCACACCCTATCCCCAAGAAATAGCTGAACTATTTGTTATGATACTTTAATATATTATTACTCTACGTGTGGATGTAGTCATAAAGCCATTTATTATTATTATTATTGCCTTAACTTTTGGTAAATTGTAATAATTACTCAATAAACGATATTTTTTTTGTTTAATTTGAAAATTATTTTCAAATGTCACACAGTGTTGTAAAAGCATTACATCATGCAAAACATCCAAAAATCGAAATACAGATTAACATAACAGTAAACATAAGGCAATAAGAAAAAGGCATGTTGGCATTTATTGATGTTTTCAACGGTATGCAACAGTTAATATAACTTATTTCTGTTCCATCTCTGCGTGAAGAGTAAAAAAGATCGTTAAAAATCGGTTTTTAGTAAGAACGGGAAAACCAATCTCTTCGATTGGAAACTAGTGCAGTGTTCTCCAACAGGTTGTAAGCGGACGATGACTTAGGGTTCCGTGAGTGGTTATCAAAAAATGTTTGGTCAGCAATTTGAAAAAATTATAGTAACGTAAAAATAAATCGCAACATGCAACAATGATTTGTTTTGTATTATCTCTATCTATGCAACCGTCCAGTTCATATTATTTTGCGTAGAGCTAGTATAACAGCCATGCAATAATAAACCTGAATGGGACTCTATAGAGAGAAAATAGTTTTAGAAGTTTTTAAGTACATTTAATCAGACACACAGTTTTGCGCATGCGCCAACTATGAAAGTAATAGTTGATAGCGTACTCTGATTATTATCCTTTTTGTTAAGTTTTTATCAGTTTTCCTTCAATGAAAGTTTACAATAATAGTAATTAATATCTGTATAGAATCGTAAATTAACATGTGCTCTATGTGCAAGTAGAAGAGTGGGGAGCGGATTAGTGATATAAGAGCCACCTTGACATTAGCCAGTGGCCATCTGCCTTCTGTACGGAGAGGAAAGGTATTTGCCCTTAAACAGCATACTCTTCAATCTTTTATTTTATTTTATTTTTGTTAAGATTATTTTTCTTTATATGTTTTCTTTTCTTTATTTATTCTTATTTTCCCCTACTCCTCATTGATATTCGATGAGATATTTCCACATGGTGATATCGTCTAAAACTGACAAATCTAAAAGAAGCCTTTCTCCTGAAACTGTAGGTTTCAGCCCTGCTAAACAGCGTCCCCGTCGATTAAAGGTTAAAACTCCTCAAAACTCATAACCAATCAACGAAGCAATGCCTGGGACTTCAACTCAAGGAGTAAACGAAGAATCACCCTTATTTACAGCTAATCCTTTCCAGGTGCTTAGTAACACACGTATTGAAAATATGGAATCGACATCTGTTTCACAGCCTCCTAAACCTCCACCTTTTTCATTCGTAATATAAAAAATGTCGGCCTAATATGTTACCAATTAAACAAGATCGTCGGCTTAGGAAAATATTCATACGTCAGCTGCACAAATGATACAAAAATCACGCCAGATTCTTCCAATACGTACCGTCACATTGTCAAATATCTGACGGACACCAAAGCTGATTTCCATACATATTAGCTGAAGGAAGAAAGATCCCTTTGGGTGGTCGTAAGAAATTTTCACCCAACAACGCCAGCTGAAACAATTAGAGCAGAATTGATGTCTGTGGGATTCAAAGTGCGGCAAGTTCTGAATGAACAAAAAAGATATCAGGTGACACTCAGGAGCAAACGGCAAAAGCTCATTACCACTTTTCTTCTTTGATTTAGAACCTACTCCTGTGGTTGAAAAAATCTATGATGTCACTTTTTTTATAAAAAAGTAAAAATAGAGAAACCATATCCTTAACGAGATATTGTGCAATGCTATAACTGCTAAGCGTACGGCCACACAAAAGATTTGATCCGATAAAAAGTATTATTTTTAAACATGAAACATGGCCAGTGACAGAACAAATTTGTTTACTAAAATACAAACTTAATTCCTACCTCCAACATACTTCCTTATCATCCGCTCCTATGCCAGTGATAAAGCTTTAAAAGTTGATCATAACTATACCTATTCTCCCCTTCACCCGATCTGCCGGTGTTCCTCAAGGAAATATCCTCTACATGGTGTTTACAGCTAGCAACATCCTCAACATGTATGCTGATGACACTTGTGTGTTATCAGTGAACAATGTCCCTTCATTGCCACCCATACACTCCAATCTCATATAATAAACTCTCAAGAATGGTTTCAAAAATGGAGAATCAAAATAAATCCAAACTAATTCCATTAAATAACCTTTACCCTTCGTCTTAAACCTATGACTTCCTGTTCTACAGTATCCTTTAATGATATTCTACTAATCCCTGTTGAACAGATCTGCTACCTGGGACTCCATCTGGACAATTGTCTTACTTGGAATCTACAACACTAAACTACAAGACTAAAACGACAAGAAACTGCCTGTCGTTTTCGACTACTTCAACATTTACTTGACAAACGTTCAAACCTTAAAATTAATTACAAGAGACTCCTTTACATGATAGTAATTAGACCAATTTAGCCAAACGGAGTTGAGGGGGTTAGACCAATTTAGTAGGGGCTTCACTAAACCATCCAATTCATCTCGTATCCAATCCTTACAATCCAATACCCTTAGAAAAATCCTGAATGCTCCTTACTTCGTCACAAACAAACTTATCTACATAGATCTTAATATACCTTAATGTTACTAATTTAGCCCAAACCAGATATGTATATTTTCACAGCAAACTCCACAACCATTCAAATCCATTAGTATCACAACTTGCCTCCCATTCCATTCCAGATAACCCTCCGAGGCGCCTGAAAAGAAGATAGCCTCGGGATCTTCTAATATAGTATTTCATTATATAGAACCTTTATAAGTGAGATCAATGGGTAGCTGCTTTAAAAGCCACTGACGTTTCATTTTTAGTATTAAATATACATTTGTTCGATGTATTATGTTTTTATATTGTATACAGTTTTATATGTATAATATTTAATATACTATAATTATTAATTATTGATATACTATAATGATTATATAATAATAATATAAATAATACTATATAAAAAAAAAATTACAAATTTGCATTTATTCGAAAGATCGACTTTTACAAAGTGTCAAATGATGAACAACACTAGTTTCTTGTTGGCTAGTAGATTTATTTTGTTTTTTCTGTTTTTTATTTGTATTTATTTTTCTTGTGAAATTTCATTTATTTTTTTTATAAGTGTTATATTTTGTTATCTTATTACTCTATGTTTAAATAACTAATTAACCTAAATTTTATACTTCTATAATCATACATGTAGTGTGCCTAAAAGGCATGTAGAATATAAATATATAAATAAACGATTTATAAATATATATACTATAATATACTTTATTATAATAATACATCTAACTGTTATGATATATGTATATATATGTATACATATATCATAAACACTTAGATGTATAATTATAGTAAAGTCAATAAAGTTAACGAGTCTTTTGTAGTTTATATATATATATATATAAACTACAAAAGTCTCGTTAACTTAACTGTAATAATACACATGTAATAACGGTACTCAACTACGGAGTTGTGCTTTGGGACTTCACCAAACATTTCAATCCTACTTTTACCGCATCTTCACAATCCAAAATCCTCAAAGCTCCTTATTATTTCAGAAATAAACTTATCCATATAGATCTTTATGTCCCATTTGTTGCTGATTCAGCCCATACCAGATACCCTTTTTTTCATAATTAATAACAGACCCATTCAAACCCACTAGTATCTCTCTAAACTTGCTTTTCATTCGATTTCAGTTAACCCTTTGAGCTGTCAGAGAAGGAGATGGTTAAGATGATTTTTAGAGTAGAACTTTCATCAATGTGCATCTAACGAGCCATTTTTTTTAAAGGTTATTTACGGGCCGAAGTAATTATTTTCCACGCGTTCACTTGTATAGAATGTAAACAGTTGTACATATCGATAAATGATTAAAAAAAAATATATTTATATTTATTGTTAAAATCAACATTCAACAAGTGGTGGTGATAAGGCTAACAAATATTTTTATTGTAAAAATTACATTAATATAACAAAAAAATACACATAGTAATCATTAAAAATACTATATCTGATTGTTATTAATTAGAATATCGTCCAATGTTTTTAACAACTTTTTTAACAAATCGCGTGGTTCCTACGATGCGAATTGCTTTCTTAGTGTCTGCTTTGGGTCATACTTTTTTTCAATCTCTTGGAATTGGGGTCCCCTCATTTGAATCATGAAGTTGACAAGCTTTGAAGCGGCGTCCAATCTTTTTTTTGTGCAGCCTGCGCAGCCTACTTTAACGTGCTCAACGATACCCTCTGTAAAAATAACAATGATTAAATAATGCTTAGTTAAATAAATAAAAATACAAAGAACCCAAAATAACATGTTAAATATGAAATCTTCCGGTTTGGTAAAATGATTGTATTAAATTTGCTGTTTTTTTTCTACACTGTTCCGCTGAAAATTCCAATATTTTGTAAGATTAACAGAAACAAATGTTGAATTGTTAACTGTATCTAATTTAATATATTTTTTTAATTTTCCATTATAATTAGTTATTTGATATTAATAACGGTTTGTAACTAATAATTAATATACTATTACAAATGAACAAATAAATAATTATTAAATTATAAAATCTAACGACTTTACCATTTCAATTAAATAGTACTATTACCTGCACTATCCTTATCCTTCTTTGGCATTTATATTACAAATATACAATATACACACTCACTTATATATGTTGTATATTTGTAGTTTGCAACATAATTGCCGAAGAAGGATAAGAATAGTTCAGGTAATAGCATTGACAAAACAGGTTACAATAAAATTATATAAGTTATTAATTTTTTTTTTTAATTGTAGGGCACGATTATGAGAACAATATAGTCTCGAAACGTCACCAAAATAGTTGTTTTTATTTATTGACTGAACCTCAAGAACCTAATTTAACATATAATAGTAACTGTCAAGAAATTTATATATATACACTCAACAGCAAAAAAAATAGCCGGACTCTCAGATCTGATCTCATAATTTTGTTAAATACATTGTGAAACGGCACATGAAAAAATGCTTTTTGATAAATACACACCTTCCTGTCATGAAGGAATGATGAATAGATTTGTAAAAAGGTCCTATAACTGAAATTTCATTCATTCGTTAAGACCTGGTAATTTATTTTGTTATTCATATTGAGCATTAATAAAAATCTTACAATTCGATAAAAATATTTGTTTCTTAGTTTTAGAGGGTGATGTTAGGAACAAAGAAGGGGTGCATTTACGAATTGTTTTCACCGCTTTAAGGAATCAGAAACTCGTAAATAATTGTTATACGAATTGCATAAGTTTTCAAATTTTAAATTTTTTTTCTGATGTCATATCTATGACTGAATTTCAAACCTTTTAATTCCTCTCCTCCAGGGGTGCACTTCCCCTTATCCATTACGCAGTTGAAGTACTGCTGAAAGAGTTTCTCGTCCGTGAGGATTTGTTCGACGTTCATGTTGTCAATCTTGCCATCTTCTTTAGAAGCTGCAGCAAAGGCGGCAAAAACTAGAATAATCAGCGTCGATTTCATTGTGACTGAGGCTTTTAGAGTTTTAGCAATTGTTTTATACTCAATATAATCTTTTCCATAAACAAAAGCAAAAACGATATTGCCAACGTCAAAATTAAAAAAGAAATAGTACATTGGAGATTGGAATGTACATCTCATTTCATTGTTTGCTTGGAAATTATCATAGGAATAGTTTCCTCAACACTCTGCTCATAGAAAGAAAAACGAATAATTATATTTATCATTCACATAGAAATTAACATCGAGAATAATATAAAATATATTTCATGATTTGACAAACGCTATTTCTAAGAAAGAATTATGATGATCAATTTTTATTATTGAATCGACTTTTTTGAAAAATTCCTATTGGCTAATAACTTAAATAAAGGATATTAATTAAAAGGTTAATGACATATAAGCACTTGGCTGGCAGTTAAAACTGCTTATAGAATTTATTAAAAATATAAGATTTCATTGTTTGATTTGAATTCGTAAATTTTATTTAATTTTTAGATTTTAACAAGATGTATACAAATAAAAAAAAAAAAAATTATTAAACTGCTATTTTCCATCTTCCAGTTAGTTGCTTGACACCATGCAGGTACACTCTTTGGAATAGCTATCGAAAATTGTCTAGCCATTGTTTTGAATTAATGAAATATATATGTATATATATTTTTTCCTTGAAAATGGGACATGGTTCCCAATAAAGTTCTGAGTTTATGAATCGTCCATCAGGAACCAATTCATTCATCATCAACGATTACTTCTCCGTAGTTCCAGAAAACTCTCTTCTTCTTATCTAAAAGGACATGACCTAACAAAGATTTTTTTTAAAAACAAAATCCTCACAGTTCGTTCCTTTGCTTCTGCAGTTGTTTTTTTTTTTTCATGAAATCAGTGGAGTTAATGGGTGTACATATGAACTGCTATAACCCATTTTTGTTTCCAGCAGATTTATCTTTTCCTTTTTATGGCAAGTGTGCAATGTAACGTTTGAAAGCTACATACCGTTTGGTAACAATATAGTTAGTGCAAGCGCAAACACTGAACCCTAAAACCTCTGATTTTCATTTGTTTTTTTCTCTATCATTTCATTACTTACACTTGTTATAAATACACAATAAAGTTAAATTTCCTGGCATTATATGTAGTACCTGGTCACAATAACTCCTCCATAAATATAAAAAAAAAATAATGAAATAAAAATCAATACAAAAATTTAGCAAATTTCTTAGACATCTTTTTTTCAGACTTCTGAAAATATATCCGAGTGTCAGTCGTGTCCACGTCATTAATGAGTTATTAGGTCCAAGGAGTCTTTGATGAAAAAGTTTAAAAAGGTTATGTAGTTGTTCCTTTACTGTGGGTATGAACAAATTTAAGTGAGGTGTGTGGTTTCTGATGTACCATTAACCTAAGATTTCGAGATTGGTCTACACATTTCTGATTGAAATATTTTTTCAGTTTGCATATTTTCGTATGCATATGAAATATTTTTCACTTGCATATGCATATTTTCGCAATTCCTTATATCTGTGTGATATAAGTACGTATGTCCATCTGACGTTGTCGGAGTAAAAATGCCCAGGGATGAAAACAATAATTTTAGTTTCTTATTTAAGCTAAGACACTTTGGTTTTTCTTGTTGGCCCCGGAAATTCTGATTAAAAAGGAAAAACGGTGCAGAATAATAAATTGGTGTACATTTCTGGATCACTTTAATAATCTGGAAAGTAAAATACTAACTTAATTATCCTAATATAATTATATTTTTCGGTTTTTGAATGGAACAGTATTGTCATAAATACAATTCATAATTATTATAAAGTATATATTTATTTACGTATTTCGAAACTATTTTCTACCGAAAATCGACCAATAATGCAATTTTCAACATATTTTCTATGCTTTTTATTCTAATAATGCGTTTTTTTGTGTGTGTGTTTTGTAAATACATATTTTTCATACATTGTGATTATCGTAATGTCTTATTTGCCCTAATACTTGATTTGGATGCCGAATGGAAACACCATGTTTTTTCGGTCTTACAATAACATTTCTCAATGAAATCGACAAATCATCATTAATTTGATCAGACTATTCGAAAGCTGGTTAAATTAGCAAGTTTTTGTAATATTTATGGTTTTGTGGGTTGTTTTTTTCTGTAAAAGTATTAAAAGAAACTGTGCCTTTCGTAAATAAGTTGAAGATCAATTTGTTCTTTAGGTTTCAAGTTTGTTAAATACAGTGTTAAATGTGCTTTGGTCTTATAGGAAATTTAATGCTGATTTAAAAATTGTGTATTGTTTTTTTATTTTTTTAAATATTTGGACAAAATGGAGATATTATAAATTTTACGGCAAAAAAACGTGGTTTCTTCAAAAAAATTTTTGAATTATCATATATCAGCAACGGATTAGAATAGAAATATGCGGTCAGCGCCATTTTTTTTTCATTTATGGTCTAGTTTCACCCATTTTCTTATTTATTTTTACACTAAGAGCGAAACAACCTATTTATAAATAAATATATATGTATATATGAAATTCTATTATAAATATTTCATTTAATTTACAATGATATTCCTGTTTATTCTATCGAATTATGTAATATAAGCGACGACATCGAACCATTATCATCGAAGAGGTTTTTTGCCTATTGCTTATATGTAAATATTTATGCAAATGTGAATATTATTATATTTATTTTTCACTAATGTAGGAAAGTGTTCCATTCCAAGTTATCAACATAATTATTAGAATGGGTTTAGTATTTTATATACGAATATTTTTCCATTTCCACTTTCCTTATGTGACAATTTTTCCTTGTACATATTGTTTGAATAGATTTTTATTGCCCTAAGTTAAGGCTGATTGTAATAATAATTTAATAAAATACTTTTATCTAGAAAAACATTGCGAAAGTTTATCATAAGTTTGATATTCTCTAATTTTCCACTTCCCAAGCGTGAGAAAGTGTTTTCTATTTAGATATATAAACTTATTTTGGGCGGATGCAGGGGTTTGTTGAATATATAGTTTTATGTTGTATTTTTATAATATAGAGAAAACGATATATTGTAAAGTATGTATCGATAATTCGAAGGAAAAAAATATCCGGACATCGAAAGTACCCGTAGAATAGTATAATACAAATTCCAAGGTATTAGTATGAGAGAAATTGTCAGTATTGTCTGAATGTGTAATGTCTAAAATTCTTTGTTTATGAATAATTGTTGTTGTTTTCTTATTCTAATGATTAATTTTTCTTCCCTATATTATCTCTATTGTCTTCTTATATTTTTTACCAACTCCAATAAGATATTGTTAAATATTCATGATAGATCTGAATATGAATTGATTCAGTTTTTGTTATTTTATTCTTAGATTGAAGACAAAAAAAAAGGTTGTTGGATAGCTTAAAGAATGTTTTTATTGAATAGAATTACACTAAATGTAATGCTTGTTATTTATCAGCAATAAGATTTTAACCAAATAACTACAAGATCTAACTTTCTTATTAATTGCAATACAAATAGCGTGAATAAACATAATTTATAATAAAACAAAATTAAATGACTTAGTCGATTGTGATTACATAACTCCATATATATACTTTTTTTTTTTTTTAATAGAGTAGTTCCTATGATGCATATTGTTTTCTTAACGTTTGTTTCGGATCATACTTCTTCTCAAATTCCTGGTATTGAGGTCCCTTATTTTTAATCATGAAGTTGACAAGGTTTGAAGCCGCTTCCAATCTTTGTTTTGTGCAGCCTGCGCAACCTCCTTTTACGTTCTCAACTATGCCCTCTGTAAAAATAATAATAATATTTAATAAGGTAACACATACGCATACAGATTTAAAAGTAAAATGATTTGTTAAACAATATTTATATTTTTTTTTCTTGATATTTCTAGTAATAATAACAATAATAATAATTAATGAAGGCTTAGTAAACCCGAAGGTTCGATGTCGACACTACCAACCGTCGACCACAAACCTTTCTCAAACCCATTCCCCCAGGTTGGCTCTGATGCAATCCTCCCATCAACGTCTTGTTCTACCCCTCGGTCATTTACACGACGGCTCAAAACTGGTTACTTTTTTCGGAATTCGGTCATTACTAAGCCCAACGACTTTACATGCCCATTTTAACTATAACATAACAAACATAATCAAGAGCATACATCATTTTCTGAAGTTACATCATGTACCTGAAAAACCACCACCACCACAAGAACTAAAAGAGTGTGAAGTAATAAAGGTACGGTTTCGGTTGGGGGAGGAGGAAGGGATAATAATGACACACGGATCGAAACGGATATGATTTTTGGGATTTAATTAACACAAAATAATGCACATCGACGTGATATATGTTTCAACATCGTCTTCTATCGTCCTTTTAAATGCTAGCTATTTTTCCAAAAAATTTACATTTAGTCTTCAAATTCTTCAAAAATGCGCTTAATTTTGAAATAATCGATCGCACATGACTTTTTTGTATTAATATACAGAAACACCTCATTTGCATCATATTATATTAAAGAAATATCACCATCAAATGAGGCTTTACTGCCATCTCATTTAACTGTACACTTTGGATTTAAGGTCGAAAATTCAATTATTTAATATGAACTCTTCCACTTTCATGCAATAAAATAATTTTTGGCCACCAAAATGGAATTTTTGCCCACTGTGCGTCGCGCTACTATTACCTGAACTATATTTACCGGATGTAACTTGCGCAGTTTGGCATTGAAGTTCTCCGGTTACCTTCATCCTTTTTTGGGCCAAATATTCTACACACTTTATTTTCGAAAACGATAAGGCGCTGCTCCTCCCTTAATGTAAGCGGCCTTCGTAGAGAACTGTTGGTAGTATAATAGTTTTGTATATCCTAATTTTTAAATTTCTCGAGAGTAAGCGCGAACTTAGTAGTTTTGCGACTTAGAAATAACAAGCATTACCGGCCTTTAACCTAGCCCTTATTTACTTCTGAATTTCATTTCTTCTTGATATAATAGGCCCCAGATATTTGAATTGCTCTACGTGTTCAAACTTTATCCCGAAAATATCTACATCACTAAATTGTACACCGTTTCTACTACTAACCATACATTTTGTTTTATCGGTATCTATTACTAAACCATTTTCGTTATCGGTTTTCATAAGTGTAGTAGCGTTTAATTTTATAGTTTCTACGTTTCCACCCAAAAGTACCAAATCATCGGCATAACCAAGAACCGGACATTTACCACCCATCAGGGAGAAAATAAGAGCTTCCTCTTGAATTTCGCATTTCCTTGATAAAACAGCCCCTAGACATTTGAATGTAAATGTGTTGAACAACGTGTTCAAACTTTATCTCGGAAATATCTACATCACCGAATTAAACACCTTTTCTACTACTAACAATATATTTCGTTTTATCGGCATTAATTACTGGACATGATATTCCTAAAATAAAATATTTTTTTTATTTTTTGTTTTTTAGTTATATAATTAATTGACAAACGCATGTAAAACAAATACTACTAAAGCATTATTATGGAATTTGTTAAAAACACTCAACGTTATACCGACTTCGCAGAGCCTCAGACTACACTTCAATAGCACTACAAGATAGACCATATGCTACTGTCGGATTCCTGGATGGAGCTGAAGGGTCCCAATTGACTCCTTTTTCTTTATTATAACTTATTATTTTATTGAGTGTTACAGCTCTAGTTGGGCCTAGGGCCTCCCAAAGAATTGACAGTAATCCCTTACATGATGCCTTATTTTTCCAACCTCTCACTTCCAGTAGTCCTAGGTCGTACTCAACGCAACCCAGCCACCACAGCCTTAGTATCCGTCTCAATATCTTTCATGTCTTTTGGCAGTTTCTATTCCGTCATCCTTTCCCCTCTTTGATTAAAGAAACAATATCTAACCATAACAAGTCGTGAATTAGTGCCTATTACAAAAGGTACCGCTAATACCCATTTTTAGGGAAAATCATACTTCATCTGCTATCGGATTAATCATTAAAAATACATCATCAGGCTTCCTTAACTTACAAGAGAATACATTTTTTGTTTTTTAATATCGCGGGTTTTATGTTAAGTATTTGAGAAATCTGACCTTTCTGTACATAAACACATAGCACATCTAAACAGTTATTTTCATCCAAGGTACGTTTTCAATTTTTTCACGTGTCATAACTATAAATAAATTTCTAACCTTTTAGCTCCTCTCCTCCAGTTGTGCACTTCCCCTTGTCCATGACGCAGTTGAAGTACTGCTGAAAGAGTTTCTCGTCGGAGAGGATTTGTTCCACAGTCATATCGTCTATCTTCCCATCTTCTTTAGAAGCTGCAGCGAAGGCGGCTAGGGCTAAGATAACTAGTGTCAATTTCATCGTGACTGATCCTCATGACAAGTCGGCACCTATTTTATACTCAATATAACGTTTTCCCTCAAGAAGGAAAAGCTTCATTGTTAACGATAATATTTGAAAAAAGAAAAAAAAAAAAGAAATAATCGACAGTGTAAAATGCCCATCTCATTCCATTGTTTGTTTGGGGATTATCATTCATAATGAATTTTAATTAATGATGTTTTCCAAAAAAAAAAAAAAAAAAAAATGAAAAAATAAATATGGAAGATATAATGTTTCGATGCCTGAACAAATTGTTTATATGAATTGCTTGAATAATTTTGAAAAATATTTCAAATCACATAAGAAATAATGACGAATAAAGTGACTTATTTGACAAACTTTAGTTGATTATTTATATGCAAAAAAGCATTGGCTAATCGCCAATAATAGGGAATAAAAATATTTTTATTATAAAATATAGTTGTTTGTTTGTAACTTCCTTATGTACTACAGTACTAGGCCAGGCAGGCCGGTGTGTTAAAATATTAATGATACTTTCGTATAGTATACGCTTCACTATATAATTTAAGAGAGTAATATGATTTTTTAATAAAAAATAATTTCTGCCTAACTACATCGGATTGATACATACATTAATACTTATAAATCTAATTAAAAATAACATTACTATAACAACTAATAATATTCATAATACCAGAATAAATATGAGATAATTCAACATAAACTAATTAACTTATAATTTTTATTTCGCTCACGATTTCTTTTTATCTCATATTTTCTTCCTTTTTTTCAATATTTCTTTTTTAATAATTTTTGATTATCTTTAAAATAACTCAAGCCCAATATTTACATATTAAAAAATAAACAAACAAAAAGGGTCAGGATGGTCGAACGGGGCAATAGGTTTTCTAAGTTAAGCAAAGTAGTGGGTAGTCAGTGCATTTGGGTGATAGATGACCGTCTGAAAAGGCCTTTCGGAGGCAACTTACACCGACCGGGTGTTCCCACACCCGTGATGACCCACCCTACGTATCTTATTCGGGTATCGCGATACCTGTATTATATAGTCTATAGTGTGTTATATACACTGTTTTTCATATCTGCCAGGATCTGACGATTTTTTGAGGCCGAAGGACATCTCTGGCCACTCTCCTTCCACAATTAAAATTGGTTTTCGTCCTCAAGGGTGCTGTTTTAAGATGGCGGAATCATATTAGTTTTTCGTCCTTAAGAGTAATATGTTGAAATATTTAACGGCTTTTAAGTTAATCGGAGGATAACTTCCACCATTGATGTCCTTATAAGGATACTGTTTTAAAATATTTTTAATATTTAACGATTTTAAGTTATCCAAAGGATAACTTCCGCCATTGTTGTCCCTATATGGTTACTGCTTTGACATATTTCACGATTTTAAGATTGTAAGATGGCGGAAGGATATTCGGTCGTTGTTAACGCATTCTAAGGGAGGTTGGAGATAGTTTTTCAACGCTATATATAATAGCGTATCTCAATAGCTATATATAACGATATATCGTGGGGTAGTCTTCTATTGTTCCAGTAACGGTCAGTCTCGTGGAAAGACAGATATGTCCCAAATGTCCAATGTCCTAAAGAAGCCGGTCTAATGAGCCTGAAAAACCGAATTCCGCGGATCTTGACCGATTTATCCCTGTCCTTGAACCCGAGTGTTTAAACGCATGTCAGTGGAAAGGTCACTAGCGAATTGGTCCAAAATGCTGTGCCATAGATGCAGTGGTTCACAGTACCTTGAGGTGGATTATACCTCCAGGCTGCTTCAGCTCGAGCATGCTATGAAGGAAACCACTCTTTGTGCAAAATTAGTGCAGAATATTGTGTGTTTTTATGTTTAGATAGTAGATGCCTGAAGAGGTGATACTTGAAAGTAGATATTTGAATGGTTAATGGTGAAAAGGATGGTCTATTGAGGAGAAGATCAGATTAGGAAAGATCTGTCGAAAGCAGGTATTTAAAAATCAGATGGACGTATATGTATAATAGTATTATATAGATTATAAGTATAATTTTATGTTGAATTCGCGCTATATATATATACTAGAATTCCTGTTTTGTTTTTTTGTTTATTTATTTATATATTTGTTTATTTTGTTTATTTATTACTGTTGGTCTTGCTACCTTTTTTTTTAAATTATACTAAAACTAAAGACATAAATTTCTTTAGTAAGTGACTCATACAATTGCCAAATCATGTATGCTTATATGTAGCTAAAATTAAAAATGTTGTTAGTTTTACAAACATATTTTTATCTAATTTATTATGAAGAAGCATTTTTTCAAGAATTAACTTTGTATTAGGGCTAGTAATTATGTACAGGTCTTGCTATGCTTGCACCACATTGCACGTGGTGGGAAGAGGTGTGTGGCTTTTTAAATTATTTGACATCGCGAATGCTCACAATTTTTATTTTTATTTTTAAGATTGGTTGCATTTTCAACATAGATACGATGAGTTCCGTATTTGATTATTATTTTTAAAAACACGTTGTCAATTACATTGTTTTTCCTGTTTGTTTAAACCTTAATTTCTCTGGTAATTTAGATTTCAAAATTATCCGCTTGATCCTATAAGTATTTCCTTATTCATCAAAATATTACAGAATTATGTTAGTAAGTAATATATAAGAAAAGAAATTATATAACTTGTATTTATTTTGTTGATTTTTTTCTCGTTTTGTCAGTTTAATAACTTCATATTTAACTTTTTTTTCTGATATCCCACCAATCTCTATTGAACAGATCGTCCGGAGTTGAGCTTTGGGGCTCCACTAAACCATCCAATTCATCCCGTATCCAATCCTTACTATCCAAAATCCTTCGAAATATCCTCAATGCTCCTTACTTTATCACCAATAAACCTATCCATAAAGATCTCAATGTTCCATATGTTACTGATTTAGCCCAGACCATATACCTATCCTTCCATAGTAAGCTCCATAACCACTCCAAACCACTAGTCTCCCAACTTGCTTCCCACTCCATTCACGATAATCCTCCGAGGCGTCTGAAAAGAAGATCGCCTAGAGACCTTTTAGTGTAGATTTTATTGAAGTGCTTCTAGTGAGTAGTTTTTCACAAGTTATTTACATGCCATGGTATTCATTGTCAACACATTTACTTAATGTATATGTTTTTGTACAGTTGTAAATATCAATAAATGAAAAAAAAAATTACATAGAAGTAAGGAAATCAAATTAAAAGGATTAGCAAACCCGAAGGTTCTATACCGACATCACCAATCCCTGATCTCATACCTTTATCCTACCCCATCAAAACTAAAACACAAAAGATCGGTTTTAACACAATTCTACGAGTATTTCTAGGACTTCTTTTACTGGAAACCTGTCCCGTAAATTTCATTTATAGTTTAAGAAAATAAAAATCAATGTAGTTTAATAAATCATCCAGTGTATTCCCTTTTTTTTAGATTAAGTTAAAATATAAATAAAAAAAAACACACAAAAAAAAAACAGGAATTTTAGTTCATTATGACCGTATCAACTTTTCTTGGATCTCAAAATTTTGGAAGTTTATACAAAATATCGGAAGATTTCGTGAGATCATAAAACCAATGAACCTTCTCTTCCATGTGGGATTGATGACGCAAAGTCTGACATTGGACATTTTTCGGCAAGTCATAAATTTGTTCCTTGAACATTGGTACTTCTTTTATTTTATTTTTTTATTTTTTTCAGGAATATTCTGCGTGGACAACTTAATTATTGATAATAAAGTTTGGAAAATCACCAGTTCTTTTATTTTTGAAAATTGTATGAATTTGTAATTTTAATTGAAGCTAATGCTAATAGGTGTAAACTAAGAAATGAAAAAAATAAAAAAAGTAAACGTTCAATAGTAATAAGTATGTTTTCACTAATTTATGTTCACATTTTCAGTATGAATAAAGGCCAATTTAATTTCTCGCTAATTATTTAGTTGTATAGAAATCGTATGTATTTAACACACACGTTTCGAGGCAGAGGAATTACGTATGTACCAAAAATTATTTCTACTATCGACCTCTTAGTGACATGAGAGGCTTACTAGATTTAAATATGTACATTAGAGTTAATAACACAAATAATCAGAAAGAGTATCCCCTGGAAATATAGTTATATCCCGACAGACTGGGATTTATATCGGGATCAAATAGATTATTAACTAGGTATGGGCCCGAACGCTTTCTTTAATAGAAGACAGAGACCAGGAAGTAATATTCTCGACAACAAACTAATAAAGTCCGCAGCTGACACAGCGATTCCTAAGTTTACCTCAGAACCAAGTTGTGTACGGTCTTCTACAGATCATACTCTACAGTTCATAAAACAGCGCAGCATCTTTAAAAACAAATCATGTCGAAAAAAAATATAATAGCTTAAATAAAATCTTGAATTCCTAACGGTACAGATCTGTAATCTGTTGGGAATACGGAAAACGAGTATATAGGGAAAAACAAACAAAGAATTACTAAAGGCTATTATAATATTTTCTAAAAAAAAAAAAGAACAGGAACTTGTATTGTTTTCTTTGCTGCCACACAAAGCAAAAATATTTGGGAAAAGTATATATTATAGAAATTTTACTGGGATGAGGTAATTCCACAAGAACAGACATGCTTTCAGTCACAAGTATTTACTGAGCGTCTTTTAGTACATCAGTGAAGTCACTCAAAATTTTAATCGGAACAAGTCCACAGTATTTATATCGATAGATTGTTCAAAGGCATTTAATGCTGCTTCGCACAGCATAGTCTGCCAACAATTATTTCACAATGAATGAATTCTCGATTTGGTCAAGTCGTTTCTTAGCCAACGATAAATAGTGGAAAATGATTGAGAATCCTCTTCAAAAGAATTACCTCTTACTTTTAGAGTCCATCAAGGAGCCGTTTTTTCCCCGATCAGTTTATTTAATGTAACGGCAAAAATTAGTGAGCTAAATACCACGATGTCAGTATAACCGCTTTTGGTCATGACTTGGCGATCACAAATAGTTAACATATCGCCACAAGGGCTATAAGTCAAACCGAATTAGCATGAGAAAATACTGTGGACGAATTAAGAAAATTCATTATTGACGTGAATATGGAAAGAAGAACATCTGTTCAGTTTTATTAAATTATATTATCTGTTTGACTTATAAAAACCATTTCAAATAAATTATTATATTTTGGCACTCTCTTTACAGTCTTGTCTTCTTCGGCACGTTCCGAAATGAAATTAAAAACTGTAAGGCCAAAATCGTACAAGCTCTATCACCAATTACCATCAAAGAGTTTTCCAATATGTTTCATGCTCTTAATTTAAGAATTACACTAGAGTGCAAAAAAACCGGCGCACTTTAATTTTCATTAAAAAAATATTAACCAAAGGAATAATGTTGTGATTGAACCAGCACACATATAGCTCAGAGCATAAGTGATAACATTACAATAATCCTTTGCAGTAATCCTCTCTAGGAATAACAAAGAAGGGCCCAAGTTTGCAGATCAACATATTCCCAGTTAGTCTTCATTTCTCTAGAAGGGTGCAACGGACATCCGTGTGTAATTTTCATAATTTTTTTTATTTTCTTTGACCCACGCTAATCCAATTCTACCTAATATGGTGTTGGATGCCACGGTAGTCACTCAAATCGTAGCGTTAATTGAGGACAGAAGAAGTCAGTGATACGCGACCAATACTCTTGGGGTACCGGAAACGAGGGTTCGGCGGGCAATCCAGAGTTACCGGGAGGCAAGCAGCTACTCGAGGAGGTCGGGATCAGGTCGGCCAAGAGTAACAAACCAAGCGTATAATCGATTTATTAAAATGGAGACTCTAAGGAACCGCTTCCAGACATCTGTAATGACTTGCCACCGGCTTCGTGTTGCTCCAGGTGTGGATGTCTCCGTGCATACAATAAGTTGACACTTGGCTGAAATGAATCTACACTCTAATACTCCTGATTCCGGCCCTCTCCTCACTGCAGCTCAGAGAGCAGCTCGACCCTGTTTTGCTCGAGAACACGTTGCCTGGACTGAAGCTGATTACGCCTCTCTTATCTTTTCAGATGAGTCTAGAATTAGCCTACATGCTTCAGATGGTCGAGCTAGAGTCTAGAGAAAATGAGGAGAACGCTACGCTCAGTGCAATGTTGTAGGTACAGTATAGTTCGGAGGAGTGACGGTGATGGTGTTGGGAGAGATTTGTTTAGAAGCGAACACAGACCTTCATGTGTTCCGAAGGCCATGCCTCAATGCAAAAACTTATATATCCTTAAAGAGTATGTAGTCCCTTTTGCGCCGTTCATTGGCCCTAATTTTATGTTTATGCATGATAATGCACGGGCACACGTCACCAATGTTGTTAGTGACATCCTTGATGAGGTCTGTATCCGAACCTTGGAGTGGCCATCTCGCAGCCCGTATCTCAATCCTACAGAGCATCTTTGTGACCATCTTAAGAAGGCCATCCGACAGCAACAGAACCCTCCAGGAGCTGAGAACTGCCGTAGAAGAACAATGGGAGCAGATTTCTCAAGATCGAGTGGCTAATCTTATAAGGAGTATGCCTGCAAGGATGCAGGCTGTTATTCAAGCAAGAGGAGGAAACACTCGATATCAAAAGCCATGAATCGTGTGTTTCTTGCATATTGTAAACGAAGTTTAGAGGTTTTATTTTTTTATCATCAATTAATATTAATTTTTTACAAACAATTTCCTTAAATTCCAACTGACAATAAATTACAGAACAAGAAGAAAAAAAGTTTTTTTTTTTTTTATAAATTTATTGAAATTTACAACTGTACAAATATACATCAAGTAAATGTGTTCAAAACTTTTACAATAGCATGCCAAAACTTGAAAAGAACTAATCATTAGCAGCACTTCAATAAAAAATCTACACTAGAAGGTCTCTAGGCCATCTTCTTTTCAGAAGCCTCAGAGGACAATCGGGAATTGAGTGGGAAGCAAGTTGAGAAACTAAGTGGATTTGAGTGGTTATAGAGCTTACTATGAAAGGATTGGTATCTGATTGGGGCTAAACCAGCAACATATGGAACATTAAGATCTTTATGGATAAGTTTATTGGTGATGAAGTAAGGAGCATTGAGGATATTTCGAAGAATTTTGGATAGTAAGGATTGGATACGGGATGAATTGGATGGTTTAGAAGAGCCCCAAAGCTTAACTCCGTACCATCTGTTCAATAGAGATTGGTGGGATATCAGAAAAAAAAAAGTTAAATATTTATTTATTAAACTGACAAAACAAGAAAAAAATTAACAAAATAAATACAAGTTAAATAATTTTTTTCTTACATATTGCTTACTAACATAATTATGTAATATTTTGATGAATAAGGAAATACTTAACTAAGCGGATAATTTTGAAATTTAATTTACCAGAGGTATTCAAGTTTAAACAAACAGGAAAAACAATATAAAGGAAAACAACGTGATTGTTTTTTTAAAATAATAATCAAATACGGAACTCATCCCATCTATGTTGTAAATGCAACATCTCTTCCCACCCTACCTATAATATAACTAAAATCTATAAAACTATTCTTGACACGATGTTTCCAGCTACGTCTTATTTAACTGTTTCTTCAGGCGTGAATCGACTTCAAGGTTGAAAGATCCTCCCAGGGGCACACTCAGCCTTGATTAAGTCGGTACCCTTAATGAAGGAAAAAAAGGAATTCTGGCAAAATCTCTTCCTTCCAAAACCGTAGTCCCAGAAACAGTACATCCATACTTAAATACTGAAAGCAAGACCTAGACTGTAGTAGTAGTTTTTTTTTTCATTTTATTTAATTTTTTTTTAAAATTTACGGTGGACAAGAAGTGGAGTTGTACAAACTCCAGATTTAGCAGCAACAGTTAAACCAAGATGGTCAACGAATCATATTGCCAAGCTATTTTAAAAGAATGAGCTCCTACAGAATGCTAAAATTCATAATGAATAGACATCCCAAAGGACAGATGAGAGAGAGAGGGTAAGGCCCAGATTGTACTGGAAAGAAGAAATTAAGATCCTTGGTCAGAGGAACTGGAAGAGAGCCGCTGGAGAAGGAGAATGATCTTGGAAGAGGTCAGGGTTCAGCATGGACTGTCATATTTGTTGTTGTAATAGTTTCATTTATCGGATAAATGTCCCCTAAATCCGCGTTGTGTAGCCTTTTCTGATCTATATATTCTATGCAATATTTCATTTTTCAAGAATAAAAGATATAACCCCTAGTCAAATGCATAAATAGTTCCCTATGAAATATTAAATGTGTACCGCAATATTTTAAATTTAAACTGCTACAGTTCAGTAAACATTTTTTTTTCATACATTTCATTTAATTTTTGTTTATACATTTCAAATAAGACTCCAAAACTATAACATTGTTTAGTGATTTAAACAATTTTTTACCTGAGGAACTTATTATTATTATTATCATTCGGTGCAATGATTCTTAAAGCAGGACTTGGCCTTTTCAATAAAAGCTCCGATAGAGCAATCGATCTCAGTCCCGCTCACGATATTATGCTCTACATCATTCAGCTATCTAAGTCGCCTCTTCTCTCGAATACTCCTTCTCTTAGTTTATTCTTATATTATATACATAATATCATCATTAATTATTTGTTTTAAATTAAAAGAACGTCTGCTATATATGAGCTAACTGCTAATATACATCAAATCCTAAAAAATGTAATGCCAACGAAATTCAAGAAAACTAAGGCCTCCAGCTCAACAACCTGAATTATCATTAGAAGTTTATGGGCTCGACTTCCAAATCCTCAGCTGCTTCCTTAGCAGCAACATTGAGAACCGATGAACTCTCAATAGCAGCAGACTCCCCGAGATTCATATTCATTACATCGAAATAATATTCAGAGATTATTACTATATGATTATAAGAGGCATTACTCAGCAACTAACACAACAACTAATCTACGACGCTCTTCCAGTCATTTCATTCTTTGTAAAGCATGAATCCATCCACTTTTCAGAATGCTACAACTATCATATATATAAAAAAAACAAAAAAACATTGAGGCTAACACATGAATCATCATCAAAAGCAACAAACATTTTTAACCATATAGACCTATTGCAGTTCAAAAACAGAACATTACATACATACTATGCACTTATTTCTCACATTTTTTCGTCCCATGGTCGGAGTTTGAGCCCGGCTGAAGGAAGGAAATTTAAGTTTTAGGATTGATGAATTAATTGCCACTTTTATTGAGATTATTGTATTAGAAACCTTGTTTCGAATGCTAAACATTCATCTTCAGTTCTTAAAGTTAGTTGCCTCTGAAGATGGAAGAACTGAAGATGGATGTTTAGCATTCGGAACTAGTTTTGTAATAAATAATTTCAATAGAAGTGGCAATTAATTCATCAATCCTAATTGTATTGATCCTTCTATACCATCATTCGTACCTCGAGTAATTTAAATTTTGATTAGTCCTAACATTCACATATAACGCCGTACTCCAAACAATATATTTTTCTAATCCTTGAAAATTATCCATAGTCAAAATGATGTCCAAGCCCAAAAACCATCGGAACACCCTTCCTGACATCGTCCTATTTCACTCTTGCCAATTATGGGGTTAAAATCCTAGAAAAACTCATCTTAAATCGCTTGTATCCTATCCTAGTTTCCAATCACTTAATCCCAGACCACCAATTTGGACTCCGAACATCACATTTCACAATCCAGCAATGTCATCGTGCAGTGGACGTTGTCTCCTCGGACAACTGGAGCGCGGAATGTACTGCACGGGAGCCTTTTTTGATGCAGAAAAAGTAAGTCTGGTACCCGGGACTGCTTTACAAACTCCGTAAATTCCTACCTTCTACATACTTCCTTATCATCCGTTCCTATCTTAGCGATAGAACCTTCAAAGTTAATCATAACTTTTCCTACTCCTCTCTCTTTATCTAATCTGCAGGTCTTATTCAAGGAAGTACCCTAGAACCAATCCTCTACAGGGTGCATAAAGCTGGCATCCCAACGCATCCTAGCACCACCCACACTATACGCATCAGCACTATGCTGATGACACGTGTGTGTTATTAGTAAGCAATGATCCCTTCATTGTCTCCCAGGCATTCTAATACCATATCATAAAACTTCAAGAATGGTGTCAAAAATATAGAATCAAAACAAATCCCATCAAATAACCTCCATCCTTCGTCGTAAACCTACGACTTCCTGACTGACAATGTCCTTTAACGATGTTCCACTAATCCCTGTTGAACAGATCTGCTACCTAAGACTCCATCTGGACAAACGTCTTACTTGGAATCCACATACAAGACTAAAACGACAAGAAACTGCCCGTTGTTTTCGACTACTTCATCATTTACTTGATAGACGTTCCAACCTTCCAATTAATTGCAAAAGACTCATTTACATAACATGATTAAACCAATTTGGACATACGGAGTTGAACTTTGGGGCTCCACTAAACCATCTAATACATCCCGTATCCAATCCTTACAATTCAAAATCCTTAGAAAAATCCTATATGCTCCTTACTTCATCACAAAAAAAATTACCCACAAAGGTCTTAATATACCTTACGTTTCTGACTTAGCTCAAACCAAATATTAATCCTTTCATAGCAAACTCCACAACTATTCAAATATATTGGTATCACATCTTGCTTCTCATTTCATTCCAGATAACCCTCTGAGGCGCCTGAAAAGAAAATGGCCTCGGGACCTTTAATATAGTCAATATCGTTATATTGAATCTTTATAAGAGCTACCAATGAGTAGTTGCTTTAAACATAAGTGACATGTAATTTTTATCTATGTCATCACATTTACTTGATGTATTATATTTTATATTGTATATACGGTTGTAAATTTCAATAAATATTGAAAAAAAAGAAACTTTTGATTCTTCCGCTGTAAATCAACTATGGGGTCGGAAGCACACCCAGCCTCAATATATTGGGTATCCTTACTTGAAAGAAAAACTAGCGGTTGAGCGTAATCACGCCATCACCTTTGACCACCTACCTACACGGTGTACCATGACCTACACGGATCAACATGACCTTTCTTTAAAAAAAATACAATTCAGTTCTTTAGATAAAGAATTTCGTTCTAGTAGTGTTAGGTAGCAAAATATGAATATTTCAAAACAACTAGAAAAAGAAATATGAAGAAGATATTGGGGTGATGTAACACTTTGCTGCTAATGGATAATGTAAAAAAAAAAAAATTAAACATAAATTACTCAAACTTGTGTTTTGTTACATATCCTCTTCATCTACCAATTCTTTCAATTAACTTAAATTATTAATATTTAGCCAATTGCTGTAAATGTCTGCATTCTTTGTCCTAAAGGCTATCGTGATTATTTGTGGTATGAAATCCTCTTCTTCTTGTTAAGAAAATGTTTGGGAATCACTCGGTTGTTAAAGAATGAAGAAATTAGTTTCTTCTCTTCTAGGTATTGCTCAGGTTTGTTAGTCCTATTAATTTAAACTCATCAGCATGATCTGCTCTTTTATACATACTGTTTCATTCATGTTTATACACAAAAAGGATACATGGAAGTATTCTCAACTATTTAGCGACTCTCTTTTCCTCATGAATGCCTATTTTCAATGTATTAAATTTTCTTAGTGTTTATTGTTTAGATAAAAACGATTCACTCACTCCTTTGTGTTTTAAGTAATTACGTAAAACGCTTATATTGTATCAGTTTTAAATAAGCTTATTCAAGGATATTGAAGGAAAAAAAAAACATGGCAGATGGATAACAAAAATGATTCATACTTCATACTCATATTTCGATAGAACTTATAAAATCTATTTATTTTTACATTTCTTCAAATTCTGTTGGAAACATTACTACAGGGTCAATCCATTTCAAATCACCCAATTTAAATGTAATTAGTTGCTCAACATTTTTTATTTTCCCGATTCTTTTATCGTGGATTCCCTATGGTTAGACATTCAATTAACGATTTTTTAATTTTTTTCCGAGTTTTTAAGAAAGAGTTGAATAATTTTCCTGCATGATAGTAAAATTAAAATAATATCCTTTTGAAGTTCATTTCATGCTGAACAAACTAGTTTTTAAATTATTCTGATATCTTTAAAAATGACTTCGCAATTAAATTTTCCGCAAACCCCGTTTTTTCATAAAATTCACTAAATCATCATTTTAAAATGGCTGTCAAATAAAAAATATGGCTTGTAATTTTTTTCAATTGGCGTTTTGTGAATGTCTACCCATAGGGAATCCATGATAAATAAAATAATCAAGAAAATAAAAAATGATGAGCAACACGACTGGGTGATTTGAAATGGATTTACCCTACTTTGAAATTTCTCCAATAGGACGCCTCTTTCTAAGGAGTAGTTTTAAATATATGCTTTAAAAAATTCCCATTGATACATACGAACTCCAGCTGTATCTACGTTTATCCTATTTATTGTTTTCGAGCAACGTTTTCTGTATTAAAAGTAACTAATTCTAATCTAATCTCATTCATCGGCAATATACTGAATTGATAACGTTTTTCTTTAAAAAACATAAGGTGGCCGTGATGAGTAAACAGCACTGCGTTGATTTCAAAACAGATTTAGTGGGTTATAATCTTGGAAAGGAAGAATGGTATTTTTTTGGAACTTAAAATAAATGAATAAATTAGTTCCTAATGGCCGCACTCTAATCTCTAATCTCTATTACAAATGTTAGTTAGAATATGATCGATACTTCCTCAGCATTATCCAGTTTTGGTTAACCGTATAGGATTTCTGATCCACCTGAAACAACCCTACCGCAAATTTTTCATCTGAACCTACAGTATTTGTCTCCGTCAATTTTTTTTTTTTTTTTTTTTTTTTTTTTTTTTTTTTTCAAATCTATGGCACACTTTTTGAAAAGAAAAAAAAATAATATATTTCTAAAAGTCGAGATAAGTCGACTCAGAAACTTTCCTATTTATATCCTATAGTAATAGTACCTTCATGGGATCAAGTACTTGGTTGAAAGATTGGAAAAAATTTCGCGCCTCGGTGTTCCTCTCTATTATAATATGAAATTTGCGATGACCTGGATACTAATCTTTCAGACTTCTATGGCAAACTCAAACAAGAAAACTTCAAATTTTCTTTTCATCTCTTTACCGTACCATTCAATCCCACCTATCACCCCTGGGTGTCCGACACCTTGAGGGACCTGTAGGTCATAGGTTCACCCAAAAAAACTTCTTCTACTTGCACGAACTATCTCATCCTTTCCCGATTCCTGATCCAAATCACAGCTCCTTTCCAAACTCTCTTTATGGTGGCCTCCTGGATGCTCTAGAGACCACCTTCTTCTCTCTCCATATTGACGCTTTCTTACCACAAGAAGGCTTTATTGTGAATGTCATTCAACTATATCAGACACAAAACATTATCCTTTGTCTTATATTATTGTTCTCATTTGTATTCATTTTTTAAATTTTGTTTTCATAATATTTTCTTTATCCACACTGCAAAAATGAATAGCGAATCGAAAGGCTTTAGAGTTCACGGTAAGGAAGGAGGCCTTTTACGATTTAAACGAATCATGATCAAAGTGTATACAGATATAATAAAGCCCTTTCCTGAAACAGTTCTCTTAATGTAGAAATGAATAGTAAATTGAATGGACTATGAGAACGAGAAGCTCCAGGGCCACCTTTCCTCCAGAAGTTTAAAAATTCTATAAAATTCACTTAACAATTTTGATTTTCTAATGATCCGTAATAGTGCTACTTAAATTATAACACTTTGCGTTTTTCTCCAATCGGATATTTTGCCGTCCGTAGCAAGAGTGGCGCATAGAATAGTGTTGTGACTTACACAATAAGCGAACTCAAATATTGGAGACTTTGAAAAAAGACTTAATTATTGAAAATTTAAACGTAGAATGTTCCTCTGAAAACTTATGAACTACTTTTCATTTATTTATTTACTTTTATCAATATTTATTGATACAACTGTATATATTATATACAACAAGCAAATTCGAGAATAATAATTACAGTGACATGTCAATAACATGATAACCTTCACCAAACAGTTGCCCGCTACAACATGTTACGAACTACTCACTAGTAGCACTTCATTCAGCACGTAGTATTGCTAAGATCTTAATAGATATGTTCGTTTGTGACATGATAAGAAGCGTTGGGAATTTTCCGAAGGATTTTGGATTGAAAGGATTGGAAGGTTTACTGGAGCCCAAGAGATCAACTTTGTATGTCCAAATTGGTTTAATTACTGAAAGGTCCTTTGCACTTTATTAAGAACTTTGAACGATTGTTGGAGTGGTGGGAAACGATGAGCAGTTTCTTGTCTTTAAACCTCGTATGTGGATTCCAAGTGGTTTGTTTCTCCAGATGTAGGTATGGTAGAAATATTACTAAAATATACTCTGGGGCAGGAAGTCGTAGGTTTGCCAGGAAGGATGAGCTACTTAAATCTAAAAGTTTGGAGTGCGATTAGTTTATCAAGAAGGGAGGGTTAGGAATGCAGTTTATCCTCATGTTACACAGATATACACAGGGTATAATAATGAGGTATTTGAGGCAACCTAGAGTGACGGGGGGTCTTGAAGGGACCCAGGCAGGTCATGCGATTGAAGCCGAATGAAATAGTCAGGAAAAAAGTAAATGTAAGGTCGTGAGGATTTATTGAAAAAGGATGGATCGGAAAGGTGCCAAAACCGCCATGTCATAGTGATGTACACATTAAGGACCTCAATGATTGCAGAATAATTGTGATAGCAGCCAAATGTCCTGTTACCAGGTAGGATGATATTCTGCCATTGTGCCCTTGAAAGTTATTCAAAGGGTTGTTTGATAATAAAGAAAGGAGTATGCATCGTAATTTAAATAATGTGAAAAAACTGACAATCGGATTGTATAACAAATTAGACAGATTTCTTTAGTCTCCCGAAATGGTGACGTAATCGGTATGAAAATGAAACAGAAATGGATTTTTTATCGTCCTTTGTGTAAAGGCCGGTTTACACGCTCATGCAATTTGCGCAAAATAACTTGCGCAAGCCAGTTTGTGCAAATAAATTGGATCGTGTAAACGCAGGTTTAAAGTTTGCACAAGTCAAAAATTTTGGCTTGAGTAAAATCGACAGAAATTCGACTTGAGGTTTGTGTGTTGGCATGAGCGTGTAAACGATGCTCAAGCCTAGGGCATGCGCATTTTACGTACGACCACCTGTTCCACACTATATTTTTAGTTGATCCTTAGCCATTCTTCTTCCCCACTAATTAGTTTTCGTCCTTAAGGGTACAATTTTAAAATGGCGAATGGACATCCTAGTTCACACACACATACACACATTAGTTTTCGTCCTTAAGGATACTATTTTGAAGTATTCCAGGAAATAACGATTTTTAAGATAACGGAAGGACATCCTTGGCCACTCTCCTTCCAAACAAATCAGGTTTCATCCTTAAGGACACTATTTATTTTTTGAAATCTTTTAGGATTTTTAAATTTTATTTTTCGTCTTTAAGGAAGATTTTAAGATTTTGGAAGAATAACCTTGGCCACATATATATTAGTTTTCATCCTAAAGGATACTATTTTGAGTTCCGCCAGGATTTAACGATTTTCAAGTTATACGAAGGATATTCCGCCATTATTGTCCTTTTATTTTTTGTCCTTAAGAATACTATTTGGAAATATTCCAGGGTTAAACGATTTAAGGAAAGCGGAAGGATATTATACCATTGATGCCCGTTGCAAGAATTAATAGTTCATCGTCAAAATTTTAGATTTTCAACAAAACAGAGAGGTTTTCACTTCACATTTGTGCAAGCAAAACTGAACGTGTAAACAGTATCGACTAAACCTTTGACCTTGGCCAACGTTATATTGTGGTAAAACAATGCACTTAAAAAAAATTACAAATATTATGACAGATATATTTGCCCTTTTTTTCTAGTTTATACATAAGATATAAAACCCCTAATTCATACTAGTTTTTCAAAAAATATATAGAACCTTTGAGAAAAATACTCAATTTACTAAAAGAGATTGCCGAAGATTAGTCGGTGACGGGGATAGAAGGATTGTGCAAGCTACATAAATGACTTATTACATAAATATTTACTTATTGTATAAGTAACATTAAACTCTGGTGATGTTGGTATCGACATTGTGGTTTCAATAATTCTTACTATCGATGAAAACTGGATCATAATAATAAAAAAAAAAAAATATATTGCAATATAGATTTCTATATTATTACATGGCTATACAAGATGTAAACTCCGATTAAGTTGTTAATAAATATCAGACTAGGAATCAGGTCATTTTCAGGCGCCGATGTTGTGTCGCTTCCTGTACGAACCTGTCGGGTCGAACTTCTTCTCCAATGCATCGTAGTCGGCCCTCTTGTTCTTAATCATGTACTTGATAACCTTATCGGTACCTTCCTTCTGATGGTCAGAGCATTTTTCGCAGTCGGTCAAGATGGCGTCAGGCATGTTCTCTGCAAGTAGAAAGAAAATAATATAAATTTTATGAAACATAATGGAATTTTTTTGATAATAGAATTTATGTTTTTTTTTTCTTTTAATAATTGTAATTTGATAATTTTTACTTTGAATTATTAAAAAAAAAAAAAAAAAAAAAAACTTGCTCTCATTTTCCTCCTTAATATGAACAACAATGTCTTACAATATTAAAACAAAATAAAATACTTTATAAGTTATTTTTGGCTGGCAATATTTTAAGAATTCATTTTAGATGTACTACTCTATAGGAACAATTATTCGTTAAATAATAGTGAATTCAAAGAAAATCTGGCATGATTTTCAACCTCACAAAACCAGTTTTCATAAATATATATGACCAATAAAGGCGTAATGCAAATTACGCCTTTATTGGTCTTGGTAATAACCATTTTTCATGAAGGATAAATATTAATAATTTTAAATCTGTTAAATGTTTGCTTATTCAATTAAACTAACACTAATCTGATAACCACCATAAAACCGCAACATATAGTCAGGCATTTTTTTATTTTTACACTGAACTTACCTAATTCACTACCAAAAAAAAAAAAAAAAAAAATAATATATATATATATATATATATATATAATTTTCTGTCTATTATTTAATAATATTATAAAAACTTAAATAACAAAAAGTACTTCTGTTCGATACCGTATCACAGAGAATTTATGTATTTGCTGTTAAAATAATACTAATACTACTCAAAAATCTGATTTTAGATACAACTAAGATAATATACATAAATAGTATGCTATGAATTATTAAATAAGCACTGATAATACATTTATGTATATACTAGTAACAGCATAATATTTCACTCGCTACAGCTATGAAATAATTTTTTTGTATTTTAATTTTTAATTTTTTACATAAAATAATATAATAAAAAATGACTAGGATCATAATTATGTTTTTAAATGGGCCCATGAACTATGGTCACATTTCATAAACACATTTGATACCTACGACAGATTAATAGGTCTGCTTAAAAACAAAGGAATTTTTATTTTAGTCACTTTTAAAAGTAACTTGCTAATTAATGTTCCAAAAAATACAATAATTCCAGAATCAGAATATTGTAAGCATTATTTGATTAGGACTGATCTGCCTATAGCATCATGCATATCTCAACTGAAACTTTATTTAGTTTAAGAATTAAACCGTTGAGCATTCAATTCAACATAATAGGAGATGTAGATTATCCAATAAAATACACAAGTGAGTCTTATCGCGTGGGTTTCGGAGCTAGTTCATTACACTTTCGTTATTTTTGGGAGCTTAATGTCTTTATGAACTACTCCAACTAGGGTTGGAAGGACAGGTTATCCGTCAAGGACGTTCTTATTTCTTAAAAAAAAAAAAAAAAACTTTTTTTTTTATTGTTTATTTATAATTATTGTAGGCCGTGGTTCCTAGTTCACGTATAGTACGATAGGTCCTGTTTTATTAGTTTTTACGACACAATAAAAGCCATAAAATTATATAGACTAACCGGCAGCTACTACGAGATCTGCGTCTCAGAATTAGGGGCGGAACCCCATACCTCTTAACAAACAAGTTCTCATTAAATGTGACTTAATTGTACTTAGTGAGTTTTCAGAAGCATAGGACATCCATCATACACGGGTTTTGCTCAGACTGGGCCCTATTGCCGTCTCGAGTGGTTTCTTTATAAAGTTAAAGAGTTAATGGCACATAAAATTCAATAAAATGTTCATTGCAACTGAAAGGCGAATCTGTGAAAAAATGGTGAATGAGTTCTGTGCCGGAACATTCACGATTTCCGACATGTTAACTAAACTTTATTTTTACATAAATATAATTTTATAAAAAGGTTCAATAAAATGCATAGTTTAAACATTAAATATGTCTGTATTTTTTATTTTAATACCATAATTCAATGGGAAATCTGAATATCCGGATCAATTTCGGCCTCGATTAATCCGGACAATCGGAGTTTCACTATATCCTACACCAGGACTTTTTCTAATTTAAATTATGATTTTATATTACATAAAAAAAAAAATGACGAATTTTTTAATTTAATTTAATTTTTTTTAACATGGCGCAAAAAAATATTTCTATTGCCTTACATTCAGGTATTATTGTAGTATCCAGCATAGTAATCCTCTTATTGAATTAACAAACTATTTATCAAATATTTAATTTAATGTATAATATTGAGCAATAATGAAAAATATTTCTTACATATATATTCATGTGTGCTCAGGTAAGTTACATGTTAACCAATATTATTATTGCATAAACCTATGATTCGGCTATTAAACTGCTAAAAATGTAATGAAAATTAAAATATTACTTTTTATTCAAAATGTTTTTTTAATTTTCTAGGTAAAACTCAGCCAATAAGTAATCCATGAAATACTAGATACAAAACCAATTAACAGCAATTTTAAAGCCATTAGTCCTGGATTGGTTTTCATGTTTCTGGATTTTTTTTGTCACCAACAAATATACTAACAAACTTAAATAAATGAGAGAATTTTTTTTTTTTTTTTTAATAAGTCAGAAAGTCAGCATTTAAACTTCTATCGATGAAAGACTTATTTACAAATATTATGTATTTAGAGATTATAATTTAACTTATACTATATTTAAATAATCATCGTTAGTTAAATCCTTTTGTTAACCATAAAATATAAAAATAAACATGTAAGCTTACTCCTCAATTCCTTGCCATCAGGAGTACAGTTCCCTTTGTCCATGACACAGTCGATGTACTTCTTGTACAGCCTTTCGTTGTTGAGGATCTCGTCGATGTCGATGTTGTCGTACTTGGTGGTGTACATCTCCCCCGCTGGCTTTGCTACTGCCACGGCAGTGAACATTAGAAGTGCTATTACAATTTTCATCTTGAAAATTCTGATTGCTCAGCTCAAGTTGGAAACTTTATATACAGGGATCCCACCGCCCCTCCAACACACATGCTAATTTCTTTAAGTCGCAATTATATAACGTATTAACATATTGTCATTGTAATTATGAGGGAATCCGGGAATTGGATTCACTCAAACAGTTCTGATTATAATATGAAGTTTTATGAAGGACATTAGCTAAGGCTGCGACCTTTATAGGTTTCCGAATTTCTATTTCGTATTGGAATATGTATTGTTATGTTTCCACACACTAGTATCTATCCACAGCAACATAAATAAATAGGTCATTTTGAGAAAAGCTTTAATAAATTTATTTTTACAGTTAACCCTAAAGACTCGTCACCAACACAACCGACCAATGACCACACACCTTCCCTCATTCTAACCCTTTAAAACCCGAATCTCTAAAGTATCCCCATTATCTACATCTTGGTCTACCCTCTTGGTCGGGTACTCAAAATTTGAACACTGATTATTAGGTCTGTGAATTATATACGATAATAACTGAAAAATATACCCATATATATGCAAAACACATTTAACATTTGCAATGAAAAACCGAAAATATGCAACTATGTAAATATTAAGTATTTAGAAAAATAATGTTTGCTGGTGAAAATTGTGACAATTTTCATGAAATAGCTATTGTTGGAAAATGTACAGTCTTATGAATAAGTATAAACTCAATAGATAAAGATAAAATATTTTAAAATCTCTAAAACAATTCGTAACCAAAGTATTATTTCAAAACTTAATTGCATATAATAACAATATCAGAGAGCATTTAAATACCTTTACCTCAGTTTATATTCTAAACAAAAACAAAATATGTAAAAAAAAAAATCTTAGTTAAGTTGTTAATAAATTTAAACTAAGAGTATTAATAATTTTTTATTTTTAATTACTTTTATGTTTATGAAAGACTCAATTCAGTCCACTTTTTTACATCATAAATTGATTGTTAGTGTCATTTATTACTTTAAAATATGCCGCGCGGGACTGCAATTGAACAGCAAATGATTATTGACTTAAGAAGTGGCGGTATGACACAAAGTTTCTAAAATACACAAAATTCTAAATTGCGCGAGAGTTAAACTGCTTTCAGAGTGTTGTTAAAAACTTTTTTTAAAGCCTCCAGGATTTTCCAAGCACGTGAAACGCGCCATTTAAAGAAAATATCAGTGCTTCTGCCTAGATTTCAAACGATTTAACCTGGGGCGTAATGCCAGTTTAGTACAACAATAGATAGCTCTAACCAGATATTTAAAATATCGTAAAATTATAAGAAAACCTCACCAGAAAATGATTCCACCACCCCTAACTATACCTTCCAGACAACATTTTCTCTTTCACCTATTTTATATCTTGTCAGTAACAATTAAAATTGTCCGTCAAGATTAATCCTTATTAAGATTATTAAAGATTAATTAATAATTAATTTATATATTTAAAAAATATTTATTAAACAAAGAACCACTTCATAATTTAATATATATATATATGACAGCTCGTCAATAGATCTAATTAAAGTAATGTTCAATTTGAACATTCATCCCCGAATTGTACATCGCAATTGCGAGTGCCCGGGGGTATAGATCAGTGAAGAGAAAAGATTTCCCTGGTTCGGATGCGAGCCCGGTGGCCTAGTGGATAAGGCGCCACGCTAGAGAGGTGGAGACTTGGGTTCGAATCCCAACTGGGGTCAAATCTTTTCTCTTCAAAAATAAAAAATATATTTAAAAATATTTATTAAACAAAGAACCACTTCATAATTTAATATATATATATATATATATGACAGCTCGTCAATAGATCTAATTGAAGTAATGTTCAATTTGAACATTCATCCCCGAATTGTACATCGCAATTGCGAGTGCCCGGGGGTATAGATCAGTGAAGAGAAAAGATTTCCCTGGTTCGGATGCGAGCCCGGTGGCCTAGTGGATAAGGCGCCACGCTAGAGAGGTGGAGACTTGGGTTCGAATCCCAACTGGGGTCAAATCTTTTCTCTTCAAAAATAAAAAAAAATAAATAAATATATATATATATATATATATATATATATATATATTTATATATATATATATATATATATATATATATATATTTACATACTGTAAAGATTTCAAAAAAATATCCTTTCCGATCTAATTACGTCTCTTTCTACTTTTCGAAGGAAAATATCAACTAATATTCTATTTATTGAGAATGTTCAAAATTTTATTTTAGTTGCCTATAAAATTATAGAGATAAAATTTATTAGTTTATAAAATCAACATATGAGTAAATTGGAGTATGAATACTTTGCAGGTCACTCACCGACTGTGTGACGCGGCATGTTGTTTTTATTTTACTTGCTGATTTGCTCTTTTATCGACTTCCTTTTCTTATTTGTGCATAAAGTTCAAACAAGCTATGAAGCTTTATTTATTTTTAAACGAATGTTGGGAATATATGTTTCATAGCAGATGTTTGAAAACTTCTGATATGAACATTTACAAAAGTAATACAGCAATGAGGATTCAGAAAATTTTCAAAAGTAGTAGATACAAAACGAAAGTTATAATTGGCTGTTTGTTCACAACTGCAAAAATTATTTTCTACATTTTGAATATGATATTTATTTCTAAATTTTATATCTAGAAATAAAACTAGTATTGACGAAAATCAAGACAAAGAAAACTGAAAGAATGATTGATAAGTAAATGAAATTAAGATAATTATACCTAACAAGAGATTTCTGAGCCAGGTACGTTACTATTAAGGGTACGTGATATAGTAAGGGTTTCCGGCCAACCAGAATAATAATTGTCTGAGTGGATTAAAATATTCTTGGTATATGAATGTGAAAATTATGGTATTTTAAGTTTATGTAGTGGTGTGCAAATGGTGTATATAAATAGTTGTGTTGTGCAATTTGAAAGGTACAATGGTGAGAGTAGTTGATTGAACCAAGTATTTTTGTCTGCACGGTATGCATTACATAATAATGCATGGGGTTCGCAGAAACTTGAAGTTCTTTTCGGTGGGTCTAAGTAGGTTTCAGTTGAGGCACGCATGATTGCAGAGAAGGATCAATATAACTAGGATTCATGAATTGTTTGCCACTTCCATTGATATTTCATTTCTTCGTAAACTATTAAACATTCATCAGTTCAAAAGTCATATTAAAATTCAAAACGTAATATACGGATCATATAAATATCTGCGTAGTCTAGCAATAAGTTCTTTCACACGCATTTTAAATAGTAAAAGAAAAAACTATAAAAAAAAAAACACCTTATTACTTACAAATGAGCATTAGATGATGATAAAACTGTTGATTATTATTTTATTTATTTTTTTTACACAAGAGTAAACAGCAATTGGACATATTCAACAATATTTTGTTTCCTTTAGACTAGGTATCTATTTAGTGTTTTGTATATGTTTCTAACTACTTTTATTTTACGTTATCATAGGAATTTTACGAAACTTGATCAGAATTTCATATATAGAATCTAATAGTAAACTTAACCAGCTTTCAGATGGAAAAAAGAGTTATTAATCGAACTAATAGTTTTGGAGTTATAGCGAAGTTATGCGTTTTTTCGTATAGAAATGTTTTAAGAAGTGTTTCTGCGCGCCTATTTAAAAAACACACTCTATTACGTCATTTACCGCTAAGGCTTATGACTTACTGAGTGTAATATAGCTGTTGCATAAACTTCATCGGTTTATTTTTCTATTGAATGGAACATCAAAATTTAATTGCGAAATCAAGATTTTTCGTTAAAATCATAAATGTGCTGTGGTTTGCGACCTGTTCAATATAAATTAACATAAGCTATGTATTATTTCAGTGAATTTAATAATGTACAAGTTTTACATTATTCATTACGACTGTACCCTAAAATGAACGAGTAAGGATCTATAAGATAAAAATATACGAAAAACTTGAGTGAAAAACTTTTTTTTAAATTACAACTTTTCCGGAGCCAGTAGCACAAAAACAGTCCAGTTTTTCGTAAAAATGTTCGTAAAGAAAACATGTAACAAATTTAATAGGCTTTCATTTTTTACTGAAAATATTGTTTTTCGCACCGTTTTTTAGTTATAATTAAAAAAAAATGAAAAATGGAACATAAAAGTCCCGCTCTTCCCGAAGCAGCACCAGAATTGGATTTTATTTTTTCTTGTTCAGGGGACCATTCCCTACACATTCCAGAAAAAAATTGGAACAAGTATTTTTAGTTGTTCATCTGAATGCCTATTTTTGGTCTTGATTGACTGGACAACTGATTCGTTTGCACATTCTGTATACAATGTCTTGAAAATTCAACCTTAAAAAGTTGTTCCAAAAAGATAATCAGTTTGATAAACTAAGCGTCATATGTCAGGATAAGTTTAAATAAACGTAATAAGTTTGTAATGAGAAGTATTTTATTTTATAAATTTTCCAGTTTTACAAATACTAGAAAATATTCTGTTGTAATATGTATTTATATGGGATTCTGATTGGCCTAATTTGATCTAAATAGTACATAAAATTTAAAGCTATGTGTATTAAGATTAATTTAATGGGTGCTTCTTTCTGTAGGTTCCTGCTGGATCATACACCTTCTCTAATTCGTCATAATCGGCCTTCTTGTTCTTCATTATATACTGGAGAACTTTTTTTGAGCCTTCCTTCTGCTTCTCCGAGCATTTTGTGCAGTCTGTTGCGATTGCGTCTGGCAGGTTGTCTGCAAAGAAAGAAAACAGTAAATGAATGCACTACAATCTGATCGGTGTTTTGTACAAGTTAACAACTTATAATTACAAATGGATTTTAATTATTTTTATGGATTTTATTCCTAATTCATATGTTTAAATTAACTATTAAATTTAAATTTAACTAAACTAGTCAGCTGCCCTGAAATATCAAAATTATAATTCACAATAATTCTAATGATTATGTTTAGTGGTTTAAATCAGGATTGTTTTTACATCATCATTATTTATTAAAAATAGTTTGTCAAATGTAAAAAAAAACTTACAATTAACAGTTATTTAAAACAGACTGGAGTACGCTCGTATTGATCAAAAACAGATTTTTTTATGGAAAATAGTATTATTATTCCTTATTTCTTTACTTAACATCGCGGATATTATCGCTTAAATATATAAGATTTTAATTGTTGTTTCTACTTTCTTTACTGTATGCAGTATATTTAATGGAAATAAAAGATACAAATCACCAGAATGCAATAAAATCCCATGAAAAAGTAATACAAAAAAGTGGAGGGGGTAAAGATTACCATGTTATGATAAAGTTGAGACTTGTAATCAAAATGATTCATAAAACCGATCCATTACACTTTAGGGAAATCGAATATCGGCGATGAACGGAAAAGTTTGGAGGTCGAAATTGTAAGAGGCCTTGATTTTTACGAGTTGTAGGACTAGGAAAGAATAAAAAACATTTAGATAAAACAGAATTACGTTTTAGGCAAAACTGTTTTTGTTGAATATTGATCCTTTAACTTCTCACAAAACCAAAGCAATTTATTTATTTGATTTTATTAATTATAAAGCATTTGAATTTGGGTTAATAAGTACACAAAACTGGAAAACTACATCTACATCTCTCTGTAATCATTAAATAATAATTTTTAAAAAAATCTAATCAGGAACGCCTATAATTCTTTATTTAATTTATACATACATACATATATATATATATATATATATATATATATATATATATATATATATATATATATATATATATATATATATAGAGAGAGAGAGAGAGAGAGAGAGAGAGAATGCGTTTGTGTACCCATATCCAGAGTTGGGCAAAATTTAATCATAGTTTAAATAAACTTGAAACTCACTTATTTTAGTTTAATTCTGGGAGGAGGGGGTAATAGTATTGAATAATTTCCAACTTCCCGTCGAATGCGTTAGCAATGGCGGAATACCCTTCCGTCGTCTTGAAATCGTTAAATATTCGAATCGATCACCTAATTTAATCATGATTAAATCTTTCAATCGATTTTTTTAGTAAACTGAAATATCTCAAAAGTATGCTTTTATTCAGATCTGCCAGGATCTGACGATTTTTGGCTGCCAAAGGACTCCTCACCTTCCTTTCCCACTTATAAGGATACTATTTTTTCTTCTTCATAACTTAACGATTTTATTAATTTCGTCCTTAAGGATACTATTTAAAGATGGCGGAAGGACATCTTTGGGCCACATATATATTATTTCTCGTCCTTAAGGATAATATTTTGAAATATTCCGGAATTCAACGGTTTTTAAGTATTCCATTGCTGTCGTTTTAGTTTTAGTCCTTAAATATACTATGTTGAAATATTCCAGGGTTTAACGATTTTAAGATGGCAGAAGGATATTCCGCCATTTCTGTCCTTCCAGTTTTTGCCCTTAAGGATAATATTTTGAAATATTCGAATATTTAACATTCCGTTCGAATATTTCAAAATATTATCCTTAAGGACGAGAAATAATATATATGTGGCCCAAAGATGTCCTTCCGCCATCTTTAAATAGTATCCTAAGGACGAAATTAATAAAATCGTTAAGGTATGAAGAAGTAAAAATAGTATCCTTATGGACGAAAAATAATTCTAAGTGGGAGAGGAAGGTGGCCAAGGAGTCCTTTGGCAGCCAAAAATCGTCAGATCCTGGCAGATCTGAATAAAAGCATACTTTTGAGATATTTCAGTTTACTAAAAAAATCGATTGAAAGATTTAATCATGATTAAATTAGGTGATCGATTCCAGGAAGTTAGTAATCAAATATTGGATATGATTAAATTTTGTCCAACTCTGCTCACGTCTACAATAAAATTGTAAATTGCTGTATTCTTTAGGCATATTATTAAAATCGTAATTTCCGTTTGACTAAGTTCAAATACCATCAATCCATCAACCTAAGTTTATGAAATTAACCCCTATGTTCACAAGTCAAATTTCTCAAAGAAATGTACAAAACCTGAGAGCTCTTTTTAAGAAGATTGATCTGGATCAATTTATGGTCCTACCATGGTTTGTGGATGTGAGATGATTTCAACAAAAGAGCTTAAGGAGAATGTGATAAGAAGAGTTCAACTTAAAGGCAACCTTTAAACTGAACTTCAAAGCACCGCATAACCTTGAATGTCAAGGACCTAGAGGAATTGGAAGGCATCCGTTTCTTGATAGAGAAAATTGGTAGGTAACGATAGAGTAAACAAATACTCAATTGTTTTGCCAAAAAAAAAATTTTTCTTTTTTTTTGCTCGAATCGTCTGAATTTAAAACTTGATATTTTAAAGCAAAGTTTCATAAGTTGACACCTTATTATTTTTTTCCAGTTTAGAAATAAAAAAAGAATTTATAATTTAAAGTAAATAAAATAATGATACATACTTTTGAGCTCTTTGCCGTCCGGAGTACAGTTGCCTTTGCTCATGAGGCAGTCGTAGTACTTCTTGTAGAGCCTTTCATTAGCGAGGATCTCATCCAAGTCCACGTTGTCGTACTTTGTTGTGTAAGTCGTAGCTGCCATTGCAGCAGCGAGTACAATCAAGAACACTGTTACAAACCTCATCTTCAGTTGTTCTGTTTATGGAGTAGGCATTATTCTCCTTATATAGACCTATAGACTCCTCTGATTAAAAAAAAAAAAAAAAAAAAAAAAAAAAAATATATGAGAACAGTCATTGATATCGATATATTAATAAAACATTTATTTTAAGTTATACGAAAAAAAATTGAGTTGATCCTACATTTTTTTTCGTCTATTGTTTTATATTTTTTTTATCAGAATGATTATTCTATTGTGCAGTTGTTGATCGGTTATCGCGATATTGTTACTTTGTTCCAGTTTAAGGTTACTTATATTATGATCTTAGTTTTTGAAAAATCTGTTTGTTAAGAACATATCAGGTAAGGCGATTTATTTAATCATAATAATTAACTTATTGCTTACATCGATTAATTTATAAAATACACCAATTGAAGTCGATTTACTTTATGAAATCATGTGGAATCATCTTTAACGAGAAAAATTTCATTATTAAGAAGATATAAGATGCAATCAGAAGAAAGAAAATTCAAGTCCAAGTTAAACAAATTTAGTGGAGTGCCGACGTTTTTACATTACTTATAAAAACATTTTAGAAATACTTTCAATACTATTTATACTTCCTTTTTATTCAATAAGAGTTATGAATAATACCTACAGTCAGTAAAAAAGGTCTGTGTACACCCATTATTGAAATACTTATTAGGAGCTGTATTTGGAAATTTTGTTATGGATATAATTCAAAAGAACGTCCCAACTTATATGCACAAAACAATTTTGATTGATTAATAAGTTTATTGATTAATAAAAATTAGATATTTTTTGTTTATAAATAGTGTACAGGCTTTTTTTTCATACATCTTCTTACTAAATTACTATAGATTTCGTAATTACGCCAAAAAAAAAAAAATGTTTGATGTGTATAAGTTGGCACGTTCATTTGAATTACATCTATAACAAAATTTCCATATAAAGCTAATAAAAAAAAATAACATGAATAAGTATTCCAATAATATGTGTACACAGACTTGTTTATACTAACTGTATATTCCAGCTGGCCCTTTCTTCTTCCCCCCTTTCTGATTCTTAATATGAATTATTTGCATTTATATACCGTGGGCTTATTTCTAAAAGATCTTAGCTAAATATGAAGGTGTACATAATTTCCTAGAAAAAAAAAAAAAAAAAAAAAATGTCTGTTTCTTTTTAAAAATGTAATATTTTTGACTAGTCTCACTATAAAACCTAAGCTTTCGGTAAACCAATTTCTTCACTTCAAAATTGTCGAGAGCCTCGAAATGACTATATTAGATCACTAATTTAGATTTTTAGTCCTTCTTATGTGTTTGCTGCAAAAAGGGAGCAAACCTTTCAATTTTTCTAAAATAAATACAAAACTGGTTTGAAAATCAAAGAAAATGCTACAAACATGAGAGTCATTCATATCTAATGATTCACGTGATTAATAAAAATAGGAGCGAAGTCATCTAACAAAATAAATATTTATCAATTATATTTACCACAAGATTTTATATCTTTGCAGTAAAGCTTTCAATTAGAGCTTGTTATATACCTTGGGCATAGTTCCGTAGTACATTAATAATACCTATTTAAAACACTTACGGTGACTGAATTTGTACCCTTTAATTTTTAGTTCTTTATCATTGTATTTGCTCTTTCTGTACGCCCTTATATATTCCATCTTATTAACTACTTGCCCGCTGCTGCATTTTAAATGTCTTCTAACGCTTTTGGGATAGCTGGTAAGGTCCGCTTTATGATGTATCTCGTGTGCAAGCATTCGTAATTACCTCCTCAGAGATCAATTCATTTTTTCTCAAATCGTTCTTTTTGAGAGCCATGCGGGATCCTACGGATGATAAAGAAACACCTTGTCATAGGACGCCTATCACATCAAATTCTTTTAAATTATGGTTGTTTTCAATAAAAATCATTTTTTTTTTTTTTGCCTTCTTCTAGTCGGGTCAAAGTTTTATACTGTCACGTTTCTTTAAATCGCCATTACTTTATTACGAAAATTCAACTTGATTGGTATCGCTGGAAATTAGTGTCGCTATCTTTTGCTGCTTATAAATTCCAAATTCGGTGAGTAAAAACTTTGTTGAAAATTTGGAAAATTCGAAATACATTGATATATTGATTTTTAACTTGAATTTAAAACCAGATAAGAATATGAACTAAAAACATTTCAAGCGTATTAACACTCTCTATTATGGGTAATAATATGAAATTGACGTTTCAACCGTCAAACCGTTCACGTCTTGAAAATTTTTAAAGTTAGGTCTTAATTTTTAAGATTTTTTATTTTTCTATTTGGATGAATTTTCGTATTTGAGAGGTTTTTTTTAATGCTATATCAGAATCTGACGTGATTCTTTGTGTGAATAAACCTATTTCAAATCTATATAAAAAAGTACTTTACTAAAAGATTTAATATTTTTTTTTTTTAGAATTTATTGATTCTAAATAAAAATCTATAAAGCGGTGTTTTTTTTTGTTTTTTTTTTGTTGTTTTTTTCGGCTCCTAGGACTCAGTAGTCCGAATGGGAAAATTCACCGTATTGTGTGTCTAATATGTTTTACCAGGAACCTCGGAAAAAATTGCCAAAACGATCCCTGAGAGACTGAGTGTGCACTCCCCTTGTATGTATATGCACCTGTAGCCTACTGTTTAATTCATAATAAACTATATAAAAATTGATTAATATAAAAAACTCGTATAAAAGTTGAACAACGTTATAGGAATGTTTTAATTGCATTTCATAAAACAAAAAAATAATTCACGATACATGGGTGTACCGATATTTGGCGTCACCAATATATCGAGTATTCAAAGCTCAAAAATTGGACGATATGAAACATCGCTATTTTTCTTACTATTGAAGCATATTGCGTAATAACTTAACATGACTGCCAATTTATTATTTAGAAACTAAACATTATAAAAATTGTTCCTAAAAGAGTTAAGGAGTTATATGTAAGGATTACTGTAAATAAAGAAAATTAGTTTGTAATGAGACGTATTTTATTTTTTTTGTATGTTTTGTTTTGATACATATCATTAATAATATATGTGCTATTGTAATATATATATATATATATATTAGAATCACTCACACATTTACACATATATCTAATTTGATCTAAATAATAAATAAAATTAATTAAAAGTGATTTCGCAATAAATATTATGTTGAAGCATGCTTCTTTCTGTATGTTCCTTCTGGATCGTACATCTTCTCCAGTTCGTCATAGTCGGCATGCTGATTGGCCAGCATGTAATTGAGAACTTTTTTCGTACCGTCTCTCTGCTTCTCAGAGCATTTTACGCAGTCTGTTGCTACTACATCAGGCAAGTTGTCTGAAATAAAAAAACAAAAAAAACATTAACAAATATTTGGTAAAGTGTATCTGTTTTGTAGTAACTTAACAACTTATGAGAGGATATGGTTTTGAATAAATTGTTTAATTGAATGAATTTAAGTTGCACTATTAAAACGTGAGTGTACAGAAACTTCAAAATCGGAATTCACAAAAGTTTCTAAAAAGTTTTTAAAAAAATTTTCGTTTACCTTTAAGGATGAATAAAAAATGTGTTTAGAAATAATATAAGATGTATCAAGATGATTTTATGATACAAATCAGGATTGTGTTCACATCGCGAAAATTTATAAATAATATCTAATATGGAAAAAACTTATAATATACAAGGGTGGATGAATGTATAAAAAACGGAAAGAATAACAATCGGATTGGGCAAGAATATATTTTTCACTTTGGGTCATCGAATTTTCAGAAATTTTATTATCGAAGAACCCGAAATCCTTAAGGGAAGGAAGGAGTTTCTCAGTTTTTAAGATGGTTATCGAAAAATGTCGTTATATTTTTTTTTAAAATTAGTGTCGTGTGTTTCCTTGTGACAGTGCCGATATATTATGAATGAGACCCATTGCCCTTTACTGATATTGCACACTTATCCAATTTAAATATTTTAATGAGAATATTTTGTCTTTAAAATATTTCTCTATAATATAAAAATACAACATACAAGTATATAAATATTAAAAATAAAAGTGACAACTTAAAAAATTTGTATAAATAAGGGAAAGTGTTTAATATTTGTGACAGGGGACGTTATGACGTAATAGTTGCACCTTCAGGTAGTAAACATCTCAGTACTACAGTAATTCATAATAAAATACTTTTAGATTTTAAACATATAAATTAATTTTGTTTATATTAAAGTTGTGAAATAAATTAGTTTAAACGATAAATCAAAAGGAATATCATTGTAACGTGATAAGATCTACACACAAGACTAAAACGACAAGAAACTGCTCTTCGTTATAGACTACTTCAACATTTATCAGACAAACGATCAAAGCTTCCAATTAATTACAAGAGACTCATTTACATGACTGTGATTAGACCTATTTGGACCTACGGAGTTGAGCTTTGGGGCTCCACTAAACCATCCAATTCCTCTCGTATCCAATCCTTACAATCCAAAATCCTTCGAAAAATCCTCAATGCTCCTTACTTTGTGACTAATAAACTTATCCATAAAGACCTTAATGTTCTATATGTTGCTGATTTAGCCCAGACCAGATACCTATCCTTCCATAGTAAGCTCCATAACCACTCCAATCCACAAGTCTCCCAACTAGTTTCCCACTCTATTTCCGATAATCCTCCCAGGCGTCTGAAAAGAAGATGGCCTGGAGATCTTTTGGTGTAGATTTTTATTGAAGTGCAACTATTGAGTAGTTCACTAGTAACTACTAGTGATATAACTTCACAAGTTATTTACATGCCATTGTATTCACTATCAACACATTTACTTGATGTATATGTTTTTGTATAGTTGTAAATATCAATGAATGAAAAAGAAAACATGATAAGAATATTCAAGATGACATTTCAATAATACGAAAACTCAATTTCGTACAAAATCGATATTTTTCTCACGATACCTCATCCTTTCTCGATAGAGGCAACTGGCACTCGGTACTAGAATCGATCAAGGCTCAACAAAGAGGTTCATGAAACCATATTAATATAGAAAAAAAATAGATTCCACAAATTTTGTTAACAAATCCTCCCAATTCGTGTAAATTATAAAAGGAAATGTTTCGACAATGATTACAATGATATGTCAATAACAAGTAAATAACTACTAATAAGTAACTCTTCAAGAAAAGTTTAACATTAGATCTCTAGGCCATCTGATTTTCTGATGCCACGGAGTGTTATCGAGAATCGTGAGGGAAGGAAGCTAGAAAACTAGTGGTTTCGAGTTGATACTAACTCACCAAGAAAGTTTTGTATGTTTGTGACTGTAAGCGTCCACAAATTTTAATATTACGGTGACTTTACTATTATTATTTATAAACCTTACCTTTGAGCTCTTTGCCGTCCGGAGTGCACTTCCCTCTACCCATGAGGCATTCGAAGTACTTCTTGTAGAGCCTGATGTTGCCGAGGATTTCATCCAAGTCCACGTTATCGTACTTAGTCGTGTAAGTCTTAGCTGCCATTGCAGCTGTAAATCCGAACAGCAGCACTGTGATTATCTTCATCTTCAGGTTGGTCAGCAAATGGAATAATAATAATTATTCTTATATATATCTTATTTAAACCTTCCAACTTTAAATAATGATATGAGAACAGGCATTGGTAACGAAATGTTAATAAATCACTAGTTGTAGGTTATATGAAAAAAAAAATTGTAGTTGAGCTTTTATGGTTTTATAATTGCATTGCTTTGTTTTTTTATTAGGCTGATTATTCTATTGTGCATTAGATCGGCTATCTCATCATTGGTTACATTTTGATTTTAGTTATTAAAAATTCAGTTAGTTTACATATCACGTCTGATGATTTATTTATATATTTTTTTTTTTTGAAAAATATATGAGAAATTATTGCTGATCCTGTATCATTTTCTTATCAATGTTAAAAAAAAAAAAAAAAAAAAAAAAAAAAAATGGAACCAAATTTAAATCCTACCTAACAATTCAATATAATTATTGATGGATATTTTCCAGCTATTATGTTCAGAAATACTATTATTTGTTTTAAAAATATCTTACAAAGACTTCCATTACTGCTTTCCGTTAATCTTTACTTGGCCTTCCTGTGGCTGTCCTTAAATTAGATTTACCAGTGTATTGTGGCCCTTATTATGTCACAAACAAACTTATACACAAAGATCTTAATGTTTCATACTTTGGTTATTTGGCCCAAAATAGATACACAAGTCTCCCGACTAGCCACACTCTCAATTCCGATAATTCTCCGAGGCGTCTGAGAAGAAGATGGCCAAGAGATCTTCGAATGTAATACTTTAATTAAAATGCTACTATTGATTAGTTCTTTACATGTTATTGACGATTTGTTGTAATCATTTTCCACAAATTGACTTGTATATAATGTATACAGTTGTAAATATTAATCACTTATCATGATTTCATTTTTTTTTTTTAATTTACTAATTTTCGCCACATTCTGTTTTGTTATTTATAGCTTTAACGAATGCCTGTAGAGCAATCCGAACAGGCACTTCAATAGACGTTTTAATAACATGAATGTGTCTGATTTTAATCTAACTGCATGGGATAGTTTCTTCTTAGATTACTGAAGGCCGTTAGAATGATTTCTTAAGTCATATTGTAATTACCATATGCAACACACGGCTGCAGAAAAATTCAGTGAATGAAAAGAATTATGTGACACGGCTTCAGAAAAATTTAGTGAAAATGAAACCTATCATGATAATTTTTAAGGTGTAATTACCATGGTTAATAATACATTTATGAATCATATAGTATTCCTAGGATAAAAATTCTTATTCTTTGATTTTCAAATGCCTTACCATTAGTGTAATAATTCATTATGGTCACACAAGGTTAGACAAATTAAAGAAACCTTAAATCCTATTATTTAATTTATTGACCTTATTTATCAGAGATTACTGATAATTACTTCTGATTTTGTTACTTAATGAATTTTAACTCCAGACATACGATATCTATGATTTATCTCCATTGCTTTGGTGTCACGTTAGTTGTAATTCATACTAATGCATTTTCTTTTAATCACTCACTAATTATAACTGCGTGTGAAAAACATCGTCTCTGTTCTGTAGGAATTTTTATGTATGTAAAAAAAAAAAAAAATATGACGGTGGTAGTTTTATAGTCGATCGCTACATTATTATATCTGTTCCCACGTGCCAAAGATTGTTTGTAAGTTTATTTCTTGCCATGTTGAAGTTAAGAACAGATTTTAAGTAAGTGATTGTTGTGAGTGCACGTACCTAGTTTAGCATTTGAAGCAGCTTTTTCAATAATCAGAACAATTTCAATCAGTCGAATAATCAGTTTTCAGCACTACTCTATTTGGTACAACTATAGACGTAGATACAGGTACTATTAGTAATTGGAGGACCTAGTTCGCTGAGTGGTCCTGTTGGTTTATGCACCTCAGTTCCTTCACTTTATCAAATATTAGCCTGTTCATCCTATTCCAATCAATTCTCTTCCTATCCCCGAAGAATTTTAGTATCCTGTTCCTCATCGTTCTCCCTAAGCTTTCAAAATATTTTTAAAACTCAATTTCCCTTAGCAATCAGTATTCTTATATATATATTAACACAAACTTCCTTTGACCATGTTTATCTATAACCACCCTAACCAAACTCCTATATTTCTTGAACCTAGAATTTGATTTTTGAAACATGCTTTTCAGTTTGCTTCTTGCAGTTTTATGGCTTCTTTATCAATTATTAATAATGATAATCATTAATAACTTATTTGTGTTTAGGATTTTAAATATTTATCTAGCTGCTTAATACCACCAACTATCATAAAATATATTACATCTCTGAGATTAATTCATATATATCCAGCAGTCATATATCACTCACACATATCTCTGCTGGTTTGGTAAAAAAGTTCTCAAGGCTAGTTGATATTGGTTGGTTGAGTGCTTAGTGTTTCCGCACTTTTCATTTTTTTTCAATTTAACTTGTTCATGGCAATAAATCTCAAACAATGCTTCCTTGAATACAGTTTCACTTAAATAGTCGTTCTACTTATATGGTTGACGGAAACTGTGTTAGGCCTGAAAAGCCTATCGTTCTAATATGCTTAATGAAAGAAACAGAATTATGGTTCTATTTAAATAGTTCTGTACAGAAGTCGTTGTAAGTGGTATCCAGTGTACATATGTACTTGATGTAGGTACTATGATTGGAGATAACGATGATCTGTTATAGTGAACAAAATGCCATTGGTCCATATCCAAAAAAATATCCAATGTAGAACGCTTTTTAGTTCATTGGTTTGCAACATTTATATAAACAGTTAGCGGATTCTGTTAAATTTTTCCATTTTTTTTTTTCCAAAAAGAATAATACGGAAAACCTTCAAGGCTAAGTTATAATCTTGCTGCTTATAAATAGCGTAATGCTAATTTAATTTTTAGTCCATATTAAACGTTCTTAGAGCTCGACTAAGTGTTGTCTTAGACGAACCTGAAAACTAGTTTGATGGTACTATAGAAAATGTGTATGAATAGCATATTGGTGGTTAATACAGAGACTTCATTATTATTGTTTTGGGCTTCTTGGTAGAGACTATTTTTTCACCGGATGTTGAGAAAGATTGGTGTGGCTGATTCAGTCGGAATGGAGTTTTATTTTCACTAAAACCAGTGGTCCATGACTCAATTGACTGTTCCATGGTTTAAAATTTGTTCGATTGTATTTCATTTCTCACAGAATTTCATCCATCTGAGATGGAGAAAAGCTGATCTGTGTTAGAGTAATTAATAAAGTTGTTGCTTTGAGATTGTAAAATACTTTTTTCGGGCAAACTAGATTTAAAAGACAAGAAACTGCTCGTTGTTTCCGACTACTGCAACATTTACTAGACAAGCCTTTAGAGCTCCATATAACTAAAAAAAGACTTATTTACATGACAGTAATCTGACCTATTTGGATATACGGAGTACAGCGTTGGGGATCCACTAAACCTTACAATTCTTCTCATATCCAATCCTTACAATCAAAACTCCTTCGTAAAATCCTTAATGCTCCTTGTTATGTTCCAAACAAAGTTTCCATAAAGATCATAATGTTCTATTTGTTGCTAATTGGGCCCAAACCAGATACCTATCCGTACCTACTTGAATCCACTATTTACCCAACTTGCCTCACAATCCATTCCCGATATTGCCCCGAGGCGTCTGAAAATAAGATATCCAAGAGACCTTCTAATGTAGAATTATTGAAGTGCTACTAGTGAGTAGTTCTTTACATGTTATTGAAATGTCATTGTAATGATTTTCCTCAAATTTACTTCTAGAATAAAATGTATAAAGTTACAAATGTTAATAAATAGTTAAAAAAAAAAAAAAAAAAGAAGAAGTACTTTTTAATATATCAGTCGTTATTCAATATAAGCCGTTTACGGATTGTGTTGGATAATATCAAGGAGAAAAATGATTAATTTAGAGGTTATAACAAGGACTTGAAATGCAATTCGTTTTAATATTGAAGGGCAGCTAATGGAAATGTACTACGTGAGCACATTAGGAAATAAAATATATGTATTTTCCCACCTAGCTTATTCCCATTGTTTAGTTATAAGTGATTGTGTGAGTCAGGGGGATTCCTTGGTTTTTGACAAATAAGGCAAGAAGAATGCGAAAGCCAGATCAAGCTTAAAGGGTTATTTAATGGATGTGGCTATATTCTGGATTATAGGACAGAGGGAAAACCCGGATTTGCAGTATGCAAAATTAAATCATGACAAATTATTCTGCATATTCCAGGGGTATGGATAACTTTAGCTTTAGATAAAACTTTTGGACCAGAACTATAACAAAAAAGTAATGATCTAAATCGTTTTATCATGATTAATTTGAGTTCTTAGGGAAGAGTGCTTGGAGGGGGTTTGAGTTCTGGCACCATATTATCTTTCCTTGCAAACTTTTTTGTCCGAAGATGGCCTTGAGACCTTCCCGTATATAACTTTCATAGTGCTACAAGTGGGTAGCTGCTTCGCAGACTATTGTCATGTTATTATGAGCGTTATTATCACATTTACTGTAAGCATGTTTTTTGTTGTTTTTTTTATATACACTTGTAAATTTAAATAAATGGAAAAATTAAAACTTTTTTTTTTAGTTTGGCTGCTTCTATAAGCATTTTATGTTTATTTCCTATTTATACTTTTGTTCATCATCCATATTGCAACTTATTTACTTATTTAACTAGTATTATATAGATTATGCTTGTTTTTGTTTTATCATCATTTAATCTGTTACAATTCCATATTATTCTTCGTATTTATCAACTCATTTATTCATATAAGTTCCTCACATTGTTTATATAATGTCATCATATTGTTTAAGAATTATTTCAAGATTTCTCTCTTAATATAACTCTGACATGAACTCCCTTTTGGTTCATCATAACTATTATTTCGGTTACGGCTTTGTTCATTTCTTTATTTACTGGTTTCAATCATCACTTATAACACTTTTATTCTAATAATTTCTTTACTTCGTAGGTATCTTATAATATATTACCTACTGTGTTTATTTTTTCATAAATCAGGAAAATCAACGATCGCAAATGATTTTTTCGAACTTTGATTTGACGCTACGTCTTGTACAAGGAAAAATTCCAAGATACTTAAGTCCAAAGCTGATGTTTCGATGGTTTCAACAATATGACATTTTTAAACTCAGTTCATCAAGAACTAGTGTTTCATTTGATGCCGTTATCTTTCAAAACTGAATATGTCCACTTCAGAAAATGTTTAAGAAAGAGCAAAAAACCTACACCAGTCCTCCCCCTGATGTTAAATCCAAAACAATTATATTATTTAACTCCTTAATAGATGTCTACTAAGGAAAAGGAAGTGTTTTAGTGTGAACAGCTCAGGCTTTTTCAGAAAAAAAAAATCTAACGATTAGTTTTGAGAAATAACCCCTCATTTATCAAACTCATATCTGCTCTCTATTACGTTTTAAGAACTTTCCAGTCGTGATATATATTTCGTATGAGTAAAATCGCAATGAACTATCATGACAATCATTCTTAAACAAGGTTATTCCCACAAAATTATTACATTTTAATGATAGATTTATTTATATAACAATATCTAATGCATGGAAATAAATTCACTCCTTGAATTCGTTCAACCTTGATGTGATTTCTGGTGGGATAAAAAAAAAAATTCAACAAAACCTACAGTAGTCCTTCGGTTGGATATATATAGTTATTAATCACGATTCGTTAATGTCGATAATTTTGTGGTTGTGGTGCACCACTATTTTTAGTTTTCCAAAAAAAAATCTAACCAATCAGCCTTATTTAATAATTTTATCAAATAATTTTTAATTTTATTCAAAAACCATCTAACTATATAAAACAAATAAAAGACTAGTTATAGAATTTTAATTGATTTTATTATAAAAAGAAATAATTTTTTTCAAAGCCAGGAAAATCACTCAAGAAGTTTTCAGAGTGGGTAGAGTCCTTGGCAGCTGATAATATCTTATAAAAAGAAAAAAAAATCCTTTTTTCAGTCAAAAGACGTGTGGAAATTTTATCTTCACTTAGTTTTCCCTTCTGGTAGATTTAAATTACATTATTAGGAAAATGTATAAATCTCAATTTCTGGTTGATTGTATAACGTTATTAAAAATGAACATTTAAAATTGTAATATCCATAAAGTTTAGTATAAAATATAATGATATTATTTCAGTATTGGAGAAATTAATGTCTAAAATCTAGAGAATTAGTATATATTTTTTTATTATTTAATTTTTTTTTTTTCATGTAGAAGTCATGAGTGAATTTATATTGCAACGTTTGGTACATATTCTTGATGAAATGATATTTAGCATTTTAAGGAGACATTTGTATTTGGCATAATTTTGTTTATTTATTATTAATTAATAATTACTCGTTAATTATTATTCTCGTTACGGTTTTTTTTTTTTTTTTTTTTTTTTGTTTTTTTTTTTTTTTTTTTTAATGCTTCTTACACATTTAAGTAATCTAAATCTATGATTTCATATTTAAAATACAAAATATAAAATTCGTATTTAAAGCAATAAGAAATGATAATTAAATAGAGAAATGAAGTGAGTTAATATAACTCCTCCAGAAACTGCTCTTGAAGTTTGGGTAAAAGTATAGATAGAATAAATACGACATTTTTTAAGTTCTATATTTGAATAATTAGTGCCTAGATGGAATTTAGTGTTAATACATAATTGTTGAGACATAATGTTTTAATTGATATCTACAATTTTATATAAACAAATTATCGACAATATGACAGTTATCTAGTATAAATCGACAATTTAGTATTTATCTAGTTATTATTTTGCTATCCGAGTGTATTGTTCACTTATGAGCCATATTTCTTTCTGAAAGCTTGTTCAGGATCATATATCTTCTCCAGTTCTGAGTAATCCTTTGATTTTTCATTTAGAATTTGCTTAAAAAATTTTACGATGTTCTTCTTTTGCTTTTCAGAGCACTTCTTACAGTCCGTTTTAATTATTTCTGCCAAGGTATCTGGAAAATAAAGATGATTCATCAGTGATATTGAAAAAATGTTTATGGCAATATTATTATTCATAATTAACATAAAATATATAAATATATATATGTAATATATTGTATTATCATTTTATAATCCATGAGATTAATACATCTCCTTTTCAGCATTTCACGATTGTTATTTTTCGTTTTTATGAGAAAGTTCGGGATAAATATCAAGAAAGGACATAATTCATGTGGCGATGGACTGATGTTTTGGATTTTATTTATATATTTTTAGAACTAATAATAAATATTTAATATTTGAAAATATTATTTAAAATATAAAATCCAATGGAAATGAAACATACCATAACTCATGCGTAAATAAAGCGATATAGTATTAATATTGTTAATATTATTGAGTATTACTGAAGAATTTGATGTGTCATGGTGATATTCCATTGTTATTAACATATAGTAAACACTCCTACGCAGTAGTATAAAAATGTGTGGAATCATGTCGACGAAAAAAATTATTACACAGGATAATTTATGAAAATTAGATGAGAAAAAAAATAAAATAAATAAAAAATAACCGTGAGTATTCTTTAAGGTTGTTCGCCTATTCTCAGGTTGATGTATACAATCAAAATATTTGAAAGTGGCTTATTTAAACATTCTATACCTTTGTTTTTTTTAATTTTGCTTTGTTGTGTAGATTTTTACTTAATTTTCCTACTATTACAGAAACAATTATAAAATTAAAAACCTATTTATAAATTATATATATACAATAATATAAAAGGACATGCCATTTTCGTTTGTGATCACTAACCGAGGAAACTACTGAGCCAATCTGTACTAACTTTCAAATACGTTATCCTTATAGTTCCAGGAAGGTTTGAAAATAATAAAATCTGAAATTGATAAAATTTACTTATATTCAATTAAAAAAGATTTGAATGTGTGATCATCGGCTTATGGACCTAAGTGAAGTTTAAAAAACGATCGAAATGTGGCTAGCGCTATTCTGCGACAAAATTCATAAATTCAGTAAAACTACTGAACCCAACTGTGCCCAATTTTGACTACATCATTTTCAAAGTTCTAGGAAGTTTTAGCAATTATACAATTTTATATGTACAATGATGAGTGAAAGAAACGACCTTTGCCAAATTGTCATAAACTTTTATGGTTAGACTGGAAAAACCAACCAAATGAAATCAACAAAATAATTTCTACCGAATAAAAATTAGTTCGCACACACAATAAACAACTATATGAAAATCCAAACGTGAGCAAATTTATTTTTGTATAATCTTTAATTTTAATTAATTTAATGAGTTTTTTGTTAATCCGTGAGAATGAGATCCCATAATGCAATCTTATATTCGGGTTCTTTGAACTATTAGAATGGAATTGTATCTTAGGTGTGTGTTAATTATATTTAGTATTGGTCTTACAGTAATTCACTAAAATATTCCATTCCAAAAGCCATAAACTGAATAGGCCAAGGGTAAAATCAGTAAAGCGGAGTAGATGTGGCATTTGTATTAAAACAATAGTTACTTTATCCCTAAAATATGTTAGATTGTAAAAACTTATGTCTGCGACGATATTAGCCGTCATAATAAATAATAATTCTATATATTATAATATAGGAGAATATTATCATCGCTCAGTACGCAAAGTGACTGCCAAACACCCACTCCGGAGATAGACTCCCGCTGTAGGCAGAAAATGTTTATTCCGTTATTTCAGCTGTGTATTGACTTCCAGGTTTTGAGGAGAAAATATGACATTATAATTATTATAATATAATTATTAATAAGGAACTAAATTATTATTTTAATTTCTTAATCAAAATTATCATTTATTACATTTTATTTTATATCTTGTAAATACTGATTGAAGGAGTCTTGATCACCAATATTACACATTGCTCTTAAGTGGGCCAACTTTTAATTATTCTAAATAAAAATATTTAAAAAAAAATAATGATAAACCTTAGGTCAATTTCAAGTTGACATTAGGTCATTTAGGTATTAAGGAATCAGCAGTTGCTGAGTCTCTCTCTTAACAAAATCCTGATTTTCTTTACCGCTCTATGAATATAATATTATCATTCATAGAAAAAGAAAAAAAAAAAAGTTTATAGCAATAATTGATTTTGTACATCAAAAAATAACGAGTGACACAAGAAACATGAAGTAACTATTAAAATGTTATAAAAATGTCAACCAAATCACACAACAACTTCACTTGAAGGAAAACCACCACTAGCATACGAGTATATCCATTCCATTCAAAAACACACCATCAAATGACAGTAGAATGTAAACATCACAGTAATGTAAAGGTAACTACGAAATAAAGGTAGGGATGAGCGAAATTGCTGTATTGCCTAATTGAATGCAGGCAAGTGGTTTAAGGTTTCAGATATTTTGGCAAATATGTTTGATAAGATTGTCGCTGCGTTACTAAAATATTAATCCTCTATTTCTCTTAGTTTGAAACCTTAATTTTTAGTAATATGCTTCCATAATGATTAAAATTTTTGTAATATGTTAATGAAGAATGAAAACAACTAAAATACTATTTGATGCTCAATATATTGTCAAATTAAATGGTCTATTGCAGTGGTACCCAACGAGTGGTGGACGATGACTCAGCAGTCCGCGAGCTGTCATCGAAAAATGTTTCTTAAGGAAGTTGAATAAAATATATGGAGATGGCCGAGCGAGTTGAGGTGAAGGTCTCAGTGCGCTCGGTACTATAAGTCGTGGGTTCGAATCCCACCTGGGTATGCTTAAATTTATTTCCTGGCTCGCTCACCCAGTTCGGATTAGTTTGTTTTCGACCAGCACAACAAAAACTGACATGTTTTAATATACCTAAATAATATATTATAGGAAGAAAATGTTTTTAGCAAATATTAAGAATATTTAACCATTTAAATGCATTTTAAAGTAGATTTACACCTGTTTAATTATATATATGACTATATAAGTTTTCACTGTCAAGCTATAGTATATATAGAGAGGGTCCATATAGAGATTTTTTCAGGGGTCCTTGAAGATTTTTATTGGGAAACCCTGGCCTATGGATATAACCTCAGTTAGGTAGGCATGACCATCAAAACGGAGAAAACGATGTATGAAAGAGTAAAAAATTTCCCACATCCGACTAATCTCATGATCATCGTAACAAGTTTTCATTGTCATAAGTGGAGAGACAGGTCTGGTTGAGGGATCCCGAGGATGAGTGTATATTGTAAATAAATTATGATTGTATTTTTAACTTTTAATTTAATTTTGTTTTATTTTTACTATTATTGATTTGTTCTTTAAAAGTATATCTTAATTTATATATTTCACTTATATGTATATTGTATATTTTATATTATTTATGTATAGTATAATTCTTTCCTGTTTTTTTCTCTTTTATTTTTTTCATTTTTTTTTCTATAATACATAATGTATTAAAGTTCATAAATCCTAGCTATATTATTTAATGCCAACATTTGATGTAGATAGTTATAATTACTCAGTAAAAGTTTTGTTTGCTAAAAAAAAAGTTTTCATTGTCAAGCTATAAAATGTTTTTAAAAAATAGGGTTTATAAAGAACCGTAATAATTTGAGGGTTTTGGCTCTAATCCTAGGTAGCATATAACTGCAAAAAACCTCATCGTTAATAAGTGACGAATTCTTGAAAAAAACCGAAATGCTATTTTAAATGCATACTACCTATCCAAACTCATCCTACTACTGTCCTCAGCACTTACGCAGATGACAGGTGTGTTATCAGTGAACGATGATCCCTTCATTGCCTCCCAAACACTCCGATCTTATATCCTCAACATTCAAGAATGGTGTGAAAAATGGAAAATCCAAATAAATCTTATCAAATAACCTTTTTCCTTCGTCGTAAACCTTCCTGTCCTACAGTATCCTTTAATGATATTCCACTAATCCCTGTTGAACAGATCCGCTACCTAGGACTCCACTTGGACAAACGTCTTACTTGGAATCCGCATACAAGACCAAAACGACAAGAAACTGCCTGTCGTTACAGACTCCTTTAACATTTACTAAACAAACGTTCGACTACTTCTGCATCTGCTAGATAAACGTTGTAAGCTCCAAATTAATTACAAAAGATTTATTAACATGACTGTGATTAGACCTATTTGTACGTACGGAGTTGAGCTTTAGGGCTTCACTGTGCCATCCAATTCATCTCGTAAACACCTTACAATCCATACAATCCAAATTGCTTCGAAAAATCTTCAGTACCCCTTACTTTATTACCAATAAAGTTATCCATAAAGATCTTAATGTTCCTTATGTTGCTTATTACCAGATACGTATCCTTCCATAGTAATCACTCAAATACACTAGTTTCTCAACTTGCTTCCTACTCCATTCTCGATAATCCTCCAAGGCGTCTGAAAAGAAGATGGCCTAAAGATCTTCTAGTGTAGGATCTTTATTAAAGTGCTCCTGATGAGTAGTTCTTTTGAAGTTTTGACATGTTATCATAATCTTTATCAACAAATTTACTTGATATATTCACAGTTGTAAATTTCAATAAATGGATAAAAAAAAAAAATGCTTATTACCAGGTGGCTACCTAGCCTGCTATCTACCCACTCAAATCCACTAATCTTTGAACTTGCTTCCTATTCTAATCCTTACGACCCAAAGTAATGAGTATGCACAATGAGTTCAGGTAGATTAAATGGTTCAAGTTAAATCGGCTTCAAATAGTGCGTTAACTTTATTGTAAATTAGTTCATTTCTGACGTAATCAGGATTTTTTTGTCTTAAGTCCAATTGTTTTAATAATGACAATGTATATTAGCTTTTTCTAGTGCATTAGAATATTTTTAGATCTTATAATCTACGTTAAGTGTTGGTTATGTATATAGGTGCATAAGAGCAGGATGTGATAAGTTTTCGACTAAAGATTATTTGCTTGTGTTTCTAAGATCTCAACACTCCAATTTCGATACCATTCTTCAAGGGACGCATTTAAAATTAACATAAAAATCCTATAGTCCAGTCAATAAACACATTGTAGAGTGCATGGAATATGCGATAATTTTTGACTTCATAGCTTCGTTAAGAATAGTTAGAAGGTAAACATACTAAAAGTCCCCGCCACTGGGGGGTGAGCTAACGGTGGGGGGAGGGGAGAAGTTCAATTTTTTTGGTTTTTCCATAATATCTCGAAAATTGTTGACTCTAGAAAAATATGTTTTAAATAAACATAAAAGCTAATTAAATTTACTATAAAATTTATCATATATAAATTTGTCGTAATTCTAACTGTTTAAGAGATATACTTTATTAAAAATAGATGATTTTAGGGAAAAAACAAATGTCACCTCACTTTTTGTCAAACGTTTGCTTCTATTACGTTCTACAATCGTTTCTCAGAAAAAACGTCAGAATCAAAATTGTAGAGCATTAAATTTACTTTAATTTCTTATATTCGTTTCTGGTATTTGCTTTAAATGTTAAAAAAAAAAAAAAAAAAAAAAAAAAAAAAGAGGTAGACATTTTTTTTATTTTTAAAGTTGTCGATTTTTAATATAACTCGAAAACCGTTGGAATTTCTACAAATACGTATAATTAATTTTATAAGAAATTTAATGAGCTTTAATTTTGATCTGCTACGTATTTTTCTAGAGTCCACCGTTTTCGAGATATAATCGAAAAACGAAATTGGGACCTTCTCCTCTCCCCCTACCTTTAGCACCCCCCCCAGGGCGGGGACTTTTAATATGTTTACCTTCTAACTATTTCTAACAATGCTGTGAAGTCAAAAATTATCGTATATTTAATGCACTCTACACCCCTCATTTCGGCACTCTTTATCTGGCGTCGTACTTCTCTGAAAAAACAGGTTTATTGATACTCATTCCGAAACTAATTGTTTGATCCAAAATTTCTATTTTTTATCAGGAAGCTCCTTAAATTTACTATAAGAACCTATGAAAGAAATTTTGATCGAATCACTTTAAATACCCATACCAGGGACGTTAAAAATCGCTTACTATTTTAAGTCCAAGTTTTTTTGGCATAGTTTTCACCATAACGCCGAAACTATTTGTCAGACCTGAAATTTATTTTTTTCAACTAAAATCTGGTGAAATTTACCATCAGGCCCTATATAGTAAATTTTGATTATGTCACGTAATATACCCAAACCTGAACGCTAAATATGTACGTTTTGGCAAAGTATGACGATATTCACAAATTCAGTGGGCTGGTTTGAGTGTATAACGTGACATAATAAAAATTTCATATATAGGTTCTTAAAGTAAATTTAAGGAGAATTCAGATAAAAAATTTCTATTTTATAAATTTTATAGTAAATTTAATTAGCTTTTATGTTTATTTAAAACATATTTTTCCAGAGTCAACAGTTTTCGAGATATTATGGAAAAACCAAAAAAATGGAACTTCTCCCCTCCCCCCTACCGTTAGGTACCCCCTACCACCCCCCAGGGGCGGGGACTTTTAGTATGTTTACCTTCTAACTATTCCTAACGAGCCTACGAAATCAAAAATTATCGCATATTCCATGCACTCTACACCCCTCATTTCAGCACTTATTGACTGGACTATTACTTGTAACAAGATCTTAGAAACACAAGCAAATAATCCTCAGTCGAAAACTTTTGAAAGTTTTTATAAATTATCACATTGGTAGTCTCTGTAACTTTTATTCATAATAGTTCACCAGTCCTTGATGGTTAATTACTTTTATAGACTTTAATGATTAAAATAAAAGTATAAAATGGATTATCAATAAAATAATCAGGGATTACCTTTGAGCTCCTTGCCATCAGGTGTGCAGGTGCCAGTGCCGGCGAGGCACTCATAGTACTTCTGGTACAGCCTCTCGTTCTTGAGGATCTCTGCGACGTCGAGGTTGTCGTACTTCGTCGTGTAGGTGTCAGCAGGTTTGGCAGCTGCCACGGAGACCATCAAAAACAGTGCAAGAATAACCTTCATCCTGTCTGTCATTATTCTGAAGTTCGCCTGTATATATATATCCAATGGACCCCTGCGTGTCTTAGTCGATTATGTCTTTAAGCAATCTAGGACATAGCTTTTGTTTTATTTATTTTAATAGCATCGAAATAACCAGTTTTCCTTGTAGTCCAGCCACACTAAGCAGGTGATTATTAGGAACTTATCCGTGTTAAATCTATTATTTTCAATAAGCCCCAACATTAATTATCTTATCCTTGATAATAATATATAAATATTCCAGGAAATGAGTAGCGAAGAAAATAGACTAAAATAACATATTTTAGAATCATTAGAATGGGTTCATCTTAGTTTGCCAGAAATGAGACAAGCGGATGGATTCCAAGGCGCTGGAAAGAAATCGGAAATCCTGGCTGGCATGATGGGCCTTCACACAGCAGAAGAAGAATTATTATAAATGATAAAATTCTTCAAAAGAAACACTAATTTTTATTAAAAAGAAGAAAAAAAAGTCTTCTTTCAAATACATCTCCAGCAGTCGAAAAACCAACCACTCATGGGATAAAACAACGAATTCTGTATTTATGTGAAGTAAATACTCCTTTCTTTTTTGCTTATCACTCCCTTCCCTCTGTGAGTACCAACATGCATTAATTGTCTTGCCTAACATTAATAGGAGTATAAACTGTTTTATATAAAATTGCTGATGTTTGCAATGTTTGTATGCTTGAAAATAGATGTTTAATATTTAATAATACAAAAAATTCATCGACAGCAATTTTACTGATGTGCTTCTTGTCGAAGAAAAGGATAAATAAGGAGAAAGATATAATAGATTAGCAGAAGTGCCGAAAAGAAAAAAAGTAAAAACGGGCTCTTTAAATGTGACTTTCCAGACAACAAGAATCTGGTAGAAATATTTTAAGGATATATGATAAGGATGGGAGAGGTTAATATTAAAGAATATATAACGTTGTTTCACCACTTCAGTAAATATATATATATATATATATATATATATATATATATATATATATATATATATATATATATATATGGTAAAATAAAATATGAAATAAATATCATATCGGGTCATTTGATGCTAACAACTATTTCCACCAAGCTACAAATCGGATTCGAGTACAGGATCTTCGGCTTACCAGTTTGCTGAAGTAGCGTACGTTTTGGCATCGTCTGTTTCCACCAAGTTTTAACGTTTCTTTTGACAATATATCTTCGTTATCTTAATCCAGTTGAAACTAAATCCAAAATATATGCACCATCAAAGAATACATTCTTATTTTATAGGTACTTTTGGTAATGAAGAATAAAAATTTTTAAGCAGTAGCCAGGTTCTTAATATATATTCATTTCAAAGCCCTGTATGTATTAATAATAATACTTTATTTACATTTTTTAAATTTACTAATCATATTAAGTATTCATGTTCCGGCATACATCCTCTACATGGTTATTATAATTTTATTTAATAGTAAATTGGCTTTACAATTCAATGTTTACCTCTAAACAGTAGGAAAAATAAGAAAACAAATAAACCACATAACAAAAAAAATAAATCGATTAGTTTAAAATCTTATAGGTAGGTATACAGGGTGAGTATCTCATAGTGTATAAAAAAAATTGCGTGAAACTACATCAAAAATGTAACAAAATGCCGTAGATCTTACCTTTCTATTCCAACCCGTTGCAGATATACGATAAATCAAAAACTTTTCTGAGGAAACCACGTTTTTTTCCATAAAAGCTATAATATCTCCATTTTATTTAAATATTTTTCAAATTTTGACCACATTTTCGGATTAAGCATTAATTTTCTATAATATCTGAGTACCTGTAACCTTGAATTTTACAAACTTGGTATCTAAAGAACAGCTTGATCTTCACCTTATTTGGGGAAGTCACAATGTCGTATTTACTTCAACGCTCACCGTTTTTCGAAAAAACTATCCACAAAACTGCAAATTTAACTAGCTTTCGAATGATATGTTAAAAGTAATGATTCTGTTTCGATTTCATGGAGAAATTTACTTTCAAATCCAAAAAAAACATGGTGTTCTCAATTGGCATACAAATCAGTTACTTGTGTAAATAAAACATTATGATAATTTCTTAATGAAAATATGCATTTTATACATAAATAAGATGAAGACCAAGCTGTTCTTTAGGTCAAAAGTATGGAATATTCAAGATTACATGTACTCTGTTCTTATAGAAAATTTAATGCTAAATCCGAAAATGTGGTCAATGTTTGAAAAATATTTAAACAAAATGGAAATATTACAACTTTCATGGTAAAAAACGTGGATTCCCCAAAAAAGTCTAATTTATCGTATATCTGCAACGGGTTGGAATAGAAAAGTGAGGTTTGCGGCATTTTGCTACATTTTTGATCTAGTTTTATTCATTTTTTTTTATACACTAAGAGATACTCACCCTGTATATCTTAACAAATATGAAAGAATGAAAATAACTAAAATGTACGTATAATAACAAATATTAAACATAGCTAACAAGAGTTAAGTGAATGTAAAATAGCGCTCTCACTTAGGGCGCTGGGTTTTTACACCAGTGACGCAGCTGAGAGAGAATAGCTGGGATCTCTCTGTGCCTGGTTTGTCCCTTCATAAGTGGAGGGACAGGTCAGGGTGGGGGATCCCTAGGATGAGTGTATATTGTAAATAGAGTATGAATGTATTTTTAACTTCTTTTTTTTTATTATGACTATTGTTTATATATTTTATTTATATATTAAAAAACAAAAATTAATTTTACTTTTTTTTTTCTTTAAATTTTACTATTTCATTTTATGTATATAGTATATTTTATATTGTTTATGTTTAGCATAGTTCTTTTTTTTTTTTGAATTCTTTTTTTTTAATCATAACTTTTTTTTCTCACTATCCATAATGTGTGAATGTAATCATACGCCATCTATATTTCTTATTGCCCACGTTTGTGGCAGATTGAAATAATTTCTCAATAAAAGGTTTTAAAAAAAAAGAAAAAGCTAACAAGAGACGTATAAAATAGAGAAGTAAGGAGTAAATGCTTCGTTCTTTTGTGCGAATATCTTTTAAGTAATGTTTTATTGTTATTACCGATTTCTCAGATAAGTGAATTTTCTGAAAATGTTTTTTTTTTTTGTTTTTTTTTTGGATAGAAAAAGATTTTTTTTATTTTTGTATACATCATATGAAGTTGAAGTTGGATACGAATAAGATTTACGTAAGTGTATGTTTATGGATAAAATAAACATATCTAGTTTTTGCTAAATGGTACAGATATATATCGTAGTTTTATTTATTTATTTATTTTTAATTTAATTTAGTTTAAATTTTCATTGTAGTTCCTCATATACTCATCATGTTAATGGATTCAATCTTCCTTTAAAACTTGCGTGTGACCTTGTAAACCTTCATTTACTTTCTTACTCGAACATCCTGACAACTGCATTTTTAATGCTCATGAAATGGGCATCTTCAATTGTTTTAACCTCGCTTTGCAATGAGAGGATTATAATCTGTCTATTCATCACATGATCAGGAGTTATCTTCTCAAAGACTTCAAACAGGTGGATTTTTTTCTTTCATAGAATCTGTTCTTTTTGTTATTTGTTATTTTTATATCTGTTCTTTTTGTTATTTGTTGTTTGTTGTCCGTTGAGATAAACGTTCGTCAGCTCTTTCTTCGGCAAATCCTTATTTTACTAGACTATTATATGAATTATTATTATCTATAATACTTATATAGCCCTTGAGTGGGGCACACTGTAATATTTTATTTAATAAAACAGTTTAAGCAAATAAATAAATGAATATATCTGTAACGGTATCTAGAATGAGTGTTTAGACCATTTGATGTGGTCTGCTAGTAATTCTGGCAATGTTCGATTGAAAATTAGTAAATTAAAAGGTATAAGTAAAATAGGAGGGAAACAAATTATCCGTAGCTTGAAAATATAAAAAAAAAATGTCACAAATATATATTTTTTTAATATAATGACAATATAAATCGACATGATACATTAAATTGTCAGTACATAAAGTCATCACTTTAAAATTAATTCATTCATGGGATATAATTTAAAATTTGCTCGTACATCTTTCTTGGAACAAATCATTTATTATCAGAATGAAGCCGTCCGTTAGTTAAGAGAATACGGCCTCAACAAATCCCCTGAAAAACTCCGATACCTTCCACAAATGCTTTCGCAGAATCTGTGAACCCGCGTCCCATTTACACCGCCGAAGAGGAAGGCCACGGGGGATGTCGCCCTTGTCCGAAAAGAGTCCATGCGGGTCGGGATTTATTTATAGTTGTCCATTTCTCAACATTTATCTGCTTGAACCTCGGCCCAGATATCCATTATCCTAGACTCTCCTTTAATTCTTTCAAGGGCGTTCCTTTTATTCATTCTTAAGTTCGAATGTAAGAAAGACCCTGGAGATCAAACAGAGGATATAACCAATGCCTCGCAGACTACCATAAAAGAAGAGTACTGTATTCATGTATGTCCAAATGGTACCATTTCTTTCTTTTAAGTAACAAGTTTATAGTTACCAACGCACATTAAAGTTTGCTAAAATGGATTATTATCAAACTAGTACTCGATTCATATTCATATCCTTACCTTAGTTACCTTTTTTTTTCTTCACTTTTATTCAAATATATTTTGACGCCTGTCAATTATAATCATAGACAATCAGTAAATCTGATATAAAAATTCACATGGGGTGAAGGTGGGACTTGATTCCCAAGCGAGATGGGGCGAGGGTCTCAGCTCGCTCGGTACAGAATGTTGTGGGTTCGAATCCCACTAGTGCGGGTTACAATTCATTTCTTGATGGACCAACGAAATAAATCTTGACCTCACCCTGACTACTATAGGTTATTTACCTGCAGGATAACCCGTCCTTCAACAACAAACAAATATTTTATTGATATCTTATGTTTATAATAATAAATAAACGAAATGTAATAACTCTCACATTTCACAAAGGAGCAAAACTTTAAATGAAGAAGCAAAATTAAGTTAGAATACTTATGGACATTACGCCTCTGATAAATAACAACATCGTGAACAACTCATTTGTTATATCGATTTTTGCCCACGATCTAGTGGGCACAAGTCTGCAATTACAGGCAATGAATAATAACGTTTGAAAAATAACTAGAATCCTAGTAATAGTCAGCAAGGAACTGTATATAATGTAAATACCTTCTTATAAATATTACAATAAAAGTTCTAAAAGGTAAAATAAATAAATAAAAAAAACATTTGTATTATTTTTCTATGTATTTATTGAAACTTACAATTCCAAACAAAAACAAAAAAAATACATCTAGTAAATGTTATTACAAAGTTCATAATGACATGTCAATGCTTGTGAAGCAACTAACCACTGGTAGCTCAATAAAAGTCTATTTAAGTCTCGAAGACATCTTCGTTTCAGACGCAATAGGGTTGTCGGGTATAGAATGGGAAGAAAGTTAAGAGACTAGTAGGTTTGAATGGTTATCGAGTTTACTATGAAAGGATAGGTATCTGGTTTGGTCTAAATCAGAAAAATATGAAACAGTAAGGTTATAGATAAGTTTATTTGTGACAAATAAGGAGCATTAACCTTCCACCAGTCGCGCCAGTCTAGCTGCTGCAGAGTTCGTAAAATTCTAGTCTTTTCCAATTTTATAGGTTTTCACCAAACGAAAACATTTTTAATAATTAATACTTTGCTCACTAAAATAAACAAAAGTAAAAAATGGAAAAAAAAATTCTATTTACATTATGTTAAATTGAGCAGATTACTGAGAAACGGACGGAAAAAAATCAAAACGAGAGCGATCGCTTGTTGTACTTTGTGCAACACTGAGGACTAAATATTTTCCATGCAGGAAACTCTCGCTCCTACGACAGTGGAAAATTACTGCCGGCAAATAGAGATGTATTTGGAGGGATAGCTGAAGCCAATTTTTTTGATTGAATTGAAGCCCACGAGAAGCGAGAGAGAGAGAGAGAGAGAGAGAGAGAGAGAGAGAGAGAGAGAGAGAGAGAGAGAGAGAGAGAGAGAGAGAGAGAGAGAGATAGAGAGAGAGAGAGAGAAAGCAAGTCGGATGTACAAAATACAACTACAACGGCGTGACCGGTGGAAGGTAAAGGATTTTGGGTTGTAAGAATTAGATACGAGATCAATATCATGGTTTAGTAAAGCCCCAGATTTCAGCTCCGTATGTCCGAACCGGTCAGATCGGTCGGTATCTTAGAGCGTTTGTCTAGTAAATTTCGAAGGAGTCGAAAACGCATAGCAGTTTTCCGTCGTTTTAGTCTTTTATGTGAATACTAAGTAAACCGTTGGCCCAGATTTAGTCCTAGGTATAAGTCTAGTTTAACAGGGTTTAGTGGAACATTATTAAAGGATACTGTAGGACTAGAAGTCGTAGTTTTAGGAAAAGGTTAAAAATTATTTAATGAGATTTGTTTAGATTTATTTTGGAATAGATAATAAATAAATAAATAAATAACGCCTTTTATAATAGGAAACGGGTCTGTTCAACAAGAATCCATGAAACTAAATTCAATAGAATAAATATGTTGACACGTTTATGATTATATAATGCTCACAATTATAGAACGGTTGTATAACTGCAATACTTATTCTTATTTAATTGATAAGGTTTTAAGTCAATATTCCTTTTGCAATTTTTCGATGTTAGGTTAATAAATATATATTCAATTTTGTGTTCCATTATTATTGCGGTCAGATTTGCATCATTGCATTACTTCACGTGCCGGAACACCATTGTTCTCTGAAGATGTTGATTGGCAATTTCATATGGCCTTGGGTGGACCATACGCTAATGTTCTCCTGTAAAATATGACTGTCACTATTCTTTGTAGCATTGCACTTAAAATTTATATTTCCATGAAGTATTGCACCTCTGGTCCCAATGAATGAATCACTGATTAATAATGCCTATTTCAGTTTTATAAGTAAATCACCCAATGATTTATTTAATTTTCTCAGCTAAAAGTTTTATTTTTCTTTAGGTTTTAATGCCGTCATATTCTTTAACCAGGACCTATGGAATGTATCAGGGTCAGTAAAAACATCAATTAAAAACAAAAGCTAGCAGTATTTTTTAAAAATATTAAAGTTACGAAGCTTTAAATTAATATGATTTAATTAGTTTTGCATTGAATAGACCTTCAAGAATTTATTTTAAATCACATTACTATCGATGAACGATATATCGAAATATCGATATTTTTCTTCCTATTATCTAATATTTTTATAATGATATTTTTTCTTTCGAAGTATGTATACTTACCTTATGCTCTGTTTTATAAAATCCCAACATACAACTATATATTTGTTTTAAAGTAACAAAACCTTATAAAATCGTAAAGGAAATTAAATTAAATAAGAATACAAAAAATTAATGAGGATTGTTTTTAATGCTTAATGATTTTCTATAGCAGTGTAAATAAAACCACCTCATTTAAGTTCCAAATTAAGTGGAAATTTATGACGAAAAGTGGAGGCAAATTTTTGACCTCATAATGTTGATACCTACTGCATACTGTTTAATTTATAATATATTACTTTCAACTTTTAGATATTTGAAATAACTGTGTTCCTATTTATGTTGTAAAATAAATTAAGCCGAACACCGCTGCTTTCACCTTTATGAACCGAAAGAACAGGGTACATTTTACCTACACCTCTCCCCGACTGTCTACAGACAACTTTCCATCACAAAAGATGCAAGTTGTGATCTCTGACATGAGATATGTCGAAGTTTCCGTTTTTACACCTTTTCGTCTATTTATAATTATATATATATATATATATATATATATATATATATATATATATATATATATATATATATATACACATATATATAATGCAATTTTAATTTTCTCCTAATGAAAATGATGATGAAAAATAATCATTATTCTGAAACACTTTGTCCCCTAATAATAACATGAAAGTACAATCAAAAGGTATTATTTTATGTCGCCTTACAGATCAGACAGCAACCCATGGAATATATTATGTTAATAAAGGAAATAGTAATTTGTTTGCCTGGTATTACTTGTTTTTTTTTCCGGAGCAAAAGCAAAAGTCGTATTAGACTTTAATCACACTTAATTTTCTTAGCAAGCTTAGTAGTGTATGTTCACACTGAGAATATACACTAACTTGTATACTGCATGCATGCATGTGATACATCCTAAATATTATATTTCTTGCAGCTTCAAACTGATTTGATAAATAAACATAAATCGTTATTTAAAATTCTGGAACGAGTTTAGTTCTAAGGTATCAGTCAATGAGCTCCAATGAACTGAGTAGTCTTGTGACCGAGAGATGCAATTTTAATTAGTTCTCTGTTAATTAATCTGCTATATTTCTTGTGAAGATTTATATTGTATTCTATGTTATTCAATGACCTCAAGCAAGGTAACTTGTAATATTTATTCAATGAAATATTTGATTTTTAAAAAATGATAAATAAAATACGAATTTTTTATTAGAATATATTATTTGTGGTGTGGGGAGGAGGTTAATAAGAAGTCAAAGCTTTAAAAACATATTGTTTATTAATTTAGCAACAATTAATTAGTAACAAGGCACACACACACACACACACACACACACACTCACACATTCATTCTTATCACAGATTTATTTAGATTTTGATTCCCTTCTTCTCGGCCTCGCTCTTGTACTGGGCCCTGTAGGTTCCCTGGGGGTCGTAGATCTTCTCCAGGATCTTGTAGTCGTTGGGCTTCTTGTCGAGGAGGTACTTGAACACCTTCTCTGCTCCCTTCCTCTGCCTCTCGTTGCACTTGGCGCACTTGCTCTTCAAGGCGTCAGGGAGGACATCTGCAACAGGATCGAATATTTAATAAAGATGATGAAAATGATTACATGAATATAGTTTAAAATAATAATAACTAAATTTTTGTTAGATGTTTTGCTCTGATGTAGCAGGAGAAAAAAAAAATGCACAGATGTCTTAAGGCCAAAATATTTTAGCAAACATACCGGATTAGAACCAGAAGCAGAGTTTTTTTTTTCTTAGTGATGGTAGAAAATCAAAGTCTAATTTTAAATGAATGTCACTCTGAAGTCTATATCTATACAATTATATAAAATGACAAGCCATTTTTCGTTTGTGATCACTAACCGCGAAAACTCTGAACCAATCTGTATCAATTTTTAACCAAACCATCTTCATAGCTCAAGAAAGGTTTAGCAATAATAAAATTTAAAAAAATTTTAATTATAATGCTATAAAAAGCGATAAATATGTGGTGCGCGGTGAAGTTTGATTATCGGCCGATAGGTAGCGAGCATTCGAGAGATGTTACAAAGTTGTACGGTGTTATATAGAGCTAGAAATTTATGATAAAATGTACATATTTTCAATTAAATTGTTATTTAAAAAGCTATAAATATATGGAGCGACATGTGGATCCTAGTGCAGTTTAAAAATTGGCAGATATTAAGCCCTTCTGTGACAGAGTTTGCAATGGTAAAACTATTAAACCCAACTGTACGGTGTTGTAAAGAGGTTGAAATTGATAATAAAATTTACTTAAAATTAATAGAATTATTATGAAAGCTATAAATATATGGTGCAAGATGAGAATCCCAGTGAAGTTTGTAAATCGAGCGATATGTGGTTAACTTCATTTACTGATAGAGTTTACAATGGTAAACCTATTGAACCCAAATATACCTAAATTTAACTGTTCTAGAAAGGTTAAAAAATAATAAATTTGACTATAGTAAAATTTTGGATGTACAATATTGAATGGAGAAAACGAGGTTTGTCACATTGCCATATACTTTTATAGTTTACATTAAAACCCAATCAGATGAAGTCAGTTAACTTATTCTTTCCCAATAAAAATTATTACTAAATCAAAATGAAGTATCGGGTTTTTCATATTAAGTGTAAAAATACGATCCATGGGCCTTTAGTTGGAAGGACTGATAATACAGTTCATTATCAGAGGAGTTTCTTAATAGTCTCTGTCCATCTGGATCACCTACTCATGCATTAAAATTAAATAATGGTCTAATTATGCTTTTACGTAAACTTCTAACACCTAATCAGTGCAATTTTAGCCAGGTTTAAAATTACTGCTGTGCGAAAAAATATCATTTAAGAAATAATGCTCGATTAAATAAAACTTCTAAAAAAGAAGACCTGCCACGCAGGTCGAAACTTTGGCACGCATTAAAGAATTCCTCCTTTAACGTGGTGTTACTTTGACTGCATCCCAGACTATCTTCTTCTCCATTCATCATCCAGTCAACTACACTTTTATCATCATAAATAAAACTTCAGTTATTATTCAAAATTATCTAACTTCTTTACTTATTAGAGCGGGCGAAGCCGCGGCGGGAAAAGCATAAGGGAAAAATTATCTAAGATGGAACGAGGATCAGAAGATCTAAAATTTAGTTACGGAAACTGTTAAAAAAATCGAGACTATATGGGTCATTTTTTAGACGAAACAACAAGTGTTAAATCTATGTCACCAATGTTATGGGAAAGTGTCAAATGAATAGAATTTAACTTTCCCAAAACAACCATTTTTTTAAATCGAGTATGTTGTGAGTATATTAGGGTGGAGGCCAGCTGTAGAAAGTTTTTCTAATGACCCTGTATATTACAAAAAAATCATAAAACCTTCTATGATAAGCAATAATAACCTTGTCATGGTACAAAAATAATTATTTTACATAGTTTCAGTATATTATTACTAGGAAACGAATTGTTTCAAAATAAGTGTTTTTTGTTGTTGTTTTCAACTTTGGAACATATTTTTATTTATTTATTTTTAAAAATGTACAAAAGGAAAAATTTACAATATTGCTTGAATGATGTTGCGTATGAAACCTTACGATGAATTTTTTTTGCATTCATTAGTCACAAGAAGCTAGACTACTTGTGTGAGGGAGGGGGTCGTCTAACCGGTCTGGACTAGTATTTTTTTTGTTTTTTTTTTTGTTATGGCAAGTTTGTTGTTACTGACTTTTTCTCTCCCTTCTCGTGTTACTACTGCGCATTTGATACTGAGGCGTTGCATCTCTTTCAGTTACCTTAATTTCATAATTACAAACCAAGAGCTTATGCTCATACTTAGAAAAATGTATTGAATTTAGTTTAAATTTTCTATTTGAGCTTTGGGGCTCAAATAAATCATCCAATTCACCTGGTATCCAATCTTTACAATCTAAAATATTTTGAAAAATCCCCAATGTTCCTTACTTTGTCACCAAAAACTTTTCCAAAAAGATATTAATGTTCCATTTGTTGCTGATTCAGCCCAAACCAGATACCTATCATTTCATAGTAAGCTCCACAACCACTCAAATCCTCTAATTTCTCAACTTGCTTCCCACTCCATTCTCGATAATCATCCGAGCCGTCTCAAATTAAAATGGCCTACAGACCTTCTAGTGAAGAATTTTTACTTCTAGTGGTACTGATGAGTAGTTCTTTTCAAGTTTTGACATGTTATTGCAATCGTTATCAACACATTTACTTGATGTATATATTCTGTACAGTTGTAAATCGTAACAAATGGATATAAAAAATAAAATAAATAAAAAACAAAAGAAATGTATATTACCAGATAGCTACCTACCCTGCTATACCCACTCAAATACACTAATCTTTGAACTTGCTTCCTATTCTGTTTCTCATGAACCAAAGCATCTGATTAAATCGCCTAGAGACTTTCAATTAAAAAACATTATTTCAGCTCTTAAGACCTCTCTGATAAGAAGGTGGCCAAGGGACCTTCAAATATAGAACTGTTATTGAGGTGCAAACCAATGGGGAGTTCCTTTATAAATCATTAATATCCCATTAATTCCTTCTTTTTTTTCCCTCATCTAGTTCCGCTATTTTATTTTATGTTTTATGATACAGTTGTTTATATCAATATATTTAAACGATTACTACATCATAGTAATAAATATATTTTTTTTTTTTTCGATAGAATTATAAGAGCGTATTTATTGATGCCAAGAAATTTGGTTATTTTATTGTTACTTTTATCTTTTTTTATTTTATTAATTTTTTAGCTCCAACAGGAATTACAGATACCAGCAGTAATTATAAACTCCAGCAGTAAGTATAAAAATATAAAAATGTTTCCGATGCCGAAGGAGATAACAATGTCATACTAAAATAAGGAGTAAACAAGAAATTTATTATGTGCTGAGGGGCCCAAGAAGAAATTTATATCTAATATAAAATTATTTTTTCGTTCTGTTCCCGATATGCTACCATACCAAGTTCCAATACCCTTGAGGCTACGTTTAAAATTATAACTAGGAAGCTAATTTAAATTCCGCTTCCATCCCTACGAAGGAAAGGCCACTGATGCGGAAGACCGGACTCAGGCGGGGATCTGGATGTCGGACCTTGGGCGAAAGAACTGCCAAGTCCTTGCATTCTGGAATGCCGACAGCAATGTGGAGTCAACAATCGACTTGGGAGCACTGAGGTCGATATTTATCATTGCGAGGATGTCGCAACGAACTATCCAGAGGCAAGTCGTGGATTTGTAATCATAAGCTCACGCAGTAATACACGTGACTTCCCCACTTCTGTTGCTGGAGCAGTGTTTATTTACTGAGGGAATTCAAGTGTCAATACCATTGTTCATATTTATAATTACACTTTTTTACGGTTATTATTTCAAAACAGTTATATTATCAATGGCTTATGTTTATAATAATAAAAAAAAAAAAGTAATAAATATCAAATTCCTTACAAAGGCGAGACTTCAAATGAAGAGAGACTATTAAAAAAAATTATTGAATTAACTTTTTTTTTTTTAAATAGCCCTCATTGCAATATACAGTTATGTATTATAAGGTTCTTAAGCCAGGAGAGGAAATCTCGGTAACGTCGGTATAGAAGGTGGTGGGTTCAAATCCCATCTGGGAGGTTAAAATTTATTTTGTGGCGGACTCTTTCTAATCTCGATTGGTAAGGTTGGTAACCTCTAAGACAACCCGTCCTTCCTGACTTGGTAGGAGTATATAATGACGTTAAGCACCAAAAACAAAACTAATATCAGAGCTTTGGTGGAAACCAGTTTTGGAAAAAAGATCGTTATTTGATGTTTCGGGAATCCTTTTCATGTTTCTCGAAGCTGAAGTGAAATTGGAAAAGACAGACAGAATTAGTATTATATTATTATTATAGTATTAGTCAAAACAAAGAAGCAGCCAAATGGCATACTTGGAAGGTTGTGTGATCAAGACTGAGTGAAAAATAATAACAAATCTAACACGATTTAAATAAATTTCATTAGAGCAATTATAAAACAAAAAACATATAATTCCCATTGAAGTTTGGAACGGAATATAACAAATCAAAATATTGACATCTTAAAAATATATTAGTGCAATCCAAAAATGGATTCTTAAGGGAGAAATTTAAAAACTGCAGCCTATGATTAATTTGTCTAAAAAAAAGGATTGATTATTCAAAATCAATTAATGCATGTATATTATTATTTTATCAATAATATTAATTATTGTATAATCTAAATATCATAATTGATATGTAGTATTGGAAACTAATAACAGTTTTTAGTCGAGAGATTATTTTTTATCTTTAGAAAATAGAATTGGGTGATTTAATTAAATAAAATCAGTGAAAACATTAGTCAAAACCGACCTCGAAGCAACCAGATGGCATAGCTGGAAGACTGTAGTGATCAAGGCTGTATGAGAAATAATAACAAATTTAACACAATATAAATAAATATCATTAGTGGATTTATAAAAAAATATACGCCCAATGGAAGTGTGGAATCGAAATATAAGAAATAAAAATATTTAGGTATCTCTTATAAACATTAGTGCAATCCAAAAATGGATTCTCTAGGAAGAAATTTAACTACAGCCTATGATTGATTTGTCTAAAAAAATTTTGGTTATTTAGAATTAAGTAAGGCATTTATATTAATTTTTTTTTATAGTATTAATTATTGAATAATCTAAATGACATTATGTATTAATTATTACAATATGTAGAAAATCTGTTTTGTTAGTGTTAATTATATAAGATGTAAAAAATGTTCTTCTATTTGTATTTGTTTATTTATTATTATGTATTTGTTTTTTTATTTTCTTAATCTTTGAAATAGTAAAATGTAAATATTGTTGGATATCTGAATTGCTTATACTTAATATAAGCAATAAATAAATAAAAATAAAATAAAAAATGTCATAATTGATCTAGAATATTGGAAACTAATATGAGTTTATCGTGGGGAGATTTTTTTTTCTTATCAACCAAGGTAGACGCCTTACAGGACTAGTTAAAATCTCTTTATCTATGGCTAGTACCTTAATTTACTTATTGTTTTATTTTTTTTTTTTTTTTTTTTTTTTTTTTTTTTTTTTTTTTTTTTTTTTTTTTTTTTTTTATTTTTTTTTTTTTGCAGATGTGAATCAATTATACTCAATAAAAAAATTAATTATTGATTGAACTTTGAAACTGTGTCATTCCCATAATGACTTTGAATTTTAAAGTCAATCTCTTTTAATCAGAGCGTTCATAAATTAATATAATAAATTCTTATTGATGAATCTTCAACATGAAGTATAGTATAGTAATGTATAGTCATTTATATATACCATGAGCCATTACGTCAAAGATATGTTTTAGACGCAATTTAATCAATCACTCACCCTTCAGCTGCTTGCCGTCAGGAGTACACTTCCCCTTGTTGGTGAGGCACTGGAAGTACTTCTGGTACAGCCTGTCGTTGTTGAGGATTTCGTCGAGGTCTATGTTGTCATACTTGGTCGTGTAGCCGTCGGGCCTGGCAAGGGCCACTCCAGCGAAGAGGATGACTGCAAGGATAACCCTCATCTTGGATCTAATCTGGCGTAAGATCAATTAAACGTCGTTCCAGAAGTCCTAGTCGGATATATACCCAGTTCCCTCCCCTCCCTAAACCCTTGAAGGCCCTCGCTGGAAAAGCCTACAATGACGTGGCTTGTCTGGAATAATAAGTAGGGCGTGCATATCCGAGAATCGTTGATCACAAATCAGGGGCTTGTTGTCCTTGGGCCCCTCACAACATAATAAATTTCTTGTTTATTCCTTATTTTAGTATGACATTGTTATCTCCTTCGGCATCGGAAACAATTTTATATATTTATACTTACTGTTTTCCTTAAGGTGGGGCTAAGAAATTAATAAAATATAAAAAGATAAAAGTAATACCGAAATAACCAAATTCTTTGCGTCCATGTCTACGCTCTTAATTATATCAATTTTTTTTTTTTTAATTTTATTTACAAGTGTTTAGAATAAATATATCTGGAATATTTTTTTTTTTTTTTTTTTTTTTTTAGATATTTATTATTATTATATTTATATTTATATTTATTAGTATTACAATGTATATACAAATTTAATACATCAAGTATAGGTTGATAATGATAAAAATGACACGTTCCTTGTTTTTAAAGCAATTGGTAGTACTTATAAGGGTTCTATATAATGAAATACTATATTAGAAGGTCCGAGGCCATCTTCTTTTCAGGCGCCTCGGAGGATTATCTGGAATGAGATAACGGAGTGAGAAGCAAGTTTTTCAAAGGATTTGAATGGTTGTGGAGTTTGCTATAAAAGTATAGATATCTGTTATGAGCTACATCAGAAACGTAAGGTATATGAAGATCTTGGTGGGTAAGTTTGCTTGTGACGAAGTAAGGAGCTTTTAGGATTTTTCTAAGGATTTTGGATTGTACGGGTTGGATACGAGATGAATTGGATGGCTTAGTGAAGCTCCAAAGCGCAACTCCGTAAGTCCATATCGGTCTAATTACCGTTATGTAAATGATTCTTTTGTAATTATGTGGAAGGTTTGAACGTTTGTCAAGTAAATGTTGAAGTAGTCGAAAACGTCGGGCAATTTCTTATCGTTTTAGTCTTGTATGTGGATTCCAAGTAAGACGTCTGTCCAGATGGAGTCCTAGCTAGCGGATCTGTTCAACGGGGATTAGCAGAACATCAACATCTGGTATATTTGAAAGCAATAATTGCAATTACATTTCTTTAACTTGTAACGTCATTATAACAATTGGTAGCACTTCTATAAATGTTCTATATTAGAAGGTCGCAAAGCCATCTTCTTTTTAGAGACCACGGAAAATAAACGGGAATAAAATGGGGAGCTAGTTGGGAGACTAGTGGATTTGAGTGATTTATGGCATGATTTATGGAGCATTTGGATATTCATCAATAAGTTCGTTTGTGAAAAACTTGAATGCATTGAGGATTTCCCGAAGGATTTATGATTGCAAAGATTGGATACGAGATGAATTTAAGGGTTTTTGAGACAGCGGCTAAGGATTCAGAAAAGAAAGAACTTCACCGAAATCAACCGCCTGATGTCTGTGAATATAATAAAAAAGAAGGCCGAATACCAACTTGGTTTTAATTATATTAAAAATATGAGACAATAAACAATTAACAATAACAAAAGAGTATACTACAACAAGGAAGATTTGTTCAAAATAAGCTTATAAACATTTAGGTTTAACCGTGCAATTGTAATCAACAGACCAATTATACAGTGACAGGTTTTCCCTCAGTCCAAACTTGTCTATAATAGTTTCTTTTTTTAGTAACTATTCAATTTAAATATTCCAAATCACAATTTTTACAGAGCTCTGAAGCTTTATTATATGTTGCGTAACCTTCCCCGCCGGGTTTTTATTTACTACTTTCAATCTTTTTCTTTTAGTGTTATAATTTATTTTAGTTAAAGCATTGCAATAAAGTAAAAGTAATGAATTATAATAAAACGAACAGAATATGAAGGAAATAAATGAAATAATTATTATTAATTTCACGACTGTTAAATTTAATGTGTTAGCCACAACAGTTTTCTTGAGTCCCAAGCTCTACTCTCTATGCTAAAACAGGTTTAATTACTGTCCTGTAAATGAGTTTTGTGTAATTTACTGTAAGTTCCGAACGTTTGTCTAGTAATCGGAGTAGTCTATAACGACAATGGATTTATCTTCGTTTTAGTCTTTTTGGTGGAACTATCGAATCCTCAAGTGAGATGCAGCAGTATGCATAATACAATACTATCTTGTATGCCTTACTAGAAAATTTTAAATTTTTTTGTTTTATTTATGTTTTATTATACTAATTTAATCATCATCTTGTTAACAAACTCAGTAAATTGCTCTAATTGTTCTAAATCATTCATAATTTTTAGTTGTCAATATCTTTTAAAATACAAAAAAGCATGTTAGATGCATGCAATATGCTAGATTCCTGTTGCATGTACAAAATATATAACATACATACATCTCTTACAGGGCATTGTAAGAGGGAAAACAAGACTAAAAATACATAAATAGTATCGACAATAGTAGATTATGATATATAGTTGTAGATAAATATTAGTTGTGGACTATGAGAAAGGAATTTATTAGAGTTTTATACAGTAGACATTACAGAATTATTATCTATTCAGGGTAATTACTTAGTAAGTTTACTATGCATTATATTATGATTTAACCATCAAGTAAATTTTATAATCAATAAATTGAATCAGATATAGCATAATACTAGTTTGTTTTGAAACATTACAATGCACCATTAGTTATTGTAAGAAAACGCTAGGTTCATCTTTACTGTGGCAGGCGCGTTAGGTATGCCATCTCGCATTACAAATTATCCATAGAATATGATCAAGCAGATAGTAATACACAATTATAAATATTACGTATGATTAAATTTCTAATAAATATAATATAGAAGTAAATACTCATAAACAACCTTGACATATTGTTAGGCCTTGCAGTGATGTAATGTATTTGTAGCATAATTTCAATATTCCTTCAATTTTTTTTCACTATCAATAAGAAATATAGTGTGAATGTTCTGGAACGTTTTAGGTGAATGTTTTTGTTCATTGTTTATGTTTCAGGGCTGAACTGGTCATCAAATCTCGTTATTCCATCTATAAACTTAAACATTGATTTGAAGGTCCAACCAATTAGGACACGATGGAGTTCATAATCCAAACCCAGAGTGCACAAGAAACGTCCAGAAAAGCAGAATGCAACCTAGTTCTAATCTTTTATTTATTTATTTATTGTTACTCAAGCATTGATCGCAGGATGTGAATAAAAACCATGTCTTAACAACAACAATAATTAAACGATAAGTATTCCATTACCGATTTCATACAGAACATTTCTTTACTGGCGTTTTCGAATGCATCTTGTTTGAGATATACTAAGTTCTTGAGTTGTATACTAAGTTCCGGAGGAATCAGTCGATTTCTCTTCTCGAATCTCTGCGCTCAATGTGTCAACAATGTGTGTTAAGATAAACTCTACTCGCTCCTGCTAATTATCATATTTTTCAGCTCTTTTGTTTTGTTCAAATGCATCTTATTAAGGAATAAGATGCATTCGAACGAAATCATTAGTTGTCTTACATCTATTCAAATATACTAGGGTTTGTGGCATCCTATTAAATATATAATTATCATCATTTATTCTTGGTTATCAAAATATAGTAAAGCAATCAAGGATATGATGGATCTCCTCAATTAGTCTGTATTGGTGTGATTGTTTAAAGTGTGTAACAATCCCTATCATGTTTTTATCATACATTTTTTTCTTTAACCATAATTTATCCAATCCTTCATACAATCCTCAACTTATTTATAGGGAGTTGGGGGGGGGGGGGGGGGGGGGGGGGGTTAACCAAACGTACTTTTTTTTTAAATATTTAAAAAAAAAGTACGTTTATGTAACATTAGGTAATCAGCAAGAATTTGGTTAACCCCCCCTTAACTCCCTATAAATAAGTTTTTTTTTTGGGGGGGGGGGGGGGGGGGGGGGGTTTGCCACCTTCACAACCCTTTATCCATCATGCATATGGACAAGTGATAAAAAAACTAATACATTTATTCAATCTAGTAGGTATGTGGAGCAATCAAGTATTTATTCTCTAGCGTGTTTTTCATCAGAAAAACGTCTGTTAGACTCAAAAGGTGAAGTGCAATTGTATCATGAGTTACACCAATAAAAAGCTAACTAAATTCTGCAGTTTTTGAGAAATTTGACGGCTTCTAGGGTTCTCCAGTGAGGAGGGAGGAATTTTCAAAAAATATTAAAAATTTAAATTTTAATAAATGTTTTGTGTTTTGCGCGTTAAAAGGCCCCTTAAAAGTGAATTTAAATTAACTAGACCTATTTTATCTTTTAGAAAATTTAATGCTGATTAAGAAAATATCATCGTTTTAGTTTTTACGCTAAAACAAAGTAGAGAAAACTGTAATTTTTCAGAAAAAAGAAAATTTTAAAAATAAAAACGAAACAAATTCTATCTCCTCAAAAAATTGAGATAGGACACTCGTTTTTGCGCCATTCTACCCCGTTTAGTTTGCAGTATTACCCATTTTTTTTTTTACACTATGTCTGGGACACCCTGTATATATATTATCATTGTTTTATTTTTATATTTCTTAAATATTTTATTTAGATATGTATCTGACTAGATGTAACTGTGCTTATTTCGGTACTTATTTGTTATTATACAGGGGCTTAAATAATTGAACCAGAATAAAACTATTTTTCTATTCTATTCTGTTAAAAATAGATTTTTAAAAATTTATCGGTAGAACATTAGATTTTTTTTTTTTTAATTTCAAATCCCCTATTTATGAAATATATACAGTGATCAGCTTTTATATAAATTATACAAACTAAAAGGGATTATGCGCCTTTTTCTGAAACCAGGTTACATTTTAAGGCGGTTCTGTGTTCATGTTTATATTAATATTGATCTTCTTGAGGTGTATGAATTATATATTAGAACCAGGATCTAGTGTTCTAATGTTTATTCTAGTATTAGAACCTTAATCAAATCTAATATCTAGATCCTTCAGATATGGTCTATATACCTCGGGATACCTGGTTGATAGCATCAATCACTGAGCACAAAAGAGTAAGTTAATGAATATATACAAAGAAAACTAAGACTCTCCTCATTGGCTCAAAACCCAACCTTAATCACCTTCCTTACTATCTATTTCCTTCCCCAGATAACCTTCCTAGTCAGTTCCGAATATCTATTAAAAACCACGTAGTTACCTTTGATCAATACCAACGCTATTTCCAGAATCACTCTTTAAAATCTCTCTTTATTCCCAAACAGCTTTAGAGATTTGATGATTCTTTTCCCGAAAATGCCCTTCAACTTTTAGTTGCTCTCTTGCTTCGAATACGAAGGAATGTCCGATGAGCTCGAGATCACATTGAAGAGACTGATGAACAGTTTCATTTAATGAATCTAGGTACTTTCCTATTCTAATCACTAAAAACCATTCTGTATTCTTGGCCTAATAACTCTGCGTTTTTCTATCCAACTACTGAGTACTGGGTATACCTCAATTCCATAGAACTGATTCCTTTAAAAAAAATTATAATTTTCTTTGTAAATTGAAGTAAAGGTGTAGAAAAATTGATTAAATAAAAAAACAGCTTAGAGAACTGAATACATAGAAGAGAAAAAACAAAGGAAATAATATGTCATTATCTTACAATATTTTATCGAATGGGAGTAAAATAAACACTAGAATACCTTGAATTAGTCTACTACTTTTGTTCTCTTTTGCTATGCAAATAACGAATGATTCTAGCTAAAAGTAAACAAAATATATGTAACAGGAAGAAAAGAAAATTAATTGACAAAATAAAATTAATAGAAACAACAAAATTGCATTTTACTATGAACAGATAGGTGGTTTGGGCCAAATCAGTAACGTATAGAACATTAAAATCTTTATGGGTAAGTTTGTTTGTCACATAACAAGGAGCATTGAGGATTTAACGAAGGATTATGGATTGTAAGGTTTGCGTATGAAAAGAAATATAAAGTTTAGTGGAGCTTCAAAGCTCAAATCATTATTTCGAAATGGGTCGTATTACTTACTTACTACGTAGCTCTACAGCCCGGTGTGGGCTCTGGCTTTCTGAACAATGCTTTACCACGTTCCTCTATCCTTAGCCTTCCGTTTCCTTGCTGCAACGCCGAGGATCCCTAGATCTTCTTCAAGGTCCTGTAGCCATTGTCTTCTTGGTCGGCCAACTCTTCTTTTGTCAATTATAGAGTCATGCAAATGTTTGCTCGGCATTCTTATGACATGACCCAACCATTCCAGACGTCGTATTTTAATTAAATGGACCACATTTACATCCTTTTATAAGGAATACAACTCGGAATTTGATCGAAGCTTCCATATGTTTGATTGCGCTTCGTGGACCGGGCCATAAATTTTCCTAAAAAACTTAAGCTCAAATAAAGTTGTTTGACTTTTCATTACAGTTGTTAAAGCCCACATCACCGCTCCATATGTTAGGACTGGCCGAATTAAGGTTTTATACAGTTGCACCTTAGTGGTATGAGATAATTGGCTGATTTTAAAAAGTTTTATATTTGCGAACTAAGCCCTATTACAGGAAATTCTATGGTGCAGTTGAGTATACAAATAGAGGCTTCCAGCCTAAAACTGAGTCGCGCAAAAATAAAGATGGTAAATATATGGAAGGAAAGGCGGAAGCTATTGGTAGAGCACTTCACTGATCTATACATTGCAGGAGCTCAGATAATTGACACTGAAAATACGTCAAAAAATGAGGATGGCATTGAGCCTCCAGATATGGATGACTTCAGAGAGTCAATTGAAAAGTTAAAAAGCAATAAAGCACCTGGTGAAGGCTCTTTTGTTTGCGATATTTTTAGAAATGGTGGAGAAATCATACAGTCACAATTATGTTCCCTGGTTCTAGCGATATGGGAAAAAGAACGCATACCGAAAAAATGGAGAACTAGTCTCATATGTACTATTTTTAAAACAGGTGACAAACTGCAATGTAGTAATTACCGTGGAATTTCTCTTCTCACAGTAGCATATAAGATATACTCAAATATAATTTGGGTTGTATTGACGGCAAAGTCATCATAGGCGGCAACATAAGTCCCGAATTCCCTATTCTGACAGGCGTGAGACAAGGCGATGCCCTGTCTGCCACCCTCTTCAATCTGGCCTTACACAGTGTTTTGAAAAAGATTAACGTTTCAGGAAATATCATGCATTCAACTATGTGCATATGCTGATGATATATGCCTCATAGCCAGGATTATTTCATCGATCAAACAGACCTTTAGTAATCTCAATAATGAAAGCAAAAAGATGGGCCTCTCCATAAATGAGGAAAAAACGAAATATATGAGTACTAATACAGGGAAGAGCAATACTACCATCTATATCGATGGCTATTCATTCAAAAAAGTCAAAATTGTTATAATAATAATAAATGAAGTAAGAACAAAAATAATAGCAGCTAATAGGGCTTATTAAAAGGGTCGTATTACTGTCATGTAAATAAGTCTTATGTAATATATTGGGAGCTTTGAACGCTTGTCTAGTAAAGGTTGGAATAGTCAGAAACGATAAGCTTTTTCTTGTTTTTTTAAAGCCTGGTATGTGCCGATAAAATATAAAAATTATTGTGTTTAATTTTTTGAAATGTACATTGTTAGGTGTTGTATTGTTTAAGATTTTTAGCAGTACTGTTATTATTTTATTGATTATTGGTTATTGGATTTGATACAATACAATGGAATACAATGGAAAAATAGACTATTTTGTATGAATGTTTATTGCCATAAAAACAGAGTTGAATGAATTTGTAATATACACACAAAAATTTTGGAGTTTACTTTGACATCTATTGTATTATTTTTTTTTTAATTTACCAAAACATTTTTCCGTTTGTTTCCTTTCCGTGTTCAGTTAATCTTGATTCCCCTCTTCTCAGCCTCTGCCTTGTATTTGCGCTTGTAGTTGCCGTTGGGGTCGTACAACTTCTCGAGTGCGCTGTAGTCCGCTGGCCTCTTCTCGATCAGGTGGCGGATGACCTTATCGGAACCTTGTTGCTGCTTCGGGGAGCATTTCTTGCACTCGGTGGCCAAAGCGTCTGGCAGAACATCTAAAAAGGAAGTTTCATAAAGTTTTTTTACAATTATCACTCGGCATTGCCAAATATTTTTTAAAAATACCAAAGCTAAATGATTTTTTAAGTTTCGAACCACGATCTTTAGTAAATGTATGATTAATAGGAACGGTGATAATATAAATATGGATAATTCAGATATTGAGTTTGAAGATATAAGTAAGACTATCTACAGTTTTAAATTTCATTGCGATTAGATGTCCTTGATTAAGTTAAAAAGTATTCCATAATTTTTCCATATTTTATTCATTTTTAACATTGGTTTTAATTACCGATTTGTTAAAGTCTAATGAGAGGTAACGTATAATAATATTATTTATTATTTTCTACGAATAATGATATGAAATAAAAAAAATTATCTTTATTCTAGGATATACGAGTATATTGTCATCTCAGAATAACACACATATGCTGTAAGATAGTTCAACAGTCTGGCTTACATAATTTCAAACAAACCTAATTATATGTATAGAACATTCAGTATATAAGCTAACATAAGAAAAAAAATATTAGTGCTAAAAATAATTACAATACACTCAAGAAAAAGAAAGATAGAAAAGAAATAAAAATTATAATGAATAAGTAAGAAAAGATATACAGAGAAACAATATACAACTATAGGGACGTTGATTATTAAAGGAATTACAAATACCATACTGTATATATACCACACACTGCATATATACATTCAGCATAGAGTGTAATATTTAAATATTAGACTTTAATTATACTACAATTTTTTTCATTCTCTTCCTAAGGAAACACCTTACAAAACAACCATTAATTATCAGGTAAGTTCCCCACAAACAGTCCTCTAAATTCAATAAACTCATTACACCTTCTAAAGAAAACGAGTTGCGAGCAAGCTCAGGTATTCAGGGTAACTCAAAACGTATTGAGAGTTTTTAGACATATATTTGAATTCCAATATGCACGCATTCCATTATAAAATATCATGAATTTGTAGAATAATAACTGTTAGAAAAATCATTTAAAAAAAAAAAAAATTCGATTTATACTAAAAATAGAAAACTACAATACGCTGCCCTAAAAACCTTATATTTTAAACTTGCCTTTTTTTTTTTTTTTTTTTTTTTTTTTTTTTTTTTTTTTTTTTTTTTTTTTTTTTTTTTTTTTTTTTTTTTCAAAGTAGGACAGAAATAACCAGAAAAACATTCAAACAAACAAATACAAATAAAAAAAAAAAAAAAACAGTATGATTTGAGTTTTGGTTTGGATCGAAAATAAACTATATTTTAGATGTAAATATTTAAATTGTTTTAAAAAAAATTAAAAGTTAATAGTTAATTTTTAACAAAATGAATAGTATAGCTGACGGAGAAACACTGGGATCTTTTCGGACCTGGGTTTTCCTTCTATAAGCGGAGGAACAAGTCAGGCGGATTCCTAAGGTATGTTAATAAAGTATGATTGCATTTTATATTTTTATTTTATTTTATCCAATCTTTATTTTTACTATTTTATTGTTTTTAAATTTACATTTTTATTTATTTTACAGATTTTTGTATTTAATTTATTTCATTATATTTTTTTTCACTCTATATTTTGTATAGTTTAAGGTTCTGTATTTATTTTTATTTTCTTCTTTCTATTTATTTCTCATTTTATATGTTGTATGAATGGATCCATATTAATTATTGTCCTCTTTGAGGGAAATTGCAATACTTTTTCAACAAAAGATTGGTTATTAAAAAAAAATAAATAGATAAAAATAAGACTTAAAAAAATATAAAACTATATTAGTAATCAGGTGATTAAATAATTATGTATTTTTATATTATTTATATTTAATTATATTTATTATTATTGTTGCTATAATGGTGTATTTTGGCTGGAACATATTGAATTTGGGCTGTATAACTTATAAATAAGGTGTTTTTCTCTAATATTAATTAAGAGACACTTCATTGAAAAGCATGTAATCCCTACACGAATTAAAAAAAACAAAAAATTAATGTCTTGCTCAGAACTTTTGTCTGAAATCTCATTAAAAAAAAAAAAAGAAGACATTTTTTGAGATATGGTCAAAGGTACATAAAAGCTATGTGTAAAACGTATGCCTATTGGCATTAACAGTATTTTGAGTTCATAAGTGATAATTTGCTAACATCCGTTTTACAAGGATCAATTCCTAATGTGATTATAAAATTTTGAAAATAAATTCAGCATTGAACCAGTTGAAACAGTTTTTTTTTTTTTTTTTTTTTTTTAACAGCTCAGACTAAATTTGATCTAACGTTAGTCGTCTAGCTATTTATATTCACTCTAAGTTTAAACATTAAGTTTTATAGCTTGGCTTATTTCAAGAAATAGCGATTAGAGTAACTTAAATGTTGGAGATGCGGACTGGTCTGACCACTGGCTGGCCTTCTCTAGTGTGTCGTTACGGCCTCTAACCGTCATCTCCAAGGTCTCTCTCTCATTCTCTCTCTCTCTTTCTCTCTCTATCTCATTCTCTCTTTTTATAAGTGCTTGTTTATTAAAAAACAACCCATTAATTTCTAAGAAAAATTAATTCAAATTTGAAGAAAACTTACAGAATTCTTACTCATAATTTCATTTAATGAACAAATACCGACCCTCTTCAAACGATTCCACGAAAAATTACATAAGCATCCTAACACTCATAAAGGACATGAACATACTAGATGACACACAGAGATGGTGTTATCTTATGAAGTACCTGGATGGGGGAAATCCTTGTTAAAATAACAAATCAAGTAGGGTTCTTCTCCCCTTACACCTCTAACGGTTTTTATACGTCATAAAATACTCTGATTATTCAAAATAAGATATTTTTTTGTTAAATATCTTCTTTACTGCAATACATAGCTTTTAAGACCAGCACACACTACTGATAGTTTGGAGCGCAGTGCAGATTTTCCTATGTAACTTTGTTGGAAAATCTGCGCTGCGCTCCGATCCATCAGTAGTGTGTGCTGGCCTTTAGTAGTAGTTTGTAACTAAAATAATATGATTTAGTAATTTTTGTGCCTAAGAAATATTTCTAGTGTATATTCATGGAAAACAATGTTTATATTTGATAACTCAATATATATATTATTTTAAAATAATTAAGAATAACTTTAGATTTCATCCTATTAGGTGTAGCAGAAGAATGCTTAAAAAAGCACGCGAGAAAACAGAACCTGCATTCAAACCCAACCTAGGGGCTTGATTCCGAGTCTCTCCTTCTCAGTCAGGAAAACATCTCGTCGAAACGACGTGCAGGGGAAAGAAGTAAAATTCTGATAATTTGATAAATATAATTTTGATAGATTAAACCAGAAATCACTCAAAACATAAAAAGAAATCACCAAGCTTAGATTAAAATCAACAATAACTACAAAATGACTTTCAAAGCCTTATTATAGATATGTCAATTTCATTTCATGGTGGTGTATGGTTAGCGCAGTTCTAGATTTAATCTAAGTTTACAAAAAAAAAAAATCCAATTTAAAAAAAAAAAAAAATTCTAATGTAAAAAAAAAAAAATAATAATCTCTTAGCAAATACATAGAAAACTCCTTTATGATGCGTTGGGATGGTAGTATACATAAGTAGGTTCTTACTTTTAGGTTGTGGGAATACAGAAGTATGATCCAAATATTTGATCTGGCTTTGTGATTATTTAATTGCAAATATTTACCCTAGCAATTCGATAAAATGATTATTATAGTTTATTTTTATTGTGAAAAGCTATAATCAAAATAGCTGATAAATTAGAAAGAATGGAAAATACAACAGATGGTATTCTCAACCTTCCATCCACCCAATATTTTCTTAAAAAGAGAATAGAAACACGTTTTTATTTAGTAAAATAGGACTTTAGGGTTTGACTTGAATATATTATTTTGACTGAGGGTCAGTAGTTTTCTTGGGTGACGTTTTTTCACACTCAATTGTGTAACATGTTTTTCATACTCAAAAATATAACATTGACACCCTCTAGATCTGTTAATGACGCTTGAAAATTTAACGATAGTTTCCTTAGCAGAAATTTAATGAAGAATATTTTGGTAATATATCATTTGTCGCTAGGTTCTACCGTTAAGAAGCTATATTTTTTTTTTAATGGAAAAGATCATATTTTGCCTACAATTTTTAAGTGTTGGGGATTTTTTTACACGGCTTAGATCTGTTGATGTTGCTCGGATCGAAAATTGGCCAATAGTTTCCTTTTTAGAAGCAGTATTATAGCTAGACATATCCAAGATCTTTTGTTTTTCTCAGTCAGAGAGAAATCGATTTTTGTATTTATATTATAGCATTATAATAGTTCAATAATATTTAAAAAATCTCGATAAATATAGGTATTTAGTACTGTTGTTTTTAATTGTATTACTTTAATTACTAAATATATTTATCTTTACTTTTCAGATTTCATTAATATAATAAATGCCTATGAAAAAAAAGGTTAATGGGGTTGAAACGGATTCTTCATTTCAAAATAATCTGCAAACTGAAGAAAGTCCTATAAGCTCTCCACATATAACACACCTTAGATCAATTCGTAATTTAAATGTAAAATGGTACCTTGTATATAAAATATTCAATCCAAAGATCAAATATGACCCCCTAGGATGGAGACAAGAAATCAAAATAAATAAATATTTGCTACTTAAATTTAATATTGAGACAATATTATAACTATAAATTATTTTGTAAAAATAATATATAAAAAATATTATCTGGCGAAACCTTCATACTATTTAAATCATGAGAACAATTAATGATAGAGATTAAAAAATAAAGAAAAATTATAAATTAAAAAATGTCCATTTTCTTTTCTTGCGCCTACCACTCATTACCTGTATGTCCTAACGAAGTTACCCAAAACGTAAACACTTTCAATCGGTTTTAGTTTATTCATTTAACATTCGTTAAAATAAATAAAAATAAATAAATAAATAAAAAAGTATTTTATAAATTTGAATGATAGGAAGAAAAGGTCAGTAAAGAAGAACATATATTTACAGAATTGGTAATCTTCCTGCTTATTCTCTTTTAAGATGAATATCATTAATAAAAATATCAAATAAAAGAGTTTTTATATAAAATTAAAAACAATTTTTAAGACCCAAAACGGGTTAAAGACATGTTATGTTAACTAACCAAAAATACACGAAGGGAAGTTGTAGGGAATTAAAAAAAAAAAAAATATTTTTTTCAATACCAATGAGCTGATTACAATGTTCTGCATCAAAATACTCCCTTCAACACAAATGCTGTTTTAAATGTTTTCAAGTGTGCTGAACACGAATCTGAAGTCAGAAAATCTCAATCAGGCACTATTTTTTGTTAAATTTGCGTTTTAGGTCTAAAAATAAGGTTTTTTTTTTATCATTGAAAGCTTTAACAAAATATTAAAAAAAGTATTTAATTTTGAAACTTTTATAATGTAATGAGAAGATTACCGACTACTGTAGGACACAACAACGGAAGACACGTGATGTAGATTACAAAGGGAAAATATAAATATTATTATGTTGAGTTTATGTATTATTTTTTTATATATTAGAAAAAAAAGGTGTTTTTTCAGTTGTTTTTTTTTTTAGCAACCTCCAATTTCTAAAAAATGGTGCTTAGTGGAATTTTTTTACAATTGATTCGAATTCAGCACACTTGTAAACATAAAAGTCACGAAAAATATTCATGAGAGTATAAAAAAATAAATGAATTTTTAAAAAAAATGGAAAATATTTTTGAAAAACCTGAAATAGCCTATTTTCAAAAAAATGATGCTAGGTAGAATTTTTTCTCCTTCAGATTCGAATTCAGCACACAAACAAATATAAAGATCTTTGTTTTTATAGTGGTTATCCTGCTAACTTAATTTTTGGCGGATATAACCAAAATCTGGAAACGCTGATGCATCCTCATCAGGAGTTAATGATAAACATTTATATTTTTTTAATTAAAATAAATTGAACATTATCTATTTAACTGTTAGCAACAACAATCCCGAATTCAACTCACCCTTCAACTCCTTTCCATCAGGAGTGCACTTGCCCTTGTTGGTCAAGCAGTCAAAGTACTTCTTGTAGAGCCTGTCATTACTGAGGATCTCCTCCAAGTCGATGTTGTCGTACCTCGTGGTGTAGGAACCCTTAGGTGCGCCGGGCTTGGCAGCGACGACGACGACGCAGAAGAGGAGTGCTAGGACGACCTTCATCTTGAGAGGACTGATAAGCCCTATCCAAGGTGGAGGAGCATTTATAGGACCGGTCCCCTCCAGGCTGTCACCATCTTCCTTTCGGTTCAACGACACAAGTCGCCAATCCACTTTTTTTTTCCCTCCAATACGAATGTAGAACATATTTCATCAATGGATTCGGCCAGCTTCGTTAAATGGATCGATATATTACAGTGATATAGGGCTGTGTGGTCGTATATTATCATATTGTATCAGCTCCTCGGTAGATGCTTCCAATCACCTTCCTATCTTCACCGTTAACTGTCTAAATTATTCCTCTTGTACAACATTGCAATTCTAATACGTAATTATCCAGCCAATAAACATGTAGAGTGTATCCGTTTTCGAGATATATCTAAAAACCTAAAAATGGGACCTTCTCCCCTCTCCCCAGAGGATGTTATCTCACCCCCAAGGGCGGACACTTTTAGTATGTTAAATTTAATTAGATTTCAGTTGAAAAAAAGGAATTTCAGATCGGCCAAATAGTTTTAGAGTTATAGTGAAATTGTGCCAAAAAAAAAACGTTTTTTTTTTCGATATAAATTTATTAAAATTTACAACTGTACAAATATATACATCAAGTAAATGAGCTTATAACGGTTACAATAACATTTCCAAACTTGAAAAGAACTACTCATCAGCAGACGCCGCGAGGGATTATCGGGAATGGAGTGCGAAGTAAGTTGAGAAACTAATGGATTTGAGTGGTTATGAAGCTTGCTATAAACGAATAGGTATCTGGTTTGGGCTAACTCAGCAACATATGGATTATTAAGTTCTTTATGGATAAGTTTATTGGTGACAAAGTAAGGGGCATTTAGGATTTTTCGAAGTATTACGGATTTTAAGGTTGGAAACGAGATGAATTGGATGGTATTAGCCATCCAGGGCCCCAAAGCTCAGCTCCGTACGTCTAATCACAGCAATGTAAATAAGTCTTTTGTAATTAATTGCGAGCTTTGAACGTTTGTCTAGGAAATGCTGAAGTATCAAAAAGACTTAGAGTTCAAAACAGTAAACATATTTGTGGCAAGAGTATTATAGTATTATTATCGTGTATCTTAATTATTTTCATTATATTTTATTTTTAAATTGTTTTCAATGTAATTAGTTTTAATTTATTATACATGTAAGTTAGAAGTTATTTGTTTACTTCAATTTTGTGTCTAGCGTGAATGGTTCAAAAACATACATATTAACTGTTGCCATTGAGTAAGGCAGATAGTACAAATTAACATATTCAACAAAAACAGTTTCCAAAAAAAGGATTATTCAATTTTATATCTCGTAGTTGGAAGATTTTTTTATCAATTATTACTGTTCACTTTGTGTGAATGGATTTGTTACTAACATATTACTTATTTGTCTTGAGAGGGACATATAACGATATTTATGCATTAAAATCAAAGAAAAATTAATAAAACAACCATCTCGAATTCCCAATCCAAATCCTAACGAACAAAAGGTTGATTTTTTTTTTTTTTTGAGGGTTTATCTATTATTTTATTCAGTGAAACATAAAATAAATTAATAATGAGTCACATAAAAAATTATTAAATTGTATATAAATAAATATAACTTTTAATATTGACACTTTATGCCTCTTTTATGCCATAAATATATAGTACATAGAACATGTTTTGAGTTTTATTATTTTCAATAATTTTCTAGCTTTATTTCAAACTTATAGGTAAATTCAAAGAACATGATGATTCATTAGATATGAACTAAGTTAAACAACGGACCATTAGAGATCGACTAAATGTCTAATAAAAAATGGCAGAGGAAAAAAAAAGGAAAAAAGATACTTGCTAAAGCATTTATGCAAATTGGCAAGTCATTAGTTGTCAATTAGAGCTCAAAGAGGGGAGAGGAAATTTGCAATTTGATGTAATGAGCCTATCGTTAATCAGCGATAATGAGAATAATAATCATATGCCATCAAGTACTAAATTCTTTTTTACTAGGAAAAACTTTTTGTTTATTGTAATCAAATGTAATTAAATATTAATATTCATCGTCACCGATAAGCATTTCATCATTAGAGTGGAAGCACAATTTTTAAATAATTTATGTCTGTTACATTTTAATTTATAAATGAATTTGATTAATATATCATAAAGTTAGATTTATTGAGTCGTTTCATATGAAGTGTCCGTTTTCACAGAAAAGGTTATTTAGTAAAATAACTATAGAAAGTCAAAACATTTTTATCAAAAATATTAACCCTCTCTTTCTATACATTTTTCTTAACGTGTTATAAACGCATGCGTATAATTATAGAACTGAAAAATTCAGGGTTTCCAGAAAAATTCAGAAAATGAGATTTTACCTGAAAATCATTTGCAAAATTTAATATTTAAGGAATAAATTCAAAGTTCTGAACAGATGGAATTCTCTTGGAGAAGTGAGTGCAGAAGAACTTCGTAACAATGCTGGTTTGGTTTTTTTTTTCACTCTGTCTTAAAACATGAGGTTTTGCTTTAGTATGTAAGAGTTAAAGGTCCCTTCCGATAGTTCAGTAGAAATCGTTTTTGGACATGGATCCATCTTGTGGCTATAGAACTTATGTTTTATTTTTTAACTTTTTCTTTCTACAGTATCCTTTGATGATATTCCACTAATCCCTGTTGAACAGATCCGCTACCTAGGACTCCACATGGACAAACGTCTTACTTGAAATCCACATACGAGACTAAAACAAGAAACTGCTCGTCCTTGCAGACTACTTCAACATTTACCAGACAAACGTTAAAAGGTCCCAATTAATTACAGAAGACTAATTTACATGATTGTGATTAGACCTATTTGGGCAGAGTTGAGCTTTGGGGCTCCACTAAACCATCCGATTCATCTCGTATCCAATCCTTACAATCCAAAATCCCTCGGAAAATCCTCAATGCTCCTTACTCTGTCACCAATAAACTTATCCATAAAGATCTTAATGTTCCTTATGTTGCTGATTTATCCCAAACCAGATACCTATCCTTTCATAGTAAGCTCCATATCAACTCAATCCACTAGTCTTCCAACTCGCTTCCCTCTCCATTTCTGATAATCCTCCGAGACATCTGAAAAGAAGATGGCCTAGAGACCTTTTAGTGTAGATTTTATTGAAGTGCTACTTGTGAGTAGTTCTTCACAAGTTATTTACATGCCATTGTATTTACTATCAACATATTTACTTGATGTATATGATTTTGTACAGTTGTAAATATCAATAAACATTTTGAAACGCTTCAGATTTGTAGAAGTTGCTGAAATCGGAAATTTTCCAAAAGTTTCCTTATCAGAATTTAATAAGGAATATTTGTTTTAATTTAACATTCGTCGCTTTGCTCGCTGCTTAGGAGCTATATTGGTTTGAATGAAAAAAGTCATGTTTGAAACTCCTATTTTCTGTCAAATTAGTTTAATTCAAATTATAATTCATTGCTAGTTTAATTTTTATAAATTTTAGTAATTTGGTCCGTTTAGTTCTAAAATGTAAATTCAGAAAAGTAGTAGATTATATCCATAATCTACTGTTTTTCACATACAGAGAGAAATTGTTTTTTTCTTTGTTTTTGTTTTAACGATACATTATTTTAAGTCCACTGCAGTACGATTCTAATGGGATTGTTTCACCTCTGGGCAAAAAGACGAAATGAATTGTTCCTGGCCTTGACCACCTCACAGAAACCAATATTTTTTTTTTATGCAAATTCGGTTGTTGCCGTGTGTCATGCTGCTTGTCATTACGACACCCTCCTAGGAACGCGATAAATAATTAATCATCAAAATAATTACTCTCAAACCAGTGTTTTCAGGATCTTATTAAATGGTATACTAAACAATGTGTGAACAATTATTGTAAATATTGTTAAAATAGATAGAATTAATAACGCATCATAATATTTTTATAAAATGTTAATAACAACAGATGACCACTTTCAAACTTCACTCGTCAAACATTCACTTCTCTTTCGCATCTCTTTTGCTCTCCAACTTTGTCCGATTGAAACTTCTTCTTTATAAAGCTATCCTTCGTCCTAGACTTCTTCATGAAGCTCCTCTTTTTCGGCACTTAGTTCAAGATACCATCAATAAATTAAACAGACTCCAAAACAGAACACTAATGACTATACGAAGACAGTCCCCTTGGCGTACAGACCGACTGACTGATTTTGCATCTCGATTTAATCTAGAAAACCCTGTTCAGTACATAAAACGTTGTTACATCAAATTTTACGACATGCTTCCTACCCTGTCCAATCCTCTTTTTTCTTCTTTAAATCCTCCTTCAAAGCCAACCAACTGGAATGGAAGGACAAATTCCCGTCTTAGAACTCTCTTTTAATTTCTGTTTATTTATTTATTTTTATTTATTATTTTTTATTTTTTTATTTTTTTTTCCTATCTGTTTAATTATTTAACCTTTTCTTTTTTCCTTTGTTGCTACCTTAATCTCAGTGTAACATCGCCACTGAATGTCGCTATTTAACTGTAACACTATGTTTTTAACTAACACTCAATCACATTAAAACATCCAAAAGGATGATATTTTGTAAAACTTTGTCTAGATACATTATATTTTAATAATATATGTATCAATGTACTATTTTATTCTGAATAAAGATGTTTTGAAATAAAAAAAAAAAAAAATGACCACATTCAATTTCCGAAATCATGTCCGAAAGGGACATATTATATTAAACGACAAAAATAAATAAATAATATTAAAGGAAAAATTTAAATAACAAGGTACCTTCAGAAGCCATCTGTCGATTTTTCTCTCTCTCTTTTTATTTTATTTTTTTTTTTTTTCTTAATAAAAATAAAATGACCTGAAACAGAAATTCTTTAGGGAAACAGAGTTGACTTGGTCATAACCTTGATAATTTTCGTGCAGATAACTGGTAGTATGAAAGTACTTGTAATTTTGAAAGAGTGATAATTTTATTTGTTGTGTATGTATGTTCAGACATAAGATATATTCGGGTTTTAAAAAACCAAGATGCTTTATTAATCTTGCTAAAAAAAATTAGACTAGGATCTATTTCTAAAAACAATAATCACAAGTCTTGTCGTAATTTAAATAAAATAAATTTTGAAAAATAATGCTTGGATAATTATTATTAACGTTTCAGCTCATATTATTATATTAATTTAAACTTTCATACTATGTCTACAACTCACATCCCCAATCATCCTTATGATATCCTTCCATCCTATGCTGATTAAAATAGCGAGCAATTGGTCAATGCTGATTTATACACTGCATCCCAGACTCCCCAGTCACATATCATCACATATATCACTTTCTTAAATAGTGTTATGTTTTAAGATTTAAAAAAAAACTTCCGCAAATCTTAACAATGAAATTGAATTGTTAGTTATAACTAGCGATATCGAAAAAAATAACAAAAATATTTAAGATTGGATGAGATAAAATCCTACCATCTACATTGCAGGCTATGATTCAATTCTGAAGTTAAATTCTATAAATTTGTTGTTTCTGAAATCTAATTTGTTTAAATACCATAAAAAAAAAAAAATTTAATTTCAATCAAATCTCCGAAAATTTAAACTATATGACAAGAATTTAAATTAAAAAAAGAAATTTACTGAACTTTTTTTTTTAATTTACAATTGATATTTACAACTGTACAAAAATACATTAAGTAAATGTGTTAAAAACGCTTACAATAACATGGTGAAACTTGAAAGTAACTACTCATTAGTAGCACTTTAATAAAAATCTACACAAGAAGATCTCTAGGCCATCTTCTTTTCAGAAGCCTCGGAGGATTATCGGGAATCGAGAGGGAAGAAAGTTGAGAAACTAGTGGATTTGAGTGGTTATGGAGCTTACTATGAAAGGATTGGTATCTGTTTTGGGCTAAATCAGCAACATATGGAACATTCAGATCTTTATGGATAAGTTTATTGGTGACAAAGTAAGGGGCATTTAGGATTTTTCGAAGTATTACGGATTTTAAGGTTGGAAACGAGATGAATTGGATGGTATTAGCCATCCAGGGCCCCAAAGCTCAGCTCCGTACGTCTAATCACAGCCATGTAAATAAGTCTTTTGTAATTAATTGAGAGCTTTGAACGTTTGTGGCAAGAGTATTATAGTATTTTTTCTTAATTATTTTCATTATATTTTATTTTTAACTTGTTTTCAATATAATTAGTTTTAATTTATTATACATGTAATAAATAGATATCTGGTTTGGACTAAATCTGCAACATATGGAACATTAAGATCTTTATGGATAAGTTTGTTGGTGACAAAGCAAGGTGCATTGAGGATTTTTCGAAGGATTTTGGATTGTAAGGATTGGATACGAGATGATTGGATGGTTTAGTGGAGCCCCATTTTACGACGTAAGATGAATGATTTTAAGTAGTGAAATGACTCAACCCTTGCCTAATTATTATTTTGAATAAATTAAAAAAGTAATTAGAATAAGTATGATTTTATTTTCATGTGGAAGAAAAAAGTTTCACACAATGTTCAAACATTCTAATGTATTTTTTTTAATGTAAATATCATTGCAACCCACATTCTGCGACATTCGAGGCATTGCGATAATGTTAAACATTTAGTTTTATTCATTAAACCATTTAGGTCGACTGCTGCTTATATGCAACAATAATTTAACATTTTTAATTTTTATTTTTATCTTAGCTCAAATATTTTAAGTTTTATTACATCAGCTTATTATTAAGGGTTTGTAGTAATTAAAATATGTTTTGAATAAATTATGTATTTTTTTAGGCTATTGAAAAATAATAATACCAATGGTCATTTTTCAACGCCTATGATCAATAAGATTTATCTCTCCCAAATAAGGGTTGTTGCGATTAAATTTTTTGAGGGCTTTAATGATAAATTACACCCGGGTTGCTTTGAACCATACCACAAATAAAATTGTTATTTTTTATTTCCTTGAAGGATTCTATGAATCAAAGAAATGCAATACAAGTTTTCATGAAACAGTGTTATTATAGCATTTATAATTACATCACCTTATCAATTTTTCATGAGTCAATGTTCCGTATGCGCAACAATACGTCCCTCTGTTATGGTCCAACAAAAAAAATAAATAAATAAAATAAAAGTTTCTTAAAATGAACTAGGTAACCTAAAGATATTTATGGATTAGAAGATATCAAAACTTTTAACTAATTCTAGCCTAGGCCGTAAAGGTGTACCTAACATGGGTTAAGGTGTACCTAGTTGGAAGAGCAATTTATTTGTAAAATACTGCAGAGATTAAATTGTATATAATTGATATGAAAATAAAATAAAATAATCTTAACATTAACCTAGATTTAATTTTTGACATATATATATGTCTATTGACTGGGGGTTTATACTTTTTTGCGGTAAGTTTTTTTTTTTTTCACATTCAAAAATGTAACATTTTGACACGCTCTAGCTATTTTGGTGCTGCTCTCACGAAAATGTGATCAAAGTTTACTTTTTTGAAATTAATTGGAAAATACTTTTAGTTGTGTAACACTTATCGCTAGGACCTACCGTTTTGGAACTGCATTGGATTGAATGAAAAAATTCGCATTCGACTCCGCTGATTTCCCTCATTTTTTTTGTTTAATAACAATTTATTGAAATTTACAACTGTACAAAATTTATACATCAAGTAAACGTGCTGTTAACTATTACAAAAACGTGACAAAACTTAAAAGAAATACTCATCAGTAGCTCTTCAATAAAATTCTACATTAGAAGGTCTCTGGGCCATGTTCTTTTCAGGTGCCTCGGAGGATTATCAGGAATGGTGTGGGAAGCAAGTTGAGAAATTAGTGGATTTGAGTGGTTATGGAGCTTACTATGAAAGGATAGATATCTGGTTTGGACTAAATCTGCAACATATGGAACATTAAGATCTTTATGGATAAGTTTGTTGGTGACAAAGCAAGGTGCATTGAGGATTTTTCGAAGGATTTTGGATTGTAAGGATTGGATACGAGATGAATTGGATGGTTTAGTGGAGCCCCAAAGCTCAACTCCTTATGTCCAGATAGGTCTAATCACAGTCATGTATATTAGTCTTTTGTAATTAATTGGGAGCTTTGAACGTTTGTCTAGTAAATGTTGAAGTAGTCTGTAACGACGGGCAGCTTTCATTTTTATTTTGAATAATCATTGATTTTTAATTTTATTTATTTATTAATTCCAATAATTTGATCCTTTTAATTCTAAAATGTTAACAGGGAAAAACAGTAGACTATAAATAAATATATGCATGAGCTATTTTTTTTCCTAGACAGGGAGAATTTTTTTTTTCTTTACTTTCAGTATTCTATTTTATTTTTTGTTAATGTACATGCCAATGAACTTACTCAAATGAAAAAACTATAGTTTTAAGGTCTCCTTATCACGACACTCTTGTAAATAAAACTACTAATTCCAGGTTCTAAAGCGATTAACCTTTGGTTTATTTATCTTTTTAAACAAAAAATAAACAATACAACGTCTATACATTTTCTGTTTTACAATAATTATATTTCTTTTTAACAATTCTGATTAGTATTAATAAGAATTATTATTCTTTAATAATGTTTTGATCGTTTGTATTTTATAAGTTGGGGTAGTCTATTACGACTAGCGGTTTCTTGTCGTTTTAGTCTTGTTTGTAGGTCCATCGAAACCTCAAGCAGGATTAAACATAATAAAATACTCCCATCTACGTCTTGGAACACATACGCACTGCGAGAAACGTCTTTAATCAAATCATTTTATATTGTTTTATGTATAAAACTCTATAAAATGTATGCGTTATGAAAATATTTGTTAAAAATATTACAATAACGTTTGAAGTAAACATTAATTGGTAATATTTTAGTAAAATTTCTATATTAAAAACGAAGTCAACTTGAGCAACTAGTAGATTTCAGAGCTTAGCATGGAAAAACATCTTTCTTTTTTTGTTGTATTTTTATTTTTTATATTCCAAATGAGCATCAATTAGGATATTATGATATTTACGAGTATGTTTATAGTGATATAGCTAGGAGTATATAGAATTTGGAAAGAAGGATTGGATACAAGAAGAATTGGACGGTTTAGTGGAGCCCAAATTATAAACTCCATATGTCCATATTGGTGTGATTATAGTCATATGAATGGGTCTTTTGGAATTAATCGGAAGTTTAGAACGTTTCCCTAGCACATGCAGAAGTAGTCAAAAGTGACGAGCAGTTACTTTTCTTTTTAGCTTTATGTAATAAGACGTTTGAGTAATGATTAGCAGATTTGATCAACAGTGACTATTGGAATATTTTAAAAAAAAAATATTTTAGTACAGGTATTTGTATGTTCACGATGAATTAAAAAATATAAAAGCTACAAAATTTGCTTCACATTATAGTTGAAAGGAAGTTGAGAAATCGAAAACATAATTTGTAAAACAGAAAAGGTTTTTAAAAAAAGTCAAATTTATCTTAAGCCTGTGTGTGAAAAATGTACACAATAAAGAGTAATTAAATATAAAAAAATACTTAAATAACCATGTGAAAGATTAGCAATATCTTAAATAGTAAATAAGGCTTTATGTTTTTTAATTGTTTTCGTCTTCAATTCTGTTATTTAAATATTCAAAAAAATATATAGCTTGTTGTATTTAGCAAAATAAACAATGTTAATATAAAATTATTTTTATTGTTCTGCAATGCTTCTTTCAACCTCTGTTGAATGTTAAAAATGTTTAAAAAACAAAATTGTGTTTAGTAAAGCATCATTGCTACATCATTAACTCATTTTTATATAATTTTTTTATTGCGAAATTCGACAAAATGGTAGAATTGTACTTGATATTACCATATCTCTTTTCTATTGACTTGTATCTGATCTTTTACCATCAATAATATTAGAAAAAAAGCTTTAAAAAAAATATTGAATCGATTGATGTAATATCAATAAAACTGAATAATTAACTAAAAAATAAAATAAAAAAATAAAAAATCCATCATTCTCACTCCGTTATTGTATGCAGGAGGATATAACATAAATAATGTGTTATAAAAAAATTGAAAAATATTATCATTATTACTATATAAATATTCAGAGCTACATTTAATTTCCATTTAGAGAATAAACATGGGAAATTATCAAACATGTGTCCTTCAATCGTGAGGAACCAACCTCGGACCATGCCAATGCATAAAAATTACATCTTCCCTTTGCAAAAAGTTTATTAATATAAATTTAAGAAAATGTTAATAAGGAGACTTGGTGGAAAAAGAAGTTTTTGCGAATTTTCCACGTTTACTGAAATCTTTACTAACGTAGAACAGTAATCATAGTCTTATAATATTATTAAATTAAATATATTTTAGAATAATTATAACATGCCATATTAAGTGAAATTTTTTCACCATGGAATATACTGACCAGTTGACCACTATGATGTGTTAATTAAAATTATTTTATTTGACAAATAGTAAAATATTATTGAAAAACCCAATTAAAGGAGAAAAAAAAAATCAAATGTTACTAAACACGCAACATTCTTGTCCAGGAAAAATATACCTCTATGTCGTGAAGTAGCTAACTCAAATAGTGTACTTTTCTGGGTCTCCAAAACCCCCTAACGTCTCTAAAAATACCTTTTGCGCCAAACTAGATAATTTAAGAGCTTATTACGAAGCACAAACCTAAAAAAAAAATATATTTCAGATATTAACTAAACCCGATATGAATGTTGGTAGTTAACTCATTTTCATTTTTAAAGGTAATTCTCCCCTTCATGAAAACCAAGGATATGATGTCTAAAATAGTTTTAAATAGTAGCCCGATTCACAATTATGGATCTAGATCAAGATATGATAACTATTGTTTAAACCATCCCACCATGTTAATAACTATGATTTAATTATAAACTGAACCCATCAACGATTTACTGAATTTCAGAGGTCAACAAAGGTCTGATCGATTTCAAAAAGACTACCGATTCTATTGACAGTCAAGATTTATAATAATTGGTTTGAGCCTGGAATAAAAAAGAAATTAGTTAATTGCCATATTAAAGATATTCGTGCCCGATACATGTAAAATGCCCAATTTGATGGTTTATTTTAAAATAATTAATTTTTAATATGTAACATATACTATATAAGCTTTAGCTTTCGTCGTAGAGGATTTAAGGGAAATACTTTTTGTCATTCAAGTACATATCTGCGACCTATAAACAAAATTTAACCGGGAAACAAGCACAATAAAAATCGTAAATTTTTTTTTATTTTTTTTTTTTATGAGTTATTGTATGAAATATGTAGATAAACTGATTATAAATAAACTATATGATAAGCGCCGAAACAATAGTTTCAGAGAATAAAACGATACAGTAATAGGAAAATATGTAGTTTGAATTTTGTTGAGGCTTCTGTCGATAGCAGCGATTATTAGCGGTACCGGAATCAAATATTCGGGTTGGAAAAACATTCCTATCCCTATATCATTTATCAATCGTTTAATTTTTCTCATAAATATTAACGAACCATTCTAAAACATATCTGTGCCATTTGGGAAAAACTAGAAAAATTAAAAATCACAGGTGTTAGACGCTCTTAAGTTTCCTGTTTTCAATGAAAATTGGATTTTTTTTATAATTTTATTTTACCAACCACCATTATACGACGAGTTCTCTATACTTTGTTATTGAATGTATCCATAATTATGCATAATTATTGGGGTGCATATATACGTCTAAAAATGCTTAATACCTTTTATAGAATACCATTGACTTTACAACTTGCCTTCTTCTAGGGTTGCCTAGAGTATTTATCTTATATCCGGCAGAAATCGATTTGTCTAGTTTTTCCCGAATGTTACAGATATACAACACTAATGTTAATTATTGAAAACAACGAAAACGTAGGTAGGTAAAATCGATTACGATGCAGAATCCAACATCTTTTTTTTATCTTTGATTTATCTAGCAAATGTCTATTTCAATACCCACCCCTCTCCCCTGAAAAAATACAGAATAATAATTACCAAAAAATATACATATGAAATGCCCTTTTTTAAAAACTCAGTCCGTACCTAAATGTTTATGGATTATTTAATAAAAAAATAATTTCCCGGTGGTTCTATTTTAAAAATTCTAAAAATGATCCTTTCCAATTCAAATCTAACCAAATGTCTGACGCGGAGTGTTGATCTTCCCATTGACGTAGAAGCTTTTAAATACATCGAGAAAGACAGTGGTGGGGGTATACAATGGCGTCTCATCATTACACAGATTTTTATTTTTATTTCTTTGTTTGTCTTTCAAGAACATGATCATGAATATATTTGATGACATTATCGATGACAAATTCTAAAAAGTAATTAATTAACACGAGGAATTACGAATGGTAAGGCTAACAGAAATTGTATAATACTCAACAATAATTTCTAATTATTATTTTAGTAACTCATTTTTTTCATTTTTATTAACTTACAAGTTATACTAATTTTGATTTTAAACCTTATCATTTCCATAAGGCTTCTTTAAATTAATATTTTTACAATATTTTATACATATTTTAAAATTTTAAAGTTACATATTGATTATAATCGTAATGAAGGCCATTAACTTTATAGCCAAAATTTTAACTACAAAAGTTATGTTTCATTTTTATATCTTGTATTTATAAAACCTACAGTTTCTCCCAGAATTGGCTCTATCATGAATTAAGAGACAAATGAAAGCTTAAGATGTAAACTTATCAACCAAACGAAAAAAAAATAGTTAATAATCATTACATATTACTGAATTAAACTAATATTTATACTTTAACTTGTTTTAATCCGGTGGGTTGAAACCGAAAAAACTTGACATTATTTTATTTTATTTTATTACTTCAAAAGTAAGTTAAAATATAATATTCCCATCATGTTTTCTTTTAGCAGCTTGATGAAAAAATGTTCACTCATCGCAAAAAATATTAATCTGCGCCATGTGCATCAGGCATTGTGTGTAAGGTGGGAATAGAATAAATTTCCATATATCTGTGGCGCTTGAGGTAGTCGGTTAAATGCATTTTGGACTTAGGGTATCAGCATAAAGCTGTTTTTTGAAATTATATTTGTGTCGAATGGGATTAGCTATTTGGCTAACACAGAGACGAATATTCATTTTTAATGATAAGATAAGATTTTTGCAACTAACCGACTATTCACATGTGCCATAAATATATAATCCTCAAGCAATAATTGTTGGAGCTACAAGGATTGATACTTTGAATCAAGAGTGGACATAGGTATTTAAAAAATCCTATGTTATCTGACGAAATCTTTATTTAGAAAAAATACCAGAATATTTATCATCGTTTCATTACGATCGTTACGAGTCATCGTTCGTCTCCTCTCCAATGTTGTTCGGTAGCCCTAAAGAAGACTTGCAAGGCAGGCCGAAATTTTGGCACACAGTTAAAGTATTTCTATTTAGACATGGTGTTTTTGTTTTACTGCATCCCTGATTATCTTCTTCTCCATTCATCTTAAGAGTCAACTATACTTTTACTAATACAGAATATTAATCAATGGAAAAACTAATGATGGTTACAATAGTATAGTTTCTCTATTTCAATTGTGTCATTTTTTTTTTCATTCATGACCCAGAGCCGCTTAGCTTTTTGTCATTTTCATTTATATTTTATGAATAACTGTCTCAAAATCATATCATTCCCTTTATGAAACCACTTATTTAGTGTAATTTAAAAAAAAAAAATAATTACAGATTTTTTTGTATGTTAAATTCCGGTACCGAATCAGCTTGAACGATATATAAAAAAACAATATAAAAAAAAAAAACTCGATTTCTCCCTGACTGGAAAAAAGAAAAATATCATGGGTATGTCTAGACTGCTTTAATATCTACCGCTTCTGACAAGGAAACTGTAGGCAAATTTTCGATTCGATCAACACTAACACACATAGAGACTGTAAGAAAAACACACTTACAAAATTTTGGCAAAATATTACATTTGTTTTCATTCAAACCAATATAGCTCCTAAATGGTAGTTCCTAGAAGAAAATTTTACTGACCAAAGAATATTCTCCATTAAATTTTTAATAAAGAAACAATCGTCAAATTTATGATTCTAGCAAAAATAACAGAGCTAGAACGTGTCAAAATTTTACATTTTTTAGGGTGAAAAAAACGTTACATCAATAAAGTATAGAACCCCAGCCAAAGGAAGTTAAAATTATATTCCTATAATTGTTCTGTTTTTGGCACTTAATAGCAGCCGGATGGAAAAGTGTTCGCTCATAACAAAAAATAATAATAATCTAGATCATGTGTATCTTAAAATAAAATAAGATGTGAATAACATAAATTTCCCTATATGTAGTCCTCAAGCAATGATTGTTGCAGGTATCGGCACTGAACCTCACGATCTGTTAGCTTTGTCTCATTTCCAGCAATGAGAATATAATGGAATATTTATGAATATCTTTTTTATTACATCTCTTATCTTTTATTTTTTTTTTAAATATTTAAAATTTTGTTCTCAACCTTAACAGACTTCCTCAGACATTAGGTCCTGTTTTTAATGAAAATAATGAGAAAAATTAATAGCCACATCATATCAATGATTATTTCTTACATTTTACAATGACAATTATAATACGATGTAAAATATTTTGAGAAAAAAAAAAAAACAGTCGGATGATGAGGAACCAGTTTTGAATAGTTTTTTTCTTTCCCTATCCGGTGCCTGCGGAGAGTCAGCGAATGTTTCCTCTGCCCGGACAGCACAAGTTCACAGTCGAAGGTTGTCCAGAACCTGATTTCCTTTCTCAGCTTGTGTCCCCGTTCTTGAATTATTAAAACAGAAGTTACCCAAGGCTTTCATATCACTTCCATTTTGTATTTCCCGGACGGATGTCACTAGGAACATTCTATTATCTGAAGATATCGTAAGCTGACTAAGCATTCCTCATTCCTTCATTGAAACAGTCCTTGTCTGAATGCTTTGTGAACTTAATTTTCCAGAACCGATCCCAAACTAAAATTTTTTTGTAAACTCGTATTCCTGTCACAATCCAAATAAATAAGGAAGATAAATAATTAAATATAAATGCCAAGCGAAATATAACGAATGAAGATTTTTTCTATGATTTTTTGAACATGTATTCCTTCGTCATGACTGAAAAAAGACAAATATGGTTTGACCAGGGGTATAGTCCTCAGCGAAGGAGACAAATGACCTAGTTTTCGTTCTTTCTCGCTCCCAGCTAGCTACTTGGAAAATTGGCTTTAGCTATTCCACGAGATATTCATCTATTTGCCACCAGTGATTTTCCACTGGGGTAGGAGGAATAGGTATATTAAATATAAAATATTTAGTGCTCAGTGTTGTACAAAGTACAACAAGCGGCCGCTCACGTCATGATTTCTCTCGTCCCTCTCCCGGAAATCAGCTGTATTTTATATAATGAAAGTAGGACTATATTGTACTTTTACTTTTGTTTACTATTGTAACCAAATTAAATTTAAAAATTTATAATTTTATGTTTATTACTAATAAGGGGAGGACACACTCAGTCTCTCACGGATTTTGGAGGTTCCTGGTCAAAAAATATTTGACACGTATATTGCCGTTCCAACCAATGGGCCCTAGAAGCCGAGAAATAAAATAAAATAGCATTAAACTAATTTATTTTTTATCTCGAGTTTAAAAATGATTTCGACATGGTTCTTGCACCAAGATTTTTAGTTTTGATTGCGGATTTAAGGAAAAATACAGTTGCTCCATGGATTTTGGTTTAGTTTGAGTAAATTCTAAAAAAATGATTAGATTTTCAAGCAAACTACCTCTATAGATTTCTTCACACAAAAATTGACGTCAGATTCTAATTCAGCACCCTCAACAACATTAAAAAACGCTTATTCAACAAAATCAAAAAATATCATTATTTTCACCCTCTTCGAGGAAAACATCTGTAATAAGTTTTGTAATCCTTGTTTACTGGGTTTGTCTCATAACTAAATCTTATTACCTTACAATTTCATTTTCATTATATTCAACAAAACCCTGTCAGAAACGGAAGTGAGGCAGTTATTGCTATAATGTTTTTATGTCATCTATCACAATCATATTTTAATTAGTATGTATATATATATATATATATATATATATATATATATATATATATATATATATATATATATATATATATATATTTTGTTTTACTGGTATCTATATATATTCATACGTTTCCTAAGTTTTTTAGGGTGCTGAAATGCTATTCTTGAAATGAAAAGCTAAACTTTTTCAAGTAAAGTACGTTCAATATATTTTTTTTTCACAAGAACTGACATCGGATTCAAATTCAGCATTCCAAAGAACCCTTAAATACGAAATTTCATACAAATAGAAAAATAAAAATTTTTAAGCTTTAAAATTTGCCTGACCAAATGGTTGGCAACTTTTGTTTAGATTGATAAAAACATGAATTACGCTTAGACGGTTTAACGTATCAACTTTATTTTTTTACACAAAATATAGGATGGTAATACGCTTGAAATTTATTAGGTTTTATCATCCTATCTGGTTTCAAACTCAAGCTAAAAATCAAAATGTTTTTCGGATTTTCCAATTTTTTTAATAGGTTTTCGTTCATCGAATTTTACATTTATATACATCAAAAGAAAGCTGAGACTATCCTTTTTCCAGCGATACCAACCAGTGAATTGCGTGACAAAGTAATGACGATTTAAAGGTATGTAGCCAATAATCGGTTTAAAAATCTCATTTTCCTCGAAGAGGGTGAAAAAAATGATATTTTTTTATTTTGTTGAATAAGCGTTTTTTAATGTTTTTGAGGGTGCTGAATTAGAATTTGACCTCAATTTTTGTGTGAAAAAATCTATAGAAGTAGTTTGCTTGAAAATCTAATCATTTTTTTAGAATTTAATTAACCTAAACCAAAATCTATGGAGCGACAGTATTTTTCCTTAGATTCGCAATCAAAACTAAAAATCTTGGTGCAAGAATCATGTCGAAATCATTTTTTAAACTCGAGATAAAAAATAAATTAGTTTAATGCTATTTTTTTTTCTCGGCTTCTAGGGCCCATTGGTCGGAACGGCAAAATATGTGTCTAATATTTTTGACCAGGAACCTCCGAAAAAATTGCCAACAAGATCCGTGAGAGATTGAGTGTGTCCTCCCCTTGGAAGTATAACTGACTACGACATCAAAATTCGCTAATCTATGACCCCGAATAAATGTTTCATAAGGAGATACGTTGCACTATTTAGTTTCAATTGAGGTACGCGTGATGGTATAGAAGGATCAATACAATTAGGATCGATGAATTAATAGCCACTTCTATTGGAATTGTTTTTATTTCAATTTTTGTTTTAGTTTTGAATGTTAAAAATTCATCATCAGTTCTAAACACACAAAAAAATTCAAAAACCATCAAAATATATATATTAAATTTTTAAGTGATACATACCAAAGAAGAAAATGTAAACAATCTGGAATGGTTCAGATTTATGTTTAAATAACCGTTCCAGATAAATGTTTAGAATAGTCCCATTCCAAATTTGTTTCCAGTAGGAACAGAAAAAAAAAAAACCCAACAGTCATAGGGAAAAAACTGAGAAAAAAAAAAAAAAAGAAAAGAACAACCCATCTTCTTGACCCTTTCGTATCTTAACACTCAGTTATATTTCATAAGCCCTTTTTATTTTGTCTCGTTGAGTAAGCACGTTGATTTTTGATTATTAGTCCAGTCAATAAACACATTGTAAAGTGCATGGAATATGTGATAATTTTTGACTTCATGGCTTCGTTAGGAATTGTCAGAAGGCAAACATACTAAAAGTCCCCCCCCCCCCCCCGGGGGGTGAGCTAACGGTGGGGGGGAGGGGAGAAGATCCCAATTTTGTTTTTTTCTATTATATTTCGAAAACGGTGAAATCTAGAAAAATCAAAATTAAAGCTCATTAAATTTCCTATAAAATTAATTATATACATTTTCGTCGAAATTCTGACGGTTTTCGAGATATTCGTAATTAAAAATCGATACTTTTAGAAATAAAAAAAAAAGTTTACCTCACTTTTTTTTTACTATTTGCTTCAAATACTAGAAACTATATATAAAAGTAAAGTAAATTTAATGCTCTACAATTTTTATTCTGACGTTTTTTCTGAGAAACGATTGCGGAAGGTACTAGAAGCAAAAGTTTGACAAAAAGTGAGGTGACATTTGTTTTTTCCCGAATATCACTGATTTTCAATAAGGAATATCTTAAACGGTTAGAATTACGACAAATTTATATATTATCAATTTTATAGGAAATTTAATTAGCTTTTATGTTTATTTGAGACATATTTTTTTTAGAGTCAACCGTTTTCCAGATATCGAAAAACCAAAACATTTAAACTTCTCCCCTCCCCCCACCGTTAGCTTACCCCTCAGGGACAGGGACATTTAGTATGTTTACCTTCTAACTATTCCTAACGAAGCTATGAAGTCAAAAATTATTGGATATTCCATGCACTCTACACCCCTCATTTCAGCACTCATTGACTGGGCTAATAATCTAATAAGTGTTTTTAGAACAGATAATAAATGTTTAACATTCAAAACCAGCTTTCAAATAAAAAAATTCAAATATAAGTGGTAAATAATTAATCAATCTTAGGTGTACTACATTGTGTGATACATCAAAAAAACACATGGACTGACGCCCACACCGACTCTAATAACAAGGAAACTATCAGCTGCCTACTATTTAATATGTAGAGCATGTGACTCGTAGTTGCTAGACGAGATTTGATTTACAAAGATTATAAAACAAAGTTTTTAAGGATAAACTGAAATCCAATTTTCTTTCAGTTTTCTTCCTCAACAGATCAGCCCAAGGTCGATATAAACGCACGATTTGACCATTATTATAGGCCCATTATGTGTAATAGATTGTTATTTTTGGTGGGATCGGTTTCAGAATCATATCGGATTTTGTAGCTGTAAGATAGTGTACGTTTATAAAATCCCTGGCTATTGTGATGAATTCTATAAATCACGAAGGAAAAATAAATAGTAAGCCATTGATTAATACCATTATATATGAAAAAATACTTTGTTTATTATCAGGTCGTCATATGTAACTTCCGATGCAGCTAATCTATGGCAAAATTGTTTTATTGAAATTATTCACAACGATTGTTGAAGAAAAAATTTAACGATTACTCCAGAGGGGTAAGTTCAACAGTTGCAATGATTGAAAAAAAACTCTATGAAACTCCATGCGTCCTATATTCATCGATCGCAAAAACGTTATTATTTTACACGATGATGCGCGACCAAATATCACAAGGGTGACTGAAGAAATGATTCTTCAGTTTGGATGGTATTTTTTACCACGTTCACCTTACTCCTCGGATCTTACCCCGATAGACTACCTGGACTACATGGAAGGAATTGATAAACTGCTAGGAAGATGGGATAAGGTTATATATAATAGTGATGAATATATAATAAATTTATATAACTTTGCTATGGAATAAAAGCTAAATAAATTTCTGATCAAAAAACGGAAGTTACTTATGACTCGAACTAAATAGTTTTATACGAAGTACAGTCCCAATAATTTTCTTAATTCAAAGAGAACAACGATTTTATTTTTCAATTCACATCTTACTTCAAGCTGAATATAATCAGTAAATATCCTAAATAAATAATAAGTAAGACGTGAGGGAGACCAATAACCATCGGTAGCTCCTCCTGTCATTATATTAAGTTGTTTTTATTTAAGGAGATCCCTCATCAAGTCGCTATTTAGATTTCGGTAAGTATTGTCAGGAGTATGTGTTGTAGCCATTTGTATGAGTTATATTGGGATGATCATAAAGTTTGTCAAGAATTATTCTGTATTTTGTTTTGTTTTGTAAGACTGAATACTATGTTCTATTACTTACGCATCGTGGAGATCGTATCATTAGTCGTAGTGCTTGTGGTTGAATTGTTTTTAGTTTGTATATGCGAGTTTTTAGGCTGAACCATAAATGTGATAAGGTCCAAGGATTGATTAGTAATCATCGTGATTTTGTAAAATTAGTGTTTTACAAATTTCTTTCATGTCTTAATTAATTTTTTTCGTTAGGTTTACAGACAATGGAGATCTTTAGCCGCCTCCATCATTATTTTCTACCTCTGGCTGCCCTTAAGGATATCCTACCAGTTTATTACACGTCGGTTATAAATAATGTCCATTTGTATCGTGCCCACTAATGTCCCTTTCGGCCTCTCTCTTGGCCTATTTCCTACTATTATAGCACTCATTGTTTGGAAAATAGGACTTGTTGGGTTGATTATAGCCACATGCCAGCCCATTGTAATCTTCTTGCTTTAACGTCCAGAGCGATTGACTGTTTAGTCTAAATATGCAATGCACAAGTTCTTATTTAAATATTTTTTAAAAGTATTTTTATCCCACTGATCCCTCTTGAACAGATCCGCTACCTAGGACTCCACTTGGACAAAGGTCTAACTTGGAATCTACATACAAGACTAAAACGACAAGAAACTGCCCGTCGTTACAGACTACTTCAAAATTTATTAGACAAACGTTCAAAGCCCCCAATTAATTACAAAAGACTCATTTACATGACTGTGATTAGACCTTTGGAGCTCTACCTAAACCTCTAGAAGTTGATCTTTGGGGCTCTACTAAACCATCTAATTCATCTCGTATCCAATCCTTAAAATCCAAAAATCCTTCGAAAAATCCTCAATGCTCCTTACTTTGTTACCAATAAACTTATCCATAAAGATCTTAATGTTCCACAAGTTGCTGATTTAGCCCCAACCAAATACCTATCCTTCACTAGTATGCTCCATAACCACTCCAATCCACTAGGCTCCCAACTTGCTTCCCCCTCCTTCCCTGATAATCCTCCGAGGTGTCTGAAAAGAAGATGGCCAAGAGACCTGTTAATGTAGATTTTATTGAAGTGCTATTTGTGAATAGTTCTTCACATGTTATTTACATGCCATTGTATTCAATATCAACACATTTACTTGATGTATATTATTTTGTACAGTTGTAACTGTCAATAAATGAAAAAAAAGAAAAAATGTATTTTAAATTCCCAAACAATTCAGCTGTCATTAACCCAGCGATAATCAACTTTTTCAAATAATGAAAACAAGCTTTGATAGAAGGATACTATGAAAACATTTTCCTCATTGATTATTTTCTAGCTATCATCTAGCTATTATTTGTATAATCAAGAAAGATACCTAATTGGGGTACTTTTGAATTTAACTGAAATAAAAAAAAATAAGAATATTGAAACCAATGTAAACCATACTGATTTAACAACATTCGGGAAAAGGAGGCTGTTATTCAAACAAACAAGAGTTTGAACAAAGAGGATTGAAATAAATTTTTTTTTTATTTTTTTATTTACAAGATTTATTTTGGAATAAATAGAAGTTAGAAGGGATATAGTCGATGTTTTAAAAAGTGAACGAATTGCTAAAAACGTTATAGATATAACTAAAACTATCCGAGGAGTACTGAGACGTTGATTATGGTAAGTTCTGATCTTGTAGGTCTAGGTTTTGGGTTCAGATAATGTAGGGTATGCAAGATAAGGTTGTTAGGGATTTCCAAAAAATGGTTTTATTTATTACTTTCGATTTTTAGTCACATTCCTAAATTCACTAAAAATTAATAGAATGAATTGGATATAACATTATTTTACCTATTTTCGAAATTTTACATTTATCAAGAAAATTACCTAGCTAATTTTCAAATCAATTGTTATTTTACAAAACCATATTCTGTCACATACACATCTCACAAAGCCTAGATAACAATTATTGGAATCCACAATTATTTTAAGTGAATTTAATATCAAAGTGTTTTTAAAATATTATTTATTACTTTCCTCCTACAATCATTATCTTGTCGGACGAAGATAAAGTTTGTTAAAAAAAAAAAAAAATTACAATTTTTTAATATGCAAGAATGATCAATAGCCAATAATGAAACTTGTTGGCATTGCCCTTCAAAAATCAATGCCATATTTGTAATTATAAACATTCAAATTGGTTTCATGATTTATAAATAACTTCTTAATGAAATTGGGAAATATTTTTTGATTTCATAATTTTTTCGTTTTATTTCGACAAATATTACAGACTGTAATGAATCAAGTTAAAATGAAATATAAAATAAGTAAATAATTTTTATGATAAGTTGTAGTGCTATTAAAAAGACTATCATTCCTTATTTATCTACAATTCAGAGAGAGAGAGAGAGTGAGTAATCAAACAACAAGATACCTGTCGACCAAAAATTCATTATTATACAATTAAGAAAATTAAATAAGAAAATAGATAAAATTGATTTATAAAAAGGCTAAAGATCAAATTAAATTTAAAAAAAAAAAAAAATCCAATCACTTTCATGTTAAACAGGATTCCATGAAATATTATTGCTTCTCACTCGCCTCATCACCATTTTGATAGCTAGTGGAGATAAAGTAGGAGCGCGTTTTCACATTAAGCCTCAACATATCAATCAGTCAGTGACAATAACTATATGCAATCACACTATAGAATCATTGATATCAAATGCATTAGGAAATTTGGTCAGTATCTACTTGATGTGTTTCAACCAACTCTTTTTTAATTTTGTAAGGCATACTAGCATAAATATTATTTTCTAGACAGAGGGAATAAATAAAACTAAATATTTTAAATTTTAATAATTTTAAATAATTTAAAGTTTATCTCATATCTATTTATATAAGCGTTGAAACTATTTCTAAATCAAAATTTTCCAAAGATGGATAAAGATACAGAAATTTTTTAATAATTTCAACATGAGTCTTTAAGTTGGTTTTAATTACATTAAAGCGATGACACATAATGATTTACCATAAATATTTTCACCAGTATTCGTAGTATAATTTTTACTGCTTCTATTAAAGCACCACTAGAAAATCAATGATGTACATTTGGTATATTTTGAAGATTTGTTTATTTATAGTTAATCCTTCTGACATTCCTTAATCGATCCTTGATTAGCCTAATACCTCATACTAACATGGAAAGAAATTTTCATTGACGAGATTAACAACAGATCTAAAACTTTTATATAAGCGCTCCGATAAGCTAAGGTCAAAATAAAGGCGTATCGATAGGAAAATTGGAATATTTGCTGTCAGAGACATAGCAATTTTCTGTCCTCGAGTATTTCTTAGTCTTCATCGAACTCTTTCCGAAGTACCATGTTGTTCTTCCTAATTTCTCGGATGGTCTGCGTGTCGCAAGTGAATAATGAAATCTGAAATCAACCATTTCTTGTTTATTTTCTCAAATTTTCGTTAGTACCAGGAGCATTTATACTTTTTCCTTGATAGCATAATGCAGTAAAAGTGTACCGTGGTTCAAATATTTTTGTGGGACCAATAAAAAAATTCATTTGTAAAAAAATAATATATTGCCTTCTCACAGCACTTAAAAGAGGCCTCCACCCACATAGATAAAATTCTCTGTTATTGAAAATAATAATAATAATACCTCATCTGTTTTTCGTTTCTCAAAAAAAAAAAAAAAAAAAAAAAAAATGTAAAATTGACTTTTGACCGCATTTGAAACACTGTGCTTCAATCGAAAGCCAACATTCCTACTTTATTCCCCAATGGTCAATCCAATAGCTTTCCACTACTCTGTTAAAAATTTAGTTATTACCATTGATTGAACCTTTTCCTGGAAAGCTCATATTTTGATAATCTCCCGTAAGTCAAATGGTGTCTAAAAATTCCATCGCTCCCTTCACCTCCTTTTCTAATTACATGCACATAAACTAGTACCCTCCTTATCTTTCCCCGATTTGACTATGGTTGTAAAATTTTAAGTGCTCTCGATGGTTCTCAAAGAAAGATTAAAACACTAAATTTATAATTGTCTTATGATAATGTTTTTATTTTTGTATATACAGGGTGAGTATCTCTTAGTGTAAAAAAAAAATATTGGGTAGAACTAGGTCAAAAATGTAGAAAAATGCCGCATACCACACCTTTCTATTCCAATCCATTGCAGATATACGATAAATCAAAGACTTTTTTGAGGATAAATCAAAGAGTTTTTTTACCATGAAAGCTGTAATATCTCCCTTTTGTTTAAATATTTTTCAAACTTTGACCACATTTTCGGATTTAGCATTAAATTTTCTATAAGAACAGAGCACATGTAATCTTGAATATTCCAGACTTGTGGCCTAAAGAACAGCTTGATCTTTACCTTATTTATGTATAAAATGCACATTTCCATTAAGAAATTATCATAATGTTTTATTTACACAAGTAACTGATTTGTATGCCAAATGAGAACACCATGTTTTTTTTGGATTTGAAAGTAAATTTCTCCATGAAATCGAAACAGAATCATTACTTTTAACATATCATTCGAAAGCTAATTAAATTTTCAAGTTTTTAATATATTTTCAATTTTGTGGATAGTGTTTTCGAAAAACGGTGAGCGTTGAAGTAATATAAGGTAACTTCCCTAAATATGATGAAGATCAAGCTGTTCTTTAGGTCACAAGTTTGGAGTATTCAAGATTACATGTACTTTGTTCTTATAGAAAATGCAATGATTAATCTTAAAATGTGGTCAAAGTTTGAAAAATATTTTTAACAAAATGGATATATCGTAGCTTTTATGGTAAAATATTTAATTTATCGTATACCTGCAATGGATTGGAATAGAAAGGTGATGTCTGCGGCATTTTTCTACATTTTTGATCTATTTTTACCCTTTTTTTTTCTTTTTTTTTTACACTTAGAAGTACTCACCCTGTATATACATTTTTCCATATTTTTCTGTTATCCATCCAAAATTTTGTTTATATTTATTATTATGTAAACTACTTATATTTTTATCTGTTTTTTTTTTTTTTTTTTTTTTTTTTTTGGTTGTCATATTTTATAGAAGTCTGTTTTAATCTTGGATAAGCCATGAATTTTTTTATATGAATTACATAAATGATATTTTAACGTAGATAGTTTTCCTCGAAGTATTGTGGTTTCCAATTGATGGGTCAACATTTTTACATGGAGTAGGTAAAATTTGAAACAGATAAAGAGATGTAGACCTGAGACATTTTAATTTATTATAATAGCTAGACAAAATTTTTTTTAAAAATGTTGTTTTTACTAAACGGTTTTAAGAACTTCCAAATGAAAATGTGTTGACAGGTAAACTGTAGAGATTACATCTGGTTGGCCTTGGTTATTTGATGGAAAATTTGTACTATTCATGTTTCAAGGAACTGTGGAAGATCCCAGATCCTGTGTAATATGGTTCTGCTAATACAATGAAAAAATATAAGCTGATCTTGTTATTGAGTTGCGGTTTCGTAAAAAAAAAAAAAAATAAATAATGGGAAGTAATTATTCATTTCTAGAGCAACGAATAAGCGATCTTTAATTCTAATTCTAACTTCCTGACGACCAGCCTTAATGACCCTACGTTCTATTCCATTTTCCTAATTATTTAATTAGCAAATCAAGGACAGCTTCTCTTGTGTTTTGGACTCAATTAATTGGAGCGACTCGTTCTGAGAAACTGTGAGGGGAAAAAAACAGAACAAAGCTCGCTGATACCAAGCCCACATGACGTACTTGTTGGTCACTAATCTGGGTTTTCCAGACATAAAGCCTTGACTTGGCAGGTTTTTTAGATTTATTGAAAGCTTTCCACTGTTTTTTCTCCTTTTAATCTAACTTCAAGTTGCGGTTGAAAAGTACAAACCGTGTTGATCGATTTTCTGGTATTTTTTATTCAAGAAACAAAAACAAAAAGTTAGAAATGAAAGTTCCTCGATAACCTTAGAACCGGTGCATATGTTTTCTAAATTATTGGAACGCTGCACAGTAGTCACTCTTCTCGATCTGGGTGATCGAATTTATTCTACTAGGTAAAAAACATTAACATCAAACTTAAACTGGTATTATAGTTAAATAACAAATACTAGAAAACATTGAAAATTCATTTACCACAATACCTCGTCACAGATCGTGTGTCTTATAATATTAAAATAAATTGATTGGAAAGTACGTTTACCTTTAATTGTTCCACACAATTAAAAATGGTGTATTATTGCGAATGGAATATAACAGATCTTATTTGTAATCTTTGTTTATTTTAATTTTTTTTTTGTTTTATATATACATTTATTGAAATTTACAACTGCACAAAATATATACATCAAGTATATGTATTGACAACGATTATAACAACATTTTAAAACATGAAAAGAACTACTCGTCAGTTGCACTTTATTAAAAATTCTACACTAGAAGGTCTCTAGGCCATCTTCGTTTCAGACGCCTCGGAGGATTATCAGGAATGGAGTAGGAAGCAAGTTGAGAAACTAACGGATTTGAGTGATTATAGAGCTTTCCATGAATGGATGGGTATCTATTGTGGGTTAAATCAGCAACATATGGAACATTAAGTTCTTTATGGATAAGTTTATTGGTGACAAAGTAAGGAGCATTGAGGATTTTACGAAGGATTTTGGATTGTAAGGAATGAATACGAGATGAATTGGATAGTTTCGTTGAGCCACAAAGCTCAACTCCGTACGTTCAAAGAGGGCTAATCACAGTCATGTATATGAGTCTTTTGTAATTAATTGGGGGCTTTGAACGTCTGAAACGACTATTTTAATTTAAACTTGTAAACGTTTCTTAGCATATTTTTTGGTTATCTGTAAATCATACTTTTAAAATTATTTCCATCTAGACAAACGACTTGGAATTCACATACAGGATTAAAATGACAAGAAACTGCCCGTCGTTTTCGACTTCTTCAACAAAATACTAGACAAACGTTAAAACCTTCCAATTAATTACAAAAGACTCATTTACATGAGTAATCAGACCAATTTGGACATACGGATATGAGCTTTGGGATTCAACTAAGCCATCCATCTCATATCCAATCCCTCAAAAAACCCTCAACGCTTCTTACTTTGTCACGAACGAACTTATCCTTAGACCTTAATGTACCAAATGTTGATTTATCCTAAACCAGATACCTATCATTCCAAAGCTAACTTCATGACCATTCCAATACATTAGTACCACAACTTCCTTCACATTCTATTTCAGCTAACCCTCCCTGGCGCCTGAAAAGAAGATGGCCTCGAGACCTAATATAGGATCAATATTGTATAGAACTTTTTAAATGTTACCAATGGGTAATTCTTTACAAGCAATTGACATTTCATTTTTAGATTTATCATCACATTGACTTGGTGTATTTTATTTTTGTATTGTATACAGTTGTAAATTTCAATAAATAAATTTTTAAAAAAAGTTTATTTAAAACACATCACTATACATATATACAGCATTTTTTTCTTCAATGTTATTTTCACGCATGACAGTAATTTTTAACCTGGTTAAAATTGCATTGATTATGTGTTTGAATAGTAGGTAAAAGTATAATTAGACATCGGATTTCGTCGATACAAGTTAATGATTTCAATTTCTAACCATAAAAGTATATGACAGTGGAGCAAACCTCGTTTCTGGCACTCAAGACTATACATTTTAATTATTATTATAGTAAAATGTATTATTATAAAACTTTCTAAAATTATAAAGATTTTTGGTAAAGTTAGGTTTAATATTTTAATAGTAACTCTGTTGCAAAATGGCCACATATCGGTCGATTTTTAAACTGCACTGGGATCCATATGTCGCTCCATATATTTATATCTTTTTTAATAACAGTTAAATTGAAAATAGGTAAATTTGATCATAAATTTCTAGCTCTATATAACACCGTTCCTTTGTAACCTCTCTCGAATGGTGCTCGCCACCTATCGGTCGATTATCAAACTTTACTAATGACCACATATTTATCACGTTTTTATGACAATATAATTGAAAATCTTTAAATTTTATTATTGCTAAACCTTCCTTGAACTATGTCGATGATGTTTAAATTTATTAGAGATTGGTTCAGTAGTTTTGGTGGTTAGTGATCACAAACGAAAAATGGCTTGTCTTTTTATATAATAGTATAGCATTAATATATAGAACGTTTAGTGTGATATTAATGCTATTTCCTTACTAGAATAATTTCGATCACTCAGGTCAGTAAAATTAACTACTGTGTCAAGCCAGAATCTTATTTGCCATATTTCTAACATTTCTGAGTACTGCTCTTCCGTTGTTTTCAAATACATTCACTCAGTCTTCTGCCAGTATTTGGATTTGATAAGACTACCTTTTGTTTTGAGGCAGAGTATAAATATCAATTCTTCTTTCAATTTATTCTCTTTAGTGACACTCGAAATTATTTTTCTTGTAATTAAAAAAAATAACGTTTTATTGCATGGTATAAGGAAAACTCCCTCCAATAAAGCTATTAGTGGATTAATAATCTTAATAGGCAGCTTAAATTGCCTGGAAACTGCGTCACTAAACAAATTGGAAACCTTGGTCATTTCCACCCATTAATTGGGCTAGGTATCATAACTAGAGGAGGTTAACAAAAAAATAATAATAACAACAATAACCAAATCTATGGCCCATTAAACAATTACTCGTGCCCACAGCCGCCACTGCCAAGAGAACTTGAAAGAATATATTACATCTTCTTTTGTTTCAGCGGTTTCGTTAGCGTCATTTTAACGATAACGGAGACACCACTATAGTTACTTTCAATGCTCTAGAATTTAAAAGTAAGCATTATTGACTAAGTTAAATAATAGATTAGAACAATATACTTATCCTAAACATTTTTCCAATTAGAAATATAAAGACATCTACAATGTATCCAGTGGTCAGAGGGAGTAAGTTTTTAAGAATAAAATCAAAATATCCAGAGAGAAATTCATTGCTTTGAAATTGTTACTGTAATCTACTAATAAAAAAATAAAAGATATGTATATATACATCGAGTAACGTTAATAGCGAATAAGAAATTTAAACGGACGGAATGCGATTACAAGATTATGAAGGCACACTAAAAAACGTTTAAACCATCATAAGGTGACAGCGACACTCATAAATGAAGATGGGTCCTGGGCGGTGTCGGACAAAGAAAAGTCTGAATTCTTTGCTGAACATTTATCGACTCTTTTTACACCATATACAAACTACCCAGACAATGGACATGAAAATAGTATAGAACCTTCCCTTCAATTGACACTACCACCACCTTTTTTCACTCATGACGTTTTACAAGCAAACAGAAAGCTACCACCAAAAAAAAGCTACAGGATTTGATTTAATCACCGTCAAGCTTTTATAGAAAATGCCCCAAAAAACTATAGTCTTTCTGACTACACTTAATCTCGTAATGCTCAGGACTAAAAAAATTCCCAGTTCAATGGAAATAGGGTAACTAGTTATGATCACCTGACCAGTTTTAGGAAGGCTTATACAAATATCGTAATAATAATGGTCTAATCCATTTTGTTTGTGATATCACCAGGAGATATATTTCTGAAAAGGGTTTAAAATTAATTTACTAGTGAAACCCACCATCCCCTTCCAGTAGCCGTTGAAAATATTTTCCTCAAATAGTGTCGTAAAATACCTCCTTTTTTTCTTTTTTTTTTGGTAACATCGCTTTTAAAAGTAAAACTTCTTAAGAAATTACTGTAGAATTGCTTCATTATTTTCTAATTGTTGAGGTATCTAGTTTTTCATTAGAATTCAGGCTTCAATACACGCTCCACTATGTTGGAATATCTGATTTTAATTAACAATAATTTTGATCTGACCATAGCCGGTGTACAACAATACCAGATATAAGTCATGGTCACCCCTACCCGTTTCAATTGTCTTTGGTGTCACAAACATTCTCTCTGCAAATAAAGAAAAAATAGAATTTTCTTCATTTGATTAGGTCATTTTAAAACTTAAGTACTACATCCCTTCCTAGCAGTGGTCATGTTTAAACTTACGTCTCATAAGTGACCATTACTAGTTCATATAGTTAGTTATATTCTGTACTTCGCGGGTGGCTACTGCTGTTTAAGAAAACTGGAAATATCGAAAGAAGATAAAAATTTAAGAAATAAGCATTAACAAATAAATATACCGTAAACTGGGGCAACTTTGCCATGTTCAATTTTTCCTTACAACTTTTACCTCAACCAATAGCGTTCAAATCTGTTACAAACCCATTATAATTATGAGTCTAGATCTTTTGATTTAAAATATATGCAATAATTAAAATTTAAACATCAAATAAAATTAAAAAATATAGAAAAATTGAATTGGCAAAGTTACCCTACAATAGTGAAAGTATGTTAAAAATACTTAAAAAATAGAGACAGTGACAGAGAAAAGGATTGTTTGAACTAATATGAAAACATTTTAACGAGAAAATGACATATTGATAAGGTATTAGTTGACTGAGAAGTATTTAGAGATGTAGGTTGTTGGGGTACGCAGTCATAGATACACAGCAATTTAAAAAAAACATTTTAATTTATAACGCTGACGTTTCGACTTGCATTGCAAGCCTTCATCAGGGTTTCAAAGAGCGTGGTAATCAGAAAATGACATAAATTTAGATTTTACAGTATTTAGAATGAAACATCGTAATAATGGAATTCATTAAAACGAAACTTGAAATACTTAATGAAATTTAAAAACCACAAAAACTTCTGACAATTTCATCCATAACTGTATATTTGCCTCGGAGTTCAATATAGGGCGGGTCAATTATATAAATGATGCCTCCGTTGATGACATTTAATAATGCTTCATCAGCCACTTTTGGGAAGTAAAATGATCTTCCTGTGTTGTTTGTGCGGAGGTAGGATATTTCAAACTCCTCGCCTCTGGCAAAGTTGCACCACATGGCCAAGTTGTCCAGTTTACGGTATAATAAAAATAAAGTAATAATAACAAAATAAAATAAATAATTGAAAAATTCATTCATACGTATTTACATTCAGGCTAAGGAATCCCGCCAGCGTCACTGGTTCAGTGGAGGCAGACTGAGAGCGCTTAAGCTGCAAACATTTTTTAACATAAGCGGAGAAGCTGGTCATTGCCAGGTCCACATTGTCGATTTTCACCAAGATCTCGTTGCCACAGCCTTTTTACTCTGTGAAGAAGATTATAGGGTTGTGTGAAACTGGATAGGTATTGATTTAAAGGACTTGGATGGTTAGAAATAAAATTCGCTCGTTAAAAATTAAATATATCTTTATTATTTAATAGGCTTTTTATTTCTATATTACTTCTTATTTTTCATATACCCTCAACCAGCTTGGGGCTATGATTTTTTTTTTTAATTTTTCATTCGAACATTGCAAGTTTATTCCACTTATTTTGTGATATGCAGGATAGTTTTCGAGCTAAAAAGTAACCCAAGTATTTAAACTCTTTAAAATTTAAACTTGTTTATTGCGACTGGAATCAAGAATCTTGGATATTTTTGTAAACTTGGTTTAGGTAGCATTTATCACAAAACCAACCCGGGTTCCACCTTTGTGTGTAATGTTAAATGCTTTTCTAAGCACTAGAATGCAGAATGTTTCACTTCTGGCTATAATTACGAAATAGATCATTATTTTTTCTCTATATCTATGCTCTTGTTTAACTTATTCCCAATGACCACAAATATTTTATTAATTGTGAAAAATAAAATCGTTAAATATTTACATAATTTTAATGTTATTGATTATAATTATTTTCTGATTCATCGTGTTTCCCGAATGTCAGCATGACAAAACATTTGTGCATGAACATGTGAAACGTTGGATAGTAGAAATATTACGAAAACAAGTTATTTTGAATATCTGAGTTGGTGCAATCAGAAGATATAAATTCACACGATGGTTTAGAAAAACATTTAAAACAAAACACCATAAAACTAAGAATTTATTAATTCCTAATACCGTAGTTAACATAACAATAGACGCATTAAAACAGTGGACATTCTACCATCGCCATCTAGAAATAGCAAACAACAAATAAGAAACAACATTAATGTTGTCTAGTAAGCAATATGTAAATTCCTCTATTCATGCTAACAACTCAACGCTACTGATTATGTAGATCTCTGTATACTTATGTTTGACAGAAGGCTGGTATGGACAACAAATATAAATCGCTAGGTCCTCGGTTTAGAATAATACATTCAATTCAAGGCAATTTTAATAAAATCTTGCAAACATGCACACTTATTTACTAAAACTCAATTCCTTACTTACCTACGTTTCTAACGAAGCCTTGCCTACAGATTTGTTTATTCTGACCATCATGAACGACATTCTTCAGAATTTTGAACGGTTTTAGGACAAACCAAATTGTCAACTAGACAGATTTGTGCAAAATCCAGAAAGGAGAGAAATTAATTCATAATTGATATATGAAACGGAAGGAAATATAAATCCTATTTGGCAAAGAATAAAAAAGGTGGTCACTAAGACAACAGAAGGAGTGGTAGGGATGAAAAATAATGAAATGCGAGAGAACTGGTTCGATCAAGAATGTCAAAATTCAGTAGATAAAAAGAAGCTATAAAAGCAATGTTACAGAGAAGAACAAGAGCGACAATAGACAATAGACAATAGAAAACTGTACACTGAGGAAGGCATAAGTTAAGAAACTATGTCGACTAAAAAGAAGAAAGATAGGAAAAGAGCATTTGGAACATATGCTTGAATTTCAAGAAAATGATAGTAGGAAATTCTACAAAAAGAATAAAAGGGTAAAAATGGTTTTCAGCCACGTACAAATTTTTCTAAAGATGATGAGGGAAATATATTGAGCAACAGAAGAGATATCATAGAAAGATGGAATGAATACTTCAAGGAATTGTTTAATACAAATACAAAGGGACAGGATGAGGAGATCAAAATTCCACAGGAAGACAATCTAGAACACCCGGATCCTGAAGAAGTGGAGGATATTATAAATAACCTGAAAAATAACAAAGCTCCAGAACAGAAGGCATCCCAGCAGAAGCTATCAAGCTTGGTGGTGAAGCATTACATTAAGAGATTTATGAACTGGTCTTAAAAATTTGGGAAAAGGAAAAGAAGTCAGAAGAATGGTGTAAGGCATTGATAATCCCAATCCATCAGAAAGGCGACGAAATGGACTGTCGAAACTACTGAGGTGTAGCACTATTATGCTCCACGTATAAGATATTATCAATGCTAGTAATGAATAGAGTAGTGAAAAGAGCAAAACAGTTGTTAGGAGAATACCAAAGTGGTTTTAGACCAGAGAGATCAACAATAGATCATGTATTCTCCATAGGATGCTGCTTGAAAAATGCTATGAGTGGAATATAAAACTGCATCACTTATTCATAGATTATAGACTTATGACAGTACCGATACGAAAAAATTACATAAAAGCCTACAAGACTTAGGGTTTTGCTTCTATGATATATACGAGGCTATCGTGTAAGAGAGTGAGGCAGGGAGACCCACTGTCGCCGGTCCTGTTTAATTTAGCACTAGAATAATATTGCTCTTATTCTAGTGCTAAATTAAACAGAAATTAAGAACGAACCCTGGAAGCATTTATACCCGTATGGCACAGCATCTAGCATTTGCAGACGACGTCGTGATCACTGGCAGAACAGAAAACTCCCTACTAGGAGCATTTGAGGAGTGTAGCAGAAAAGCCAGAGAAGTTGTCCTCCACATAAACAAAGAAAAGACGAAATACCTAGTGACGTCAAAAGAACAAAATTTAGTGGAATATCTAGAAGGGACAGGTTACCACTTCGAAAGCGTCGAAAAATTCAAGTGCCTGGGTAGCGTCATTATTTCAAGAAATGAAGTGGATGAGGTAATAAGGGAAATAATAAAGGCTGGTAATAGGTGTTATTGGGCCCTCAGTAAAATAATAGGTAAAAAATGTCTTCCTAAAAATTTAAAAATAAGGGTCTACCAAACCATTCTTAAACCAGTTGCATTGTATGAGAGAGAAACCTGGACGCTCACTGCGAAGAATGAAGGAATTATAAATAGATGGGAGAGGAAAATTTTGAGGAGGTTATATGGCCCTATTAGAGATGGAGATGTATGGAGGATAAAAAACAACCAGGAACTAAGTGACCTGTGCGAAGCTTTAGATTTGGTTGCCACAATAAAGCAAAGAAGATTTAGATGGCTGGGGCATGTTCATAGAATGAGCTCCCACAGAATGGCAAAAATCATGTTGAATGGGCATCCCGAAGGAGGTAAGAAAGAAAGAGGAAGGCCTAGATTGCGCTGGAGGGAAGATGCTGAAGCGGACCTAAAGACCCTTGGTATGAGGTATTGGAGGAGAGCAGCTGGTGACCGAAATAAAAGGAGGGGAATCGTGGAAGAGGCCAAGGTTCTGCATGGTAGTGTAGGGCCATTGTTGTAGCTGTTGTTTTTATAATTAATATACTTAAGCCATATTACTAATTACCATAAACAGAGACAGATTCTGACATTAATTCAATAAAACACTTCTACCTAAAATACACTAGTCTATATACGAAAACAAATGATCACTTGGTAATTATAAAAATGATAATAATACTTCAATGTGAAAAAACATAGCTTATTATAATAAAAAAATATGTTCCAGTGGTAATATATTTTTAAAAAAATGGGATTTAGAGCAGTGAACATTTATGAAGAATAGAACAATTTGGAGTACAAAAATTCGGTAGTTTTAAATTTTTTATTTGCTTGTGTACTGTAATTCTAGGTTTGGTCCTGGTCATGCTGAGGCTCGCAGTTTGGTAACGTCAAAGCGTCAATTTTAACACTATATTGACCTAGGAATTTTGAAACGATTCCGAAAATTGTATTTCAGTCCGTAAAAAAATTATGCCAACTGTTAGGAGAGAGATCTTAAAAATGGTGGATAAAAAGAAAATTTGGAAAGGTGAGATATTACAATATGCTTAACTCACGGACAAGAAGCAATAAACAGGTCAATGAATACATTAATGCAATATACAAAAACGAAATAAATGATCTTTTAATGTACAAATTATACAATAAATAAATTTAAATTGAAAAATCTAGTCAAGATTTACACTACACGCACTCCCCCCCCTCCCCCATACATACACCATATATATATATATATATATATATATATATATATATATATATATATATATATATATATATATAAAATGAGTATTAAACACTATAAAAGCCTAGGGTACCCCTAAGCTGATTATCCCCCTCTCTTGGGAACAGAGCTGGATCCAAAGAAATACCCAAGGTTCTCTCACAGCTGCTACAACCAATGTCCATTGGAGGCTGTAAGAGAACCATACAAAACACACGATAAGTTTGATAATTTTGCAAGATTGTTTTCACCGGTATTTATTTTGTTTACATGCGTATGTATGTTCTAGTATACGAGGAATTTGCTATGATACCTGTGAGTATAATGTAAATGTTTCTTTACAGCGCCGGCATATAAATTTGCCTCGCTAATAGTTATTAATATAGCAAGGCCACAGCAATAATATAGCATATTTACATCGTGTAAGTCATACCGGTTTTCAGTGAGTAACTTTATGCCTTGATTCAATTCCTTAATCGCTGTAATAATTAAAAGAAACTGAAAAAAATTAAATGAATATTATTGAGAAAAAAAGTTTAAAAAAACTAACAGCCTGAATGAGCAATTATCCTGTTTATAATGATGGCTCTTGGAGCTAATCACGGTTGTTTGTGATTCTACGCAATCTAAAAAATATAAAATGCAAATGATTTCTCTGACGTCAAGGCCTAAAAACCTTCCCGCTCTAATGACGTCAATGTATTCATGCAGTGGGCGTGTTTTAATTGTCTTCAAAACACATTAAAAATAATTTCATGTTACTTATAATTTCAAGTACAGTAACATGGGGCTTCAAGTACCTTGAGTGGAAAACTCAACTCCAACAGTTACTATACAAGCGTTCAAAGCTCCCAATAAATTACAAAAGACTTATTTACATGAGAGTAATTAGACACGTGTAAATATACAGATTTAAACTTTGGGATTATAATAAACATTCCAATTCTTCTCGTATCCAATCCTTTTTTTTTTTTAAAGGTAAAAAAATGAAATATCTTGTTAAATTATAAGTTTTATTTTAACATTTCTTTGTTTTTAAGAACATTAACTATAAAAATGCAACTGGCCATAATGATATATTTTTCTTTTGTATTATATAATAGAAAAAAAACCGTGTATCATTAAAACTCATGAAGGTTCTTGGGTTCAGTACTTAGTAAGTTAATGAAATGAAATGAAAATAAACTTAATTCTGGGGTCATTGCCCTTTAAGATTAATATGATCTGAATAAAATGAATAAATGATCAAAGGAAATTAACTTGGAAATTATTTTTATAAGTAATAAAGAATGTCAATCATAACAAATACATAAAACAAAATAAAAATTATAGTTTAAAAAACTAAAAAAAAAACGCTTCAATAGCAAACCGAACTAAACCTATCTTAAAAAAAATAACGATCAACAACTATTATTATATAACATTTTTTGATTAGGTTAGCCATTTTTCTTAACTAACTTTTTGAGAAAGTTGGAAAAAAATTTGTTGATTTTTGACAATCAATTGTGGCTAAACGCCTAAATTAAATTCAGCTTAAGATATGTCTTTCGGCGCTCAATTTAATAAACTTAAAAATTTCGTAAGTAAAACATTTTTCAATTTAAAGCATTTTTGTATATGTTTGTTTGCAAAAATCTGAAAAAAATAAAAATGTTGGGTTTTTTTGCCCCCCAAAAATTTTCCCCTTATCAAATGTAGTCCCCATGTAGTCCCATTTTTGATATTTTATTCTCAGGACCCATCTGGACCATACTGTATCATAAAAACTACTACTCCATCTTTTGCAAGGCAGACCCCCCTTTTTGGGGGTATTTCGACTAGACTAAGTAAGAATATTAAAACAAAGTTGTGTAATTATTGTATTGTCATTGGTCCTTGACACCTGTGCGAATTTTCAAAACAATTAGATAGCTGAAAATTGGTGAAAATTACTATGCAAGATTCCGTTACATACAGGTGAAGTTGATAAAAGCGTATTAAAAAAAATATATATAACTTCTTTTCTCTAACCACTGATGTGCAGTTGTTAATAGATTTAAGAGCGATGGTATTGTTCATGCAAACACATTACACAACATGGAACAAAATATTCTTCAATTATCTCCGTAAATATATCGGTGGTTATTCAGGTCATCATTTTATGTTATCATCCCATCGACACGGAGCTCGAGCTGTCTAATTGGAAGGACGTATTACTAATTCTTCCGGCATGAAATGGCGGTGCCAGTTTGTAAAAATTGCCATTTTACTGAAGTGGAGAATTTATAAACATTTCCTATGAAATAACATGATAATATATATTTTTCTTATTTAAGACATCTTTGAACCTGACAATGAGATTACTATTACGTAAAATACACTTTTCAAGATTTATGTGATTCAAATATATATAAAGAAAATAATTTTATTTTAAAAAATTAACCAGATTAAATAAACTAAAATTTGAGCAGCATAAAATAATCTCAGAAGGGTAAACCATACAGTTATCGACACCCTTAAGGAAATATTCATGCTAAAATTATAGAAAGAATATCCCAATAAACTTGAAATTTGCAGTCATTTTTTTAAATTACTACACTTTAAACTAAGCAAAAAAGTTCATACCAAATATTATGGAATGTATTTCACCAGATAGTGACAATAACTAATGTAAAATCAGTTATTGACAACCTAAGAATATGCTATAAAATACGGACAGAATTAAAAATACTTTTAAACAATTGGGTTGTAGGATGTAAAAGGAATTTTATGATTTTTTTTTTAGGTAAATATTTTTTTTCTAATTTTTAAGTTAACTGTCTGGTTTACCCTAGTTTACACTTCGGACAGATGATAACTAGTAAATTATTGATTAATAGGATCATAATATTTTAACAAATTTGTTTTTACATTGATCTTTATGTTTTTTAGAGTTCTGAATCCGAATTTGAAGTTTGCTACCACTGCAAACGTCGAATTCATACCCAAAATCGCAAAAAAAAAAAAAAAAAAAAAAAAAAAAAAACACCCGCCAAAAATACCGGTTATTTTCATTTTTTTTACTTATAACACGAAAACGAAGCTTTTTTCGAAGAAAGTTGAATATTATTTGCAGCTCGAATTATCACCGACACAATGATAAAAATTACTCCAAAATCGGACCCTTAACCGCAAAGATATGATCTTGGGAAAAAGGGTAGAAATTGGCCAACTGGCGATCAGTCCCACTTCTACGAGAAAAGATGTTTGTCGTATTTTTTTGTCTATAATTCCGAAACTATTGGTCCGATTCAAAATTATCTTTTATCATCTTAAAGCTGATTAAATTTACTATTAGACTATTATATGGGAAGTTTTAATAATGTTCCTTAAAAGCATTCTAAATACCCGTACTATTATAAAATCCAGGTTTTTTTGTACATTTTTCACTATAGTTCCGCAACTATTTGTCCGACTCAAAATTTCTTTATTTTTATCTAAAATCTGGTTAAAATTGCTATCAATCTAGATATATGAAGTTTTAATGGGTCTCTAAATTTACTATTAGATCATACATAGGTAATGGATAGATTAAACACCATTTAACACCCACGCTAGCATGCTAAATGTGTTTATTTTGGCGAAATATGACAATTCTGACATGATCAGTGGTGTTTTACGGCATTTAATATAAATTACATCCACGGTTTTTTCGCTATAACTCTGAAACTATTGGCCCGATCGAAAATTTCATTTTTTTATCTCAAAGCTGGTTAAATTTTCTATTAGATCAGATATATATGTAATTTATATTAAATTCCGTATAACACCCACCATGTATATATGGTATACAGGCTAAATATACACATTTAGCATGATAGCGTGGGTGTTACATGGCGTTTAATATTAATTTAACTTTAACCAAGCTTGAGATAGCTTTGAGATAAAAAAAAGTGTACAAATGTACAACAAAAAAAACCTGGATATTACAATAGTACGGGTTTTTTAGAGTGCTTTTAAGGAACATTATTAAAACTGCATATATAATAGTCTAATAGTAAATTTAATCAGCTTTAAGATGATAAAATCGGAATCGGACAAATAGTTTCGGAGTTATAGACAAAAAGTACCATAAAACATGTTTTCGCGGAGAAGTGGGACTGACCGCAAATTTCTACACTTTTTTCCAATACCATATCTTCACGGTTAACGGTCCGATTTTGGAGTGTTTTTTATTTATTGCGTAGGCACTAATTTCAGCTACAAATAATATCTAAAAACATTCTTCGAAAAAACTTCGTTTTCGTGTTATAGGTAAAAAAACGAAAATAACCGGTATTTTGGGCGTTTTTTGCGATTTTGGGTATGAAGCCGACTTTTTCCGTAGTAGCAAACTTCAAATTCGGATTCAGCTCCCCAAGAAACATAAAGATCCGTTGAGAATAAAAGTTCGGCAGTTTTTCTTGAAAACGGACTTTTGGAGCCTGATTTTATTGGACTAAAATTGCCTGAAGAATGGTCGAAGATTGAAGCTGCAGAGGGAGCTTACTTTAAATAAAAACTTCTTTAAATGTTTTGTTTTTACAAAAAGATCGGAGAGGTTTTTACAGACCCAATATATGCGTGAAAAATAATAAAAATAAATTGTAAAGCAAGTATAACTATTAATGAACGAAATAATATGAGCTGCACCAACATTTTCAGACAAACCAAAGTGTATTAAGTAGAAGTGTATAAAGCTCAGATGAATCAATGATTATAGGAGCTCTAGATGACTTCTTTTTTTTCTGTCAACTGATCGTCTCTGGATTCAGGGCGATATCCTGGAAGATCCTTTATAATGTGTAGATACAAAGAGGCAGATGAGTTTTTACACCTGATAGTCAAGAAACTGTACTTTATTAATAAACATCAATTCCAAGACCCTTCCTTATAATTAAACATTTTGATTAGTATGATGTCAATAATTTACGTTTAATTAATTTATTATCAAGATTGATTGTTCTTTGTTATCCATCCATTTATTGACAACAAAGCAATCTCTTGCTAATTCAACACAAGCGGCACAGAATTGAGGAAACAATCATACACAAGGACATTTTGAACACAAGAAGGCTAGAGGAAGATACGTAATATTCACCCCAAGTGAATCCCAACTCTACTAGCACGATCATAATTTTAATTATCTAGGATATCCGGAAAAGCGATGTTTCTCTATAGACTACAAATTTATAAACGAGTAAACCTAATGTGATTAATGTGAAGTATACCTAACGTAAATTTGCAGGAAGACGCACACTAAAAAAAATATTTTTTAGAGAAAAATACAAAGCCTACTTCAAGATTAAACCTACATACACAAACTTAACTAAAAAATAAAAAATAATATTTTAATGGCTTCAAAACAAAAACCATTAAATGAAAATCAATGAAATTATCGGTACTTATATACCTATTCACAATTTATGATCAGTCATTTTTGGAGTCGGTGCCAGCCAAGAAGGGCTGTTTTATTCTGCCTGTGTGGCGGTGATGAAACAGTGGGAGGATATTTACGATTACAGTTTCTTTTCAAATTCTGTTTGTTTTGGTTGGCACTTTGCAAATCAATTTTAACTTTTCGTTAATTGAAAGAATTTTAAATAGCCACTGTAAAACCACTCGAGTGAATAACTGATAATAAGTGACTGGTGTAACTATCAATAATTGAAAAGACAAACAATGACAGAAAACAGGAAAACAAATTACATATGAAATTCTTTTAATTTGAGTTCGAGTTATAGAGGCGATGACTTCTAATAGTTCGTTTCATAGAGGTGGTCCTAGAAGTTCTCTCTTTTGAACCCTTTTTTCAGTTTTACTTATTTTCTAAACAATTTTTCACTTTCTTTGTCTGAAATCGTCTCATTGAGGTGAAATTTAAGTGTAATGTACTTCCGACCGCAGATGTTGTTCGACTTATTTAAGAATTTAGCTTATCGAAGTACATCACATCGAGAGCTGCTGTATATGTAAATTTTTTTTGTTAATAATTTAGATTTAGTTACCATGGAGATTTTAGATAATTATAATCATAAATATGTTTAAAATGTAAGGTTATATAACAGTGATGTTTATTAACTGTTTTTTTTTTTAATTTTTCTTAAAAAGTATTGAGTTTATTTCAAAATATTTTTTATGGGACCACCTCTAAAGTATGCCCTATCGATCTAAAAAAAAAATCATCTTAATTGATTCAGAATTGACGGAGTAATCACGTAACATACACACAAAAAAATAATACAGACGAGTTGAGAACCTCCTCCTTTTTGAAGTCGGTTGAAAAGTGATATATTCCAGAAATAAAACAAGGATATTATAAAATTTCTTCTAAAACCATGCCTTGATCCCATTAAAGATCGATCTAATTTTTTAAGATAACATTAGTAAACTAACGTTACTCCATAGTTCATTAGCTCCATCAAACAGTTCTTTTGCAATTATAGAATAGATTCTGCTTTATTTTCTGCGTGGTGAGCTGAGACCCACAAACATCCTATGGTGTGCGGGCTGTGGCCCCGTCAATAACAGAATTTAAAACAGTGCTAAGGGATCTAAAGAAAACCAGCAACACCAATTATTTTCCCAGTGTTTGTCTGGTTTTCAGCGGCTAAAGGAAGATGGTATCGTCCGATTGTCAAAAAGCCCTGTTCTTGGCGTTGCTGTGGTGATTTTAGGAACCTAAATGGGACTTGGATAGAGCTTACTAGAATTGTTATTTTAAGCTCGGTCGATAGGGCCTAGAATATAGTTTACCAGCCTTTTCAGAGTTCCAGTCGCAGTATAACAATAAACCTGTCACTCTTTAAGAAAAGGGTCGACCTTATGTGCCGAAGACTCTCCGATATCGTATTTTTCAGAAAATACATCGACAAGTTGGAATCAAAAGGTCGGTGGGATCAGTTACTGGTTCGAATACTCGTTCAACCAGTTCTAGCCAAATGACCATAGCCCTGCTTCTTCACCGAATCTGATAAAAACAGGCCTTTCGAGTCCAAGGAATAAATACCTGTAATTGTGGAGTCTTTACATTAATTTAGATAATACCATGCTGAGAAGACTTCGAATTTGAATGTCATCCAATCTTACCACGTGTAAGTTTGGAGAATATTTAAATTTATTAAAAATAAGGTTGAAAATTTCTTAAAAAGGAAATAGAGACGAATTGAAAGATCAAATGTGCGGTGGCTAAATAGTCGCAAGGGCGTCATTCACGTGGAGAGCTGCACCAGAGTACCTTCTCTCATTCAATAGAATTCGACGGCAGTTTTCTCATCCAAAATCAATTGAGAATATTTTTTGTTATATAACATTTGTTGTTATGAGGTATTGTTTAGGATGGGACATATTTGATACGCTTTAGTTAGGATGGTGTTGCTCAGATTGAAAATTTGACGACAGTTACACAATCAAAAGCATTTTATTATAGATGTTTGTTTATTTCGTTACGGCCAATCGGACGATGGGTGGTAGTCCTAAATTTTGCCTATCCAGGTATAATTAGGATAGGGATCTTTAACGAGAACTTGATATCGCACAGGCACGGGACCCCCATTTTACGTCCCTTCCGAAGGACGGCATAGCTAAGGATTTTTTACTCCCTTTAAAAAATCCTAAGGTCATCTGCCGGGCTGCGAACCCGCGATCTTGGATTTAGTAGGTTGCTATGCTAACCACTACACCACAGGTGAACCCTTTGATTATACATAGACATATCAGTGATTTATTTTTTTCCTTAGTCAAAGAGAAATTTCTGTTAGCGCTTCTAACTTTTGGATATCTAAGGTATCTACAATTTTACCTTTTATGTAATTGCCATCTACAAATCTGTTACCTGCCCAGCACTTCTCTATGGCGCGCTGTTGTTCACTCACATCTCGGATGGCGCAAAACGTCAACTACAGGGTGTTCAAGACACCATCTTGCGAAGAATACTAAGAACAACTACGGAAGAAGAAACCACCAGAGCTCCATTAAATATTTAATGTACCTACAGTACCAGAGTTCACATCAAGTTTTTTGACTCTCTAAAATATCTAGAGAACCCATTATTTCAAAGTTTATCCCCCGCACAAACTCCTGTTCGTTGGCAAATGACTGTAAAGTTGTACACATGCATATAATATTTTTATTCATTTATATTTTAGTTTAAGAAACAGATCAGAAAAAGATGTGCCCCATCTTCATAAACCTGAAGATAGTCAACATTAATGTAAACTTAACCATGGAACCGCCATGAAATGTAACCTGGTTACAGAGAAAGGAGCATACTCCCTTTGGCTTGTATAATTCATATAAATGCCCACCATTGTATATATTTGATAAATAGGGGTTTTGAAATTAAAAAAAAAAAAAAAAAAAAAAAAAAAAAAACTTTTTATGTTTTTATTTTTGTTTTGTTTTGTTTTCCTTAATCTATCAGTTGAAGTCTATAGTTTGGGAAACGAGAAAAAAAATGTGTATAGAAGAACGTTAATTGATCAAAAAATGTATATTTGTACAATAGCCGCTAGATTCAATTGCATGTATTGCAAATGGATTGCATTCAGCTACAATGCGAGCCAACGCCTAAACAATTGGTTAAAAAAAAAGAAACCCTATAGGATATAATGTGCATGAAATGTACCGAACTTTTATTTACACGCCCATTTCTTAATTTAGTAGCAAAAAAAATAAAGGAAATGACATCTCTTTCTGAATCTTGTGTGTTTTATAAAAGCTTTTAATCGGGTCTTTGTTGAGGAAAAATACAGCAAAACCTGATCTGAACCTTTCAACAGGAGGGTTTTTCAAAAAGAAACGACTGAAGTAAAGAATGGGAAAGCCCCTGTTGGGGAATCCCTAACGAGTTTTAGAGTCCACTGCAAACTGGATTCTGGATATTGAATGATCAAGATCTAATTTATAAAGATGAAATGCTAACGTGGCTCCTAATAGTTGTAATTTTTTTACAGAAACGTCATACAAGGCCGATGGCTTTCTATCTAAAATTAAACTCTATTCGCGTTTTTGATAGACTAGAAGAAAACAGTTTTCTTTTTCTGTGAACTTCAAACTCCAAGAAGCTATTAAATAAAACAATAAAACAAACAAAAATCAGGTATTCATTATCAGTTTCAAATAAATACAGAAATAATACAATTGAAAGTTAACATTTAATATTTCTACTTTTATTTTTATTTTAATCCTTAATGCTCCTTACTTTGTCACAAATAAACTAACCCACTTAATTTTGCGTGTACCCGGAACATCCCAGTTATCCAGTCCTACTTATCCTCACTAAATAGTTCAGACAAAACAGTAAAGTTTGTATGGGTCCCAAACCACTTCGGTATTGTGGGAAACGAGCTTGCCGATCTAGTTGCAATGGAGGCTCTCGAACTGCCGGGGCGAGGTAAGATTGCACTCACCCCATCTGATCTACGAAAAGCACTGGAGAAAGAAATCAATGAGGGATGGCAATCTGGATGAAAGCCGACCGGATAGCCTGAGAATGATTAAAAAAATACTGATCTTCCAACAGTCTTAGGAGATAACAATGAAACAACAGAATTATAATTAGAACTCTTGAAATTAAATAATTAGTTTGTTTACAGAAATATGACATAAATTATAAAAGTAGGCAATAGAACAGAATTTATATAAAACATACCAATAAAACATACCTTCTCATTCAGACTGACGCTTGCTAACTATCTAACTACTTAGTCAAAAATTATTATTGCATTGCTGGATTCAGTTCTGGAATAATTGAGATTCCTCTTAATAAAAATTTAACTTTCCATGAATATAACATTGGGTACTTCTATTGTACATACAAATCATATCATTGTACCATAAGATTTTTTTATATCATTTTATTTTTTATTTTTTCTTATTTAATTCTATCTCCTCTAATCTGTAAAATGTTATCTTCTTTTCTTTTCTCTTTATTTAAAGATTCTTCTATGTACATAGTGTCATTAATGTATTATTGTTTTTCTTTTTTGTAGCTCATTATGTCTCTAACCAGATTTAATTTAGTTATACCTGCAATTATCTGTTATTCTTAAGGGACTTTGTCCCAGAATAAAATTATTTTTCTATTCTATTCTAAAAAAAAACAACGAAAGAATTGAATACCTAGGTACAAAAATAAAATAAAAAAGAATATTTGGCGTTAATAACCGGTACAAAACAAACAAACTTGATGTTGCATATGTGAGATGATTTAAGCCAAACAAGATACCTATTCTTTCATAGTAAACTCCAAAACCATTCGAATCCACTAGTTGCTCAACCTCTTTCCCATTCTATTCCTGAAAACAAGATGGCCTTGGGACCTTTTTAGATAGTACTTTTATTGATGTGCTACCAGTGGTTAGTTGCTTTACAAGCAATTGTCATGCTATTATGTACTTTATTATCACATTTACTTGTTGTATATATATATATATATATATATATATATATATATATATATATTTTTTTTTTTTTTTTTTTTTTTTTTTTTTTTTTTTTTTTTTTTTTTTTTTTTTTTGAATAAATATAAAAATTTTTGACAAATATCACAAACTGACACAATTAAGGAGAATAATTAATAGAGCTATTAAGTATACATTCATTTTCATTTAGCAAATCAAATTAAACCAAAAAAAAAAAAAAAGTTATTCATAAAATAAAATAAAATAATAATAAAATAATAATAGAAAGAGAAAAAAAAAAATAATATCTAATGAAACCTAACTATGTAATTATTGTATATCGATTATTTTCCCTAATTCATTTGCATTGAGCAAAAATAATCGTCTGAGGGAGGAGTTTGGTTGAAGGAAACTTCGAAAATCCTTTCAAAGAAGAAGAATTACTAGACCTATTGCTTTACCAGTTTATATTAGCGTTGATGTGTTTAATATAATAGATTCCGCATCTTCACCCAACAGCACCAAATTACCAGCATCACCCCGCATCAACATCAGCATCAGACCTTTTTCCTGTCTGTCTGTTTCTGCCAGTTTAAAACCTAAGTATTTCTCAAACTTTTCGCGTTAAGAAGTACCGACTCAGGCCTATGCACACGTTACATGTTTCGGATATGCTTATTTTTACTAGACTAAACTTTTTTTCTATATTCTCAACTAAAAATAAAATGAAAATAAATACCTCTTAGACATTTAAAAATGTATACGAGGCTGATAGGTACATCGGAAAAAAAAAAAAAAAAAAAAAAAAAAAAACTATTGAGATACTTCCTCTAACTCAGATAAACTAGGAAAAAACCTCGCAGTGTAACTTCCTCAGTCAGTAGGTTCCTGAGACCCACTAAGTAGGGATACATGTTAGGCAATCATAATAACCTGATTCATTGTTTTTGTTGCTGATGACGGTCATCGTCGTTGCATCATAAACAACTGAAAATATGCCCATGTTGATTCTCTTAGAGCGTGACATATTTCTTATATACTATACATAGAGCAGAAAAGTCGAGTTACCAACATATTCTAGTGATAGGGCCGTATTCCATTTCTTTGGATTGCTACGAAATAAATTATAATCGATCCAGCTAGAGAACCCACAATCTTCAGTACTGAGCGTTCTCATTGTAACGATCTCGGCCATAACATTCCCAAAAACGCCTTCCTATCATGTCACTCAAGTGTTACATTATTATTATTAAAAAATAACACAGCATTATGTCCCTGGTAGTAGAGACTTGGCTTGCTCTGGCATTGACTTGGCTTGCCAGTCTTCACGGTTGAGTACTGCCACCTTCCAGTTTCTGACACTAAATAGAGTTATTGAGCCAATAGCAGTACCATCTTCCCACCGTAGTTTAGATCTTCCGATAAGTTTTGTACCATAGATATGTTCAGCAAGAAATTTGATGGGTATTTCCTTCGGGCTCATTCTGGCAACATGACCTTGGATTTCTGTGTTAGTTCTTTTTCTCCAGGTTTCTTCTAAGTATAAACCGTAAAAGATGCTCTGGAAAACTTTTCTTTCAAACCTCATAATTGATAAGTGATTATTTTTTTAAACCATCCAGCATTTAGGTGGATAGGTGAGAACAGATCTGATAAGTGTTTAATAAATTCTCAGCCTAGCATTCCGAGACAAAATTCTGCTCCTCAAGTGCTGATGTAAAGCAAAATAGCATCGATTGGCTGCCATAATACGCCATTCTATTTCGTCATTGATGTCATTTCGGACATTAATAGGATCATGTTAATATGAACAGCGTGCCGAAATGTACAAATGACTAGATCATTTCGATATCATGTCGTCTTAAAGTGTTACATTAAAAATATAAATTGCCAGTTCGGACTCTAATGAATGTTTAGGATATGCATATTTTTAACAGATTAAACAATGTCTTTAGTATTCCCAAAACAAAAAAAATATCAAACTTCTTATTAGAGAAGATGTTCTGAATATTTTAAAAGAAAATTGAAAAGAGCACTTATGAATATCGGATGATCTGGATATTGTGGGACGGTCCCAGAAAGCAGTTTGTGATGCCTTTCTGGCTCTTGAGGAAGCAATCGGACGACTAGGACTATGCGTGAATGAAACAAAACCAAAATATATGACCAGCACACTTAGTCCTATGACAGATTCTGTTCAGTTTAAGTGATATTCTTTCGTTCAAGTAAAAGAGTTCATCTATTTGGTGTCACTTGTAATCGCAGATAAAACTTAAAGATATCGAATACTTCAAAAGAAATCGCGAGGAGAAAACTCATTGCCAATCGATGTTAGTTTGATAAGAGTAGATTCTTCCGAAGTAAATTTCGGTCAAGGACTACAAGCTGCAACATTATAAGACACTGGTAAGACCGGTACTAACCTACGTTTCGGAGTCATCATTAGTCTCACCATCGGACGAACGAAGCCTACTGGCCTTCAAAAGAATTATTCTGCGGCGAACTTATGGAGCTAAGAGAGTCGGACAGGCATACCTCAAAAGAAATAATCAAGAAGTGTATAATCTCCTAGGGGAACCAGACATAAGAGGTACTGGGAAGATTGAGATGGGCCGACCATGTTCCTCGTATGTCGGAGAATGAGATTCACATAAGATTAGTAATTGAGAATATACACAGGACCAGGAGGAAGAACCTGCCCTAGGATCCTAAGGGTCGAGGATTGGAGGAGAGCAGTCCCACGACGAACAAGCAGGCTGATGTTATTGTAGGATGCCAGGGACCAGTTATAGTTTGTTGAGCAACTGGAAGTAGAAGGATTTACCATTACAAGCGGAGGTTGTTTATTAGCTTAGTTATTCGCATTTTTTTTTTAAATTTTATATTTTTCACCTTGTTTCAGTAAATTTATTGTCAATTTTTCAATTAATTAAAATATCAACTAAAATTTAATCTAACTTAAAATATTATAGAGTAAGATTCTTATAACTGTAGTTGCTCTTAAAGATTTTGTACAAAAAGATCGATATAGCGTGTGAAAAATTATTATCACAAATAATATCAGAAACTCGAGTCATTAGGTGTTTTTATTCATGAACATTGAAGTTAAATTACAACAGACAAGTAAAAAAGCTTATAAAACCATTCCAGGAACCAAAAAAGACCGTATTACAAGTAAAAATTATTTTGAAATAAATATGATAGTCACTTTATATCACTAAAAAATAACAAGAAAAACATATGTGAATTCAACAAACTTGTTAGTTTCATTAGCTATTTCAAAATTGGTTATGTTTAACATTTAACACTTCAGTTTTCTAAGACATGAAAAATTATTCGTTTCTGTTAAGGGTCCTTTAAAAACAAATAAATAAATAAAAAAAAACACATAAAATTAGCACAATGGAAAAATTGTTTTTGTTGGAAGTGTTGGTAGAAAACGTAGAGATAGACTACACGAAAGTGGATGTTGATAAAAAGATTCTTGATTCAGCAAAGCAAATATGCATAAAGATACAATTTTTAAGTTTTCCCGAATTGACGATATGTGAAGAAGATTTTTCCCCTACAATGCATGGTGATTATCACAAGAGTAATATTAATATAAAAAGTGGAAAATCGTGTTTGTTTTCTATTCGCAAGTGGAATGTTCAAGATCGTTCCATGCCACTACTTGTTACAGTAATCCGAACGAATCCAGAACCTCCACACGTCCCTATTGGTAAAGCATGCATCAATTTAGGATCCAGTTTCACCAACATCCTCGCTGCAGCACAAACTACCGAAAATACTGAAACTATTACAAAAAAATGCACAGACGTCTACGTCCTTCAAAACAATAGTGGAACGGATGTAGGCAAAATTCGGATGTTTGTGAGACTTACCTGCTTTGGTCCATTAATAGTAACTCAATTCCAAATATCTGGTGATGAAAATAATTCTTTTTTATTCCGAGGAAATGATGGTTCTGGGATCGTTACATTCAATCGAAATCATGGAGGTGATGCAGAAAAACCAGGAGCCTCAAGCACAAAGAAAGATCCTTGTGAGTCTGAGCCAAAGCGGCCACCAGACTGCCCTCCTTGCCCACCGAACCCTCCCTGCCCGCCTTGCCCTCCTTACCCTTGCCTTCCTTGTGTTCCTTACCCTCCTTGTCCCCCAGGATGGGTAGCTACACAGGGAATGCCAGGTGCTGGGCAAGGGATGATGCCTGACAGCGGGACAAGTACGCCACCTTGGGGGCCACAACAGGTAATGCCTGGCAGTGGACCAGGTGCGCCACCCTGGGGGGCACAACAACAGGTAATGCCTGGCAGTGGACCAGGTGTGCCACCCTGGGGGGCACAACAACAGGTAATGCCTGGCAGTGGGACAAGTACGCCACCTTGGGGGGCACAACAGGTAATGCCTGGCAGCGGACCAGGTGCGCCACCATGGGGGGCACAACAACAGGTAATGCCTGGCAGTGGGACAAGTACGCCACCATGGGGTGGACAATCGGCTATGCCAGGCAGTGGACCTGGTATGTATCAACATAGTGGAGGGCAAGGAGCGCCTTTTCAACAACCGTTTTTGCCACCCGGAGGGACACCTGATTTTGAGTCAGGAATCTCCATGAAACAACCAGGTAGTCCACCGATGATGACACCTGATGGTGTATTTTGGACAGTTAATGATGACGGGCAAGGAATGATACCAGGTGGTGGAGAAGGGATCATGCCAGGTGATGGACAAGGGATGATGCAAAATGGTGGTCAAATGATGGCAGGTGATGGACAAGGGATGATACCTGGTGGAGGACAAGGGATGATGCAAAGTGGTGGGCAAGTGATGATGCATAGTGGTGGGCAAGGGATGATGCCAGATGGTGGACAAGGGATGATCGTTGGTGGTGGGCAAGGTATGATGCCAGGAAGTGGACAAGGGATGATCATTGGTGGTGGGCAAGGTATGACGCCAGGAAGTGGACAAGGAATTACGACAGCTGGTGGACAAATGATGCCAGGAGGTGGACAAGGGGTGATGCCGGTTGGTGGACAGACAATGCCTAGTGGAGGACAAGGGATGGTGCCAAGCGGTGGTCCAGGAATGATACCAGGTAATGGGCAAGGGATGATGCCAGGTGCTGGACAAAGGATGCCTAATGGTGGGCAAGGGATGATGCAAGGTGGTGGACAAATGCCTGGTGGTGGACATGGGGCGATACCAGGGGGTGGACAAATGATACCAGGTGGTGGACAAATGATGCCTGGTGGTGGACAAATGATGCCTGGTGGTGGACAAATGATGCCAGGTGGTGGACAAATGATGCCTGGTGGTGGACAAATGATGCCAGTTGGTGGACTAGGGATGATGCCTGGTGGAGGACAAATGATGCCTGGTGGTGGACAAATGATGCCTGGTGGAGGGCTAGGGATGATGCCAGGTGGTGAACAAACTGATTTAGATTATAAAGAGTTTGGTGCTGAAGTGAACGGTCATTCTCTTAGTATTAAGGTGCTAAGAAAACCACGCAAACCTCCAAAAATCAAACCACCACTTCCTATCTGTGGACATATTCCAATAGGTAAAAAATCTAGTTCAAGCTCTTCTGAAGAAGAAATTCAACCAGTCCAAACTGGTATTCAATTCTGTGAATGTGACTTCCCTTTACCACCTGGTTTCACAAAAAATGGATATCTTCAAGGATCCTCAACATCTAAAAAGAAGAAGAAAAAAAAAGATAAAAATAATTTAGTGAAATGCCCATTCACTGGATTTGCTTGCGGTGACCCTTTTAGAAATAATTGTATGGGTCTCCCAACACAAAAAAATGCGAAAGTATTAGAAGCAACAGATAAACTAAGGAATCCACAGCCATTAAATAAGCAAATTGGAATGCTTGGAGAAATTCAAAATAACCAGAAGGCAACATCAAAAAATACAGATGAACAGATTCACACATCAGGAAATCCAACATTCATCCTCAATATTCCCCCCAAAGTGTTTCCAATCGAAGAACAGCCATTTGAAACCCCTTTTCAATCTGAAAAAGCTAAGTCAAAAAAGGTATTTGATTCTAGCACGCAATATAATGAAAAAGATGGAATCCCTCCAGATAAACAACCTATAGATGCAAAGGATAAGAAAATGGTTACTGCTGAAGACAATGTTAAAACACCCAAAAAGGCAAAAAATAAGAAAGGTAAACCTAAAAAGAAAAAAAAGTAAAATAAACAACATAATGTAACTAAAACATCTTGTTTGTAAGGAATGACTGTGAATATCAATATTGAGTCAAATAAAAACATTGTTATTTTCCATATAATTAACTTTAAACGTTAATTATTAATTAACTTTAATATGTTAATAATAAAAGGTACTTGATTAAATTAACACAACTTTTACAAATTAAGTTATTATGAGTAAACAATCATTATACTCATGCTTATAAGATATTAGCATCTTTAAATCATATATTCATTTAACTGTTTTCATTTTTAAGCAAACATAACTCATAAAATGGAACCAATTTTTAAAATATGTTTTATAAGTCATTATTATCACAATTAAAAACTAATAATGGAAATGTTCATAGATATATCTCCCATTCAAGATCTTTCTCCAATTAAAAAAAAAATTAAGATATCTTTAGAAATCTAAAACCCATTGATTAGCAAGCATAGAATAAGATACCACTGTGTACCAGAGTATCGTAAATCGGAAAACATTTTTTAACTTTGTTTTTTACTTTGGAAATTTACGGATATTAATTATTAGTCAATTAAAAGCCAGTAAACTAATAGTAGCTATTGACTTTATTTGCATTTCATTTTTATTTATTTATTGCACTTTACTTTATTTACCCAAAATAGTACATTTTATTATTGCATTATATTTTATAAAAACCAATTAATTCAAAAGTCATGAAAGTTTAGGAGCAGGGTTATGTTTAAGGTGTTGTAAATCACTTCTTCTCATTTCATTATAAATCAGTGTCATTATAAAATAAACATAATAGATAAGAGTTAAGAGTTAAGATTATGCCTTGGCTAATTATAAAATTTACTTTGGCTACAAGATGCAGAGGTCTTTCATTTTAAAAAAAAAGTAAGTGTTTTTTATAATTTAAATATCCAAAAAATAACTGATTCGACAAATACCACATTATGTTTATTAAAATTTTAGTGGGCTCACTCCATAATGCGAAAAAAAAAAGAAAAAAAAAAAAGAAACTCACACCATGTAGTAACACTGGTGTACATCAAAATTACTTTTTACATGAAAATGTGCTGTATCTATAGTATTTGATTCACTGAACCTAAATTCATAACTTAAAATTGATATTTAGCTCTTATTGTCCTTTTATGTCAAATCTAATATAATGGTGGGTAGCTACATAGATTTATCATATTTATGAAGAGAGTTCAAAGTTTTAAGGGATTACTAATATAAATATTGTTATTTATTTGTTTGTTGTGCCTTGTCTTTGTTTTGTTTTTCCAGTTAAAAGTCGTGTTTCATTAGAGTTCATAACATTTTCGGCATATTTTTGATGAAAATTCTAAAATTTTATTATGCCACGTAATTGTGTAAATAGTGCAGACAATTTTTGCTAACATGAATCTAAGTAACCTATGATGTCCAATAACTCAGTGTTTAGAAACTGCTTACTTTCATTATTTTAGAATTAGAATCAAAAACCTGGAGAAAATAACATCAAACACCTTCCTCTAGTTCATTCATTTCCTTCACTCCCATCTTGATTTTTTCCCTATTAACTGCAGTAATGTAAGTGACATACATGGAGAAGAAATGAAGAGAAATTTTTGATAAATCAGGTTAAATATCGTGTAAATATTTTAAAATTATCCATTTCATGTAAAAAGTTAAATAAAAAATAATCTCAATTATATTACCAATATTGAACATGTATTTCACAGATACCGTTCTAATACTTGTGTCATTTCCATGTCGCCAAATAGTTAATAATACAAACTTTATTTCTATTGTTTTATATATAAAGTTTTACTCCTACGCTTAGTTTATTACATATTAACCATGGTATATTATAATAATGAGTATCTCTCATAGTGCTATATTTCATTTTTGTTGTATTTTTAGTATTATTTGCTGAACTTACCTTCATTTATCTTCCTTCCTTCCTCAATGGCGCTACAACTCACAAAGAGTCAGGGCGGCCTGCAACATTGTCCGCCAGTCTTCTCTGTTCTCTGCTGCTGCTCTCCATTCACGGAGGTTTAAGAGTTTCTGTACATCGGCTGCCACACTATCAGCCCACAGTAGTTTGGGTCTGTGCTGGGACATTTACTAGAACACTTACAAGGGGAGGACACACTCAGTCTCTCACGTAACTTGTTTGCAATTTTTTTGGAAGTTCCTGGTCAAAAAAAATTAGACACATATTTTGCCGTTCCGACCAATGGGCCCTAGGAGTCAAGAAAACAAATAAAATAGCATTAAACTAATTTATGTTTTATCTCGAGTTTAAAAAATGATATCGACATGATTCTTGCACCAAGATGTTTAGTTTTGATTGCGAATTTAAGGAAAAATACAGCTCTCCATAGATTTGGTTTAGGCTAGTTAAATTCTAAGAAAATGATTAGTTTTTCAAGCCAACTACCTCTATAGATTTGTTTATACAAAAATTGACCTCAGATTCTAATTCAGCACCCCCAAAAACATAATTCAACAAAATCAAAAAATATTTTTTTCACCCTCTTCGAGGAACATGAAATTTTTAAACCAATTATTGGTTAAATACCTGTAAATTGCCATTACTTAGTCACGCAATTCACTGGTTGTTATCGCTGGAAAGAGGAGAGTCTCAGCTTTCTTTTTATGTATATAAATGTAAAATTCGATGAACAAAAACCTATTAAAAAAATTGGAAAATCCGAAAATCTTTTTGATTTTTAACTCGAGTTGGAAACCAGATAGGATGATGAAACCAAATACATTTCATGTGTATTACCACCCTATATTTTGTGTAAAAAAAATAAAGCTGATACGTCAAACCGTCTAAGCGGGATTCATATTTTTATCAATTTAAACAAATGTTGCCTACTTAACACCTCCACCAGTTGGGTCCATCCGATCATGGCAAATAAGAGTGTAATCAGGAATAGATATGGAAGAGGAGGGAATATATGGTTTCAACCAAGTTTCAGAAACTACAATGATATGGTAGGTATTATGGATAAAGTAGTCATGAAATTCATCAAAGTGCGCTGGGTGGGATTGGGAGTTAACGTGACAGGTCAGTAGTATATTAGACATAGGAAAGAGGGAGGACAATGTTACTTCGAGAGATAATGGAAATTTTGAATTGGAGCTTACAGGTACAATAATTATCACAGAACCAATAAGGTAGTAAGAACAAAGGGAAAACATAAATGCGTCTAACATAAGGAAATTTGAAACATAGAGATAAGAAAAATAAAAATAAGAATATTACATCTAGAGATCTAGATATGTAATAATTAATAAAAATTATGGTTTGTCAGATCATTACTAAAACTTAGACAAAAATTTACATAAACTGGTAGAAAAAATGATTTTTTTCCTGAAAAAAATAAATAAATTGATTGCGATGAAGGAAAAAGTAAAGATGATTCCATGAAACAAAAATACAAATAAAAGTAAGAAAAAGTAAAAATGAAAAAGAAAGATATATGGAAACTCAGAGCTAATGTAACAGCTAACGTAATAATACAGAGCTAAAAGAACTTTACGGTGAAGCTGACCTAATTAAATTTAGCTGGATCAGACGACTGAGATGGGCTGGACATATTGCCAGGATGAGACCTGATTAAATACCCAGAAAGCTTCTAGAGGAACGTTTCTATGGAACTAGAAGAGTAGGCAGAACCAAATTACGGTGGGCTGATAGTGTGGCAGCCGATGCACGGAAACTCTTAAACCTCCGTAATTGGAGAGCAGTAGCAGAGAACAGAGAATTTTCTTTTCTGTAATGTCTTAAAATTACAAGAATTTTGTAGGGCACTGTCATGTTTCTTCTTTGAAATAAATAACTGAACTGAGGCTTTTTTTGAAGAAGTCCAGTGTTAGTAAACAAGCTTAGAGAATGCTCTAAAGGGATTATTAAGTATTGGTAAATAATAAACAGCATTAAGATATCTACAGACTTTTGAACTCTGGATTTTGATAAAACGGTCATTTTTTTTATGCACCCTATTAACATGCATATACATATAACTTTGATTGTATGTACAACTAAATGGGGGGAAAAACTATTGTTATCAGAGATTGATGAGGTAAACTTGGTACCACCATGGTAAGAACAGTTACCATTTGGGAAATGCTATTCTTACTAACAGGGTTTGAAATCAATAATTATTTTTTTCAAAAAATCATATAATAATTATTATATTTGATTTTTAATTTAAAAATCATTCCTGATTTATAAATAAAAATTTTAATTGATTTTTGATGTTTATTGATTTGATTAAAAATTATGATTACTCACTGAGTGATATGGCATTGCATTAATAATAATGATTAATTTGCGATCAAAAAAATTTTGATCAGAAAATAAAAATCACCTTTTACACAAAAATTGATTAATATGTTTGTATACAATATTAATGGACACAATTTCAATATTATATATTTTATATATATATATATATATATATATATATATATATATATATATATATATATATATATATATATATATACATATATATATTGTGACCAATTAATATGTGTTGGGGTCCAAGGGTACTTTTTTCTTTTATCAAACGAAATATCTTCCACTTAACTTCTCATCAATATATGTATTTACAATATTTATAAATCTAGGAAAGTATTCTAATTGGGAAACATCTGAGGTATAACATCAACTAAAATAATAAACAAAATCATTAATATTTATACAAACTTCATTACCCTATTCTATAAAATATAATACAATAAACTGTTAATTAATATTAGAATGCTTACCGCTGGCTTAAGTATTTAAGTTAACATAAAGTGATTTGTCTATATTAAAATTATATTTATATGCTTTAAACCAGAGTTGGAAAAAATGTAATTGAAATAAATTCTATGAATTACGATTACACTATAATTGTAATCCCGGCCGGGATTACATTAAATAGAGAACGACTCGTCCGATTTTAATGAAATTTGATAATTATGTTTCTTTTGTACTTATTAGCGTATATTTAGGGTTTTAACAGTTTTATTAATTAGGGGGGAGGGGGGCTATATTTCCTCCCCACCCCACTAATTAATAAAACTGTTAAAACCATAAATATATGCTAATAAGTACGAAAGAAACATAATCATCAAATTTCATTAAAATCGGACGAGCCGTTCTCAATTTAGAAATAGCCCCCCCCCCCCCCCACTCCTCTCTCTAAGAAAAATAATGAAGATGGCGATATTTCAAAATCTTTAACACTAAAAGAAAACTTAAATATAAATGGTGGAGGTGTAAACTGATATTCCGATATTTATTTGGCTATTTAATGGAAGAAATATTATAATCGAATTAAATTTGCAAATCATTCATGACTTAACTTACAAGAAATAGTAATCCGTAATTCAACTATGTAATCCGTGATTGAATTACATTTAAGAATTACATTGTAATTCCCAATTGAATTACTATTGCTATAATATTGAACTATTAAACTATTGATATAATTTGGTGACTAAAATTAAGGGAATAAATTATAATTTAAAAAGAGAGAGAGAGAGAGAGAGAGAGGAAAGGAATTTTTTTTTTTTTTTTTTTTTTTTCCCCTCATCCTCCATTTAATATCATCATGATTTAAATATCATTCCGCCATCGTAAAACAGTTAAATAGTCTAATATTTAAAAAAAGTGTCCTTTTAAGGTCCACCATCTTAAATTCGTCGAATATTTTAAAACAGTATCCTGGAGGACAACAATGGCGGAAGTTATCCTTCGGATAACTTAATAAACCGTTAAAAACATATTATCCTTAAGGACGAAAAAGCTTATTCTAATTGTGGATAGAGAGAGTGGCCAAGGATATCCTTCGGCCTCAAAAAAAACGTCAGATCCTGGCAGATCTGTAAAAGAGTGTATAATCTAATTAAATAATTATAATAATAGTATAACTACACCTGAGCACTTGGAAAAAATTCTGACTTTAAAACTTAACTCTTCCAGCTCTACCTACGTAGTAAGGCAGTTTTTTTTTTTTTTTTTTTTTTATTTTTTATATTTTTAATTGTATGTATTCATAATACATAATACAAATACATACATATAATCATATATATATACATATAATTCATAATACATTTGTAAGCCAAAATTTGTAATGGATTTCAAAAATAAAGATGTCTGTGGCTAATAGTTGACTATATTATTCTCCACCTACTACTCCTGACTCAAAATATATCATGGAGATAATTCAAAAAATTTAACTTTCTGATTTAGAAAGGAATTACTCAAAAATAATTATTATTGTTGATTGAAAAAATTTTGTTCAAAAATAATGATCAGAATTTGATTTTTATAACATATGATCAAAAAAAAAAAATCGATCATAATAAAAATCATCAAATGATTTTTAAAATTCCTGATAAAAATTTTGATCGGATTTGATTTTTATTTTTATGTTTTTTAATTATCGATTTCAAACCCTGCTTACTAATAACTCATTATAAAATGCTCAAGAACTAGAAAAAGGTTATTATTGAAGAGCTGTGTATTGTAACTAGATGAATACATCTTTTTAGTTGTTAAGAGTGACCAGTCAATGTGATAAAAAATAATTACTGTAAAAATTAACAGTTCATATTACAATATTGTTAAAATGAAAAATTTATTTAAGTCTATTCCTTATGTCTCATTGGTGCTCGCCTTGCACCTGAAAGATACTGATAAATTTCTGACTATTAATCTGTAACAAACTGAGTGTAGGAGTTAATTACTTAATTTGGGTAAAACTTTATATATGAAACAATAACTATAAATTTTATATTGCAAACTATTTAATAATATAGGAATAACACGAATATTAGAACGGTATCGACTTTTTACATGTACAAAATTGGTGAAACAATATGGTTATTTGATCAATTTTAGCGAATCCTACAAATATGAGTTAGGCCATAATAAATAGTACATGCATTATTTAAAGTATTTATGTGTTCAATCTCCTTGAATCTGAAATGTATAAAGTGAAAAGAAGGTACACATTTAAAAAATTAAAAATCATTTGATTTCAGGCATATTTTTTCTTTTTTTTTACTCTTTTCTTGGACAAAATTATTCACATTATCAAGACTAGATCATTAGATAATAATCTCTTATAATGTATATCTATAACATGGTTATAACATATCATGGCTCATATGGCGGTAAAGTCGCAATAATGACATAAAGGGATAAGTGAATAATTTTTTTTATTTTTAAAAAATACTGAAATTCAAAAAAACAAAAAAAAAAATTGCGAGAAACATTATGATAATTTAGTTCTTAATTTTAAAAAACTTGAATTTTAGATTGGTTTCTTAATATTTTAAACAAAATTCATAATTCTTTATGTTAAAATACATAAGTTGTTTAAATAAGTTGTTTAAATACAGTTATAGTTACAGATAGTTACTGTTACTGTTAAAGTACATAAGAACAACTAACATCCTAATAAACACCGAACAAGGACTAAGATATTACTTTTTTTTGTTTTGAACTTATTAGATTTGTATATTTTGTTCTCCTCTTTAACTCAATTATCACTGAAACAACAACACTTTGATATCTAATATTAAAAAAGCTTCAAGAGTGAAAGTTAATGCCAGTGTGTTTACAGAATATGCTTATCATGTACCCTATCTTGAAAACCATAAAATAAACAACAGCTGTTTATGTTCCTATTTTATATGTTTGTTTTTTTAGGGTTATCTTATTGCTCTAAATATATCTCTAATCCATTAGTAAGTCAGTAAATTATCATAACAGAATATCAAAAAGTGAATGTTTAATTTATCTAAAACCCATAAGATTCAATGTAATACAAAATATAAAAAATATGTAGAATATTATATCATATATTTGCTAATTAGAATGCATAGTTCAAAGAACATTATTCAGCTTACTATACTTTGAATTCTTGAAATCCATCATCAAATTTATGTCTTTACCCAAAATAATAAATGGATAATAGAGTTGAAAGATTGATTGATGCTTGGTTGAGTTCAAATACCATAGCAGCATTCTCTACTTAATCATAACCTTTAAACTCTGACTAGCAATAGACTGGTAGCTGTAATCTCATATATAGAAATAAATGGTTCAACCATTTTATGAGGAAGAATGGAAACAGAAGACCAAAGAAAATTTTTTAGTATCAGCTATTAATAGAAAAAAAAAGAGAATGTTTGGGGAAGGCAAGGATACAGAATGTAAAGGAAAAAATGGCTTTTAGATGATTATGAGAGGAAGATTGGTTGATTAAAAAATTGTAAGAAAATATTTATGGAACAGAGTACAATGTATTAATGTACAAAACCGTATTATAATAGTAATGATAGTATATTTCAAGTGGAAGGTTATTAAATTATAGTGGGCATTCAAATATTCCTCATATTTTAAGCATATCTTCTACTTGAAGAACCAAACATGCTGCTACAAACATTCCTAAATATTTTTGTTGAATCTATTCAAGTACTTGAAACTCTACTATTAGCAAGTATGGAGAAAAGAGGACAAACTCATTTTATTTAATAAGAATCTTCTTACTTTATTGATAAGTCAATTCTTATTTTATTTATATATATCGCTCATGGGCAAGAAAAGTGACACGACTCAAAAACATCAAATTTTCCAGCAGAGCCAAAAGAAGTTTTAGAATTTTTTGTATAGCCGAAAACATGGAAACAGTTTTAGAGCATCAGAAACCGTAATACAAATCATAGGAACCCTCAGAACCATCGCTTGTAGGAAGTTGAAAAAATTGATTAAAAGTACCACTGTCACAAATGCAACCCCTTTTTGAGTTGTGACGTTTTCCTTGCTCTACATTCTTCTGATTTTATGACTACTTAGGAATAATACCAGACAAAACTACTTGCACACATAGCCCTGTGTTGTATTTTACACTTAAGGTAATCTTTACGAAAATAATGTTGGGTTTTCGAAGAAATTCAAAAGCAATAAACTGAACTTTTCTGAAAAATAATGTATTTATTCTTTAACCACGAAAATTTCGTTACATTTGATGTAAACGCTATCACTAGGGCTGTGAAATATATGCATTTGCATATTTTTCCTAACTAACTAAAACATCTAACACTATCAAAATATATATGTTTTCAGGCATTTGGAATAAATTTGAGCGATTTTAATTTGCATATTTTGCCATAAATGCATATATTTACATATTTTGAACTAGACTTGCATATTTATCTACATATCCGGCATATCAGCATTTGACATTTAATTTTTTTGTTTCCGAGCAGAAAAAAAATAAAATATAGACAAAAACCGAAAAAGTAGCAATAAGAACTCCTCCCGTTCTTTTTTTTTTCTCCTAACCAATGCGTTTGTGTGCGTCGAAGTGCTGATTCTTTGATTTCAAAGAACTTTCGATCGTATTTGCTTCTCTTAGAATTGTTTAATCCGATTAATTTCTCGATTATGCTTCGCTCAAATAAGTGAATTATTATGAATTCACTTTTTATCTCACCTTTCTCCATTCCATCGTTTCATTAAACAGTCTTTTACACAGTGTTCACCGAGACATATCATTCGTAAACTGTTCATTTGTGTTAACCTAAAATACCGAAAGTCACTCCTTCAAAGGCATAAGATCTTGGTGGAATTTACGTAGGTGAGCTTTCAAATGAGACCTTCAAGGGTGATGGAGACTTTTTATATTTATATGATATAGAGCAGTCGTTTAGCGTTTCAAATCTATTTTGAGGCCCAATAGGTGATCTATTTGGTTAAAAAACCTGAAAAAGTGGTTGTCTGCAATTCAAATCCACAATAGTGAATAAATGGCATGAATAAGTCGGGAGAGTCTCTTTATGGTCGTTGCTTATTGTTTTTGATGTATATTGTTCTGCTTTGAAGTATAAGTATTTTGGTTGTGATTGTTGTTTACGTTTTTTGGAAGTTAATGTCATGAATTTTTTTTATTTTAATGTTCCCTGTTTAATGTGATTTATTTATATTTAATAAAGGTTTTTGTTTTTGTTTTTTAATATTGGTTTTTTAATGTTTTTCTTCCTAATGTTCCCCTTTTCAACACAATTAGTTATTTAAAACTTTAGCTTCTACTTAAATATAGGTATGTATTGCGATTTTTTTATTTTTCTAATAATGCAGATAGTTGCATATTTTCGATATTTAATTGCATATTTTACCCAATATCTCAGCATATATATGTGCATATTTTTCAGTTTTTATTGCATATGCGCAGCCCTATTTATCACTATCAGTTACAAGAGACCAAATTTGGTTAGCCTACAAAAATAGTTTACAAAAACATTCATTGGCGCTAGGATACAAAAATTAACTAGATAAATCACAATTTTCTTTTGAGTTTTAATTACAGGTAAGATTATTTCTAATTATTTCTCCATAAATTAGATCAAAGAAATGTTCTAAAATCACAGAAATCAGTCTTTAAGGCACCATTTTTCAATGGAAGTACAAAAATAAGGAAGTTATGAAAATAATGATTTACTTTTTTCTCAAATCATAGAAATTATCATGAAAATCATAAGGAAGAAAAAAAAGAAGCATAACTTTGTTATATGTGTTTGGAATCAACAGAGACAAGCAGTCTTGTTTTTTTTTTTTTGTTCATTCAATGAGAATTTTTTTTGAATACGCCTTATATAAAGTAGAATACTGTTTATTACCTCTACCTTTTATTTCAACCTCAAATAAATCAATTTGGTCTTAAGAGTATTTCAAGCTGAATGAAGAAGGCTTAAGTTTCTCAAACTTTACAACTTTGATTTTGGAAAGCTGAAGAGGATTGCCGATACTGTCTTTCAAAACCTTAGCACCACCCATCTCAGCTGTCAATCGTTTTATGTCCAGCAAATCGGAATGAGCTAGCTCATTCACAGTATAAGGACACTGTTTCTTTTAGGCTGTTCTAATCAGTGCTGTGTACTGCTGTGGGATATAAATAAATACAGCTTTTTTTGTTTTTTTTAATTTGTTTTTCAATCACAGAATGAACAACGTCGCCCTCGTTTTGAGTGTGACCACAGATCAAAAATTTAAGTGTAATTTTTCTTATGTTCAGCGTTCTCACAGCATGCAGCAATAACTATAAAATGAATTTGTTCTTATTCTGCCCACAACAATTATCACAAGAAAAAGTCAATTTTAAATTTTCATTGTCATGTAGCGCTGCAATTTTTTGTAAGTACAACCATAAACATGTGCCTATTTCGTTCGCACCATGCTGTCCTTCACATTCATCCCAAAAAAAAAAAACAATCAACTACATCACTACCTCGCTGGCAGATAGTAAAATTATAACAATTAATCTTTGATTTATAATAAAATATTGAATCATTGCCTGTAGGGCATGGCATCACGGCCTGAAGATCAAATGTACAGATAATGAAATTTTTGTTATCGATTTGGTGTTTGTCGTCTTCTTTTGCTCGTCGACTCAAAACCTTCTCTGTTGAGCATCAAACTTCGCGTTTAGGTCCACGTCATCAGGCGCATTTTTGAAAGCCTCTCACAAATTGCACAAATCTTTCTTGGGAACAAAAAAAGAAATATTGTACTCCTTATTAATAATCCTGGTCAGGTTGGCTGCCGGCTCATTCTTTTCTTCTTGCGTTTTTAAATAGTCGCGATGAAGATTTGCCAAGCTCTTATCGCCAGGAATGAATTCTCTAGTGGTATAAGCACGTGTGTAATGATTCTCTACTCGGGGTATACTTTTTTTATGTTTCTTTACGGAGTCTTTGATTGATTGATCCACCTGTTTGTGATTCTCCTGTTTTCCTCGCCTTTTAATTTCCATGAAACCTCTTACTTTTTTGGCCAAAACGGTGCGAATCGGCCTGTCATTTATACCTAAAGTGTTGCAAAAAAAATAGTTTACAAACTCTTACTTAGTATCACTATTGTATAGGTAGAATGCATTGTTCATCTGGCGATGCTTATCAGGATTGATGTATCTATACATGGGACAAATAGGCTCTATATTTCCAACAATAAAACTTCGTTATTTTCCTAAGTCCCCTAACCACCAGTATACAACTGAGATGTGTCACTTTTACTGCTTCCGCCGTTCGCTATGTGAGCTATGGAAAAATGACACATAACGAAATCCTGCGCCCTCCTCCCCCCCCCCCCCCCCCCCCCCCCCCCGCGCTGAGATACCTTTATGTAACTTTTCCTGTTGCAAGACAAACCAGAAACGATCATTATTTTGAAATAAAACGTAAACTGATTTTGTTTGAGTTGTGTCACTTTTCTTGCCCATGAGTGATATACTCTTTTTTTTTTTGTTTAATTGTAGCAGTCCTCTCTGACCTAAACACTTACTTTATAACTTTGGTATACCTCAATTAATTACATTTTTGCTATATTTGTATATAATTATTTATAAATTATAATTATACTTTTTGTTATTATTATAACATAAATATCAGTATATTTTGTTGTTAAACATTATAAGAATAACCATTTAATTAATTAAGAGCCATTTTTTTTTTTTTTTTTGCTAAGCCATTCTAATAATTTTTAATTAAAAAATCCACCATATAAATGAATTTTGTATGAGCTTTATATATATTTTTTAGACAAATTTTCAAATTAATATATTTTTATTAAATTTTAAATATTTATTAAATGAATAATAATTAAAAGTGCCTAAATAATGTCATTAAACAAGTAATTGACATATCTAATGCCTAACAGCATCATTGTTTAATTTTACTCATTATATGTATTGTAATATTTATAACTACTTAATTTTCAAAGCTTGGTAACGTAGAATAGTTAATAAATTTTTATCTAGTCACCTATCTTATGAATATAAATTATTCTACTAACTAAAATTCTATAGCTATCAAAAGTCTCGGGTCGACTGGTCTTTCTTTTACCTAAATATTTTAGTTTATATAATTATTATAAAAAATGACTTAATTAACATAATAATAAGTTAATAATAATATTATTATTTTATTATCATTTTAAACATTTGAAAAACCAAAGCTGAAGATGGACTTGTCTTTCATCTCAGTTTGAAACCGCAAAACGAGAGATTACAAATAAAAATAATAATAATAATAACTGTACAATAATAATAAAAATAATAATAATAATTCAGTCATTATAAAACAGTTGTTCCTCCTGAAAGCTTATATGCCTCTGAATGCTTGTTTCTTAACAAAAAGGGAGAAATTGAAAATATGGAAAAGAAGGAGAGAAAAATATTAAGGAAAATATTAGGAAAATGAAAGACTGAAGAAGGTTTTAAACTAAAAAGTAATATGGAAATATATTGAAACATTGAAAGGTTGAGTGATGTAATGAGGAAACGTAGATTGACGTTTTGTGGGCATTGGATGAGAATGGAAGAAAGAAGACTGACAAAGAGAATTTTCCAACACATCCTCTAAAAACAGAAAAAGAATACATGGATACGAATGGTAAAGAAGGATATGAGGGTGGCAAATGTACAGTGGAATACAATGTGGGATAGGAACCAGTTTTCAATCAGGATCAAATTTCCGGAAATGGTTATAACACAAATTAATAGTTGGTGGTCAGATGAAAGAAGAAAGCATCAGGCAGAGGTAATGAAGAAATATTGGAAGGAACAGAAGAGCAAGAAATGAATTGTTGAGCGTGGTCCACAGATGGCCGAACTTGTAAGAAGAAGAAGAATAATAACAAGTTATCATCAGTGGCTTAAGCTATACATGCAATCAACTATAACAATACAAATACTTTTACACTATATCCACCTACCTACATTTGAAATCTTAAGGTTAGCTTTTTTTAAAAGGAAATTGCAACAAACAAGCTTTTTGATATAGTTATGTTTACTATTCACATAGGTTGCATTCCAATCATACTCAGTTTGATTTGATCATATCAAGCGCGTCCAGTGTTTGGCTTGACTTTTACCTATGTCATTTTATTGATGTTTATCATATTGTTCCCAAATCAAGAATTTTGGCATAGTATAATACTTGATTAAGTTTTATTTTGCATTTGTTTTACCTATTTATTTCTTCCTTATTCATATTATTTATTCATTTAAGTTGAGGAATTGATAAGGAATGTAAAACATTAAATGAAAAAACAGTAAAATCTCAATTACCTAGAAATAGAAAACCTACAACAGTAAATATTTTCCCAACTGAAAATTGAGCTCAGCTAATAAGTTTATAATTAAACCTACATAATATATGAAATCTCCAAAATGTGAAACTAGGATCTTCCATCAATAATATTCCAAGGATTTTTAAGAAATTTTCAATTAGCTTCTACAATGAATCTTTTAAACTCCTTGCGGTATTTTTTAAACAGATCATTTTCTGGAAATGTCAAGACAGTAAATTATCTCCTTTCAATAAATTTCTATAATCTTTCTATTATCTATATAAATTTCAACAGAAAAATGTTTTTGTAGTTAATAAATAGGGCTGTCTTTAATAATGTGATGAAATGTCTGTTGTGTTTGTTGCAGTGACTGCAGTAGCTGGTTTAGTTAGATCAAATCTTTGCAAATAACCTTTGCTTTCTCTATGTTTGAATAATATTTAAGTTAATTTGTGATGTGTACTTTTAATGTTGTCTTAGTTAGTGATTGTAATGTCTGGATTAAAGTTGTTTAGAGATATATGTATTTCTATATTACTGATAGATGTTTCTTAATTTTTTCATCTTTATTTATTGGATGTTCATCACTATATCTTAAATCAGAGATTTCTAAATGGCAAGTTTCATACAGATCCCACTAAATTTATGTTATGTTAAAATTATATTTTTGAAATGATATTTAAGAAATATGGAAAGAATAATTAAAATCCATCAATTAAATACCCCTTTCTATAGAGTCTGATTTTTCATTTAACATATGCATTCAAAGTTGTATTTGTCATCTTATTTTTATCAAATCTTGCTCTGTCCAGTGTGGTGTTGTTAATTGTAGAGCTTAGAACGTTTCCTTTTCCAGCATAATTTCTCTACACCAGTCCTGGCTTCCCGAACTCTTTCATTACACTTTCTTCCCAGGTAATGTGAATCACCACCATCACTCACTCCATTTAACCTCCAAATGTAATTGTTACTAGCGCAGGGGCTAGCTTTGTGCAAGGCTAGTGGGGCTTAACGCTCCTCCGGTCCCCCAGTTCAATACATAGCACTAACACACTCAGATCAGTGCACAACACACACATACTAACATAAGATCATAGACAGTACACACCCTAGGATCATCTTCCCTAGGAAGCCGCCCCAGATGGGGGAGTAAGTTAGGATGCTCTGATAAGGCAGCCCCTCCACCTGACTCGGGGGCAGTTGGCTGATAACCTACTATCCCCTAAAACTTAATTATTACAAAAAACAGAATGAATAGAGTTGGATTGATTTTACGGAATATGACACGGTGTGGAAAACGGTTTTTTACGAAAATGACATATTACCAGGAATGTGAGGGGTCTAACTGGGAAAGAGTACGAGCTTGTGGGTTAGATCAAGAGGGCAAAAGTACATCTGCTGGGGATTACCGAGACTAAGAAGAAAGGTAAAGGAGAAATTAAAATCCAGGACTATACACTCCTGTATTCAGGTGTTAATATAAATGAAAGAGCAGCTGGTGGAGTCAGATTTTTGTTCCATAATGACTTAGCCTCAGTAGTAAAGGCTTAGAAATTTGTGAGTAGCCGGATCATGGTGCTGGACCTCATAGAAGGAGGGAAGGTCCATTCATTGATAGTAGCCTATGGGCCTAACGAAAATGCCAGATCTGAAGAAAATATATTCTTTTTTAGTGACCTGCAGAAAGAAGTAGACGACTGTAAGGCACGTCGTTAGTTTGAGGGGACCTAAATGTAAGAGTTGGTAATGACCATGAGAAGTGGTCAGGAACTTTGGGAAGATATGGGGAAGAATTTCTAAACGACAATGGAGAGAGAATTTTGAATTTTTGTATGTCAAATGAATTTACCATTGCAAATACACTCTTCCCACATAAATAAAAACATAGATATACAAGATATGAGCCTGGTAAGAATGAAAGATCTGTTATAGACTATATTTTGGTAAAAAGGGAAGAGGTTCGGGAATTGTGGGACGCTAAAGTCAAAAGAGGTTTCGAAATTGGAAGTGACCACTATCTCCTACAGCTGAGCAGAGTCTGGAATGAAGTAAATCCACAAATAAGACAAAATAACCCAAAGAAAAAGGTCATAAAAGCATACCGCTTAAAGGAGGATGAAATGGCTACTTATTTTCAAGAAGAAGTTGCAAGGAAAGGCTGCAGGAGTTGACGAAATTGCTCCGTAAATGATCCAGTACATGGGCAATAAAGGCCAAGAGATGTTCCTCCATCTTCTATACCTGATCTGGAAGGAGAAAAAGATCCCCTAGGACTGGGAAGTAGCTGTGATTGTGCCCATTCTGAAGAAAGGAAACAATCGGGAGTGCAGCAATCATCGAGGGATATCTCTTCTCAGCGTGGCTGCAAAAATCAACTCTAGAATACTGGAGACTAGAATTAGAAGAGTAGTTGATTGCGAGTAGAAGATTGGAGAAGAACAATATGGCTTCAGGAATCAAAGAAGCACGCAGGATCTCATTTTTACTAGGAAACAAATAACAGAAAAGGCTGTTGAGAGGAATCAAGAGTTCTCCATCTGCTTCGTGGACCTCCAAATGGCTTTCGACCGAGTGAGGAAGGAAGATATAGAGCAGGCATATCCGAGAGAGGCATAGACCGAGGAACAAGGAGGAACCAGAAACCACATATCAAAAGAATTTGAGATGTCAATAGGTATCCGCCAAAGTTGTAGCTTAAGTCCCCTGCTTTTTATAATAATCCTGGATTTGGCACTAAGGAGGGCCAAATTTCAAATGAGGCAGTTCTAGTTAGGAAACAGAAACCTGCAACCCATCCAATTTTCCTTTGTAGCCTTTGCTGATGACCTCGTCTTGCTAGCTGCTAATGACCGAGATCTCCAACACAACATAAATATACTCCAAGAGGAACTAACAAAAATTAATATGATAATCAATCCCCGGAAAACTAAGTGTATGAGAATAGGAAAGAAACCCGGAAGAATAATGAGAGTACTGAGAGTTGGCAGAGAGAGATTAGAGCAGGTAAAAAGTTTTAAATATCTTAGTGCCCATCTCAACGAAAACGGCTATATTGATGAGGAAATAGTTCAGAGAATAGGAGCAGCTGGGAGAATGTTTAATATGGTCCAAAGGGGTTTCCTTGGAAGAAGAGAGGTGACCAAGCAGACTAAAGTGGCAGTCTACAAGTCAACATTCCTGCCGATCCTGTTGTACTCATCGGAATCATGGACCCTCACCACAGGAATGAAACCATAAGGGCCAGTCTCAAAGTAAAATTGGCAGAGACCATCCTGGAAGAACACAAACTAAGATGGTTCGAACATCTCATCAGGATGGATCAAGAGAGAATCGCCAGAAAAACATATGAGACATGAATGGAAGGAAGAAGGTCCAAAGGAAGACCCCGCATCACCTGGGAGGACAGTGTTAAAGACACATTCCATTGGATGGAGCAGGAGAAGAGAGCTGGTTCAAGAACGCGACATTTGGTCCAGACTCTATAAAAGGATGCCACACACCGCACAGCGGTTATAGATAATATGATGATGATGATGTAACTGTTACTACTCTAGCTGGATTCATCCTTAGAATGTGACAAAACTGTCTTAATTTTTTCTCTTTTAGGATGGAGTTTAGGTTTGTTATAAAACTTTATGGAACATGTTTGTAGGTTAATTGGAACATCAAAATAAGTTATTTGATTAAGACACACTCATATCTTCTTATATTTTAGGGAAGAAAGTGGACCATTGCAAAAGAAATTATCGGAAGTTGAAGACATAGAGAACATTGAATTAGTATTGAATGAGGATATTAAAAAGATCAGAGCACAAATTGATGAGATTAGCAAAGACTATCTTGAAATACAGTGAGTACTGTTTAATTTTATATTATATTCTCTTTTTTATGGAAAAGGATTTTATTAACAGAAGTCTAGGTTCTCCATGAAACTTAATAAAACATGTATAATAACTAACCATAAACGTTTTTAGTTACATATTTAAGTGAATGAAATAATAAAAGTTATTGAATTTATTTAAATTATATATTAAATGTGTATATTTGTTATGCATTGAGTCTAAGGTGACTACTTCTTTAAGATGGCACCTACCTGTGTTCCCTGCAGTAGACTCCTCTATAAATCAGGTCAATAAAGCCTTAGAAAATTTGGTTTTGACATCCTCATTCTCTTTTATACTAGTTTTTAATAAATGATTGTGGTTTGATAGTATTTGAAATATATTTGTTTAGTATGTTTGATTATCTTTATTTCAAAAGCATAGTTTTTGTGTCCATGGAAGCATCAAACCTCATGAGCTTCTTAAGTCTTATGAAGTTCTGATGTTTAGGGAATAGGATTTCACAAGTGATTGGGAGTGATAACACAGATACTTAAACAAATCCTTAAATGTTCCTGAACGTAGTTGATTCAATTTTTTCTAGATAGTTGTGAAAACTGCAAAATATGGAGTTACATGCTTGTAATTTCTTAGCTTGATTATTTTTCACAAATTCTAATTTTAAAAAAGATGTTAGTTGTTGGGGTATGATGTCGTAGATACATGGCAATTAAAAAAAAAATTAATTTTTAGTGCCAACATGTAGATTTACATTGAAAACCTTCATCAGGGCTAGAAGCAAAGCAAACAAAAAAAAATCACAAAAAATGCATTGAGTATTAAAACAGATAAGTAAAGAATAACATAACAAAAATGAAGTTAATTTAATTCAAAATAAAATTCAAAATAATAAATTGAATATTTTGTTATTATAAAGATAAAACATAAAAGTGAATGAGTTCATGAGTAAGTTCATACAAGGAATGACAGTAGGAAGTGGACAATATAGTTGATAAATAAATATGTAAAGTATAACAATTAGATATTAAATAGAAATAACTTTAGCTAACTTCTCAGTCAATAAATACCCCATCAATATTCTAATTTTATGTTTGTTAAATGTTTTTATGAAACAGCTTATATTACAGAAAATAACAACTTTCTCATAAAAGAAAAAAGTTAAGGGAGTCTGGTGAATCTAAATGTGCTTCATACTTATTTTTTCTCTTCTTTGTTTGTGTTACTAAGCGTGGAGGTGCTGCCTCTGACCGTCTTGCCTAAAGGTCCCTTTCCTGAGTAAGCCTCCTGATCTCTGGTCAAGTATTATTATCTCTCGTTGAACCAAACCTATTGATATAATTTAGATACATAAGTCTTGGTCTGCCTCTACCTCGTCTTCTAAAGCTTCTCATCCAGTCTTGCTTCTAAAAATTACTTGGGCTCACGGTCCTTTCTCATTTTATTAACATGAGCCATAGCATTTCTCAACTAGTTTTCCTCGATTACCTCCTGAACGGCTCTGACACTCACCTGCTCCCTTACCCTGTCTTTCCTTATTCAATCTCCAGAGGCAGTTACTCTGCTAGCATGGCTGTCGAGAAGTGTACAGCTTTCAGATCGGTAGAGGAGCACTGAGAGAAAATCTAAATTAAAAATGCTTATTTACACAACATGGCTCTATTCCTGTTTCCCTGTCATGGAAATCTGGTAGAACATCCCGTTGGCTTTCTTAATCTATTCATCATGCACCGCAATGCTTTATTTTAAATGTCAAAGACACACACATTTTCAAAATGTTGGATGTACGGTTGGTTAGGCTGCAGATTATGTATGCTCAATCAATTAACTTGTTGAAACAACTATAAAGATTTTAAAAAGTGAGGGAACCTACTATTTATTTTTCAATATCAATCCAAAAAAAATATAGCAAACTTTTTTGAGTGCCAATATGTTTCATTTTATTTATTTTAGTGTAATGACTTTATTTATAGTCGTGTAGTTCACTCATTTTATTTAGTATAAGTAACTATTTGAACAAGTTACAAAGTGATTTTAAGAAGTTAGCAATGGTTATTTAGTTTGTTTTTAAATAGGTCATCAAACTTGAACTTAGCTAAAAACGTCCTATATACAACACAAGGAATATTTGTATAAGATGAGTTCACAAATGTTTAAAGTTGTCAGAGAATTTCCTATAGATAATGCCACGGGCTTTATTATAGAATTATATTTAGAGTTTTAACAAAAATTAAACATGATGATATAAACATTAATAATAGTCTAAAAATGTCTACTCTATGTACCTTAAGAACTAGCATTGAAAGTTTTTATTTTTAGGAAACGATTTGATAAAGCAGAAAAAGAATATTTGGAAGCTAAAGTGGAATTATTCACCAAAGGAGAAGAGAAGGACAGGCTAGTAGAAACACTGCGAGGAATAATTGAAAATTGTGAATCTGAGAAAGCAAAGAAATTATCTCAATTACTTTCAAAATTTGAAATAAAGTCAAAAGTCATTGTTGAAAATAAAACAGAAAATAAATAGTTTTTACTATCAAATTTTATCCTTAAGTACGTTTTCAATTTCTGTTTTATTTATTTTTTATTTGCTCAAGGAAGTATACATCCCAACTCATCCTAGCATTCTCTTCACCACACACACTGATGACAAATGTCTGTTATCAGTAAATCCCTTTGTGGTACCCCAAACACTCCTATCCCATATTAGAAATCTGCAAGAATGTGGTCAAAATTGGAAAATTAAATTAAGTTAAATTTATAAAATCCGAACAAATCTTATCAAATAACTTTTACCATTTTTTGTAAACCTATGACGTCCAGTCCCACAGTATCCTTAATAGCACTGTTCTGCATCAAAATACTCTCTTCAACAAAAATGTTATATATTTTTTTAAAGTGTGCTGAACACAAATCCAAAGTTAAAAAATCTCAATCAGGCATCATTTTTTGTCAAATTTGTGTTTAAGGTCAATTCAATAAATGAGGTGTTTTTCGACATTTTTTTATCATTGAAAGCTTTAACAAAAAATTAAAAAACCTATTTGAATTTGAAACTTTTATAATGTAATAGATAAAATTGGAGTGCATATATATTAGGTTTTGTTGCATAAATAGCATTGTTGAAGAATTGCTTTTATCATATAAGGCCATGGGCTGCAACATGCCCTCAATATTTAATTTTTTGCGTTCCCACTTGAATTTCTTACTTCCCAGCTTGGGAACAGGGTTAGATCAACATAGATAACAAGTTCATCAAAAGATAGCCCAAATGGAAAAAAAAATACAACAGTAAATGCAATCAAAAGAAGCTTACCAACTACTGTTGAGTACTACAATAGAAGACACATGATTTAGAGTACAAAAGGAAAATATATACACATAAATTATATTCAGTTTTAAATATTATTATTTCATTTATTACCATTTTTCACCAAAAAAAGTTTTATAAAAATATATGAAAAAAAGTGCTATTTCAGTTGTTTTTTTGTTTTTTTTAACAACCTCCAATTTCTAAGAAATGGTGCTTGGTAGAATTTGTTTACTATTGAATCGGATTCAGCACACTTGTAAATACAAAAATCACAAAAAATGTTCATGGGATTGAAAAAAAAATGAAATTGAAAAAATAAACAAAAAATACGCTACTTCAGGTTTTTCAAAAATAACATCTAATTTCTCAAAATGATGCTAGATAGATTTTTTTTGCCTTCAAATTCTAATTCAGCATACAAAAAAAAAAAATATAAAAATCAGGAACAATTTCTTAAGGGAACAAAGTTTTTCTTTTTTTTTCAGAACTGTGTAATGTTTCACTAAGCCCTGTGGAACTATCTGCTATGTAGGACTCTATCTGGTTAAACATCTTACTTACGTATATTACAAATAAATATTTTGCTTAAAGAATTTGCTAATAAATCAGGATTTATTTTATTAGGACATTAATAAACCCTGGTTTGGATAAATATGATTCTGGAGCCTATAGTACTATTTTTTCTATCTATTTTTTAATAATAAAACACATGTATCAATTTTATTTCTATTTTTTTATAGTACAGAAAACAGATTTTGAGCTTGCCTTCTTTAGAGGGGACTCTATAAATTTTACAAAAATATTTTCAAATTTAAAAAAAGTTCTGCAGTTACTAGTAATTTTAAAAGTGTCTACATTATCTCATGCACTGGTTTTATCTAAGCACATTGCATAATTCATAGACAATCAATCGTTTCAAAGAAATATGTGTTAACAATATTTAAAGTTATTATATGATCTCCAAATTGTATTATAAACACCACAATTGTGTGATAACATTGGTAGAGAATAAGAACCCACACCAACCCGATTCCATAAAAATTACAAGAAAATTTCACACAAGAAAAACACACTTTCCAGAAAACACCCTGAGAAGGCTGAAAAGGAACTGGGTGAAGGATCTCCTAGACAAAAATAAAATTTTAAACATCAGGACAGGAGGAGGTGCTGCTGGGTTCCCCTATGACCCCTATCAGGCCGTGTATATATTCACTCAACTGATTCATTAATTGTCTATATTATAGTTTACAGCAGTGAATAAAGAAATGAAATCAAAAAAAACATTGGTGGAGAATATTGAGCACTAGTAGATTGCTGTTAGGAGCATTAAAATTTTTTCTACTGACTTTTAGTTTCTTCAAAATACTTTATGGTATAAATAATAAATTATAAAAATATAATATAGACCACCCATCTCTTTAATATTTTTTGTTTTGCTGTGGTTAGCGTGCCTTCTGCTTTGCATGGGAGAGTCCTCAGTTTGAATGATTTTCCATCTTAATTTACGAGTATCTTTAAATAAGATTTTAACAAAAATAGAAGTGAAGAGGAAAATTACAGAGGTTGAAAACTACTACTATAACTTAGGGGAAACAACCAAAGAATAAAAATATAATTTTCATTTGATTTCAACGTTTTTGTATTTATTGATGCATCTAACTATAAAATATATCATTAAGTACATGAGTATAAAAATTATTAGAATAACTTGCAAAGCAACTATTCATTGGTAGCATTTCATTGAAAGTTCTGTTTTACAAGGTCCCTAGGCCATCTTCATTTCAATTTTTTTCTTTCTTTTCAGGTTTATTTCAACATCCAGCTAAATAATTTAGTGTAGTAAAATTAGGGTTTTAATATTATTTATGTTTTCAGCCTATTCTTGTTTTAGTATTTTTTTTTTTTTAAGTTGATATTTCATTAATACTTATAGTTTAAATTTAAACATTTGACCATACTAATTTTTTTTTCTTTTGATTTCACAGTCTTTTTATATTTTTGACTTCAAGTAGTTAGCTCTACTAATATTATCTTTGTCTGTTTTTGTAATGTTTTCTGGTTTAAACAAATGCTCTTTTATAAGCTTGTGTATAATTTTTTTTTTTTTTTTTTTTTTTCTGAAAAAGAGAGTTGATATAGAATTATGTCTTCTGGACTGAGTGCCATAATAGATAAAATAACTGTGGATTCAGGAAAATGAGACTGCCGAATTGAAATTTGATGATCATAAGCCTTCACATAACTTTAGTAATAGTCTGAATAATTTAAACTACCTCCCCTACAACCACATCTATTAATCACAGTAAAATAAGCATCAAATCCTTCCTAGTAAAGCTAAAAATCCAGAACTTGTATACATATATTTTGCTGATATAAAACATATGATGCTGATATAAAACATATGATTATATATATATATATATATATATATATATATATATATATATATATATATATATATATATATATATATATCTGTATAATATGTATATAAAACGCATTGGAAGCTTTATTTTTATTTATGGAGTATTATTATATTTTATTAAGAAATTTCCATTTCCATTTATTATTTTTTTCTTTTTATTGGTTTTGTCCCCTTTGACCACGTGGTTCCTAAATATTTCTTTTAAAATTATTTTGTTCATGGTGAATAATTTGGTGGCCTTTCCCCCTAGCCCAGTACCTCTTCATTCTTGTGCTACGGGTCCTCTTCCTCTCCTCACTCCACTTTACTCCCCCTCCAGGTCGTAATGCTTTAGCCGTCACCAACTTCAGAGCATCTGATGCTCTGATGAGGGTTCGGTAATTATCTCTGGAAACATCTTTTGGATTGATTCCTAGAAGTTTCAGATCTTTTCAAACCAGTTTCACCCATTTGGCATTGTCCCTTTTTCTCTAGAGATGGTGTTAAAGATTGTCGAGGTTAGTCTCGGGCTGTCCAATCTGACTCTGTGGTCATAAAATGTTAGTCTCCTCTTTCTCATAGCTGATGTGATGCTTTCCAACTGTTGGTATAACTCATTGTTAAATCTGATTCAATATTCACCTCCCTCCTTTATGGGGCCCATTATATATTTATAAGTAATCTTTCTATGGATGGTGTTAACCAATTTTAACCATTTCATCTTTATAGCTTCAGGAAGATTTCACAATAATAAAATCTGCTTATTTTCATTTTTTTTTTTTTTTTTTTATTAAAAAAGCGACTATATGTGGATAAAGGTGAAGTTTGAAAACTGAGGGGTTACATGAGAGGTTACAAATGTACAGTGTTATATAGATCTTGAAGTGGTTAATAAAATTTACTTATACTCAATTAAATTCTTATTAAAAAGTGATATTTACAGTAATAAAAATTTAAATGTACAATGTTGAGTGGCAGGAATGAGATTCGCCACACTGTCATGTACTTTTATGATTCAACATTAAAACCCAACCAAATAAAATTATTTCTGCCGAATAGAAATGTTTATGTTTTTTGGTATTTGATGAAAAAATATGATTCATGGGCCTTTTGTCGTAACATTAAATATGTAGCAATTTTATCCGATTTCTGATTCTATGTGCATATATGTATATGAATGTGTGGTAGATATGTGGATATTAGGTGGGGAATAATATAAAATGAAAGAATAAAGTGAAATAGGAAAAGAAGGGGGGGGAAAGAGAGGAAAATATAGTAGAAAAAATAAATTAAAAAAAAATCAAGAGGAAGGAAAAAAAAAAAAAAAAAATATGTTATTAGTTTGTCTAGTATTAGGTAGTATTAAGTAACATATTATATAACTATAACTAAATTATAAATTATAGTGTTGTCTTTATTTGGATAGATGAGTATGCTGTGTTTATAGCAACCCAATAAAGTTGGGCAGCACTATGTTTATTGTTAATTGTCTCAATAAAGCATATATCTCTCTGATAATGCAGTCCATTACCCAAAAGAGTTTTTTAATAGTCTCTATCCATCTGGATTACCAACTCATATATTGAAATTGAAAATTGGATGTCTAATTATGCTTTAATGTAACGTTTAACCATCTAATCAGTGAAATTTAACCAGGTTAAGAATTACTGCTATGCTTGAAAATTGAGAAAACAATGTTTATTAATTCCATAGTATAATACAAGATCTCATTGATAAACAAATAAAACTTCAATTATTAGTCAAAACCAAGTAACTTCCTTACTTATGAGCGATCAAAGCAGCGACGGTGGATGCTAGTGATATATACATTAAAAAAAACAACAAAAAAATAACAATAGAAAGTTTAATATCAATTAATGTATTAGGCTAGAATTAGATATTTACAATTATAGACTTATGTTTTTGCTTTAAAAAAAAACATATGGAAGCTGTATTTTCATATGTAAGAAATACTTATATTATTATAAGTTATTAGTCAGATATAATATTTTTTATTTAATCTCTAATAATGCTTGGGATTTCCTGTTCCTGTTGGAAATCCGGTAAAAAAAAGTAGATAAAAATACTTTTCTATAGAAATGGAACATTTTATAAAAAGTCAATCCATATATGGCTATTTCTGAAGTTTTGTGCATACAGCATAGGGAAGCTGCTCTTTGATGTATGTTTTTGAATTTTTAATATTAAGAGCTTTCTATCCTTTATCTTTAATAGTTATATTCAGCAGTTCTATCGTCACTTCTCTTTTTTTTTGTTTATTAGAATAAGTTACATTATGTTATTAATCTATACTGTGAATAAATTCTTGAATATGATACATTAATTTGTCCTTAGAAGATGAATAGTTAGATCTGAAGACATAAGATGAATTACAATACAATATTGTTTCATCTTTACAAATTATAGATACATCATTTGATTCAATGGAAAACATGTTCTTATATCTTATTTTTAATTTATTTCTTTGTCTATATAGAATAATTTTAGATTATTTTCAATTATCTGATTATAGTAAGTAGCAATAATTCACTAGTTTATTGGCGTACATCAGGTAAATAAACAGATAAATATTTTTCAATATTTTATTATGTGAAAACAAAATTATTTAACCACATATATTACTTATTTGTGCACACTTAAGGAAATACATCATATGTTCAATAAATAACAAATTGGTTGTGATAAGAAAGAATTAAAATAAGTGCTTGGATGTGACAAAGTATCTACAAATTATTGTTATTAATTACAAAACAAAATCTAAAATAAAAACATAAAAATAAAAAAGAGAAAATAAAATAAAATGTAAACTACATATCAGTCTATAAATATATTTATGTATGTACAATTGTATCCAAGGATTATCCGCTACACATATAAAAGACTCATTCATACATTATGGTACACATTCAAGCTTAGTTGTAACGGTATTTTTTAAAATTTTTAATTATTACTCACAGCCAATACATCTAATATAAATCAACTGGCACCTAAGACTAGAGATACAAAAAAAATGTTTTTCTTTAGTATAAATTAATACATATATTTTTTTTTTTTAATTTTTAAATTGTATGGTGCCCTAATAAAATGAATACATTATTGACTCATTGTCAGTATTGAAATAATATACAATTTTCATAGATGCTAGAAAAAAAAAAAAAAAAAAAAAAATTTAACTGGGTTACATCGTCTTTGACGTGATTAACAACTACTACATACTACATACTCTAATCTATGTTTTCTATAGTAAACACAAAAATCAAAAATATATACACCTAATTATTGATGATGGTAATAGAAATATACAAATTATTATTAAATTAACTTATCTTACTCAATAAAAAGAAAGGGATCATATATTAGTTATCATATTTGGTTCAATAAATATATGGTGAGATAAAATAATTTATGGTGCTTTCCTCAGCTTAAGCAAAACATATAGTCTATTTGGCAAAGAGGAAAAATATAATTTTATTCGAGTAAAGGTTACAGTGGACGAAATATTTTTTCTATCCATCTGGTGTATAAATGATCAGGGACAGAATTGTATTTTCCACATTTTCTGCTACACAGGAAATATTTGGTAGCATTTTTACAGATCCATGATCCAGACCCAATGACTAGGAAACCCTTTAAATAAAATTTTTGGTATTTGTTAAAATTGACATCAATCCAAAGTAGTTAAGATAAATCAAATAAAGTAAAGAGTAAGTTGAGGATTTCAAATACAGGTCATTTTATCATTCCAGCAGATTTGCAAACACACCAACAGCTCCAGAAGTGTTAATAATAAAGCTGAAAAGCAAACAATCGCCACACGTTCCTGAAGGTACAGGATAGACATCATGTTTGGTGGGGCAGCTAGAGGAAGGCGATTGCTCATTCTGTTTTCACTTTCATGACAGACTCAGCTACTGCAATCCACTCGTTCTTAGCGGCATGGAACCAAGTCAAGCCAAGGTTGTACCTGCCGTTTAGGTTGGCGTGTTGGCAATGGGAGAACCACCACCCACCCTCGTAGTTCTCAGCACAGTGGGTGTTAGAAACGTCACGATCCGAGTCTTTGGCGCTGAACTGCATTCCGTTCTGGTAGGCGAGGGCGTCACTAGCATTCCCTGAGAATCCAGAGACCGTGAGGGGGAAGCCTTCCTCTCGGGAGCCGACCCGAAACTGGGAGTACTCTGCTAGCCAATGCTTGCCGTAGATGTCGACCATCTCCACGCGGAGTCTGCTTCTGTTGGCCACTGTCAGCAGGTGGAGGGCTTCGTTGCCGATCCAGAACTCGCCTGCAAATAAAGAAGGAGATTGTTAGCATACTGTGTAAACAAATAATTATATACATATTAATTTAAAATTCAGCTCTGAAATTATCTATTCTAACCATAATCAAAAAAAAAAAAAAGAAAAGACTTTCAAAGTAAACACATTCCAGGTCCAGTTTAACGAGCTCATTTAGAGGTCTCCTAAAGTAAAGACATTGGGATAACGGACTGTGGAGAAGTGCCCCCTGGGGTAAAACATCTATCCAAACTTCCAAAAACATTTGTAGGTGGCTCTTTTACAGAGATTTGCGCCTTTAAGAAACTTTCGTAATTGGTCGAGCACTAATAGCAGGCAGCAGAAGCGCTACATTAGATTCGAACTTTAAGGAGTAATACGAATTTACGCCTCAACAGGTTAGAGAGCCTGCAGGCAAACGATTAATTAACATTTTACATTCAGACCAAATCCGATCGTAACAAATTAAAGCAAATATATCGTATAGTGTACTATTTCAATTTAAAAATGAATGGCAACAGATGAGTGGAATTCGAGAGAACAGGTAGAGCGATATTTCAACTTCGGGTTGGTTTATTCATTGGAGAGGATCACTGATGCTGGGAGTCATGTATAAATCAACAGGTTCTACATTCACAAAACAACCTAACGATTTAATTTTTTTATTCCGATGAAATCTTTATATATCATTCTCATACAGTATAAATCCAATTGCAATGATTTTTTATCAGTTTGTGTTACGAAAATATTAAAACAACGGTACTAAAAAGACTGATAATAAGAAAATTTTTAATTTGAGAAGGTCACAAAATGTAAACGCCCTAAGAACGACAGAGACATCCTTATGTTTAATAAAAAACAAGGTTTCCAATAAAAATTTATTTGTAATATAAAAAATATAAGTCCTCTATTACTATTCCTTAGATTAAACAAAAATAAATATAAAATAATCTAAGATAATTGACAAGAGTTACGTCTGTTAAAGCTACTTTCTTTAGCTTACGGCCTAAAGCTCTCTGAGACATCGAACGATCAAACCATCGATTTATTATAGCTTAGCGATCGAACATCAAAAGATTATACTCATTTCTATAGTAATAAATAAATTTTAGTAAAAAAACAAAAACAAATAAAAAACCGACTTCAAGATTAAACCTTCATGTACAAACGTGAACTAAAAAGTAAAAAATGATATTTTAATAACTTCGAAACAAAGAAAATTAAATTACAATAAACGAAATTATCGATACTTATATACCAATTCATATTATATACCTTTTCACACTGATTTTTAAAAATGTCCTAATTCTTCTTTGGATTCCCCCTTTTTCCCACTAAGACCAGAAGTTCCCCGAAAGTGAGGAAAAATCCCCACACCTGTCAAAGCCGGCCCACAGATGTAGTTAAGAGGCACTCAAGGCAGAACGCCATTTATCCCATCCCCTTCAACCACAGCCTACCGAATATTTTTTTTTTTATCGATATTTAATCTCTTGTAATCAGCGCTACGCCCACTCATCTTATCTCAAAAATAAACTTTTAGCAGAGATCATTAAACGGATTCATCTTATGATATATTTTCTCATTTTCATTTTTTAATCGTTTTTATCCAGTCAGGTTGGCTTAATTGACTTTAGAGAGGGAGGCTAGGCGTTCATTTATTTTTTTTTTACCTGAAGAATATTTACAAATATCAATTATATGCTCCTGCGTCAAATATTCTTGATTTATCGTTATTTATTTTATCCGGAAGAATTGAGATATCAAATTAAAAATTAAAATAAAGGAACAATCAAGATTCTTTTAGTTTTTTTTTTTTTTTTTTTTTTTTCCAAAAGCAGAGTATAATTTATTAAAAAAATTTTGAATGGTGTTTTTTTAATTTTTTATTTAACTGTAGAAAACATCAATTTTGAAATTCATATCAACATTAACTTCCGCAAATGCATTTTTTCTAAAATACTAAAGCTGATAATGATTCTTGCATTTTGAATAATATGGGACAAAATCAAACAGCTAATTTGATTAAAATCAATCAGAAATCTTCTGTTTTAAATGCCTGGTTCAAGATACTCCTTTACATTTTTTCAAAGGAACTGAATATATAAGAAGATTAAATCACCATTGTGAAAACTAAGGAGCTTCTATTAAAAATAATATCACATTAAAAAAAATTTTTTTTTTTCGTTTATTTTAATATTGTTATTTGGAATAATCACAAGTTGTCTCATTCAAGAGTAGTGAGTAATGTTGATGACAAAGAGTAATTCATATAATATGTACAATGATATAAAATAAAGAAATGAAGTAAAAAAATTAAAGTAACCAGCCTCTAAATGTACATGGACTCAGAGAGTTTAGGATTATGAGATACTTCAAATATCTAATACCCTATTTTATTATTTTTTTTTTTTTTACTAATTTAAAAAAAACTAAAGTTTGAATATTAAAAATGTTCATTGCCACTTACGTTAAGTTAGAACGCGGAATTGTGTGGAACATTTATTCGGCGATATATATCAGCACGAAGTTTAAAATATTTATGTAAAGTTGTTGGATTAAATAATTTTAAAAAACTTGTAAAAGTAACCCGCGTTGAACTGTCAGGTAAATGTCCGAAGTGTAGACCGAGGCGTAGGTTGGAGGATTTAATCAAGTGGTCGGAAATTGGTGGTGTAGATGGATTCACTTAGAATTTTAATTTATTTGTAGATTATCTTTAATTTTATAACAAATTATTTTAAACAAAATTTAACCGATCATAAAAGCGATCTTCAGCATGAATGAAGGCTCGCCATTACTTTCTTTTTGCTCGAAGAAATCTAAGTCTAAATCTGAACCTAAGCCTCGAAGGGAAGGGGAACATACATCAAGCTCTAAGTAAGAATCAATACATCAATTAATTGCTCCGGAAAGCTGTGCTCGACCACTCTGTCTAGGGAGGGAGTGCTTCCAAGCGAACTCTAAATAAAAAACTTCCTCGTTGGACCGCCGCTGGAGTCTGGGGTGCTGGAGAAGAAGGCCCTATCAGCTCATTACCATCTTTATTCACCTTGTTTTAAGGGTGTCTATATTGATGCGAATCATCATTGATATCAAAAGAAGCGAAAAAATTATTTTCAGATCATGGTTTTTTTAAGAGCTGCAGATGGTATAAAACGCATTTTAGTGTCGGGCATTTTGGTAGGAAGTAAATGCATAAATTCCAGTATTTTGAAAGCTTTAATATTGTACTATACATTTTTTAAGTTAAGAAACCCAATTAGGTTTATTCAGTTGGATGTGAAAAATAACATTATTAATTGAAAAATTATGTCTGTTTCTAAAATAGCCTAAAATTGAAAGACTACAGAAAACGTTAAGGATGCATCCTGTCATATTAACATAATAAATGTTGACATCAAAAATTAAAATGTTTAAGAAGTATGTCACAAATATTAAGTTTAGCGAACGACCAAGAACATATTAGTGGGTGGAAGAATAAAAAGTGAACCATTAATTCGAATTTATCTAATTTTGGATTTCCGGCTTTTTACGATAAAAAAAAAGATTTTTATCAACGAAACGCGTTATATCTATATCATCTATAAAATATAATTCATACTTCTTCTCATACGTATATTTTTTTTTTTTTTGCGAAGATTTAAGATAACTCCAAACACTATTGAATAGCAGAGATATCTGCTATGCCCTGATATGCCCGTGCCAGACATGTTTCGACCAATTCATAAGATTTTAAGTGACTGCCAGGGTGAAAAATAAATTAGAAGTTATAATTCAAAAATAATAAGCTCAAACAAATTCAGTTTTTTGGTGACTGGGCCTTATCCTCAAGATAGTGTAGAAGTGTGCACGTTTCCGAATTGATTACTTGCGTTTAAATAAAAAATACTTCACGACAAAGAGATATCCCCATCAGTGTCAAAGCTGCTATGTTGTCTTCATTACGGGATAGATCTAAGAGGAGTTCCTTCAGCACAGTAGAGATACGGACAAATATAGTGAACCTCGCAAGCTCTGCAAAGTGATAATTCCTTATCCATATCCACAGAATTTATTAGAAATATAGGATTGTGTTTGATTTGAGATCTCTTGATCATTGTTATTAATTTGAAGTAAACATTTAAGTTCTAATATAAGGGCAATAATAAGCATTAGCAATTTTAGTCAAACAGCAACCACCAACAATCGTTTCTTTTGTACCTCGGAATCTCTTGAGTCTTTCCCCTCCCATTTAAACAACTTGTATATAGGCGGTGTTCTGACCAAAACAAAAGAGACTGTGTTATATTGATTTACTCGCGAATGTGATTTACTCGTAAGAGGGAAAAAGGAAATAAAAAAAATATGGTTCCAACTATAAATCGTACACTTTACGGAAAACCACTTCCTAGTTTCCGTTAGAAAAATGATAAAAGGAGTAGCTCTCGAAAGAAGAGGGGGAAAGGGGGAAATGCAAGTATTACAAAATCAGAAGACCGGGCGGGGGGGGGGGGGGGGGAAGAGGTTGGGGAGGGGGAAGTTCTTGTTCTAATTGATGAGCTCTAAATTTAACTTATAACCAAATTACAACTTCCAATGAAGATGATTGTAGCTCCCTCCATCCTAGCGTAATAATACAAGCTGGGAAATCGCTTCCTTAATCGGCATTATGTCGGCCTCGTGATTGACCTGTAATCTTCATACTTAAATCATCAAATACCTTCTTTGGTATATAAGCTGTCAAGATTATTTGAAAATTTCGGTGCTGACAAAAAATAAGAATGGCGTAGGCATAGCAAGCATCAAACTGTGATGTGTTTTGCTTACAACTAAATAGCGAACACTTAGGGCATACTTCTCAATACTATTAGCCCTGACCCACTTAGATCGACAAGGTGACTGGAATACTCTGAAAAAAGTATTCAAACAAAGGATTCGAAAATTAAAGAGAATAAATTAAAATGTTAGATGGAGGGGGTTATACCCCTATTTAAGATGGGCCCGGAGAATTAGAGGTTTTTGGATTGAGATAAATGAGGAGGTTCGTGCGCTATGGAGGAAAAATTGAAGAACAGGAACTAGGTAAAAAAGACGATGCCGACTTAGACCATAGCTCTAAAAATAAGTACCACAAATGGTCAGAAATAAGTTAAACAAAGTGCATTTTGAGATGACCCATGAGTAGATGAAGTGTAATATGCGATAGATAGAAATCATATAGATCAGGCATCAATAAAGGGAATATTGTTTCACAAAGGGCAAGATCTATATAAGTAAAGGTAAAAGTATTTGATAAGCCCCCGGTGATATGAGTAACATAGCAAGACATTATAATTTTCGACATTTGGGATTTTTTGAATTTGTTTTTTATATTTAAATAGCCATTTAAAGAAATCAGGATGAAAAGAGGCGAAATATGAATTTCGAAATTCCCGAGGAACTAAAAGCAGTGTTTGTTAATACCCCGCCCTCTCCCCACTCTCCGAACGGGAATAGAGTTTAGCCTTTGTCTTTGCGAACAAGATGCCCTTTTTGACTTCTCAATGCTATCTTCTTTTCCATTTTTCTTTGCCTCGCGGTATCTCGTATTGTTCATTAAATTAAAATGGGTGGGGTGGCCCTTGTAAAAAAAAAGAAAAAAAAATCTTTATTGTAACTGCGTTCCAAAAAAAGAGTTCCGCATTTGGAAAGGACTTTCTAAAAATATTCACGTCTCTTTGGTAAGACGAGGAGTCTGTTCCCTTTGTCACTGCGCTTGATACATTCATTGTGAATGCCAAACCCTCGTCCATTACGGAATGTAAAAATTAAATTAGAGGATAATAAAATCTGTGGATACAAATAGAGTAAACCATAAGGATTTATGTGATTCGTAAGAAACATTAGATATTATCAGATATATAAAAGAAATGGGTGTTTACAAGCGATGTGGAAGGGTCGGAGTTGAGAAAATGGCTCTCCTATCTCTTAAGAAATCATAGATAATAGGTTATAATAATACCGTCCAAAGAAAAAGATATGTACCTAACTATCATAAATTTGCGAATTAATATAAATATTAAAAATCACAGGGTCATCATATATATATTTATAGCTAGAGGTGTTCGGGAAAGCAGCTTAGCATTCCTGTGTAAAAAGCAGCACTTGTTCGAATTACATCTTTCTTCCTCTGACTTTGTATAGAATGTCTTTCCTGCCTCAGTTTTAGATTATTATTACGTTTAATACCAATAAAATAAAAAATTGTGCTAGTTTAATCAATAGCCACTTCCTGGTATTTCATATTTAAACAGGAAGAAAATAGTAAGAAAAGGGGAAACACCCATTAAAAGAAACCCGATAAAATATTGCTGGCGTAGAATAGAAATATTTTACGTTTCCTTTACTCGCCCTTGATCTAATAAGGGGATGGCTAATTCAGCTTGAAAATTTGTTATCGGATTTTCAACTCCACGACTGCTTAATGGATCTGCATTAAACTTCCACTCAAAGCATGCCCAGAACTTCAGAGGAGGCATTCCATTTAAATTCAAGTAAGAAAAAGGTTTCGTATACTTTATATGTTTACTTTAACCTGAATATATTTCGGGGTATCAACATTTTTTTAAAACGCCTTCTCTTTAGATTCAAATAAAAAAAAAATAAAAAAAACAAACAAACTATATTTTATGATTCTCAAAGAAATATAAATCTAAGAATGGAATTTATTCAAAACCTTATATCAATGCTATACTATAAGTCACAGTGAAAAAAAGCAAAAAAAAAAAGCCTTATTTATTATAAAACAAATTGCTGTTTCCTATTTTATTTTTTTGACTAGGAGGAAGTTCAGTGTCTTAACACAACAGCTTTCCTCGGGATAAACTAGGAGAAGTTAGTCCTAAAAAAGAGAATCTCGGCAGAGACGAAGGAAGTAGTGGAAATTGAGGAGCCTAGTACAGAAAAGTCTTAACAGTCGAGAAATTTCAGATATTAACGGAAAACAGATGGATTAAATAAAATAAATAAATTTATTGTATTAAAAACTATTTATATACTTAGATACATGCCAGAAGGAGTTATTGTTTATTTAAGTAGAAGGGTTTTATCCAAAAGTAGTTAAATAATTTAAAGTAGCCATCCAAAAAAAAAAAACCTTTACCTTTAATGACCAATTTTGAAAAAAAATAAAAAATGGGCTTGGCTGGATTTAGAACTCTACGCCACAATTCAATGATTTTTTGAGGAAACTACATTTTTGCCATAAAAGCTAAATATCTCCACTTTACTAAAGCATTTTTCAACTTTTGACCATATTTTCAGATCCAATATTAAATTTCCTATATGACCAGAGCACATGTAACATTGAATTTTACTAACTTTGGACCTAAAGAACAGCTCAATCTTAAACTTACTTAAAAAAGTTAAAAAAATTGAAAATTTAACCAGTTTTCGAATGGTTTGGTCAAATTAATGATTCCACGTCAATTTTATGGAGAAATTCAACTTTAAAATAAGAAAAAACGAGGGTTTTTTATTTGGCATACAAAACAGTCACTTGGGCAAATAAATCATTATGGCAATTAATGAAAATATGTATTTTAAAGAAAATAAACTCTTCATTGGAATAAAAAAACTAATAAACAATTTACTGTTATTACGAAATAAAGGAAAACTGGCGATAAAGCGCCACCAGATGAAAGGAGTCCGTTATTAAATATATATAAAAATTAAAAATATTTTGTTATGTTGGGTATGTTATTATGCAACAAATGTTCTAATACGGCTATATATAGCATTTAGCATCATTAAAAATCCCATTAACTGCAATATGAAAACGTAATGTGGATCATCCCAGATTCCAATTTACAAAAGTTTCCTCAATGCAATAACCGATGTTTGGAGCGTCATTATCCGAAGTATTTTTCCAGTGCCTTTTGAAGAACGATTTCCCGATAGGAAAAGGCGGAGAATAGGATGAATTCCAGTTTTAATACTAACGGAATATGGAGGAGTTTAATTCATTCTGTATCAATAAAAAGGAAAGGATCGCTGAGAGCTTTGACTGTCGCTGTAATGAGGCACTCGCTCATTAGTAGATCGTGTGTTGGCCCTTTTCCTTCAGGCTCAACTTCCTTTTATTCTTGTTGTCCCATACCCAACCCTATTTGTTAGCTTAAGTGCCTTTTTTTTTTTTTTTTTTTTTTTGGTGTCCTATTCAATTATTTATTTCTTCTGTAATTATTACTTTTTGCCGTGCCGTTGGGACATCTTGCCTCTTTGGTCTGTATTTCCTGGATATTTTTTCCAGTTTTTTGCTTTCAAAAGAAAAACTGCCTATTTCAATAAAACTCAACCTTATACAAAAATAAAGTACATTAAGATTCCTACGAGTTAAAAGTGTATATTTTATAAAACAATGAATATTCTTCATTAAATATCTGAAAGGAAACTGTCGTAAAATTTGCGATGCGAGCGATACCCACAGAGCGTTTAAAACTACGCGTAACGCCTTCGCGTTCCCTAAAAACCTATTCCTTTTGACCAATTAGACAACGGATAAAACATGTTCTATGATAAAACTTCATTCTCGAACATTGGTCTATTTGAAATCAAGAGCTAAAGTGTGTCAAAATGAATGTGAAAAAAAACGTTACATCAAAAACGTTTAGACTCCCAAGCTAAATACCATGCCAAAATGTTATTATTTGAAACTTTGCATCATATATCCACAATGATTAAATTTCTAAAGAAACAGTACAATTTCATGGGATCATCTATAATTCCAAATACAAAATCGATTTCTTATTGTATGTAAAATACATTTTATGAAAATGGTGATGGTTTAGATACTGAATGCCTTAATTGACCGTTAACTGATTCGATAAGCTTAGATAATGAAATGCATCATTTTGAATTGTAGTATTCAGTTTGTTAAATAATGTTCCAAACAATGCGATGCCCCTCCTAAAATTCGATTATCGATGCTGACCTTTACTCAATACTTATTTAATTCTTACAATATTTTTAGAACCAAATTTAATAAGTTGTTAGTTAAGTTAAAAACAGAATTTTTATATTAATTATCTATTCCATAAATTTTACAACAAAATTTCAATGAAGTCATATGTGGATTAACTTAATTCAAAATTAATATCTAAACCCATAGCGAAAGAGAACGTTAATGATAAACAACAGAATTATTCAAAAATTCAACAAGTTAATTTGAAATCTTCACTTTAAAGATAGACAATTTACAACCAAATCGATATCTTTAACATAAAAGCCATTCAAGGACTAGAAGCTTATCCTTGTTCGACGAACATTTAGTCAATATATCAATGCGACGATGCAGTCTTTCATCTAGGAGTGCACGTCCAAAATGCAAATGCAGCCGGGAATAATGCCATTTACACGCCCGCATCCGCTCCCCTGACTCTAAATGAGCGATTAAAATTTACATAAAAAGCAAGGACGATAAAAAGAACATTAGCAATAGATTTTAGCGGGCAGAAATATGGCGTTCGACTTCCGATGAGGAGGAAGACCTCTGCGCCAATAACAACTTTTGGGAAAATTCACTGATGCGAATTTTCAAAGGAGTCTCGCCCTATTGTTTCCTTTTTTGTTCTTTGTTGGCTCAGTCACTGTACATTTCATGGAAACCAAGGAGGTATAAAAGAGTTTTTATATCGAAAAAGGAGAAGTTATAAAATGGGTAACGTGATCCCAGTCTCAGTTATTGACATTATAGGAAATGGAGTATTTTATAGGTATAACACTCAATATAACACAGTATCGGTCTTCCATTAACAAAAAACAAAAAATAAATAAATAAATAAGAAATTTAATTACCTTAAAAAAACAAAGTATTTAGAATCGATTGTAATTATTGCGAGGTTCGTATTTCGGGACAATGTTCTAAAACTATAAATAGGAGTTAATATTTATATTGGGTTGGCAAATAAGTCCGTTCGGAATTTGAGGTTGAAATAATATTCTTTGCATAACATACTTACAATTTGTTTTAATCTACAATATATATATATATATATATATATATATATATATATATATATATATATATATATATATATATATATATATATATATATATAACTTGATACCGTCTTTCGAGCAATTGCATAACGCCAATTTCATAGAACGTCTGGGGTTTATTTTAAAAAATACCGTTACAAGTGGTAGGCGCTTGGAGCTAGGTCTGGTGAATACGGAGGATGGGGTTCCCATCCAAAGCTCAATAATTTATTGCGAGTGATCAACGATGTGTGGGACCTTGCGTTGTCTTGCTGGAAAACAACACCCTTTTGATTTGCAAGTTCTGGGCGGTTTTTATTTTTTTTTATTTATAAAACTTTGTCAGGATAGAGCAAAGAGTTAAATCAATTGTTTGTCCTGATGGCAATAGCTCGTTTCAATTTCTTGTGGGCGACCAGACGGTGGAGCCTCATTGATGTCAAAATTTTCTGAACGAAATTTGTTTGAAAGGTTAAGGAATAAACACTGCAATTTTTTTATGAGCTTCTGCAGCACGGTCACTTTTTTTTAAAGTAATACAGTAAAATATGCTGGTAATGAATGATATTTTTTCCATGTTCACAGTGCAATAGCAGTCACAATACTAAGCTAAAGTAAAGAAGAATTTGCAGAAATGTTCGTTGAAATATTACGAACAGAGTAAACAATCCACCTTGGCGATTAATTTATTAGATAAGGAATCGACCGTAATGATAAAAAATAAACATAAAAACTGAAAGAACTTGTTTGCTAACCCAATAACAATTCTAATAATAAGGATGGACCTAAAAGTTCGTTTATTCATACTCACTTTTAGGAGTGCCAAATCCAATAGCATACTCTTCCCATAGCCTGTTGAACTGTACAGAGCCGTCTTTCCTCCTCTGGACGACGGTCCATCCGGATTCACACGCGACAAGACGAGGTCTGCCTCCGAGGCTGATCATCTGCAAGCTGAGACCATCGCTTCCTCGACAATCTGTTATAAACAAACAATGTAATAAAATTAATTTATGATACAATATAATACATGAAGTAATATAAATAATATATCGAAATATTTACCGTGAGAAAGTGCCTGAAGATTATCTTCGTACTCGGAAATAATGGCGTTCAGTTTCGAGACTACCTCTGTAGGATTATCACCAGGCTGGAAAAGAAACGTTGTTGAAGTTAATTTTCTATTTTAGTTTACAATTTTCAAAAGAAATCTGAATGAACTCCAATCTAATATAGCAAGAGTGAAAAAATAATATTGATCAATGATTTCAAGATTTTAATTTTTTAAAAATATATTCTATTGAACCAAAAATGAAATATTATAATCAGGAAATTTTTGAAAAATCCTAATTTAATTTTTTAACTAAGGATTTATTTTTTTATTACTAGTTATAGTTTAAAGAAATTGAAAGACGATTCATATACATGGCAAGGGAAATTATCTATCCTAATCTTTAAGTACCTGTAAAGAAAGTCTGGTTATCTTTATTATTTTGAAGTATATGAATTTTCTCGAAATGTTTAGTTGATGGTTTCATTTTTTATTTCAAATATTTATTTATTTTTTCCCTAATTGAGGTCAAAAAAGTTAATCATTTGAGGTACTGATGGTATAGAAGGATCAATGCAACTAAGATTAATGAGTTAATTGCAACTTCTATTTGAATTGTTTAATTTAAAAAGTAGTTTCTTATGTTAAACATTCATCATCATTTCTAAAACATACAAAATTTTTAAAACATTAGCACTTTGTTACTTTGGAATATATACTAAAGTTTTCAAAAACGTAAGACAAGAAATCAAATGTTTTTAACAAGAAATATCCAATGTTTTGATGTTTTGAAAATTTTGTGTTTTAGAACTGATGATAAGTATTCACAACATGAACATTCGAAGAGAGTTTTTTAATTAAATAATCCCAATAGAAATGGCAATTACTTCATCAATCCTAATTGAATAAATAATAAATTATATTTTAAATTGTTTGATTTAAAAATGATAATTATAATGTAAATCATTCCTTTAAGATTTAAATGAGTTCATATCTGTATATTCTCCTAAATATTAGTAAAAAGCTTTAGGTAATTGTTTATATTTTATTATGAATATAATGATGTGATATGAGGCAAATAGTTGGATTTCATCCCCTTTACTGTTCCTGGCGTATTTATATTTGTTTTTTTAAATCCTTAAATATTTGATAATCTGAAATGATTTAAACTCGTAGGCAAAAAAATTCAGATGGCTTCCTGATTCACGAATTATTAATAATGTTGATACAAGACAACCCCCAGATATAGAGGAGGGCGATATGGAAGTACCAAGATGGAGGGTATGCTAACGATTTCCGATCCCCTCAGACCATCATCAGTGACCCTCCAATCTATTTTTCAAAGGCCTACAGCACCCTCCTTGCGGATACCAACCATCCAACCATTTCTGGACGTGTTTCCAACCCTCGGCAACTGTAGGAAGAAAACACGGTTGCGCCAGTGCGGTTGTTTTCCTCTGCGGTTTTGCCAACGTTTTTAGGACCCCATGCTAATTACCACTGACCGTAGGCTGGAGCCAAAAAGAGAACTTGGTTTTAGGCAAAGCCCACTGTAATGTAATCAAGTTCATAAAGGCTGTTTGAAAAACTTTTTTTAATTGTAGCCACTTCTGGAGAAACAGGTATCATTTTTTATAATTATAATGTCGAGAACTAAAAAATATGTAGCCAAGAAAATTATGAGTAGAGTAAACTCTCTCTTATCCGGTTTCCTCTTAACCGACGCGTTCACTTAACCGGCACTCGCAACCGAAGAAACTTTATCAGTTGCCACATATTGCTCGAAAACTTAATGTCGATCCCAAATTGACTGTTGTAAGATTGAGCTGATAGAAAAAAAAATCGTAATAGAAAAATTAAGAGATTACAAAGTAATGGAGAGATTTTTATTTTTTATTTTTTACATAGCCTATCTTTTTCTTATATAAAATTTTGCACATTCTCCTTTAACTACTTTCTAGCATTTTAAGGAGTCATAGTTTATTTATCATAATTTTGTTTTCAATCTATATAGTTTAATTAATAACTAGGTGATGAGGCTCACCGTTCTTGTTTTTTTAAAATTAGTATACGCCTTACACACTAAAATAATCTAAATCTAAAATATCATATTTAAAATAATTTCTGCTATCGTTTTTGCTCTCCTGCAGGTGTAGTTTGACAGTGCGAAAGGATTTGAAATATTTTTTAAGATATACAGAAAAAAATATCTGTTCTATCGTTCAAAAACTCCTTAATTTCTTAAAAATTTTAATCCCTCATATATTTTCGATGTTTTAACTCTTTAAAATTGGAGTTTGTTGTTTGTACTTTTCCCAATGTCTAAAAATAATGGCATAGATTAATTAATTAAATCCTAATTACTGTACAGTAATGAACTCTATTGGGTGGGGCGAAGAATAAATAATATGCATACCTTTACTTTCTGATGTTTTGATTTCAGCATTTTCACCGAACTAACTTTCTCTTGCATCGAAGACATGCTGGAAGTCAAAGCTTGGACGGTCATCTTCTGACTTTTCTGTAAAAAAATATAATCCAAAATTAAAATTTAACTTTTAAAAAAATAATACGTTATTAGATGCTACATTGAATTTATCATATTAGAAAAAAAATAATCAATAATACACCATGTTTCAGTGAACCTAGAAAACACAGAATTATTTTAGGTATATTGGTATAAAAATATTTAGTAGTTATATTTTGTATATACAAACATTATATGACTGTTTCGGAAAAAATTGTTTTGTTTTTAAAATCAATTATTACTAATTACCTAAGAATTATAAATCGATTCTTCTCCCAGATGATTAAAAAAAAAAAACTTTTATAAGCTGGTAATGATAGGATCCGATCAAGTATAAAAAATAATGTTCTTGTTTTATAATAGTTTGAAAGATGTGATGCGAAACAGATTTAGAACCAGGAAAACCATTAATTTCCACGTCATATAAATCATGATGTTACGATTAGGTAAATCTTGGTATGAATAAAGTATCTTTTGCGAGAAAATATGATTAGCAAAATTGAAAAATATATTTTTTGAGAAAGATATGATAAAAATTACGTTGGCCATGAACTTTTGACTAGTGCCATAGATTTATAGCGGAAATAATCTCGAACATTTTTGCTATTAACAAGTTTATTTAATATTAACTCTGAAAAACTTCTGCTTGTAACAAGTTAATTTACTATTAAATCGTGAGGTTTCAGGGGTTAACTTGTTTGTTTACAAGTCATCAGATTCATTATTTCTCAAATTTATTTTATATATTCTATTTTATAGAGTCATAGAGTTAAATATTTCAATAGATTATACAAAAAAATAAATAAATAAAATGTGTGCACTAAATAAATAAAAGTTTTATCAAAACACTTTTAGAATTTAAACGGATAAGCAAAAAAGTCTTTAGTTTTGTTGTCAGCAATAAAACTAACAGAGGACCAAAATGAATTATAGGCCCAACCGATGTTAATTAAAGAGATTAGACTATTCACCTGATAACCAGGAAACTACCTCCTAGAGTTGTGGGGCCTATTTGGAGTGTGTTTAATTATGATAATTACAATCAATTCCTTTTCTAACGAAGGAGAAATAACAATGGAGAATTGTAAACTAAAATGTCAATGGCATCAATAATTAAAAATTATAAAATATTTAATAAAGAAATTTTTTATATTTGGAAACAAGCAATCGATGGAATACAGAATCCATTCCCCAGCAACATGCAGTGACAGTGTTCACACAAAAACATGAACATGTAGCAACATGTAGTCAGTGCTGTTCGGGACCTGAACCCACAGAATACAACGCACCCTGTATCACCCCCTAGAATCCCTCTACTTTTTAAGTTTTTATTTCTATGAATAAGTTTAAGAAAAAAAAAATAGTAGCTGTTTATTTTTAGAATATTTAAAGAAAAGAAATGATTGATTTGAAGTTTATAGCAGAACTAAACTGCTCACAAATTTAAGTGGACCACTAAAGGAATTTAAGATATTTTATAATTTTGTTTACATGTTTGATAATATGAATCTAACCACACATGTCTGGATGAAACTCCAACGCCAATTACACATACGTTCTAATCTAGAAAACTTGGATGAACCTGCTGACGCTAGCTAAATTAAGGAGTAAGAACCGTCGATGTGAAGCATTGATTTAAACTAGAGAGAGTTCAACACCCTACTGAAGAAGGTTAAAGAGAAAAAAAAAAATGTAAAAATACAAATGTTTATATTGTCAATTTTTTTATATTTAATTTTAAAAATTCATTTTTTCAAATTTTGTTTTGTGTATTCTTTTTAAAATAGATACCATTAGCACTGCATAAGTGAGGTATTATACACACAAAGAAATAAAAAATGACTAAAAGTGTTACCTAATTTTTAATGAGTGGTCCACTTCAATTTGTGAGTAATATGTAATCATTTGTGAGTAAACCTACAATGTGGACTTGGTTTTCTGTAACAGTGTTTTCAATATCTATGTTGCTGATCACATGAAATGCAAAAACTACAAAACAATCAAAATGTCTTGAGTTCATGAATGAACCACTCGTTTGGTTATCGATAGTCTAATCTGGTGGAATATCTACAGATAAATAATTTAACTGAAACCTAGAATAATACTCCCTCTTTTATAATAATTATTACTTTACCTGTTCCTCTTTGAGCAAGGCAACGTCTTGAGCCACCCGTGCAAGATCGAGCTCTGAGCGAGAGATCTCCTTCCGCATGGCCGGGAGGCTGGTGTCTACTCTCGTCTCCAGGGCTTCTAGCGACTCCAGAAGTTCAAGAACTGATCCATGGATCTTCTCTAGGCTGGAGTTGGTCTCAAGCATCTCTAGCCTGGAATCGAGGTTCGCCACTTCGTCTTCAGTCTTCGCTTCCCATTCGGCAAGTGCGGCTACTTCCGCTCTCAGTTGTCCTCGTCCGTGTCGGTGCCTGCTCTCGACCTCTCTCTTTACAGGAGGTAACTGGAAAAAAAGAATAATAATTTTAATAAATATTCATACATAATATTGGAGTGAAATTGAAAAAAACAACAAATTGTAATAATGAAAAAAACTATGGTTATGAGATGCTGGAGGATCAAGAGATAAGCACTATTTATATTTTTTTGTAAAAATAGAATACAACATGTCTTGCTTCCAATGAAGAATGGATTGATAGCTAGAGAGTTAAGATAAATCCAAACAAAGCTCAATATGTAACATTTACTCGACGTCGAAAACCGACCACATTGTATCCTTCCATATGTTTAAATTTGTTATCCCTCCAACGCCGTTAAATATTGTTGAGTAGATATAATACCATGAAGTTTACCTTAACAAGAGACCCACGTGGAACCCTTATACCAGCTTGAAAAAACAAGAAGCTGCTCGTCGGTTTTTCCGACTCTTACTTGACAAACGTCCTCTCGATTCACAACAAAAGATTCATCCTAATGACCATTATTAGGTCTTGTAGGATTTACAGCATAGAGTTATGGGCTTAACCAAACTGTCGAATCCCTCCTTCATCCGGACTCTCCATTCGAAAATCCTTCGTAAAACACCTCATATACTGGTGATCTGGCACGATACAGATACCTATCCTTTCATAATAAACTATTTTATATATAAAGAACTTTTACTAGATTGCTATTCATGAATACTTTCTCTACAAGTTTTTACCGTTTCATTACTTTTTTAATACAGCAGGTTTACGAGTTGTATATTTTATACAGTCGTAAATTTCAATAAATAAAAAAGATAAAGGGGATCGAAGTTATTTTTGTCCTTACCTCTTCCTTTTGCACTTATAAATATTCTGTAGTATTCCATAAAAAAGAAATGGTGCCATTACTAACTTGACAGTTTTACGGTAAGGGTGGATATATAAAAATGATATACCAGTACTCGTTTCCACTTTATAACTCTTAAATTAGTCATTCAAGAGTAGTTATGAAACGTGAATTAAGTTTTAAAAGCTAGATTTTTTTATTTATTTTTTTTTTTTTTCATTTTAAGTAATCAGAAAATAGTGGACTAAAATGAAAAAAAAAAACACTGTTGGAGGATGATTGGAGATCGGGCAAATATTCCATCTAGTAGCAATCAAGGATCCTAGTCAAAGCGGGGGCACGTTTATTTCCACTCAATTTTCTCGGAACTTGCAATCGGGAAATATTACTTCCAATGACGTGGGCAGATGGGCATTTAAAGTCAAGTCAAAGTAGAATATATATTTTTTATATTTAGAAGATAACGACATCTTTAACGACCAGACGACAACAAACAAAAAATTACATTTTACTAACAATAAGAACACTTCAGATTTCATATTCAGAACCTAGTATAAAACAGTTTTTTATAGAGATAGAATTTGATATAGGAAGTGGAAAGTGAATACTTCAGTTATTGGATGTTACAACTTATTAATATGGACAAAACTGGGAAGTGCTATCCCACCCACCATATATGCTGGGCATTGCTCCTTCCGAATACCACTTATTCCGGTCTATTCTGTCAGATATTACTCGGGAGCAATTTTCCACTTATGAAAGCACCAAGATTTGGCTTGGTCATAGGCTTCAAAACCAGAACTTCTTGAGGCAAGAAATCCGTATATCACCTCAAAGTTGATCGAAGCTTGTAGTTATAGCGTACTTGGGATTAATTATTTCTTTATTTTGTTAAAAACCAAATGTGTTTTATATGCAAAGTTAAGCTTCCGAGTCGGTCACAATATTTATGACTGATATGACTGATAATCATCAGGCTACATAATATTGAAAAATAAAAATTTAAAAAAAAAATGTAAAAAAGCAAGCCACAATCCCTTGGAAATTCCATAGGATAGTGACTTGCTTTTATATCTAATAATCATTTTGATCATATATCTACAAGTCATATCTACTTACAGCCAACAAATACACCTGTCTAATTAAACGTAAAATAACACAGCAAATATGAAATAAAGGTAAGTTGTATTATTTCATTCTGTTTTCGAATTCGGATACATAATTCGAATAATGGACACTTAGAAATATATGAAATTTATCTAAGAACGAACACAATGCAAAACTAAATCAATTTGTAATAACCAACATAGTGGATCCCAGGGTAATGTCAAGAAGTTGTGTTCACATAAATTAAGTCTCCGTTTGGTAGCATTTATGAAATCTGTAAATAAGACAATAATTTTAGCAAAGCCTATCATTCACATTATAAAAAAAATATTATCCAAGTGGCCGTTACTGGTACGTTTACTTAACTGTAATAAAATTTCATAGGAAATAAAATGTCTCCAGAACATTTCGACTTGAAATCCCCCACTTCATTCTCCTCACAAGGCTAAATGGAACCAGTTTGGGACCTTGACCTCTTTATTTTTTTGCCTTTTAAGGGTTTGGTGTAGGTCAGTGGAAGAGGCAATGGATTCCTGACAATCGAGTCGAAGTTCGAGTACCGTGGAAACAGTTGAAAGGTCCTAGGGAAAAAACGGGTTAAGTTCCCGATTTGATTATTTTCGTATTTTATCCAATAATTGGCACTTATTGTAGTAATAATCTCTCAAATTTTCAGCCTAAGGGCTTAGGTCAACTTTAAGAAGTTGACTAGAAATAGTAATTATTTCCGAAAATTAAAATAAAATGCCCAATAGCAGAGGATTTATCTGGTAAATACAGTCCAGGTAATAACAGCACGAGGTTAAAATGCGTATGTAAATTTGTTAGATATAATATAGACCGAATTACATCAAAGGCAGTCAGTTTTGAACAGTCGGATAAACGTCCAAGAGGTCGACCGATACATATATGGATTGCGATAGAACTGATCTTGGGGATTTGGGTTTTGATGGGATTGATTGGTGGGAGGTTTGTTGTAAGAGGTTGGTAGTGTCGGCAACTAACGTTCAGGTGCGCTAAACCTTTTATTGTTTATCTAATGACTATTAGTGGAGTACAATGCTTCTGATTAAATTTTTATAATTATAAAGATTAAAAGTACTTTTTTTTTTTAATTTGTAGTCGAATAATCTGATGACTTTCCAATGTATAATAGTTGACACTCCGAAATGAAGAAGCTAACTAGACCGACCAATAGGAAACATTTATCATTGCAATTACCAGTTCTTCCTATATTAATGAAGAAAATATAAAAATTAAACTAATAATATCAAGACAGCTCATAAGGAGTCTTGGGTTCAGTACTTGAAAGGAAGTATTGTTTCAATACTCTCCTTGACCGATGGTTGTACAAGGACCTGCATTCACGCTTGCCCACCAGACGTTTCTGTCAATTTCAGAAAACTCAGAAGTCGGATAATTATCTGCCTTTAGCTTGACTCGAACTTGGGACTTGAAGCTGTTAGTGCCCAAGCCACTGAGCTAAGTAATACATATAATTATTTAAAAAAAAAAAAAAGTTTACTGCTGCATTGAAAATATATGTTAAAGTCAGGATTAATATGTCATAATGATTGTTGAAATTTATAGTTAATTTTTTTTTTTTTAATTTCGAAAAATACAAAACCTAATAATAGAGAAACCCTGAAAGATACAAAATATAATAGACATCGCACTGTGACAGAGAAGATAATTCAGGTTGAAAAATTAGTGCGTTGAAATGTAGACAAATCGTTTTGTGAGGACAGAAGAGTCATCAGTCAGTTGCGTGGCTTCCCCCAGCTTTTCATGAGCTCAGAACATTTTCCGAGGAAGATGAAATTATAACCACTTCGTCTTATTTCCCACGGCCCAATAACAAGATCTCTAACGAATTCATTAATTTCACAGCCCCTTCCCTCACAACCTCCCTCGGCTCCGACGGAGAGCACTAAATTTAGTGTGAGAGGTGAAAACGGTATGTGATCCATCATCTAGGAATTCCTACGCTTACAATAATTAACAGGAAAAATTATAACTAAAAGCATAATGCTAATTGGAATTGAAATACAAAATTCAATTATTTCCGATTAAATGATTAATTAACTCATTCGCAACAGAAATTACTAATTCTCTCATTAAATTAAAACACATAGCTCCAACGAAATAATTTTGTATTTTGAAGAAATTTTGTATTGGGAATGTTTTTCTTTTTTAGAATTCCATGAAAAAATTTTAGGCAACTTTTTCCCTTATTCAGAGTAATCATTAGCTACAGGGCTGTGTATGTGAAAGATAATAGATTTGTAAAATATTTACATTATTTAAAACGGCTTTAGAAATATCAGGAAAATTTCGGCGTTATTTATTATTTATCAAAATATATAATATGTGCTAAGTGACAAACAAGAAATATAATTTAACTTGGGAAATAATCTAAATACGAAATTGACATACACTAATGAAATATTGTCTTATATATATATATATACAAAAGCAGTTGGAGTTGGATTAATTATTTGTCATTATAGAGAGTAAGTTAAATGTAACTGAGCAATTGTTCTAGATTTGGAACGAAATATATACAGAAAACCTCACTAGTAACATAGATGAGATTATTTTATTTTTTGGAGGGGGGCTGAAATTTATTTTTCGTTAAAGTTCAAAATCAATACTAGTCCAGGCGACGAAGGCCAAAAATCGCTGATAAAAAAAAAAAAAAAAAAAAATATTGTGTTACAATCTCAATTTGAAAATTCATAACAATAACTTGCAAAGAAACTACTTATTAGTAGCAGTTCAATAAAATCTAAATTAGAATGTACCGGAGGCCATCTTCTTTACAGACGCCTAAGAGTGTCATCCCAAATGGAACGCCAGTTAGGGGGCAAGTAGATTTGAGTGGGTATAAAGCTTATTGTGATAGGAAATTTGACATATATATCGATATGCATTAGTTCTTTTGTAACGTAATAAGGAGCATTGAGAATATATAAGAAGAATTTTGGATTGTAAGGATTGGATTCCAAAAGAATCGGAAGGTTTATTTGAGACCCAAAGTTCTAATGTCTAAATGGTTCTAATTACTGTCATGTGAATGAGCCCTTTGGAATTAACTGAAAGATTTGAACCAGTAAATGTTGGAGTACTCAATAACAACCAGGTTCTTTTCCTTTAGTTCTTGTGTGTGAAATTCTTTGTATAAATTAGGTTAGAATAAATTTGGTAGTAATTTATATTGACATGGTACCCCTTAAAGAATTTATCGAACATAATTCTACTTTTTTAAGAAACATTCGTTTTCCGTCAAAATTCTTGTGTAGAGTGTTTCCACTTGTGATCATTTTTAATGTTTTCTATATGATTTACAATTAGTATAATATCTAATTAATAATGTTTTAAATTTAATTGCATACCTAAACCAATGATGGTAACAAGAGAGAATATTGTAAATAACAATGTTGTTCCCCAAAAAGGGAAACGATTGCTCTCAAATCATAAATAATAATAATAAATTAAGGCTTAGCGAACCCGAAGGTTCGATGCCAACACCACCAACCGTCGACCGCACACTTCCCTCCAATCCACTCCTCCAAAACCTAAATCCACCAGATCGGCCCTTTTTTGGAAAGTAAGCGCGAACTGAGTAATTTTGCGACCGAGTAGTTTGATCGATAGTGAAACGACTCCGTCTAAAACCACATTGATAGTCTCTCTTTCAAATCATGTAAAATAAATTAAATATTTTTTATAATACCATATAAATTATTATGAATGAATCTCCTTTAACATAGTCTGAAACTTGTTAGTTTTGACCATTGGAATTTAAAATGTTATTTAATGTTCATTATTGTATTCATTAACTAAATTTTTCCCTCTTATAAATTATTTCATATTAATTTAATTTAATTTATTTATTTTATTTATTTATTTTTTATTACTTTCTTTGTAAATCTTATTTATCTTATTTTTTTTTTTTTGGTGAGATTATTTTTATCGCTATTGTTATTGTTACATTCTAGACGGTACAATTAAATTTAATTATATGGGCAATAATAACCAACAGCAGTTTTTTTCTCTTAAAAACAAACAACTAACTAAAATATCGGGGGTCGCCAGTGGTGTAGTGGTTAGCATAGCAACCTACTAAACCCAAGATCGCGGTTTCGCAGTCCCCGCTTAGGATTTTTTAAAGGGAGTAAAAAATCCTTAGCTATGCCGTCCTTCGGAAGGGACGTAAAATGGGCGTCCCGAGCCTGTGCGATGTCAGGTACTCGTTAGAGATCCCTATCCTAATTATACCTGGATAGGCAAAATTAAGGACTCCCACCGTAGCATCGTCCGATTAGCCATAGCAGCATTAAGTGACGTTAAACGAAATAAACAAACAAACTAAAATATGATTTTTTTTTAATATATATTTTTCCTTCATCCCTTTGATACCACAGGGATGATGAATTTCTGAATTTCGATTGAGAAACTATTTACATCACATTTCATTTGACAATGAGGGTCACGTATATAAAGGTCACTTCCATTATTAATTATCTATTAATAACTGATGCAGAGCAGTTTCGATAAATTATGGAGACCAATGGACGCGGCATTTCCCTTATTTTGGGAGCTCTCGTTTGGGTAATTTACTGGAACCTGTGCGGAAATATTCCAGCAGCTGGAAAACAAAGCTCAGAGAAATAATACACGGTCCTTAGCGAGGACAATGGAGGAGAGGCTATTCAGCCCCTGGAGTCCATGAAGGGCCTTATTGTCGTAAAATGGCCCTGCTCCCTGGAAGAAAACCCTCAAATAAATTGGTTCAGGGGATACCCGCCAATATTTAACTGGTAATGGCTGAACGCATGTAGCGCAGTGTCCTGATGGTCAATAAACGAAATAGTGTTTACAAAACCTACCAGCAATATAGTCTGTTTGTAAACGAGCGAATAAGGCAATGTTTTCGCTTTATCAATATTAATATTAGCAAGGATATCTCCGTACAATAATTTTTAAATTATTTTTATTTTAACAACCTTCTATAAACGTTTTCTTTTTAACTATTTACTGAGTAAAATATTTACAGTATGTTAATAAAAAGCAAAGAACTACTCACTAGTAGCAAAAAGTTTACATTAGAAGGTCGTAATGATAAGATGGCCCAGAATCTTATCAAACGCCTCGGAGGATTATCGAGAATGGAGAGGGAAGCAAAGTGAGAAACTAGCGGATTTGAGTGGTTATGGAGCTTACTATGAAAGGATAGGTATCTGGATTGGCCAAATCAGCAACATAAAGAACATTAAGATCTATATGGATAAATTTCTTTGTCGCATAATAAGGAGCATTGAGGATTTTACAAACGATTTTTGATTGTAAGGATTTGATACAAGAAGAATTGGAAGGCTTAGTGTAGCGCCAAAGCAAGTAAATGTGGAGTAGTCGTTCTTGTCTTTTAAGTCTGGTATAATCCTACAAACTTAACAAATATATGACAGAGGAGGATTAGAGTCTATCAAACAAGACGATTTTTAAGTTAAGGAAGAAAGCTTGGTTTTAATTATTTGACTGATCCCTTAACAGCTTCTCAATCACTCCAATCTCAAGTCACAAACCTTCAAGAATTATATCAAAATTGAAGAATGAAAACAAATCTTATCAAATAACCTTCACGTCGTAAACATTTACTAGACAAACGTTCAAAACTTCAATTTAATTACAAATGATTCATTAACATGCCAGTAATATACCCATTCGCACTTACGGAGTTATGAGGCTTTGGGCTTCATCAAACCTTATAATTCTTTTCGTATTAAACAAAATATTAGTTAAATCGGCAATGCTCCTCGTTATATCTCAAATAAAACTTATAACGAACTAAATTTTCCGTTTTTTACTGAATTTGACCAAACCATTTCATAATAAGCTTCATAACTATACGAATCCACACGTATCCTAATTTCCTTTCCACTTTATTCTAGATAAACCTCCGAGGTTTTTAAAAAGATTTCTTATGGACCTTCTAATGGAAATTTCATTTAAGTGCTGCTACTAAAGAGTAGTTTCTTCTCAAGTTTTGACATTTTAATCACATTTCCTCTCATTTACTAGATTTATATATTGTATACAGTTGTAAATATAAATGAATAAATTATACTACCAGGGTAAGATTACAGGTGGAAATGGTCGGATTGTTCCTTTTTGCTAACCACTAACATAGAGGTTGCTTACACTTCTAACCACAAGAGGGCGAAAGGATTTATTCCACATGTCATTAATATTAACCAGTTTCGAACCCAATCCTTACCGTACCGAATCTGTTTTAGGATCTTCGGACCCAATAAGTTTCTAGCCATCTTGGTCTCGTTCAGCAACAAAAGGAAGAGATAACAGAGAAACAATTACAAGTTTCAAGTTTCCAGAATTCCTAGAATGTCTTAATTTTTACTGTCCTCTTATAATTCAACAAGCCCTAAGTTGTCGTAAGCTAGTGAAAACCTAAAGGAGACGAGGATAATTGCGAAATCTCATGTTAACTGTCTGACTCTAAAAATGTAAATATACCATACAAAGGTATATAGCATGAATATTGGACCTTTTTAATTTTTTGGTATAGACAAATTTACATGAAAATATATTTAATTATTAGAAGATTACAAAGTAAATTTCACGTTTGGGTGAAGGGGTCCACATCCCCCTCAATATCATAAAACGGAATTTGATTCTCCATTTTTTACGCCATTCTTGAAGATTTATAATATTGGATTTGAGTGTCTGGGAGACAATGAAGAGATAATTGTTTGCTTATAACACACATGTGTGATCAGCGTAGGTGGTAAGGACAGTGGTAGGATGAGTCGGGACGTCAGCTGAAGTTTAATTTAAATTTTATTTGTTATATTGCAATATTTGTTGTAGAAGCATACTGATTCACTGCGTGATTATCATTAAATAATGTAATTGCGAGCTACGTGGTCTGAAATCATTGCAAGAAGATTTCAAAATGGTTTTATCTAAAATTATTTTTAAATTAACATATTTCCCCATCCATTACACGGTGTATACAGCTGACATTTTAACTCATCCTACCACTGTCCTCACCACTTACGCTGATGACACATGTGTGTTATCAGTAAACAATGATCCCTTCATTGCCTTCCAAACACTCCTATCCCATATCCTAACCCTTCAAGAATGGTGTCAAAAATGGAGAATCAAAATAAATCAAAAAAAATCTCACCAAATAACCTTTACCCTTCGTCGTAAACCCACGACTTCCTGTTCTACAGTATCCTTTAATGATATTCCACTAATCCCTGTTGAACAGATCCGCTACCTAGGACTCCAATTGGGCAAACGCCTTACTTGGAATCCACATACAAGACTAAAAAGACAAGAAACTGCCCGTCGTTACAGATTACTTCAATATTTATTAGATAAACGTTCAAAGCTCCCAATTAATTACAAAAGACTAATATACATGACTTTGATTAGACCTATCTGGACGTATGGAGTTGAGCTTTGGGGCTCTACTAAACCATCCTATTCATCTCGTATCTAATCCTTACAATCCGAATTCCTTCGAAAAATCCTCAATGCCCCTTACTATGTCACCAATAAGCTTATCCATATAGACCTTAATGTTCCAAATGTTGCTGAGTTAGTCCAAACCAGATACCTATCCTTTCATAGTAAGCTCCATAACCACTCAAATCCATTAGTTTCTCAACTTGCTTCCCACACCATTCCTGATAATCCTCCGAGGCGTCTGAAAAGAAGATGGCCCAGAGACCTTCTAGTGTAGAATTTTTATTAAAGTGCTACTGATGAGTAGTTTTTTTCAAGTTTTGTCACGTTATTGTAATAGCTAACAGCACATTTCCTCGATGTATACATTTTGTACAGTTGTAAATATCAACAAATTGTTATTAAAAAAAAAAAAATTAACATATTTAATATTTTTGAATAAATTTAATCCCAATATAGCTCCGTAGTTAAACAATGTATTTACACATCACTTTCTGCACCGGGAACTTCCTAAACCACAAGGAGTATCTATCGATTGGCCCTTCGGCTGTCGGAAGGGTGTGTGTGAAGGACAGGTGGTGTGGGGTAAGGGATGATCGCGGTGGTGTTCTCTTTTCTTCTAAACGATGAGATGAGGGTTGGCTGGCTTCGGGTCTTCGCTATCCCTCAAGGATAGTTTCCATTCAGTTCTCAGTTCTGCCGTCATATCTCGGGGGCCTGTCAGGAATACGAATCAGTCCTCTGCTGAATACATAATCACTCGCTGGGTGAATGCAATAGCGGTCTTGAAGGGTATCATTAGTATTTGAACTTCGTCAAACTTTATATAATTATCGTACTATATGTATTTACAATAAATGTATCCATTTTTTTTTTTTTTTTAATACAAAACATATTGACTTTTTTTTAATTAGAAAGATATCTTTCATAGATTATTTTGCAAAAACGTTTGATCTCATGATAAAAAATAATTGAATTGATAATCGATATTTTAACTAAACCAAAGTACCGAGTTTGTGAGCACCAGATTTTTTTTTTTTTCCCAAAAAATAATAGAGGGAAAAAAAATCATAACAAAAAAAGGCTAATTTTATGCTGAGACTCCGCACTATGTATTAAGCATTCATTCCAATGGTTTTGTGGAAGAATAAAATATTTACTGCAATGAGAAATGAATGTTCATACTATATATATTTTTTTATTTACCTATTTATTGAAATTTACGACTGTATTAAAATGTGATTACAAAGTTCATAATACCTGATAATAATTGACATTATCAAGAAACTATCCGCTTGCCGTGGCCTATGAGTGATGAACTGAGGGGTGTAGAGTGTATGAAATATGCGGTTATTTTTGACCTCAGGCCTTCGTGAGGAGTAGTTAGAAGATAAACATACTAAAAGTCCCTGTCCCGGGAGGGGGGAGTGGGGGGAGGAGAGAAGGCTTAATTTTTGAGCTCTTCGATTATATTTCGAAAACGGAGGACTCTATAAAAATCTGTTTCAACCCGAAATAAAAGCTAATTAAATTTCCTAGATTGATTCCAGACAGATTTTTCGAACTTCCAACGGTTTCCTAGATGCACTTTATTGAATATCAATAATATTAGAAAAAAAAAAATTTTACTTCACTTTTTGTCAAACATTTGCCATTCACGATCGTTTATCCAAAAAAATGTAATGACCAATGTTGCAGAGCATTAAATTTACATTAATTTCATATACATGTTTCTGAAACTTGAAACAAATGTTTGACAAAAATTGAGTTAAACGTTATATTTTTATCTAGATAATTACCTATTTTCAATAATCTCGAAACCATTGTAAATACGACAAATCTGTATGGAACTTATAAGCACTTTAATAAATGTTTTGCAGTTCCCATTTTCACAGCCTTAGGTCGGGAAACTACATTTCTAACAAAGGACTGAACCCCAGATCTTTCATGGTTTGTGTTGTATACTTCTTTAATTCATATAAAAATATTTCAATTTTTTTTTTTTTTACTTTTTATGGAGGCTATTTTTTTTTTTTTTTTTTTTTTTTTTAACAATGGATAATTATCAAGAATAAATTGCGAATTAAAACTAGGGACTTTGTATGAGATATTTAGTTCGAGGTATTTATTTATTTATATTTAGTAAATAGTTTCCATCTAATTACAAAACTGGAAGGGTAACTCATATTAGTATAAAATAGCAGAATAATAGATTGAAAATTATATAATATTCAATAAATAAACAATTCAATTTAAAATATACAATTATCAATCAGAAAAAAAAATAAGAGGAGATAATTAGAAATATTTAATTTGTAAGTCTTGATTTCAAGGCCTATTGTCATCTAAAAGAAAAAGGAACGCAAAATGTGATCGTGTTCAGTCACATATTTATCCCTGTTGGTTCTGATATTCTAATCTTCTGATCCAGTTTGATTTAATGGTTAAATCCACCGAAATAATTCCGCTTTGCATTCATGAAATAACAATCCTTGAACCAAATGAACTTGACAGTGGCTGTAAAACAACCCCGAGCCGTTTAGCAATTTAATCCCGCGGAATAAATACCGATATTTAATCAATTACAAAGCAACGAAATCCAACCCTCTCTGCGCTTGGAATCGGGTGGATCTCATAGAAATGCTATAAATAAAATTCCACAACATGGTCCGTGTTTTAGAGCCATCAAATAGCTTTTTAGAATAAATAAAAAAAAAAAACCAACACTGTACAGGGTAAAACAGTATTATTTCAAATTTGTTAGGAATTTCTAATTTAAACAAACATTTTTTTTTCATCGATTGCTTATGGTTTTTCTTTACTTTATATTATTTTTTTTTCTGATCATCTAACTTTATTCATACAGAAAAAAAAAAACCCCCACAATAATCGAGAGAATATCTACAATATCCCGACTAATGTTTTAGAAAAGAGCTAAAGTCCAAAGGATTGAAAGGAAATAAGAGAGTGTCCTTTTCATCATCATCATCATAATCTGTCCCTCTCTACCGCTGTGCAGTGTGGGGATTCCCTCTATAGAGCTTGACCCAAGTGTCCCTTTCTTGAACCAATTCTCTCCTCCTGCTCCAGTCCAGCCCTCGCTTCCTGAACGCTCCCGCACGCCTTCCTCCCAGGTGATCCGTGGTCTTCCTCTTGGTCTTCTTCCTTCTACTCTCGTCTCATACGTTATCCTGGCCGTTCTCTCCGTGTTCATCCTCAGGAGGTGCCCAAACCATCTTAATTTATATTCTTCAAGAGTGGTTTCTACCGCCTGTACCTCGAGGTTCGCTCTTATTGTAGAGTTACGGATCCTATCTCTCCTGGTCCTTCCTTCAACCTTTCTTAGGTATCTCATTTCCATTGTCTGGATCTGCCCTTTGTGTTTTGAGGTAAGGGTCCATGATTCAGAGGAGTAAGATAGGATGGGCAGGAACGTAGACTTGTAGACGGATATCTTGGTCTTCAGCGTCACCTCCCTTCTGTTGAGAAAACCTTTCCGGATTGCGTTGAACAGTCTACCAGCTGCTCCCAGCCTTTGCGATACCTCTCCATCGATATAACCGCTTTCGTTGATCCAGGCACCTAGATATTTGAAGTCCTGCACCTGCTCCAGAATAGATCCCTTTAATCTCAATATTCTCATAATACGGTGAGGACTTCTTCCTATTCTCATACATTTCGTCTTATCTGGATTAATATCCATGTTAATGCTTGTCAACTCTTCTTGTATGATATTTACGTTGTGTTGTAGGTCCCGGTCATCCGCAGCGAACACGACGAGGTCATCAGCAAAAGCGAGAACTGTAAGCAAAGCAGGCTGAAGGCAAACTGGGTTTGGCTCTCTTCAGCAACTTATCCAGCACCAATATGAAAAGCAGTGGGCTTAGGCTGCACCCCTGACGTATTCCCTGCGTCGTCTCAAATTCCTTGGAGGTGTGGTTGCCAGTCCTTATAATATTTCTTGTTTTTTGGTAGAGACTCCTGACTGCCAGAATCGTGCCAATATCCACTTGCTTTTCCGACAGAGCTCGCTCTATATCCTCCTTTTTGACTCTGTCGAATGCCTTTTCTAAATTCACGAAGCAGACAGAGAGTTCTTTACCTTTCTCTATGGACTTCTCCATGACCTGCCTCAAAGTAAAAATCAGGTCTTGCGTACTCCTCGAGTTTCTGAATCCAGTGTCCTTTTAGAGACGAAAATATATAATTATTTTTCAAAAAGGACGATGGCGGTCGAAAGGACAACCTAAGACCTTCGCCCCAACCCGCTTGGCTATTCAGCCCGCTTGTGGTTTATTAATTTATTAATTAATTTATGAGTTATATTTATAATCCATAACTGTATTTATTTATAATTAAATAATCTGAATAAGAATTCCTCAAAAACTATTTACACCCAAAAAAAACAGACATTTTTCTGTCAAATGATTTACTGCCAAATTCTAAATAGGATTCCTGTTATTTGCATATTGAAATAAATAAATAAAATGGTATATACGAAAATAGAATCATCCTAAAAGAGTATTAAAAAAAAAAAAAAAAATTATATATTGGAAAGCTATGAAAAAATCTAATTAATAAATGATTATTTATGAATACTTAATAAGAAAACACTTGAACTTTGAAAATACTAATGATATACCATTCATCACTTCACCTTACTTTCAGCAAAAAAAAAGAAAAAAAGATCACAGCCTTTTTAAAATGTTATAGACAAAACTGAATAGTTGTTTTACAGAAGAAACATATTTAAAGAAAATAAACGAAATGAGGAGCGAAAATAGAAGAAGAAAAAAATTGCTGGTTGATTTATCAAATGAGCTTTAAGTTGAGGGAAACGGGGCAAACTGAGCACTTCCGGCTAAAACGAAATAAATTCACCAGTTTCATTTTTGCTCCATCACCATAAATTGAATTGTCTTAAAAAGTTGAGTTGCAAGATTTAAGTCCTTCCGCCGGCCATGGCCAAGATCTAAGCCGAGGCGCTTAACCCATTTAAGTAAAGATATTTCCACATTAAGTCGGACTTATTGTTTTCTTCGCGGAGGGGAACATTTTAATTTCGAAAGGAAATTCAAATGGAACGGCACCAGAGGCTTAGGGAAGGGGCCATGATTCGTTATGTGGATTGGTTTGTTTTCTGTCCGGGGGTGGTTTAATAATTTACACCCGGGGGTGGATCTCCCAACGGGGTGCTAATAATTCCATTTGCGGAGCCGTTTTTAAGCCACCCCCCCTCGGGTGTCGGCAGTGAATTTTCGATATCCCTTCGCTAATTATACTTTAGTTACAAATGGCTAAGCGATTTGTTCCGGGTCAGTGACTCATCGCAAGCATTTGTACAAATATTAAATGACTTGTTTTTTTTTCGTTGTTGTTTTATAATAGATAATATAATTAAAACAAGCAGTTGTTTCGGCAGGGCACCCAATTAGGGCACAGTTTCGATATTTGTAACCTCTGTACCGCTTTTTCCTTTGTCGGCAAGCAGAATTTGGTGAAAGGATTCAAAAAATATAGAGAAGGAATTCAAAGTAAAGATGGATGAGTGATACCCTTGTTAACCGTAAATAAGAAGAGGAAGGGCTTGTGATGAAGGAAGTAGATGTGGGAGGGACAAAGAAAGACCTAGAACAGCCTAGACTTTGCCGTAACACATAACACTTAAGATAACTAAACATACATTGTAAAAATAATCAGAGATAATCGAATGATTTGGTGGATGAAGAGGTTATGTCACATTTAAAAAAAATAAATGAAATCTAATTAAATGGATGAAGTATTTATGTGCAGAAGTGTCAGGCAGCAAAATTTGAACATTTCGAAACAACTAGAGAGAGATATATATATATGAAGAAGATGAAGGGCTTTATAATATTTTCCTGCTGAAAGAAAATGTTAAACAAAAAAAAAAATTAAACATAAATTACTTCGAAATTTTGTTTTGTTACATTACCTTTATCGACTAAACCCTTCAATTTTGGAATGTAAACTGTCTACTAACCCATGAGTAGAGGAATTATAAAATCATCTATAGTAACTTTTAAAGTTATAATATCGTTCAATAAAATATATTCACCAATATTAAAATTATTAATAAAAGGTCAGATGGAATCGAAAAACGGGGACTATTGTGTGAATAGGATTTATTATGAATAAAGAAATAAGTATTTCATAACCCCCCAAGCTATGCGCAACAGCAAAGATTTTTTATAAAAATAATTAAGGACTTAAGTAAGTAAAAACTAATTTTTAAGTCTGCTTGGTCTGCCAGGAGTGTTATTTTTCTACTAATAATCCTTATAATAGTGTTTGGGTTGGCTCAATTCAACGATTTCAGTTATATGGATCACCGTTTTTCAAAATTTATTTTTTAAAAATATTTTAAATATTGTTTATTTCGTTTAACGTCACTTTATGCTGCTATGGCTAATCGGACGATGCTACGGTGGGAGTCCTAAATTTTGCCTATCCAGGTATAATTAGGATACGGATCTTTAACGAGTACCTGACATCGCACAGGCTCGGGACCCCCATTTTACGTCCCTTCCGAAGGACGGCATAGCTAAGGATTTTTTACTCTCTTTAAAAAATCCTAAGGTCATCTGCCGGGCTGCGAACCCGCGATCTTGGGTTTAGTAGGTTGCTATGCTAACCACTACACCACAGGTGACCCCCATTTTAAATATTAAAATACATCAGAATTCTAAAATAAAGATAATGTACCCGTCAGTGGTGTATTATTGCATGGTCGACAGACAGTAGTCCTCCAAGTGACAAATGGAGATGTCTGACAAGTGTGTCCAATACTTTAACTCCTTATTACGATGCATTTTTCTTTTGGAAACAGTATGTATGTTTGCTTAAATTGGAGAACAGCATTTTTTTATTTACTTATAGGTATTTACAACTGCACAATGTCAAATTCTCGTAAAGCAACTACCTACTTAAAAAAATAACAATATAGTAAAGATTGGTTTATATAATCATATATAATTAAATTGAAAATACAATAGAATTAATAAACACTAAAACAAATTTTAAATTTAGCGTTCTGATTTCAATGATCTTACAAGAGAATAAAATAAATAAAATTGGATTAATATGCAACAAGAAGCTTTTTTATATTCATTTTAAATTGAATTTCTTCGTAATTTTTTTTTTATTTAAAAATATAAAAAGTCATTGAAATTATTTTTGGCGGATTTTTGGATGATTGTGGATCGTAAGGAATAGATACAAGATGAATTAGATGGCTTAGCTGAGCTTTCAAAGTAGTACGACTTATGTTCAAATAGTTACTTTCATGTCAATATTTGTCTAGTCAATATTGGAGTCGAAAAAGAGAAGCAATTTCTTGACGTTTTAGTCTTGTATGCAAAGAAAAAAAAATTCAAAACAATTATTTGTGTTCTAAGCTAGCAGAGTTTCTTATAAGTAACCCAAAAATCACTCAGAAAATTGTGATACTTATACACTTGTTATCAACTTCTGTTTAATGCTTACAGTTTATTGTCAATTTGATATGATGACGTGTAACGAAACAATAAATTTTAATATTGAAATTTTATGCAGGCTTTTGTTACTCGAAATTTTAAACGAACATAACAAAAGGGGTTGGAAGGCCAAGAAAAATACAAAAATATTCAAAATTAAGTCACACCACATTGCGGCCATTTGCATGGAGAGGATTCCGCCTACCTCTTTAAGTTACTCAAGTAATCCGCGGTCTGAAATATCATCCCTGCTAAGTAAGAATTTTTTTTTTTTCACTAAAAGCTAGGAGGTTGTATTTTAGCCTACGCAATCGTAAACATCCCCGTTATAATGAAAATAAATGTGTTTTTGAAAGCATCCAAGAAAAAAAAAAATTATAATAATTTCTATTAATATTTTCCCCCTATTTTTTTTTTATTTATTTTTTTTTTCAACAGCGTACTAAAATAAGAAGAATAAAAAGCAAACAAACGGATAAAATTTCCCTTTATATAATACGTTTACAAACAAGAAACTTTTAGTAAGAGACTAATTAATTCTTATAAGGAATATATTATTTTTATTAGTATTCACCAGAATCCCATCACTGTATCAGTTGAATTATTTAGCGATTATGAATTAAATATTCCTTAATTCGTATGATTAAGTCAAATCTAAGTAAAAAAAACAAAAAAAACTGACATGAGGTAGAATGCTTCAGAGAAAATTTCAATTTACACGGTAGCAACTAATCTAACATTCTGTTTGACCAATAAGATTGTGTTTGAGTTGTTCCTTTTCCCTCCGCTGTTTAATCTGCTCCCAAAAACATTAGAGTCATCTCGGATAGAAGGTTTTAAATTTTTTCAACATTTTTTCAATAACATAAAAAAAAAAAAAAAATACGCTATGAGTTTTCAAAGGTAATTACGTTTTTTTTTTCATTATTTAAAATTTCTAAAAAGGTATTCTATCCCAGGAAATGAAAATATTTAAAAACGTTTAAGGCTTAGAAAGTCGAAAGAAACTTAATTTCAGTCTTAACTGACGGGAAATTGTCGGAAAAAGTATAGTCTTAATCTAATCTCTCTCATACCCTCAAGGTGTGTTTTCTGAATTTACGATAATGGTCTAGAACATAGGTAAATATTATTGCTTCCATGGTAATGTGAAAACACGGAATAGAGGCGATTCTTATTTTCTTGGAAATGAAATATTTGTTCGAGTAGAGTCTGTGTAAGCATCAGAACAGTGCATCTTGTGGGCAACATGACTTTAACAGTCATGATATCCCTTGGCTTGTAATGTCATGAAAAATTATTTTAATTTCGTGTATAATTTCAGAACTAATATATATAATACATTATTTCTAATTTTTTTTTCTCATTTATTGATATTTACAACTGTACAAAATAATATACATTAAGTAAATGAGTTGATAGTGAATACAATGGCAAGTAAATACCTTGTGAAGAACTACTCACTAGTAGCCATTTTCTTTTCAGACGCCTCGTAGGATTATCGGGAATGGAGAGGGAAGAAAGTTGGGAGACTAGTGGATTAGAGTGATTATGGAGCTTACTGTGGAAGGATGCATATCTGGTTTGGGCTAAATCAGCAACATATGAAACATTAAGATATTTATGGATACGTTTATTGGTCACAAAATAAGGAGCATTGAGGATTTTTCGAAGGATTTTGGACAGTAAGGATTGGATACGAGATAAATTGGATGGTTTTGTGGAGCCCCAAAGCTCAACTACGTACGTCCAAATAGGTCTTATTACAGACATGAGTCTCTGAAATAATTGAAGTAGCCGAAAACAATAAATATATATATTATCGTATATCGTTTTCGGCTACTTCAACATGTCACAATTTAGAAGGTGAAAAAAAAAAAAAGTTACATATTTGATGGTGAAAAAAATGTTACAACGTGACGTTTTTGATTCCCATCAATATGGCTCCTAAATTAATAGGCCCTAGCGACAAATCTTATATATAAAACAAAAAAAAATTCTCCATTTAATTTTTAATATTTTCATCATGTTATTGACCCGAGCAACACCAACAGAACTAAAGTGTGTCAAAAAAGCTCCTACAATTAAAAATAGAGGTTTCAAAGGTGAATTGTTTTATTCAAATCAAAATTATGAACAGCCGAGAGGGATCGAACAAGATCGTTCAAATCCAGGTTAAATTTTTTTATTTCGTATTAGGATAAACAATCAAAAGGAGCTCACTCATTAGAATCTGCCTCCTAGTAAATAAATAAATAGTGTTATTTAGTATAAGAAGTGTTGAGCTCCTATATGCTCCTGTTCTCCTAATATGAAAATATCAAACTACGCGTAACGACCTCGCGTTCCCTATCACTTCCGACCAACTAGATCACTGTTAAAACATGTAAAAAAATAATCCTTTGCTAAAAAAATATATATAGGATTTTAAAAAAAATTGAACTGTTATAATTTGTTTTTATAATATAAAAAAATATTCAGCTAAAATTAGCCCTAACCCATGTCTTAAATAATGATATCCCAGTTTATCATAAATGATATACGATGGCTTAGATTTTATGTTAATTAATGAAGAAAGTTTCCTCATGATCAAAGTTGCCCGGATAACTAGTAATTCCCGAATTCCGCCTAGTTTTGCCCTTAAAGCCAGGAATTTCTTAATCATTATTCATTGTTACATATAATAATAATAATAATAATAATAATAATAATAATACAGCTAATGACAATACCCGTCGTCTCCTTTCGAGAATTCATAATTTTCTGAAAGTTTTGTGAACTTTGCTAATCAACCTGTATAAGTTATGAAAGTTCTTAATTTCCCGCCGGTTCAGCTTATCTTGAGGCTTTAACCGAAGATATAATTAATAAACAGTTTTATGTTACATTTTCAAAATCATTTCTCAATTCAATGAAGACTTTATATAGTTAGTTAATAGACTCATTTTTTTTAAAATTGTTTAATAAAGAATTCTTATAATTTCCTAAAGTTTAGCCTTTAATGCTATTGATAAAGAAGCTAGGATACGGGTTTGATACGAACTCGAACGAGGTTATTAAGATACAAGAAGAAAAAGAGGACATTGATGTAAAATTTATTCCTTTCCTGATGGAAAAAAACAAGGAGGATTTCGGAGAAAAGAGATTCTCTGTAAAATGTTTCCGGCAGTAGAGGGGCCATACCAATCAGAGCTACTGAATTTCTGAAGAGCAAAAAGAATCACTTCCTGATCTCTGTGAAAAAGCGGGATTAATATGTCGTGAAAGCAAGCAACTAAAAATATTTCACCAACCTTCTGAATATTCAACATATAGTTTTAGAACAGACCAATAAAACTGCGAAATATAGGAAAACTAACTGTTTTCATTTAATAAGCAGATGAGATTCTAACCTATTTTAGCAGCGTCCTCATTACGTAGGTAAATTACATGCGTGTTATCAATAAAAAATGATTATTACAATCACTCAAATCTCATATCACAAATGTTTCAGAATGGAATTGAAACTGGAAAATGAAAACTAATCTTATCAAGTCACCTTTAACGTTCGTAGCTAACCAATCAGACCTATTTAGACTTAAGGAGTCAAGCTTAGGGGCTCCACAAAGTCAACTTATTCATTTCTTATGCAATTCTTACAATGTAATGTAACATACTTCCTTACTATGACAGATTCTGCTACTGACGTAGCTGAGAGAGAAGTGTTGGGATCTCTTTGAGCATGGCTTGCCATAGTTGTAGGACTCTGTCATAGCTTGGTTCGGGTGTCTCAGGGATGCTAGTATAAATATTGTATATACAGTATGATTGTATTTATTTATTTTTTCTTATTCTTTCTCAATTTGGATTTATTTGTTTCATCAATTATTATTCTAATTTATTTTATCTTATCTTTATTTACACTTCATTTTTTGTTTGTATACATATACATCCAGTCAATAAACACATTGTAGAGTCTATGAAATATGCGATAATTTTTGACTTCATAGCAAATGTTTGACTTTAAGGGGGGGGGGTGAGCTATGGGTGGGGGGAAGAGAGAAGGACCCAATTTTGTGTTTTTCGATTTTATTTCAAAAACGGTGCTCTAGAAAAATATGCTACAAATAAAAATTACATTTCCTATAAAAATGATTCTGTATATGTTTGTCGAAATTCTAACTCTTTCGAGATTTACGTTATTAAATATCGATAATTTTAGAAATAAAAAAAAAAATGTTTACCCCACTTTTTGTCAAACATTGGCTTCAAATGTCAAAAACGTATATACAAAATAAAAGCAAATTGCTCTACAATTTTAATTCTGATATTTTTTATGAGAAACGATCTTGAAAGGTAAGCAATAGTTTGACAAAACTAGTTTTCCACGAAAAACACCGGCTTTCAATAACGTATATCTCGAAAACCGTTAGAATTTCGACAAATTTATATAGAATCTATTTTATAGTTAATTTAATAAGCTTTAATTTTGATTCGTAACATATTTTTCTAGAGATTGCTGTTTTTGAGATATAATCGAAAAAAACAAAAAAATTAAACTTCTCTCCCTCCACTGTTAGCTCACCCCCCAGGGGCGGGGACTTTTAGTATGTTTACTATTTAACTATTTCTAACGAAGCAATGAAGTAAAATATAATCACATATGTCATGCACTCTACAGTCCTAATTTCAGCACTCATTGAATGGACTAGAAGTTCAATGGGTAAAATAGGTGGGGAGGTATCGGGTTATGAAATCGTGGATGAGTGAAAAGGATAGAAAATTAGGACACTTATACTGCGAAGGGAGCTCAATATTAGTATTTTATTACAGTGATAAAAGGAAGGAGACATTGTTTACACCCTAATATCTAATTTAATATTTCTACAACGGCGGTTTTATGGGATTCATATTGTCTTTTTATTTTTAAGTCCTTTTTATATCCAATGATGCCGGTGATAACAGAGCCTTAATTCTACCAACTGTTGGGTATTTTTTTAGACGCTGCCGACCCGGGGCTGTTGGGATCCAGCGACGGGGCACTAATCTAGTGTAGCAGCGCTTAGAACAATATTTATTTGCGCCAAGCTCCCCCCACCACCTCTCTCCCCCAACGGTTTCATTAGCATTTGCCCCCTAATCCAAACAGATTTATTGTATGTCGGTTCGCTCTAATGGCAACTCGATATCCTCAAACACTTAACGGGGGCTACCCGATCGACCTTTACTACCGGTTATCGAGCATTAAATCGATAAGTCAGGCTTTAAATTCCCTGTTGCTGAGGCAACACAGTGTTAACCAAAGGAAAAGTTGGTAAACGCAATGTACTTTTGCAGCCATATCCCAGGCTGTAATATTATATTTTAAATCTAATTTATTTATATTTGATAATATTTATTAAAACATTCAATTGAATAATTAACAATTATGTGCAAGAAATATCCTTCTTTTAACATGTTTATTAGAGACAAAATGAATGTACTAAAATGCAATATGCACTGAAATATTAGCATAACTCCTTAAAATATTATTTGAGGCGCCTCATTGCAAAACGTAGCAAATCAACCGAAAATTGAAATTGAGTTTTATTTACCGTTCGATCCAGCTCCTTGCCACACAAAAGACTGACTAGGTTTTAGGTTTAAAAACGAAGGAAAAGCTGTTTAAATTTACAATTAAAAATCACGTACTGTACCAAAAGGGAGTATCTCACAATTTGGCCGTATTATGCATATTATTTGGCAGATTTAGGAGACATAAACGAAGTGGAAGAAACACAATTAGCTGTTTAGAAAAGTTACCTGTTATTCTGATCGTAATTACTATTGACTAGTCCATTTTTTAATTTATATTTCATTTTTTTTTTTCTAAACTAAACGAATAAATGTTTTTAAACATTATAAAAAAGTTTTTAGACAGCTATTTGTTTTGAATTTTTAAGTTACCTACTGAAAAACACAGTCAATAATATTTTGATACTACTAGGTACGTAGTACTTTATTGTTTTTATTTTGTTCCTCAATACTCTAAAAAATAATCGCATTTATGTATACAAATATTTTCTAATGATACATTGTTTTTAACCATTTTCAAAGAAGTTTTACTAAAAGTCTGTCTAGAAGTAAGATGAGGAAGAATAATAATTTGTTTAGTAAAATGTGATTACATAGACTAGTCCATGTATGTACATACATCATTTATTACTTTACTATCCGTTTTTATTGTTCACCAAGCTAATAAGAAACATTTTTGAACGTAAAATAATTTTTTTTAATCCATCATTTCAATTCTATAAATCAACTCAGCACATGTATTTATTTCATTATCAAAAAGTAGCAAGTCTCAAACTGTTGCAAAACGGAGTAAATACAGAAGAAAAACCAATTTAAAAAAAAACAAAAAAAAACTGGTCAACAGGGGCCCTTATTACGCTTGCCCAATTAAAAACATCTATTTTACTGCTAATTATAAAAAAAAATTACATTCATATCAATTGGTCATCATATAGATATGGTTTTTGGCTTCTGGTGAAAAATTTAGAAATCTTGTTTTCTACGTTTTGCAATTGGACGCCTCATTTATAATCACTCAACAATGTATTAGATGTTACAGGACATATCCCATCATCAGAGTATTCTTTTTTGTAGTGTTAGCCCACCAGGTCAATAAATATTTATTTTTTTTTTTTAATAAAGTAGTTTTATTGACCTGGTGAGTTAACAATAAAAAAAAAAAAAAAAAAAAAAAAACAAGCAGTATTTTAAAAAATGATGAAATTACGTAAGAAATTTTCAATTAATATCAGTTATTAAAAGTTTCCATTAGATAACGCATATCGCCCAAGAATTTTTTCATAACACATTAGATCTATGCCCCATCGACTGAAAAACTTAATGAACCTATACGGCAGTTATAAACTTAATAAAAAGTTTTGTAAATTTATAGCTTCTTTTTTCTTATTTATTATTAATATTTTTCAACTGCTTTTTTTTTTTTTCATATGCCGTTATTAAATTACCTGAGGATGTGAACCCCAAAAAATAATGTAACTTTTAATAGAGAAAATTAATAACTCAATTGGCATGAATTCTAACTGCTATATCGAACGGCAGTAAGTAGATATGCCATAAAGTACGCATTTATCCTAGGCTCACACAGAAATTCCATATAAATTTTAATTATCAATAAATATATATTTTAATTGAATCGTTTATTTCAGAAACCACGTAATTGCGCTTTTTTCAACTTTCGGAAAACTTAAAAAAACTGCGCTTGGGTTCTTTCTGAAATAAACGGATTATTTTCAAGGCTGCCAAAAAGCATTGCTGATATAGAACATAAGTTATTTCTTCACTAAAATATGTATTTATCTTTAAATTGTACAGTACCACAAAAAAAGCATGTTTTGATATTTTGTCCCTTAGGTGGTTTCTGAAATAAAGGATTCAATTATGAAATAAAGAAAAATTAAATTAGAATTTTAGAGTTGATAAATAATATATAATAAAACACATTCATACTTATTCACAACGTTTTAGAAATTAATAATAGCATTATCATAAAAAAAAAAAAAAAAAAAAAAAATTTAGCTTATTTTTTTTTATATATTTAAGGTTATAGCTAAATAAGCCACAGTGAATTTAATAAGGAAGTGATAAATTATTCTCGATCCTATTTGCATTTGAGTGAGCGGTTAGTGGAACATATACTAAAAAGAGTAAGCTTTAGGCCCCCCCCCCCATCGATTTTTCTGTTCCCTACTGAAAACAAACTGAAAATAGGACTATAGTATGTTTCAATTAGGAACAGAAATTTACAATTTAAACTGACAAATGTTTAACATTCAGCGCTATTATTCTAATAAACAATATATAAATAATTCATGGACTCCTGATTGTATTGATTCTTCGATACTATTGGGTTTAACTGAATTGAACTATTTTAGGTTTATAACCGCCATATTTTAGCTCGAACAGAAATAAACTTTCCTTATATATATATATATATATTTATAAAATATAAATAAAAGCTTAATAGCGACTTAACTGTACAGAATCATTTCTTTAATAATAAATATATTTATTTCCACATAATGTCTAAAATATATATTTTTTTTAAGCAGACAAAGAAATTCCCATTGATATTCATGTGATTTATCCATTCCATGGAATTTCCACACAAAGGGCGATAAGCGTATCAGGGCGATGTAGGGGAGATCAAAAACCCGGAGGCTCCAGTAGATGCATCAATTCCATTAGCTGCTGGAACGGTTCCAAACTTTCCTAATTGCCTACTCTATCACCGCTAACCTGATCCGACACCTCCATTCCATTTTCTTGTATTGTTTAATACCTGGCTGGTCTTATTGGATGGTATATTCCGCCGATGGGGAGGGGCAGTATTAATATGGCTGTCAGGTGAGTGCCAAGGAGTTAACAGCATTGCCCGGCTAACAATGTTAATTCAAGTTCGTAATCGGATTCGAACGGACATATCGACCAGGCCAAAGTGCTTCTATGGACAGATCGGGTACAGCATAGAACCACGGACCAACATCGAATCATAGGTAAAGAAAATGGTTACCTTAACCATTGTCGGACGGTTGAGAAACATATGTTATTCAAAACTAACACCGCTCATAAGATTAGTTTCTCGAAGGTAACTCATCAGGTTGAAGTAAATTACTAGCGTAACAAAGTAATCAAGACTTAATTTACGAACGGTGTGGTTCATGAGATCTTGCCACTTACTTCTTGGTAAGCGCAATTATTCATAATTCATCATGCATCAACTCTTGATCTTTTATAGTATGTTTTATAATTTTATATATTATAATCAACACATTATATTGATCAAATAATTTTCTATTTCCTCTAAGCTCAAAAAAAAAATTTTTTTTTAACATAAAGTAAATAAAAATGAATCATTTTATACATTAAACCTATAACCTTCTATTTTTCAAGACTTTAAAGTGATTAGGCTCCGAGAATTAAATTTATGCGAAAAATATTTGATATTTTTATCTAATTCTGATTTTCAAACTCTGAAAAGTAAGGGAATTTCAATTAACCACTGGAGTGATAGAAATAATCACAAAGATTAGTTTGTTTTTTACTGCTGTTTCTGCGATTATTTTTGTAATATTATTAATGTTATTGTAATCATTATTAACCACAATTTATGATATCGTGTAGAAGTATTGTTTATATAAACATATGGACCGATGCGAGATACAAGTAGAGATATTAAAAGGTTCATTTTTGACTTAATAAATTACCCTTCTCGTGGGATTTATCACAATGTTTCGAAATTCGGATACGTATCAGGATGGAGTTCACAATCTCCAATTTATGGGACATTATGATCATTATGGATAGGTTTATTTGTGACATAGTAAGGAACATTGATGATTCTGGCTTGTATAAATTTTATAGCAGAAGAATATGACGGCTTAGCGGAGCCAAAAGCCTATTGTCCAAATAGGTCTACATACTGTCATGTAAATGAGCTATTTGTAATTAACTGGAAGCTTAGAACGTTTGCCAATTAAATAGTGTCTACATTATTAAACGACCAGCAGTCTGGTATTAATCTTGTATGTATTTGGATTCCAAACTAATTTTACAAAACAAACGAAATAGCATAGATAAAAAAAAAAAATAAATGTATGTTGGTTTATCTGAATCAAAAATATTTATTAAAACGTCTCACCTTCCAGTACTCTAATAAAAAAAAAAACAGAATACAGAATATTATATAGAGTATCAAAAATAAAAATAATCTTTGCACTATTGGGACGTGACTGGAGTTATTCTGTTCTGGCAAGGTGAGATGTGTATTTGTTAGGACAATTTTCCTATCTTGTTATTCTGTCCTGACTCCCACTCGCGTAGGAATTTCAATTTATATAACATTTCATAAAGAACTGCTTTTCCATCGTACTATCGTGAATATTGTCGCTGGGAATATTGTGGGTAGCTGGATCATTAGGAGTGGCGGAATAATTAAAAATTTAAATAAAATTTTGAAAATCTCTTGTATATAAATATACATTTAAGTTAACCATTGGTATTTCTATAGAAGTTTTAATTGTAAGAACTTAGTTCGCTTATCGGGTATTAATTAGAAAGGAATTTGCGGCTGGCGCATTTGTGTTGGGTTCAGTTTATAGTTTAATCTATTTCTAGCTTATTCTGCAGATTTAGAATTATTCAATTTGAATAACTTTGTCTTTTAAAAGTAACGATCAAATTTTTCTTGTTTTAATAAAGTTTTCTGATTTTCCAGTTTGAAACTATTGTGATTTAAAAATATAAATGTTTACAATATTATAATGTGTTATAATATTGTATATTATATTTCCTTATCATTTGAAAAATCTCTATCTCTTCTCTTTATTAATATAATCCATGGATATCGGATATGTCTTTTTGACAGGGGTCTATACTACTTTGTTGTAAAGTTTTTTTCACATTAAAAAATGTAACATTTTGACAAGTTCTAGTTCTTTTGGTGTTTCTCTGAAATTGTGACAACAGATTCATTGTCAGGATTATAATCGAGAAAATTTGTAAGAACATTTGTCACTAGGATCTACCCTCTATAAGCTATATTCATTCGATCGAAAAAAATTCAAGTTGTAACGTTTTTTTCCACCATCAAATATTTTTTCACATCAATAATGTAAAATTTGACACGCTCTGGGTCTGTTAGTGTTGCTTGAATAGTTTTCTTACCAGAAATTTAATAGAAAATATTATTTGCATTTTATATTTGTAACTAGGACCTGCCGTTTAAGAGCTATATTGGTTCGAATGAATAAAAGTCATGTTTTCTTTACATTTTTAAATTTTGGAGCGTTTTTTTGACACACACTAGTTCTTGGTGTTGTTTAGATCAAAAATTTGCTGACAGTTTTTTTAGTCAGAAATTAAATGGAGAACATTTTTTGTTGTGTAACACTTGTCGCTAGGACTTCATCAGGAAATCAGTGTATTATAGACATACAAATCCATGATCTGCTTTTTACATCCATGATGAGTTTTTTTACGTTATGTTACTGCACATGCTTCAGTTTTAATTATTATTATTTTACTTGCTTTCTGTTATACATTACTTATATATTTCTGTTTTATAATATAATTCATCTTAAAAAAAGAAAAAACAATTTTCCAGGGTTTAAAATAAAAACAGGCTATTCTCGAATATGTCCCTGCGGCCTCCATCGCTCCTCACATGCTTTTAGAACATCAAAATAATTACTATAGAGAAGGTCAATAATTTATCAAATAAAGTAATTTATTAATTAGTATAATTATAAGTGAACGACTGGCTGGTAAGGACGTGGACTGGTTTGACCCCGAGGCGCACCCATATGTTTCGGTCCCTTCCCGATATTAGTTGTAGCTGTCGAAGCATTTGTATAATTACTACTTTAGATAATTTACTAATGGCGTGACTATTGATCATGAGATAATAGGAATTATGAGCCCAAATATCCAAGACTACATCCGTCCCTGCACCTACTATTATAGTCGTTGAAGTAAAATTTTAATTTACTTGTAACACCGGGATAAAGTTGTTCGAGGGATTTCAGAAAACCAATAGCTGATTCTCATATGTACTTACATATTTTACAACCGAATGAGTAATAATTGGATAGAGGTCGAATGCGAACATGGTGAGTTGCGTAAATTTTTTATGGGCCCGAGCGAAGCTTCATCAGCTGTGCCCGGATTCAAAGCAAGATATATATTTTATCGTATACCTTAGCTAACGTTACACATTATTGTCATTAAAATACATATCCTTCGGACGAGCCTCCAGCCATCGATTTAATATTATATAGGCGAGGTGCCAACCAAGTTTACCACATAGTACTTCAATGTTTCCCACCAGGTTCTAAGTAAAAAAAAAAAAAAAAAATTCCTAAATAATTCTATCTATTCCAGAAATGCATTATAAAATATTCATATTATAAAAAATATCAACACTGTTAAAACGTATTTTTTTTTTTATAAAAAAGAAAGGTTCTGAAGTCTACAATAAACATTCATAAACTAGACATAAACAATTTTTATTAAAATAAATTAAAATATTGGTTCCAATAAACAAAAAGGTTGTAGAAAACTTACTTGTTAAATTTTTTTTACAATTTTAACTTTTAACTTTTAAATTTATATTTAATAAGACATATCCCCCCCCCCCCTCTGGCTCAAATGGCTGCTTCCAGTAGTCTTGGCAAACTTGTAAATGACGAAACGAATTATAAATATGGACTGAAGGAAATTTGAAAAAAAAAAAAAAAAAAAATCTGAAATTCCATCGTTTGTTATTAACAGGGAAAAACATTGATGTGTCTAATCCTCAATGTCTCACGTTTAAAAATTAATATTAATGTGGATATAAGCCAAGTATGGATTAATGTAAAAACCAGGAAAATTTCGAGAATTAAGGGTGTTGCAATAATTTTGACGGGGAGTTTATATATAAAACAAAAATGGACGCAACTCTAAATCCTCTCAATGACATTAGTGTTCATCAATGTCAATAGGTAACGCAATAGCCGTATACCTTATGTTATCTCCCAGAAAAACAGTATATATATATATATATATATATACATATTTATATATATATACACATATTTTTTAATCAATATTTGCTAGATCGAGTAGATTCATTTAACATTATTTAAAGTGTGGTGGTGTATAAATTGTATATATATGTATATATATATATATATATATATATATATATATATATATATATATATATAACTTTATTTATGTATTCACACTTATCAAAGTATTAGTGGAATGTTAGGCTTAATACAAATTTGTCTAAAGGTGTCCGGTGAGACATGAGGAAGAAAGTTACACTTGACATCCATTCAATCTACAATTGCGGTTTATATAATTCTTTGTGAAATTGATTTACTTAAAGGGAAGTTACGAAAGTAAATATCTCATCCACCTCCATTTCAGTCTCCTTTGAATAATTTAGATTATGAATTTAAACTATTCATTGCATATAACTATCCATTTTCATTTTATGATCATACAGCTTGCTACAGATATTCTGAGCCTGCCAATTCTTAGAGGTAATGCTGGTTAAAACATAAATAATGAATCTATGTGTCTTTTGAGTTGCTGCAAAGAGTATTTTTTGTACTCATATTAAAACTAGTTATTTTGTATTTACAGCCCTTTCGGTTTTCAATACAAAGAAATGATAAGAGTAGAAAATAGTGAAAGTGGAAATATATTAACCTTAAAATATAAGAAAGATAACCTAGAAATTCGATGCCTCTGCCTCTGTCAGCATTGACAACTTCCTCTATCGAACAATGTCAAAGCTGACGAATCTCTACAAGCTATCTTCCCCTCCAGTTCTCGATCTAACCCTCAGATGTGATGTAAATCATGTCAGTGTTTATTTACGTTTATGTTTTATGGCATTTTATTCTTTAACAAGCTCAACTTAAACAATCCCTCGAACATTTAAAACGTCACAATACAATTATATCAATTATATTTATCGTGAGGAGGCGGTACTTTAGAATTTCACAGAAGACTTATCTGTCTTAAAGCGACAACGCTCCCGATTTTTAAGGACCACTCTTTTAAACTCTTTCTTTTTTTTTCCTGGAAGGTGGGCTGTAACGGAGTAATTTTATGACAGGAAAGTAAAAAGACTTTCCAGTTTTTTCTTTTATTTCTTGTTGAATTTTCTTAAGGCTGAGAATATTCGCAGCTGGGGTACTAAACTTTTTTTTAGAATAAAACGCGTTTTTATTAGATCTCTGCTATCTAAATATAGTTAGTTATTTCTTTAATGTTTGAGAATAAGATAATTGGATTAAACAGTACTTCATGGGAGTTTCTCAATGTTTAATTAAAATTGAATTTTTTGCGGCATGAGTTTTGTAGGATTTGTCTCATCCTATGGCATACTCCAAAATTTGACACCTCCCTTCCATCCTGCCCTAATTTGAGTACATAAGGACGTTATGCCACAACCAACCACGTCTGAACTTTTCAATCGCAAAACTTTAAAATATTAAAATATATTACAACATTAAGCTTTTTGGATGTGCTAGGCCTAAGATAGCAAATAGGAAATGTATTTAACGAAAAGAACTTGTCTACCAATGTCAAAATAAGTCACTACGTTGAGATAGATAAATAGTGAAATCAGCGATTTTTTATGGTGAGGAAACGATAAATATAATATTTGAGACGTAGAATTTCTAATCCAGCCAAGTCTATTTTTTAAAACACTCACAGCTGATCGTTAAATGTAAAGCCTCATTGGATTAGAAAGAGGTATAATTTTTTGTACGGCCGTTTTCAGTGTGATTTTCCTACTTTCAGGAAAACCCTTTCACCTAACAATAGTCGAGTAGGAAAACTATTTTTAAAAAAAATCCGGATTTGACTACTTTTGGAATTTTACGCTCCAAATATAATTAAGAAAAATATGATCTACAAAAATATTTCTAATGATATTCTATTACAATAGAGCTAGGATGTAAACAGATTTTGGAAAGGGGCCTTTTATAGACAAAGAAATTTGAAATATAGTTATAGTTAATATGTCTTAAGGTCACGAGATAATTTAGCTAATACTCAAATAAATTTGATAAAAATTGTCTACTGTTATAAAATGATATATTATAATATTTTGAAATTTAAAATTTTGTTATTTCCTGTGAATTGTATTAATTCCGTAACATGGAGTATTTTTTTTTTTAAATCAAACAATGAGTAAAGTGCCTAAAAGACCATTTTTTTTGTTTCATTTATATTAAATGTTATATTTAAATAAATTTAAAAAATATATAAATATATATATATTTGGATTAGAAAGAGGTATAATTTTATGTACGGCCGTTTTCAGTGTGATTTTCCTACATTCAGGAAAACCCTTCCACCTAACAATAGTCGAGTTGAAAAACTATTTAAAAAAAAAATACGGATTTGACTAATTTTGAATTTTACGCTCCAAATATAATTAAGAAAAACTTCCACTATATATATATAGTGGATGTGACCAAGAATAGCTAAAAGAATGGGAATAGTTAAAAGTGACATCAGAAAACGATCACCTTTCAAGAGGATTCTACGAATATGGAGGTTTCAGGACAACCCGCCTCGTAAGAAGACAGATGCCGTCTGGACAAAGGAGAGCCAGAGATTGCGCATGTACTGGGAAAACATCAAAGCTCACTCCCAACAAAAAAGTTGAATATAGTGGTCCTTGGGTGGCCGATTTGAAAGAGAGTGAGATATAAAAAAAGGATAGTTTACTGTTAATATGATAAAATAAGAAGATGATATATTATGAGGGGAAAAAAAATACAAAAACAAAAATTAAGAGATAAAATAAGAAAAATAAATTTATTAGTTTGTATTTTTTCTTATATTATACATTATATTTCAAAATTATACCCAAGTTATAAATATCATGAATTATTGTTAAATAGAATATTGTTATATTTAATTTAACAGATTAGTATGCTGTGGATGTAGCAACCCAAAAACCCAAAAACGTCGGACAGCAATATTTTTTTTTAAATCCATTAAGCATATCCCTCTCAGATATAACCTCTGAAAAGACTTGTTCTCACTATTCATTCTTCTTATAAATAATTTCCCGCTTAATAGATATAACTATTGCTAGATGTATTATATATTTTACTACACTATATAAAACAGTAATATTGCGGTGACGAAGGGAAATAAATAATATAGAGGGGAATCGAAGACGCCAACGGTAACCGGGTTTATCATGTTTCCCCTCTTCGACTCCCTCGGAGCAGTTCGCCCTCCGGGGACGTCGTCAATATTATATCAGCTCGTAATCGTCCGACTCAAACACGGTAAATCGGGTACAGATTAACAAAACGACGGACAATGGAAAAGAATTAATAATGCCCATTGTGAATAACATGGGTGGGGAAAAAAACCCACTGAGAACTCTGTCGGGGGCGGAATTCTTCGGTTAGACCTATAAAATTTTAAAGGTTTTATTGCCGGTCTTCTACAAATGGAGGAACACAAAGCTCAATTTGGCCGGCGTGCTGAGGAGAGGTCGATACCATTAGGCTCACACCCCCCCCCCACACAAAACTTTCCTATGAATATATGCCCCCTCATATTTCACAAAAGCCCCTACATGACTTATTGCTTTCGAATTCGTCGTAATTGATCATATTTTGTCTTGACTCTGACACGAGAGTTATTGTCCTACTTTCCAATCCATGGAATATGGACAGCCGGATTTAATATTCAAATATTACTTCCATAAGTACCTTGGCTGAAAGATGGGAATAAAATTCGAAAATTTCAAAATCGGATATATATATATATATATATATATATATATATATATTTATATAGGGTGAGTACCTCTTGAAGTAAAAAAAACAAAAAACAAAAGCGGTGAAACTAGATAAAAAATGTAGAAAAATGCCGAATACTTTACTCTTTCTATTCCAATCCGTTGCAGATTCAAAGACTTTTTTGCGGAAACAACGTTTTTATTTTAACCACAAAAGCTGTAATATCTCAAATTTTCTAATTTTTGAGTTTAGCATTAAATTTCCTATAAGGGCACAGTACATGTAACCTTGAATATTACAAACTTGGGACCTAAAGAACAGCTTGATCTTCACCTTATCAAGGGAAGTTACAATGTCTTATAATACTTCAACGCTCACCGTTTTTCGAAAAAACTATGCATATAACTGAAAATCAAACAAATACTTGGAAATTTAATCAGCTTTCACATGGTCTGATCAAATCAATGATCCGTATCGATTTAATGGAGAAATGTTATGCATTTTAAATATAATAAACTCTTCATTGGAATAAAAAGCAAAGAAAAAAATATTGTTTAATAGAAAATAAAGGAAATCTGTCAATAAATCGACACCAGATCAAAGGCTCTTATGTTATGAAATTTATTTACTTATTATTATTATTATTTAGGATTTATTTTATTATGTTTTCAATGTAAGGCTTGTTTCTGCATGTAAGTGATGTTAAAGAATACCAATTTCTGAGGGAGTTCTTTATCAGGAAAATCCTAAATGCTCCAGGCTTTGTCACAAATAAACTTATCCATGTACACCTTAACGTTCTGTTCTATATGTTGCATATTCAGCCCAAACCAGATACCTGTTTTGGCATATCAAACTCTGTAACCATTCAAAACCACTAGACTCACAACTTGCTTCCCATTCTTTTTCTAACAACCCTCTGAATAAATATAATACATTTATAGAGGGGCTACCAGTGGGGATTCACAAGAATTTGTTATTATAAACGTTGTAATCACATGTACTACTAATTTTTTTATTTATTTTTTACACATTATAATCGAAAAAAACATTATATAAAGTCCATTAATTCTTTGTTTGTATTTTTTTTAATCTGTCAATTAGTTTATTTAAATTCTTCTCTTTGTTTGTATTTTTTTTATGTGATAATTAGTCTCTTAAATTATTCTTCATAATTAACCTTTTTTTTAGAAACACATGTTTTATGTTGTTTTTATACTTAATAATCATTCTAATATTTTTTTTTTAATTTAAGCATTTTTTTTTTTTTAAATCAATGAATACATACAGTTAGGACCATTTTTCGATACAATTAGGATTGTGTATCTTCATGGTTTTGTTAAAAAAAAAAAAAAAATAATAGTTTTAGTCTTATAACTTTAATTTATTTAATATATATTATTATATATTTTCTATATTATATCTCGTACATCTAGATTGTCTATTTACTTTAATCGAATGGATTACTATGGATTTACTATCCATATTACATATTTCACTTATTGTAATATTTATTCAATAAATGAATTTTTATTCCTTCTCACACATACAGAAAAAAAAAAAAAAAAAAAAACTGGTCGTAGCTTTTTACATTTGCCTTCGCTCCAATAAGATAGGCATTATTAAAGGATATCGATCGATGATGAATAGGGAGTTCCTACCGCAAACAGAAAACCCACTGATTCATCTACAGTTCAGTTAAAATGCAAATGTTTTACTGAAACCTTTTAAAACTTCATTATTGTTTTATAACTTTTATTTTCAATTTTGACCTATCAGAAATACAAATTGCACCTTAAATCCCAAATAGTTTTAAACAATTTAATAATTTTTAATGTAATTATACTCTGATTGTTTCGTTTGATTTAAATTACCGCATCTCAATTCGCTTTATATTAACTTTCTTTAAGCGAACAGGAGATTTATTTGAACATGTAAAACAGTGAAGTGTGTAATTTTGATTGAAACATTTGCATTTTTTTAAGGTGCGTTTTTTTTCTTCATTGCCGTATATTTGTGTGGCGTATGAGTTTTAATCTTTCAATTAAACTGAGACGCTTTTGTTTTACATATGGACCCAAAGTCATTCTTCTATCCAATCAAGTAATGAATTTCGTTTGTCTGTGTTGTCAATGAAGACAGGTGGACAAGAGTCATGTCAGTGTAAAGGTGATGTGCTGTGATTTGGTGTAATTGATTTTTGTTTCCATTTTTTTAACCAGTCTCGTATGTCTAGTTAATATTGTTTTCATATTTGGTTCGAAAATTTATTAGTTTACTACGGACGCTACGAAGAACTATCACAATAGGTAGGATTAAGTATTGGTAATGTTCGATTAAATCTATGTATAGTGTTAAGAGCAATTAACGAAGAAGGGAATCATTAAAGAAATAAATGAAATTCCAAAACGACTTATGGGGCCGACTGAATTAATTATCTATAATTGGAATAAAACTGGATTAATTCATCCGACCTTGATTTTTCATTCTAAACGAAAGTTATTACGAAATTAAACGTTTGGAATATGTGAATATCCTAATAGGCCGAAGGGGAGGGGGAAGAGAAACTGGTTGCATCAGCTAAGGTCGCCGCTGCTAATGAGAGAGCTGCTTCGGGGGTACACGCAACCTCACCAATTATGTTAATGGCGATGCGTGCGCATGCGTAGACGCACGTTCCTTTGTTTCTTTTCCCTTCTTTGGGGAAAGATAATGGATTAACGGCAGTAGCCTTGATAAATATGCATAAGATAACAATATGTGTCAGTGGGTGGCCTTACCTCTCTCCGCTCGTGGGTCTTCTTCCGCGTAGAGGCCATCTGAAAAAGACATTGAGGATCAGTATCTTGCGATTAAAAATTTCAGAATCGTAGAAACTGCGTTTGGACAGCCTACATTCTCTGAACATAGTGAATTATTCGGTTTATTCAAAGTAATTCGGCTGTGAACAAAGATTATCTAAAAATAATGTTCATACCAAACATATAGCTTACAATAAAATCATAAACATAAAATTAGGGTAAACCAACCAGTTATTGACACCCCAGATAATTATTGACACCGTAACTTAGAAATTAAAAAAATAAAAGATTCATTGCCAAAAAAAATTAAGAATATCCCTTTTAAACTTTACAACTCAGCTGTGTAAAAAGACTTTCTATTTTATCCGTATTTTAAAAGATATCCGTCGGGTGTCAATAACTTCCTTCGCATTAGTTATTGTTCCCATCTTGTAAAATACATTTCAGGTAATAACGGTTGCTGTGAACTTTCTTGTTTACCTTAAAGTATAATAATTGGAAGAAAATAACAGTAAATTTCAACTTTATTGAAGAAAGAGAGAGAGAGAGTAAGAGTGTGTGTGTGTGTGAGAGAGAGAGAGAGAGAGAGAGAGAGAGAGAGAGAGAGAGAGAGAGAGAGAGAGAGAGAGAGAGAGAGAGAGAGAGAGAGAGAGAGAGAGAGAGAGAGAGAGAGAGAGAGAGAGAGAGAGAGAGAGAGAGAGAGAGAGAGAGAGAGAGAGAGAGAGAGAGAGAGAGAGAGAGAGAGAGAGAGAGAGAGAGAGAGAGAGAGAGAGAGAGAGAGAGAGAGAGAGAGAGAGAGAGAGAGAGAGAGAGAGAGAGAGAGAGAGAGAGAGAGAGAGAGAGAGAGAGAGAGAGCGTAAGAGAGAGAGAACAGGCTATATACAAAAATAACAATATAGAGGCAATAATATACAAATTTATCTGTTACAAACCAATCAAAAAATAACTATATGAAGAAAATTATCACTAAAATAAAGGTTAAATATTTCAAAAAAATTTAAATATATACATTTATTAATATTAAATATTATATTTATATACATTGTTCAGTGTTACATAAGTTATAGACAAGAGGAATCCGTGTTATTCCATCCATCCTTGATAATACAAGATTAAATGCATAATTAAATGTATGGCAGTGTTTATACATCATTAATATCAACTGTCCAATTATTATAAAATATTAAACTACTTAATTAATTTAAGCAGCAAAATTAATTTGCGCCATAACAGACAGAAAACAATCGCTAGGCCATTGAATAATTTTTCCAATATAATCAAACAACTGAATTCTCTAAATGTTATAAAATCTCTAGATATGAAAAACATATATTACCCAATTATTTATTTAATACTGATGGTTTAATGTATTTAATTTTCGAACATAATTCGAAAGTGAATAATTAATTAACTTAAAATTTTCCAAAGTAAATCAGAGTAGGTTATTTTCCGGCACACAACTTACTTTAGCAACACTTCAAGTAAAGCTGAAAGAAATACAGTGGAGGCAGAAAGCTACCTGAAAACTCAATACTTAATAATTCAACTTGCCATTAAATGTTGAAGGAACATTTAAAGCTTTTTGGAACTGTTCTTCCTACTGGATTGAACCAGTTTGGTGTAGATTTATTTTTTTACTGGACTCAACTGATACGATAAGGACAATAAAAGTTAGTGAACGGTTTAACTTGCACGTTAAATCGATGTCGTATTGCATAATGATAAATAAATAAACGTATTAATACGTTTTAGATACCATTGGTAGTTAATAATTTAATGTATTATTTTTAATTTGTAAATTGAAATAAAATACCAACATCATCCTGGCAAACGACATAGATACACAACTCAATATCCACTCCTAATCAAAATCATGCAGCTCTTGAATTCTTTATATTGACAAATTAAATTAATGAATGGTTAATAAGATACAATTAATTTAGCAATTTAAATCAAATCTATATATTGCTATTAATTTAGAAATTAAATCTACATAAATTTGAACAACAATGCATTAAATAAACAACATATATTGCTAGTTTAATTTGTTCACACTTACTGTTGCTGTCATTTCGAGAATCTGTTTAACTTATTAAGAAAACTTAATATATCATATCACAATAGTTAGAGAGAATAAACAAAGGATGAAATAAACAATGGTTCGAATCCCACTAATAGAAATTGCATTGCAAAATAATTACATGATGAAGACTTGTAGAGGAACTACCCATTGGTATAACACTAATGAAAGTTCTACAATAGAAGAAGATCTCAGGCCATCTTCTTTTCAGGCACCTCGGAGAATCGCCATGAACGGAATGGAAAGCAAGTTGAGAAACAAATGGGTTTAGGTAAGTATTTAGTTAGTGGTGAAAGGAAAGGTATCTGGTTTGTGCCAAATCATGGTGGGTCAGTTTATTTGTAACAAAGTAAGATGCATTAAGGATTTTTCGATGGATTTTGGATTGTAAGGATTGGATACGAGAGGAATTCGATATTTTGGTGGAACAGGTCTGATAATGATAATATAAATTTTTTTTTTTTTTTTAACCGGGAGACTAGAACGTTTGACAAGTGTTGGATCAGCAGAAATCGACGAGCAGCATTTTGTCTTTTAGTGAGTTAAAATTTATTTTGAAGCAAACCCACGGAATGTATCTCGACCTTCCCACTATTTTTAGAGTAAGTTGGTACCAGTAGGATAAAACGTTCACTTAAGTTTAAGTAAACTAAAACGTACCAAAAGTACATATTAACCCTCTCCTTAGACTGGAGACAAGTAGCGAATTTGATGAATACATGAATAAATGAAGCGTTTGAGGCATAAGTGAGACGACTACTCATTGATACGTTCGGACTTCATTTCAGATTTTTGATAGGAGGTCTCTAATCTAACTTATTTTGAACCTTTAATGAATTGTCAAAAATATTGCTGTTGCTATGCATTGTGTAACTCAACAAGGATGGTCTATTGTTGTTTGTTTATTAGGGTTTAACGTTCTTATGTACTCCAAATAGGGCAGGAAGGGCTATAGTCTATTGTTGAATATTTTAATAAAATCATGTGATTTGGTATGGGTCTAACAGAGACTGTTACTAATGTATTATTGAGATCGAGCAACAGAGGTTGTTTAAGTAGTGTTTTTATTGAAACTTTCATAGTTTGTCTATGTGATTTTTTTTTTGTTTTTTTTACGTCAAGTGAATCTGTGATCCATAAGACCATTTATGGATTTGTATAAGTAAGTGATTTATTACCAACAGTAGTGAGAAACGTTGTCTATACATTCAGTAATGCTTACAAAAGTTATCTTCTTTCGGCTGCTTTACTGTTCTGACGTGTCAAACTCTGCGAAAAGACAATTGCCCCTAATGAAAAATCGAAGGGAATCAGGCGAGTTGCCGACACGGAATCCCTTTTCCAGTTGAAGTGCCTTACTTGGCAGTCTGTGACTTTTTGTCTTCAGCACGTGTTGTGAGTTAACCGTAACTTTAGAATCGGTCAAAGAACTCAGTTATAGCAGCAATCATTGATTCAATCAGCATCGTGAGGAGTGGCTAAAAGATATTTATATTTTCCATGTATATTATTTACAATTTAAAAAATTTTAATTTTTTTTTTGTTTAGATAAACTTGTAAATTTACAATTGCCAATTTATTGCTTATTAAAATATTTGACGGTAACCATGTTTGATGAATATACATGCTGGGTTCATAGTCTTGTTAGGTTCGTACACTTAGAGCCCCACTCTCATAAGTAAATAACTGAGATAACTCGGACTAATTTACTTATAAATCAAAATTGTGTATTGAAGAAAGCATGAATAAAAATAAAAACATAAATCAAAAGACATCCCAATAAACTACATTTCCAGTTCCATCTCCTGATGTTATGCGAATGATTTGATTGTTAGAGTTTCTAGTTCTGGAATGCCCTACATATCATTGACCGGGAGAGATACGATCTATCTTAAGATCAACTAAGTTTTTGTTAGTCTGGCCTTGCGATTTGTTAATTCTAAAGCAGAAGAAAATTGAAATTTTTAATCGTTCGAACTGAAATAGTACATTAGTAGGAATCATTGCGGATCAATGAATAAATGCGAGTTCTTCAATCCTTTGTCCAGTCGAGATAATAGCCTCATAGATATTTCCACGCGTAGCTGTAACTTTTAACTTGGTAACACTGCACTGATTAGCCGGGTGAAGGTCATGTAAACACTTGGACAATAAGTTGATGATGTCCAGATGGACAGATAATATCAACTAAATTACCAGCGATATATCTAAAGAAAATAAGTAAATTTAATAATCATTTTCAAGCTCTAGATAATATAGGGATTGTAATCTCTCTTATAAATTGGTGCTCGTCACTTAAGTGTCGTTTATCAAATTTCTGGAATCCACAAACTTAACGCATTTTTAATAAAAATGTAATTGAAAATCAGTAAACTTATTGCTAAACCTTTCTTAAACTATGAAGATGACGCAGTAAAATCTGGTAAGGATCGGTTCAGCAAATATCGTGGTTAGTGATAATATTATATATATATATATATATATTATATATTACTAGATATATATATATATATATATATTTCTACTGTTACTAGATAAGAATGTTTTAAAACAGCACAAGGATCGAAAAACCCTGCATGGGAAGAGAGTATTTCCCAGCCTGCGAACATGTTCAACAATTATCCCACAACAGCAACTAGCAAGGAGACGATTAACTTAATTACTGATTGTTAGTCTCATACAGCAATTGCTTGAATTAAAAAAAAAAATAATAATAATACTTTAATTCCATCTTAATGGACATAGTTTTTACTAAATTTGGAGTTGAAGTTTTGATCAAAAGAGGGGTGTCAGAATCATTATTAGAGTTTTATTGACTACTCCTGCAATATCAGCCCAACTTTAAACACAATAGAAACTCAGACAATTTCTCACTTCACAGTTCCTAGAACTGGGATTATTGCGTTTCGTACTATTCGAACAGTATTCACTGATCGATGACTGCATGAAGATTTAGTTAATAGAACGTAATGAATTCTGTGGAAAATTAATAAAATAAGCAGCGAATTTGGAACTAAATTTTAGGACATATTTAATTAAAAGGATTTATTCAGTATCAATTATGAACTCATGTAATTTTTTTCCCCTTATCGTCTGACATTATGAGAATATAAAATAACAAATACCACGAAGGGTTTAAAGATAGCTTTCCTTCGTTTTCTGGTTATGTACAGTAATGAACTAATTCACTTTAATACAGTTTTGAAAATACGTGTTATGGAGCTCATAACGAGAGGGAATTCAAGGAATCCATTTGACAGCAAGGAAAATGTTATAGAATACAAGTATTACGAAATTCCATAAAAGCAACAAGTTACCTTCAAACGTAGCTAATTGAATTATTTTATTAATGTTTTAACAAATTGAAAATTTAATTTTTTTTTAAATTAAACACTCTAAATAGTAATAAAAAATTCATATGAATAAATATGTATTCAAAATAGTTTAACTCAAGACATTCTTTGTTATAAGAACGTTTAATACCCAAACATAATTCTAAAACCATAAGGTGTTTAATTTTTTTTTAAATGTAATAACAAATATTAAAAAAATATACTTCAATTTTTAGAGCTACAGATATAGTTTTTATTAGATATTTTTATTAGGTTTTTTTTTTTTTAAGCTTAAGTTTTTAAGCTATTTTTTTATATTCACATCTGTCTTCAAATGACAACCAACGAGTGGGCTTAGAAAAATGTGGAATAAATAAGACATGTAAAATATGAAGGAGACCAGTAGGTATCGGTACCTCCTCCTCACATTATTTTAGGTTGTTTGTTACTTAAGGAGGTCTCTCATCCAGCTCATTTTAGGCAATCGGTACGTATTGTGAGGAATATTTATTGTAATCATGTTTTGTTTGAGTCTGTCTGGATGGTATCGAAGTGGGAATTACAGTCTCAACGATATTTCCATCAGCTGAAATTTTTAATCTGGTACCATTGCACACATTAGGAGGTTGAAGGTCACGTAAATACATAATTGGATATCCAATTTTTAATTTTAATGTATGAGTTTTCACTTCAGACGGACAGAGAATATTTAATAAGTCATAGTGTTATACCAGTCGATTTTCAAATTTCGCTAATCGCATTAAATATTTATCCCTTTTTAATAACAATTTAATCGAAAATAAGTACATTTTTCAAGTTCTTTATTACACCGTACCATTGTTTATTCTCTAGAAAAATGGTGCTATGGGTCGATTTTCAATAACTGGAATCCACATAATTATACATTTTTAGTAAAAATTTAAAATCAATAAATTTTATTGATGTTAAATTTTCCTTGAACAATAAAGATGATGTAGTTTAAATTTGGTACAGTTCAATAGGTTTCGTGGTTAGTGGTCATAAACGAAAAATTGCTTGTCTTTTTATCTGGTAGTTTGGATTAAATATAAAAGAAACTAAACGAAAAATCAATTTATAATAGAATGGAGGAATAAATTTCGGAAACAGTGTTGATTCCAAGTTAGCAAGTAAAGACATTAGCCCTCCTACCTCCCCCTCCAAGACAAATAACGAACTCATAAGAATCCCCGGATGATAAAATATTTAACAATTCACTTTCCCCCAAGAAAATGAAGAAAGATTGAACCTCGTTTAGCTCCAAAGTGAAAACAATATTTGAAAAGTTTCTTTAATCAGAGAAGTTTCCTCCTTTTAATCAGCAACTTTGCTTCCGCCCCATTCAAAAATATCTCGTAGCAATGCCTCTTCCCGATTATAATCTGAACAATATTTCATTCGAATTTAATCTTTTTCAGATCATGTCATTCTCTGACTGTTGTGAGGAATTGTTAAGAAAATTAAAAGCAGTTTATAAAAGAAAATTAATTGGAAGGCAGGCATTGTTCCATTTGACATCATGTCATCTTCACTTGATTAAACTAATTAGCAGATTAAGTCTGAATTAGATTTCCGGTGGAATTTCAAAACTATTCTGAAACTAATCTTAAGACTATTGAATAATATAAGGAAACTAGCTACCTGGAGCCTTCAGTCTACGGAATCAGTTACCGAATACAAACGACTTTATTGCGTTCCTGATTAAAATCTTGGATTTTCTTTTTATCCAACTCCTAAATTGGATCGATTTAAAAATGGGTCAGCTCTCGATAAATTGTTTTGCATGCATAAATAGTTTTTCCATTCAGAAAAACTTTAAGTTACCAGAATCCAGGAATTACCAATGTTATAAACTATTATCATTATTATTATTACAGGTCCGCTAAGGACCACGTTTAAGCCACCAAGTTAGCTTTACGCTTTCTTCAAAAATACTTCATCTGTTCACTTTTCTCTTTTCTCTCTACTGTCGTCTATTTTCTTCCCTGTCTTTTTGTAGCTGTTTTGTCTTGGAAGCCATCCCACTCTTTAATTTTGATTCTATAGTTTGTTCTGTCATCAATTTCTTCGTCATTTAAGTAAATTTCTTTTAAATCTTCATGTACCTTCTGAATCAGATTGTGTTTTATATGCTATATGATTATTATTTCTTTTATGATAATTATTACCATAAAATAATAAGAAAGACTATCTCTCCTCACGATTTAATATAGAAATAAGAGGTAAAAACTGTTTAATACGCATGCTCCAATAAATCAGGATAACAAGAAAAAAAGATTAATTTTAGTTTCAGGAAACATAAACTAATTATTCTGAGGATATTTTGATACTATTAAATCTGTTTTATAAATACTAGCCGAATCCATTCCTACACGCGCTTATACTAATAACAACCTGTACAAAAAACGGACAGACGCCAAAGCAGTTATAAAAACTCGGGAGGGTTATCGGTAGCATTTCTTACCTGCCTAAGATGAAATATTCAGTATGAGGGATATGAAGTTTGAAAGGCAGCTTCTGAATCGACTACCCTTTAAGGACGGGGGGAGGGGGATATCCAACAAAAAGCGGAGGGTTCGTTACCTGGATCCCGCACCTACTTGCCGACGGGCAATAAAGACCCCATTCCCTAGTCCTACCTCTTCCCCTTCTAATAAAGACTTTTTTTTTATATTGTGTAGATTTAACAGGAATTAGGTAATATCCATTTATGAATAGAAAAAAATATGTTGATGACAGGGTCAAAGAAGGAAGATACGTAGTTTACAATAATGTTTCTGCATTATTCGTTAATTATTATATGGAACTAGTAAGAATATATGAGCACGGATAGACAACTCCCAAAAAATTACATATTAAATAAGAACAGTGCCTGAAAGTATTTTGAAAATAAAGTACTGCGTAGAATATTTGACCCAAACAAGGATAAACATATGGAGAATTATAAACGCTGCATAATGCGGGATTTGGGGACATTCATCTAGAGTATATAGTTCAGATCATTGCAGAGCGATGGTTAATAAAATGGGCGTCTAATAATGACCAAATTCCAAAAAATTAGTTTTTAGCCTTCGGGTAAACACGTCCAATGGGTAGACCAAAACGTGGATAATATTGTTTCCAAACTAGGATTTTTGAGTTTTGATGGGATGTATGGGTAGACGTTGTTCAGTTTCGGCTTCGAACCTTCGGAATCGCTACGCCTGTAATTCCTATCTCTATATATTAAATAAATAATGAAATAAAAAATTGTATGTTAACTTTATGCCTTTATTACACTATCCAATTCTCCTTGTCTAAAACTCTCAATCCAAAATCCTTCGAACAATCCTTAGTACTCCTTTAGTTACACAATAACTTTTATCTGATAATCGTAATCTTCCATATGTTGTTTAATTGACCTAAACGAGTAACTATCCTTCCATAATAATCTCCATGCTAGCTCTAATCCACTAGCCTCTTAACTTGCTTCACATTCAATTACCGATTACTCTTCGAGGCGTCTGAAAAGAAGACGGACTAGTGAGGACTTTCTGTGAAACAACTTTAATAGAAGTAATCCTAACCCTCTGGTTTATTCATTATCCAGCTTTACACATCTTCATAAGTGTCCACGAGAATTGTTGTAATCTCTACCATAGTAGAGGGACAATCTTGGTTCGGGGTTTCCACAGGGTGCTTATAAATGCTGTACATATTATAATTGTATTTAAGTATTTATTTCTTTTTGTTTCTGTATTTTTGTTTATTCGTTTCTAAAATTAATATTTACACTGATTTTCTTTATATTATCGTTCAATTTTTTTTTTATTCCTTGTATAGTTAAAGGCTGTTTATTTTATTATAATTATTTTTTTTTTTACTTTTAGAGTACAAATTTTTTGAATGGATTTACTGTCATTTATATAACTCATTGTCTTTGAGTGAGCTTGCAATATTTCTTGAATAAAAAAATGAAGTAACTTTCAATGGGTAGTTTCTTTACAAGTCATTGACAGACCAATAATTCACACACTTTTACACATTTTATACACTTTTAAATATCGATATTTACAATTTTTTTAAAAATATATGTTTATAGTTATATATGACACATATACAATGAAGTGATGAAGGTTTATTTAAACAAGAACAAAGACCCAATTATTTAAACTTTTGCCTCCCATTTTGTCAAATGAATAATATTTCTTAGAGTTACCCCGAGACAGAGAGATTTCATCAAAGCGGGGCCTAGTTAGGAGCATTGTCGCAGCAAAATTATTCAGCCCGAGGCAATATAACTTCCCTTAGAGGAGGGAGCTTAAATCTTTAACCGGCGGCTCAAATTACAGTTTAATGGATCGCTAAAAAATTGAGAGCCTCCAGCCTTCCTCGCAGCCCCTTCAGATCAAGAAGGGGAACACGGAAACATTATTCGTCCAAGGAGGGCATTGGGTCTCAAGGACGCCTCGGATCAAAAAGGAATACGAGATCGCACGCCAATATAAAAATGGTATGCAAATTCGCAAGGGTTACATGAAGGATCATCAGATTAGATCCGAACTTTTTCCGGTTAAAATTATTATACTTTAACGAACAATGGGATAATTAGTGCACAACAATCATTATATCCACTCATTCATGTTTACAACAGAACGCCACTACATGAATCGGCCGTCAGATGATATATGGATGCCTTGCGAAAAAATCCTTGTTCATATCTCAACCATCGAAGTTTCGGCAATTCATTTGCGCTTTATGAATAACTGCGCTCACACCTGACTCATACTTCTTCAAGCTTGTGCACACACCGTTAACTTTATCGCGAAGTGTAACCTTCTACGCTTCAACAACAATGCTTGCTAACATACACAAGAATCCTCACAGAAAAAAAATCATTATCTCTTCACCTCAATCAAAAACATATTTACTCGAATCAAATACACGCTTTTTTTTCCGGTCTGACCGTAAAGGCCAAACGGCAATACAACAGATAAATAATATTACGATAGTAAAAATATATTTTGTTTATAAGAAATTGAAAAGCCTGATCTTGGCGGTTGCAAACTATCAATCATTGTTTTTGAAAGGTGATAAATTGTTGGTAGCAGATTGAGGTAGGGTTTACGAAATATTGTTTAAGCCAAGCGGGAGTCGCTATTTTTTTTTTTTTTTTATACTAGACTGTAAATAAATAATAATAAAACATTTATTTACAAATAAATTTAAATAAAAAGAATAAGAAGAAATAGTAGGGTTAAGTACAATGTTTAAAATACCACTTCATAAATTTTAATTTTTTTAACATAACAGGTTCTTTATTTTTGATTAAAAAAACCTATACATTTTTTCATTAGTAAATTTCTGAGGAACAATTTAACATTATTACATTTACAGAAGTAGAATTTCTATTAATACTTATTATATTATTTGAAGTAAGTTTATTTTTTGTTATTTCATATTTTGCTAGTCATCATAGGCCGTATTTTTTCAGTGTTAACGTCTATGAAGGTAGTGACAGATTTTATCAAATAAAGTCAATGAATAATCAGAACTATTACGACATACGACGTTGAGCTTTAGGTATCCACGAAATGATCAAGTTCTTCTCGTATAAAATCCTTACAATTCGCAATATTTAAAAAACAAAATCCTCAATGCTTACTTTGTGACAAACAAACTTATCCATGAATATAAGTATGTTCATGGTATAACAATATACCATATGTTGCTGATTTAGTCCAAATCAGATTACTATTCTTCCATGCTAAAACTTTTGTATCATTGTATAGTTAATTATTTCGTGATCATTATAATTAACATAATTTTATTTGTATTTCCTTATGTTTGTATATATATACTCGAAAATCTGTTTTCAATTGTGATTACTAGTTTGTCTCTTGTTTTGTATCAATTAGTACTTTTGTCTGAAGTACAATATTACAATAACTATTGTTACAATTTTATAACATATTTTATATTATTTTTAGGATGCAATAAGTCCTTGAATAAAGATTAGTTTTTTATTTAATTTAATTTATACTAGTGTCTCACCATTATTCTTTGGTCAATATTTCACCATATTTGTAGGTGATTTTAATGCCCGCGACCCGACCGGGTACAGATATTGTATAAGGAGAACAACAGTCACTTTTCTATTGTAATATGACAGTTCCATCAGATCAGTAATGGAACAGTTATACATTGAATAAGAGAGAGGTACGTTGAGGCCAGAGGTACGACGCTGCCGGCAGGTGGGCAATAACACCTGCCTACCACCTGCCGTCCCAGTTCTCTGCATTCCGCCGCGCCTATGTCCCAACGTCTCTTTCCAGCTAAACAGAAATATATCTTCAGCTATACCTCAACTGCAAAGAAGATATCAATTCGGATAATATATTTATTTCAATATTACGAGTTTATAATCAAACCCGTAATGAAAAGCTAGCGATGAACCAAAAATAATGATAACACATTTTCTTGTATAAACATTAAAATATGTTATTTCCCTATCAACGTTTTTGTTTCCTTAGGTTCTTCTGTATTTCTGTGATCCATGATATTCGCTCTTCGAGTTTAATGAGGTGTAATGAGTTATTGTTATTTTTTTCCGAGTTAATCTATTTTAAGGTAATTTTTTGACGTGTTCATAAAATTTCAACCGCCTTTTTCTAATGTACAATTAAATGTTTGAATGAGTGTCGATTGTAGCCGTCTTCTGTTATTCGCGGTCCCAGAATCTTGAGTACAGTTTGTTTCTTTGCTTTGTTTTGATATTTTCAAAATCGTCCTTCTTTTTGAGTGAAACAATTTGCTAGCGCTAAGAGTTGCGGGGTTAATTGAATGCGTGCCCGGAAAAAAAAGCCTTTGTCATGATTTTACAAGAGCTTCAAAGAACTATAACATCGCTAAGTATTGCTAGTAAAAAGCAGCTATGGAGACATAGACCCTTCATCCATTGGGAAAGTTGGAAATCCGGAAAAAAGTATTTTTCGTGATATAAACGTCTATTGAATAAGAAGAGTTAGTAGAAATAAAACAGTTAGAGTAATTATGCATTGAATGAATACATTTAAATCAGAGATGTATAAAATATTTAATTTTAAGATCAGTCGTAAACATATTTATGTGAAGCTGATATTTTTCTTTTCCTTGCTTACGACGAGATGAACTCAGATTATCAACTGATAACACAGTTCTGCATAAAAATAATCCCTTCAACAAAAATTTTGTTTTATTATGTTTTGAAGTGCGCTTAACACGAATCCTAAGTTAGAAAATCTTAATCAGGCGCCATTATTGGTCAAATTTGTGTTTTAGTTTGAAAAATGAGGTGTTTTTCAACATTTCGAGCATTTTATTATTCATTGATAATTTTATATAAAAAAAAATTAAAAAAAATATTTTATTTTGAAACATTTATAATGTATTAGTTGAAGCATTGCTTTTATCATATAAGACCATGGGTTGCAACATGTCCTCAAAAATTCACTTTTTTTTGCATTCCCCTTTGAATTTCTTCTCTCGCAACTTAGTAACAGTTTCAGATGAACACGGAGAACGATTTCATCAAGACATAACCCAAATGGAAAATATGTATAGCGGTAAATGGAATGAGAAGATGCTTGCCGGCTCCTGTTGGACACTACACTGGGAGACACGTGATGAAGAATACAAAAAGAAAAAAATATACACGTTAGTTATTTTCAGTACTAAATTTTGCTTTATAAATTAAATTTATGTATTTCATTGTTATTGTGTTGTAAATGTAGTATGTTTGAGAAATGAAAGGAATATATATACTGTGTATATTATGTCTGAGTTATTATTTCATGAACTCTGGTCCACATAACGGTGTGTTTGTAGGACTCTGCTGTATTTAAATAATCTGTTACCTCTGAACTACAACCCACAAAACTAAACAATCCCCAAGGATAAAGAAATAACTAATAAATATTATAAATTACACAATAAAAATTGTTGATACATCTCTTGTTCCATATGATAGTTTATCTTTCCATAAAATAAACATCAATTATTATTATAAGATTTGTAGTCTTGTAATAATTAGTAAATTATTATAACAGTACAGAATAGAAAAAATGTTAAATATATATTTTATAAAAACGATAGTAGAACATTACAAAAAAAAAAAAAAAAAAAAAATTAAAATAAACCAAGAAGCAAACAAAAGGATCATAATAGAAAAACAATGCGAATTAAATCTGGAGGGGGTATTACCAAGTTCAAATTAACTGGGTATAAATAACATCTATTGTAATTGGGGATGTTCTATTCTATATTGAACTAGAAAATATTTTAATTCCTCAGGTCAGAAGGAGGAAAACATTCGACCAAAAATAGTTCGATTGCGATTACTGCTGACTAATGGCGTATGGGCTTCAAGCACTAAACAATGCCTGTAGAAAAAAAAATCTGCTATCGTTTAAATATATATTATATTTAAACGAATGTATTTATAGTTATATAACAACTTCGAAACCATGTTTTTGAAGAAACCTTCAAAATTGTATACAAAAAATAAGCTTTATCGAATTATTTAATATATATATTGAGGATTGAAGTTTTTATATTGAATCTGTTTGGAAAATAATTTGAGTTCATGAAAAGTTATAAGAAGAACGTGACTAAAAAAAAAATTATATTAATTTTATAAACGGTAAGATATCAACTAAGATTATTTATTTATTTTTATCAGCTGCGTACAAAGTTCTAGAGAAAATAAAAAAAATGTTTTAAAAATTGTTATTAAGATACAAGGAACGATGACATAGAAAGATAAAAACTGTTTAAAATCTACTTCTTTTGGACTGATAATATAAGTTTATTGATAGATAACTTTGACTATTAGAAATATTTCAAAAAAACAATATGGTTATATAAAAATCATACTAAGTTAAAAAAAAAAATAAAAAATAAAAAAATAAAAATAATAATAATAAAAAAAAAATTAAATGTATGAAAAAAATATATATAACGAAAAACCACAAGAGGTATATCTAGTTTTATATTTTACTATTTTATTAGAAATATAAATTTAAATGAATCCAAAGATACGGACTAGGAACTATCTTGTTTTTTGTTTTTTCCAGAAAACGAAAATAAAACTATCAATTCGTATATTTGTAAATGTAGATTACTTTCACACCAAAGCTTATTAGTTTATTTCATTTTGATAAATGGTTTTGAAGTTCAAGGACGAAACGTAATTACTGAAAACGAGTTTTCAAATTCAGGACAACTCTTGAAGACAACCTGTTTTTGAATGTAATCTGAATACCTTAATAGGTTATATAATATTTCTGGTTACATACAAAGCCGAGTGGATCATAGTGTTGAAGTGCCTTATGCCACATAAGGGTATTTTGTATGTACCATCGAACTGACAATTTGGTTTGTATCATTGAAGTTTTACATAGATAAAACAACAATTTGTTGCATTCATAATTTTATTATTATATTAACAAAGTTTCATAATACATAGAGATATTATTATAAATTATGTCACATTAAAACTATTATGAATTAAAAACACGAAACTCTTCAATTTTATCAGTTGGATTTTATAGAGTTGTACGCTTGACGCTTAAATCAGATTTGAAGTTTGCTAAGAAAACTCATCGTCAAAAAGAATTTATTTTATTTCAAATAATGATAGGGCTTTATTTTTTATTCTATGTAGTCCTGATGAAAAAACCATTGGCCAGGGTTAATTAACGCTAGTTTTGAACTAAAAATGAAATTGTTTAAATAAGTAAATCAAAACAGTGAATCCGAAGGATCAGAAGAAAAGAAAAGTTAGCCGATCACACATTTCATTCCACCCAGTCACAGCAAAAACCAAATCCAAGTTATTCCAGACGAAATTCTCCAATTTACGTTTTGGTTTATCCCCTCGACGTTTATCAGCCGTTTCAAGGTCGATAACTTATTTTGGGATTAGGTTATAATTACTATCAACTACTTACATGATCATATTAACCGTTTTACTACAATTACTAATACATTTAACGGACAAATACAAGGTAATTTAGCATTACTGAATTATATCAACTGTAATTAAAATGTTTGAAAATAGGGATATTTTTTTTTTTTTTTTTTTTTTTTTTTTTTTTTTTTTTTTAGTGACTAAGTGTAATGAGACGAAAGTCCAGATATCTTTTAGAAGCCCTTCTATTTTACCTCCTATATATATATATATAATACTAACATGTTTGATTTCTTTGTTTTACATTTTTAAAAATTTTAAATATATAATTTATGTAGAAAAGTGATGATGTTTTCAATTTTTTTGTATGTTTTTAGAACTAATTAAAAATGTCAATATTCAAAACTAGTCATCGAATTGAAAAATTTCAATAGAAGTGTCAAATAGTTCATCAATCGTAATTGATTTTAACCAGCTAATTAAAAGAAAATTAGCTTTTCCACTAGAATGGATAAATCGTAAGTAAAATCAAGTACATTAATTTTTATAAATTATTGCTATATTTAATTATTCCAGATCACGAAAGGCGACAAAGACATAATAGCCTGGACTGGAACGTGGGATCGTGCGCAGGCAGCAAACGTTAAAGCCACGCGTTCCTCAGCAGAGCTCCAACACCGGTAATCAGCAGTAAACACAGGTAATTTCCTGCTTCGTTAAGTGTCCCTCGGTGATCATATGACAATTTTCCAAATTGCCTTCCAGCCGTCTTTATTAGCGGGATGTCGAAATTACTGGAGCTGGAAGTGTAATGTCACACCAATTAAACCAGCGATTTGAAAATGCTCAAATAGCTTCTAAATCATGATTTGGAATTTAGAGGAAGTTGAGCCGTTTATGTGATATAGTAATGTCAGACTTGTTTTACAGTCTGATTAATTTAAAATGTAATAAATAATACAATGTTTATTGATTAATTGAAATTAATTTTTTTAGATTGTCAAATTGTCATTACCTTATTCATTTGTATTTATGTTCGAAATCATGTCTTTAGTCATTATGATAATTAAAAATATCTCATAAATGTAAGAAAGTTGTAATAATTAAATGAACTGGCTGAATATCAAAATAATTATAAATTTACGAAACCTCTAGCGAAAAATGTATAGTATGTGATTTATAATATATTTAAAAGAAGATTTTGGAAAGGGAAGGGTTGAAACGAAAGAGGGCGAATGAAACGAAATTAGCAGAAATAAAAAAAAAATAAATAAATAAAATATGCTGTAGAATTAAAACGACAAGAAACTGGCCGTCGTTACAGACCACTTCAACATTTACTAGACAAACAAAGCTCCCAATTAATTATAAAAGACTCAGATACATGGCTGTGATTATACCTATCTAGACGAACGGAGTTGAGCTTTGGGGCTCCACTAAACCATCCATTTCATTTCTTATTCCATCCTTACAATCCAAACTCCTTCGATAAATCCTCAATGCTCCTTACTTTGTCACCAATAAACTTATCTAAAAAGATCTTAATGCTCCATATGTTACTCAAATCCGTAAGTTTCTCAACTTGCTTCCCACTCCGTTCCTGATAATCCTCCGAGGCGTCTGAAACGAAGATGGCCTAGGAAAACCTTCTAGTGTAGAATTTTTAATAAAGTGCTACTGATGAGTAGTTTTAACATATTATTATAATCGTTGCCAATATATTTACTTGATGAATATATTTTGTACAGTTGTAAATTTCAATAAATGTGTATGAAAATAAAAATATATATGCTGTTACTTAGTCCCAAATAAAGTTATCCATAAAGACCTTAATGTTCTTGATGTTGCTAATTTAGCCCAAACCTATCCTTTCATAATAAACTCCATAACCATTTAAATCACGTAGTCACTCAGCTTGCTTCCCATACTATACCTGACTATACGTATGAAAAGAAGGTGGCCTTGTGTTAGTAGCTTTACAAGTAATTGTCATGTTATTACGTAGCACATTTAATGGATGGATGTTTTATGTACAGTTGTAAATTTCAATAAATGGGTAAATTAAAAAAAAGTATATATATTCTAAAATTTCTAACTGCTTCGTGAGGCTTCTTGAAATGTAGCTTAATCGTCTCATCAAGGACTGGTTCTTCCCCTCAGATGTTTACCTGAAGGTTCAACAATAGCATTCTTTTGCTACTAGGTCGTTTTTAAATCTTACATTTCAAACTATTTTAAACGTCACGCAGCGATTACCTGAACTATACCCACTGAATAAATGCCACGAAACCACTTATAAATAACTCGCCCTTCTGTTAACCTAAGTGGTATTTCTGTTTAAATCCTAATTTTAAAGTTTCTGTACAGTAAAACTGAATAGTTTTGCGACTGAGAAACAAGCGTTTCTGTCCTTACACCTTGTCTATTTCCTAAAGAATTTTATTTTGCCCAGATATTGTAGAAAGCTGAGACTTAAAATACTCTACATAATCAAATGCGTAAGTTGCTGATTGGACCAATTTTTTTTTTACAATACATTTGACTCCCGTTTATAACTAACAGTACCGCAACTACTTTCCCATTCGGTTTCCAATAATCAACTAAAGAAACTGAATAAAACACTTCATATCCTCCTAATATAGGCCAATGTTGTCAATTACAATGACCATATGGTTAATCCTCTTATTACTTGATTTTACAATTATGATTTATGAATTATTTGTTACTTCTGGAATCCTTTTGATTTTAAAACAAATTTCGACTCAGTCTGGTCGATATCATTCAAAAATCCTTTTCATTTTGCCGCCTCAGAACTGAAGATATGGATATATACCATCACGCTTATGTATAGTAATACTTGATTTTATTTAATACAATTTTAAATTACATTCAAATAGAATAGTTCATCTGAATAAAACAAATATATTAAAAAAACCGATTAAATTTCAATCTCCCATAAAATAATCAAGATTTTTATCACTACATGAACCGGAAGAAAAAAAGGCCAAAAGAAAAACGCGATGAAGATTTATGCGTCGGGTGTTGATAAACATCAGATATAGGTCGATATATCCACACGTCCGCCAAAGCAAGAAAAATAACAAACAAAAAAAAATAAAACCATAAATCCCTTCGAGGGCGTGACAACTTTTTGGATTCGTAAAAAATAATGGAGTGGCAGGCTCAAGGGACCAGAGCGGTTTTCGAAAAGCTTCAGCCGTCCTCGGACAGAATCTCAATGAGTGTCGAAGGATATTGTGCATTATCCATACGGGGGGCAATCGATAGTCGAAGTTTCGCTAAAGATATTTTACAATAGATATATACATATTATTATTATTATATTTACAAAAGTTATTAATATTTAGGACGGGGATATATCACTGCTATGAACATCAAGACTGTCAGACACGTACGTGTTTTATTTACAGACTGATTCGTGTCCCAATCCAGTATATTTGGCTAACGTGATCCTATCGCAACTTGAAGGGGAACCAACTCGAATTAATCATTAGATAAAGTCCCAGCAGCACCAATACTAATGCCATTATTCAAAACAAATCTTCACACCAACATGCTGAAATACATCATTTATTGGGTAGATTTCAAAATCTGCTTAGTATATTCTGTACAATTATTCTCCAACACATTCCTGTTAATTTTTCTAAACGAAATTACAAAATTAAACAGAAAATTGAATATGAACAGTTAATAACACTCTTCCGAAACCAGAGAATGTTAATATGAATTTTTTGACGTTATTTTCTAGTGAAAGAAAAGTTGGTCGTTCTGGAAAAAAATCATTTCAATTTTAAATGAACTTTTATTAAAGATTCTTAGTAATAATAAAATACGGTGGTAATTTAAAAGTAATTTAACAGTGAGAATAATTCCTATGTATTAAACAGATTCGAAACGCTCGATCCAGGAAATATCTATAAAGTGGGGATTGTAATTTAATACCTTCAGCGGGCAGTCAATTAATTTCATATCTGTTAATTTACATGAATGATTCTATTGACATCGATTTGAATGAAATTTATAAATTTAATTGAAATATTATATTTGATATAAATTACGAAATTCTATTAATTTTACTTACATTTAATACTTATTCTTTTAGAAGAAAACTTTTAATCTTTTCGATAAGTTAGCCAGCAAATAGAATTATGGCTACACTCCTTAATTAGTTTTATGATAGAAGAGGATCAAGAAAATCCCTTGTATAAAAGTTTTTCGGGTTGTTTCGCCCACTGAATTATCCTCAGCCCTGGGCTTAAGGAAACACGAGTTAGTAACTTGGTTCATATCATGACAATATCATTCTTATATTCCCTTGCGCAACAATTTATCGATTGTCTATATACGAAACATCAAAATAAGACGGGAACGATAAATCAGGAGACTAGGAATAGGCTTAGGAAAAGGGATAGGGATAAGCCCATGGGTTTTTAACAGATTTTTTTTTTTTTTTTTTAATAGTTAGTTTTAAATACCTTTAGGTTATTTTTGTTTTGTTTAGAAGTAATTTAAATTTGCTTTTTTCTATTTCATTTTCCGGTTGAAGCTGCTACTTTGGTACTAGAATAGTTTATTTTAAAGACGTGATTAGAATAACTGTGGCAAACATCTTATAAAAATGTAATATTATTTACTGCAATACCACACAGTGTCAATACAAAAGTAACATATGTGAAAAACGTGTTTGTGTTTATCATCATAGTAATTATTATTATTTTTTTTTTTTTTATTGTTTTAGGACATGATCAAGTACAGTGTGAATTTAGATTTGAAGGTTCACTACAACGTACATCAGTCCTACAGTAATCGCTGAAGTAAAATTTAAAAAAACGTTTTTTCACATTCGATACTTGGCATTTGCATCTACTGTCGCGACGGTCTCAAGTAAAAATAAAAATGTATTTACAAAATTTATTTTATAAAGCCATATTGAATATAGATTATATTATTAATTAAACAAGTCTAAAGCCTAAAACAAATTATTAATTTAAAAAACTAAAACTAAAACAAGGATAAAAATAGATAGAAATTAAGTTTACGTTTCATGCATTTCTGCGGATAATTCTTAAAATGTAAATACAGAAATCAGTACTGATACACATTCTTATTTGTATTTTTATTTTATTCAAAAAAAGGAGGATATTAAATGACACCTAATTTATGGTTATATTTTCCAAATTTTCGTAATATAGGCGAAAATAAACAGTGTAATTTTGAATAATGAATAACCACATGGAATCAAATTTAAATAAAATTACTGAAAAAAAAATCTTATATGAATCTTTTATCAGACGGAAAATATGAACCATGTTGTCGGAAATACACGGAAAAAAGAAACAAAAGGTGCGTTTTAATTTAGCTCTGAACATCAATGAATACTAATCATTCTAGAAGTCAATCAAAAACATTTCCGCCCATCCATATGCATGAAATTATTTGCATAGCTCCGATGTGGAAAATTACTATTTATTAGATTATATTGGTTCGTAAGTTTTGTGTTTTATTACGAGATAAGCATTAAAAGATATATATTTTTCAGGAACCTTAAATACACCATTTCCTATCGACATAAGGAGGTGCGATAGCTCAGTGGATAACGCATTTCACTACTAAATTTGTTTTCTGTTATTTCGCCAGTGGGTCGACTTATAGATCGGGAGGATCTTTAGGGGCACACTTAATCTCTATAAAGTGGGTATCCTTAGTTGGAGAAGCGTGATTTCGTCTAAATATCCTATTTTCACAACCGTTAGCCCAGTAATGATACATCCCCTTACCTAATAAATAAACCCAAGACCCTTCATTGGTTGTAGTGGTACTTGTCATTATTTTTTTCCTTTGGACATTGATTCCATCAGCAGATATAGAGAGAGCTCCCAGAACAGAAGTATCCCAAAGCCATTAGAAAAGTAATAACTACTAAGTATGCCAAGAAAAAGCTAATATGTACTGGGAAAGGATTATTATCCTAGAGATTAACATTTTTCTCATGAACCTCTCGGAATTAAATTTCAAAAGTTCCCATATCCTTGAGATCTCACGTCCTATAGAAAGATGATCCGAAGAACAGACGCGTACATCCCACAAGACATATACATGCTATTATTTCAGAGTTCTCGGTCGACATAACATATACGATAGGGGGCGTGGGATGAACACCTGGGAAAACTACGAAGGAGGTTGGAAAAAGGAGGAAAATTAATTTCGAATGAGAGGAAACAATTAAACCTCGACAAACATGAGGGATGGGATAGGATGTAATTGCGAGCGTGTCTCAGCCGCTGAGATGGAAGAGATAGCAATATCGTGGAGCAATGACACTTTTCGGCTGCGGCCCGGAGATCGTTGTCCCAGGAGTGAACTGCAGTTGGGGGAGGAGGGGGAGGGGAGCTGAGCGACCGCTGTCCCCTTATCAGATCTTATCTCCAGCCAATTATAGGCTGCCAACTATTGCTTCGGTTCGTGGAATTTATCACTGCTCTAGTGGGGCTTTTATGGAGCGATTCATTACCGAAGGGGAGGACGAGAGAAATGATTCTACGTGCCCTCAGATAGTGAGCCAATATATCATCTTGCAAAATAATGGCTACGAATTCGTAATTCAACGAAAGCAGAATTCTAGGATCCTTGAATTATTGGCTCAATATGACCTTTTCTTTCTTCTTTTTTTTTTTTTGTATTAAAGTGTTCACAGTTTATTTCAAACTAAACACGACAGTAAATTAAAAATAACTAAGAATTATTTTATTTATTTTTTTTTTTTAAACTTTTTATAGGTGTTTACAGTTTATAGATACGTTATGTACTACAAGTAAATCTGAGAAAATGACAATGACATGTTAATAACATGCAAAGAACTAAGAACTATTAGCACTTCAATAAAAGTTCTACATTAGAAGGTCTCTTGGTCATTTTCTTTTCAGACGCCTCGGAGGATTGTCGAAAATTGAGTGTGAGGTAAGTTGAGAGACTGATCTATATACCTTACTAAAGTCTCCCAAGTTTTTAATTTTCATATTTCAGACGTAAGAGACAAAAAACTGCTCTTCGTTTCCGACTACTCCAACATTTACAAGACAAGCGTTCAAAGTTCCCAATAAATTACAAAAGACTTATTTTAATGACAGAAATTAGACCCATTTGGAAATACGGAGTTGAACTTTGGGGCTCCAAGCTAAGCCTTCCCATTCCTCCCATCTAATCTTTACAACCAAAAATCCGTATTTATTTACATACATCAGCTATTACATTCCATTATGATAAAGTGGAAGAGTTTAACATTATGAACAATCCAAATAAATCCCATCAAATAACTTTTACCCTTCGTCGTAAACCTACGACTTCCTGCCCTACAGTATCATTTAATAATATTCCACCAATCCCTATTGAACAGATCCGCTATCTAGGACTCCAACTAGATTTGAAATCTACTTACAAGACTATAACGACAGGAAACTACTTGTCGTTTTCGACTTTTTCAACATTGACGTCCAAACCTACCGATAAATTACAAAAGGCTCATCTACATGACAGTTATCAGACCTATTTGGACATTCGGAGTAGAGCTTTGAGGCTCCACCAAACCATCTAATTAATCTCGTATCCAATCCAAAATCCTTTGAATGCGCCTTACTTTGTCACAAATAAGCTAATCCATAAAGATCTTATTTTCTATAAGTTGCTGATTTGGTCCAAACCAGATATCTATCTTTTCAAAGTAAACTCCATACCCACTCGAATCCAATTAGTCTTCCACATTGCCTCATACTCGATTCCCGATAATCCTTGGAGGCGTCTGAAAAGAAGATGGCTAAGAGACCTTTTAATGTAGAACGTTTATTGATGTGCTACTAGTAAGTTGTACTTTACATATTACTGGCATGTCATTGTAATAATTTTCCTGGAATTTACTTGTATTAAATGTATACAGTTGTGAACATCAATAAATAGTTTACAAAATTATTCACTTGTAATTCGCACAGTCCAATATCAGATATAGATCAGTCGAAGTAATCATCAAGAGTGCAAAGATGCGATCAACGTCATATCTAATCATCCAAATGTGGTTCGGAGAATTCACCTGTTTAGAGGAAACCATTCATAATCCTAATGTATAGGCACACTAATACACATCACTAGCCATCGAATAGGAGCGGAAGGTCTGATGCAGTGCCCACGGTAAGACCTACATTTGCTTTTCAATGGCAGTTCTGTTATTAAGCACTTGTTAATTAACTAACTGTACTAACATTTGTGTATTGAGCTAAAGTTTAACAAATGAATAGAACAGTAAAATACAGTGAACAGGTTTTAACAATAAAAGATTTATAAAAGTCGAATTAAGGAAAATGCATTTCAATAGTTCAGGCAACAGATGTCAAAAATTGTTAATTAAAAGAACAAATTTTATAAATCTGGGTATTTGTATACTTTAGTGTATTATTTCGTAAAACATAGAAAATCAGGGGTGAGCGATAACTGAGGTTTTTTTAACGACTATCCCATTTTAAGTTTTTTTTTTAAATAAACCAAAACCATAAACTAGGGTTGGGCGATAGCCGATTTTTCCATATATCGATAGGTCATGCCTATCGATTGTCACTATCGATAGTCGACACTATCGACTTTTTTACCCTCAAGTTTTGAAACTCTCGAAATTATGCTGATTTGTCTCTGTCCAGTGTCAATTTTTTTTTTTAATGAATTCAGAATTCCTAGAGCTCAAGGGTTCTCTGAAAGATTAAGCCAAAGGAAAGCAGAAATGCTAGTTTTTCTATAGGGAAATATATGGCTCAAGGAGCACTCTTGACTCTTGAAATTAACTATTTTGATATTTTTCTTTTCTGAAGATTTGATTTTATCATTATTATTGAAACCATGTAAATTGTAAATACTTTTTTAAAATTAAAATAAATTAGTTTTTTTTCTTTCATCTTTATGATATAATCTTATTATAATTTATAATCCTGCAAATTTTAAATAGAAAGGAGATAATTGAAATGAATTAAATTAGTTAAAATTCTTCATTGAATAGCTTTGGAAAAAAAAGGAAGCAACTATCGAAAAACTATCGATAGCAATCGATAGTATCGGCCTATCGATAGTATCGGCCTATCGATAGTGCTAACTATCGACTACCGCCCAACCCCACGATAAACCTAATCGAAACTTAGGTTATATATTATTATGAACTACGTATAATTTGAATATAAGCAAAATAGGCTGTATTATTGGGAAAAGCCTTGCTCTGAAGGAGTAAAAATACTTACTGATGAATACATAACTAACAAAACAATACAGTTTCTTTTTTTATTTTAAACACAATTCATGTAGACAAATCCAGAATCGTTTAAAAGAGCAAGGATTTAAATGTTTGAAAATTTAAACGTCATTAATCAAAAATATTATTCGCTATTGATAAACACTTTATAATAAAGACAATAGACCCAAATTATACCTGGAACCCCTCAGTGTATGTTTCATACTTGGGAGTGACGGGAAACCGCCCGAGGCTTTTCATTTCCAGTGAAATCTAATATTGGGGAAATTCAGACGTTCCTTTTCCTCCCTCATGAACCTCATTAATCAAATCCATTATTCTGCCATCGAATAAATTACTCCTAATTATCATCTTCAAGAACATCAACATTAATGCCCGCTTTCTGCAAGTTTCCGTATTAAGTTTCGGAGCGGAGCTTCTTCCTATTCAAGGTTCCGTTTTCATTACAGGCCCCGACTGGAATTTTTTTTTTTTCCAGCCATACGGATAAACCGGGGCTGGAGTGGCCTGGAAATGGCAGGGCTCCTTCATCCGATTTATAAAGTATAAATAATGCGATTTGAATTGCAAATACCCGAAGCATCCACCGCCTCAACCGGCGGCCCCTCTTAGCCCTTTATTTTATTAAAATATATATCTCACTGACGGGGGAAGCACCCGCTGCCAAAATTAATATAACTTCAGGAAATTAGGTTTATAATTAATTTAGCATAAAATAGTTTATGTAATTAATTACAGCTATTTAATTATAATAATGCTTTGCGATAAAGGTGCGCTGTCATCAGTTTCCCTATACTTTCTAAAATCATGGAATCTAAGATTATAAAATCGGATATAATATACCAACAAAAGTACAAGAATATGAAACAACCAACTATTTAATTGAAGGAGATTTTTTGCATGTTCTTACAGTAAGGTTTACAGTAAATGCACAAATGACTAAATGAAAGAAACGACAGTTATCCTGAAGATGTAGCTGTGTACTCGGAAACATGTCGAGGAATATTAAAGATTAAATAGGAGTCATGCCTTTAAAAGAAATAAATATGAAACAACTTTAATAAACTTTTAAAAGTGAAGAAATTAAATGTTACAAAATTAAGCAAACATATAATATTTTTTTGTCCATCAAAACTTTCTTGGATTCCAAGGACACAGAAACAATTTTATACTTGTATAATAATCATTTCACATTTTTTTATAAAATAAAAAAATATTTCGATTCATATAATATAGCAATGTGGTAATTATTATTATTGTCTTATCATTGTTATAATTATTTTTTTATTTTTACTATTTATTAATCTTATTGTTTTATTTTCACATTATTACTGTTTCTTTTCTTATTTTTATTTTATTTATTTTTAACTAATTTTATTCTTGTTTTTTTACTTAAAACAGAAAATACCGAGTTTTACTATTATCATTATTTATATAATTTAGTTTTTTTTTTACTCACACGTTATTGTCATGTATAGCATGATAAGATGTATATAAGATATAATTGCTATTACTTTTAATGTTTTAATTTTTATGTTATTTATTAATATTTTCAATAAAACTTATTTTATTTTTAAGATTAAATCAATGAACATGTATTATATTTACTTTATCATCTTTTGTATTAATATTTCCCTAGAGTAACTGATATTCATTTTTTTAGCCCTGATGATGGCCATCGATGTTGTGACCGAAACGTAGGCATAATTAAATACGGATTTATTAATTCAATATCACTAAATTTTCCTGTTCTAAATTCATAAAAATTTATAAATAAGAACGTGTTGAAGACCAATCCAACGCACCACCAGAGATCGAGAAGGAAGTAAGATGAGTAACTAGGGGGATTGAGTAGGTATTGAGCTTATCTGGTTCGGGCCAAAGCAACAATATATGGAGCACAGAGGGTATACAAGTAAATTTATGCATAACAAGGAGCGTTGAGGATTCCATGAAGGGTTTTAGATTGTTAAGATGTTTTACCTGAGCCTCAAAGCTCAACTCACTTTATTTCCATAGAAGATATTTATATAAAAATCAATATTTTTTTCATTTATAAACTATAAAATTTCTTGTTGTGTATAGATGATATTTTAAGAAACTATTGAAGATGCTAATGTTTCGATGTAATAATCAATAGATTCTTAGTGGTATTATAATTAATTCATATTTTGGTCGAGGTTATAGAAAAACATACAATGTGGAACAATTACAAAATGCATAAAAAACTAAATAATGCTGGACTTGTTTTATTTTATACAATATACTTATTTTATACAAAATACTTATATCTATATAATAAAGTACATATAAAATTAGAAGAATTATAAAAATAATTTTAAAATTAAAGTAACAATTGAAACCAAAAACACTGATACGGCCATCATCAGTTATACGATATCCCTTATAATATTAAGTTTGTTTTAATTGTTTCAAGTTAAATGTTAACAACCACACAAATTGCAACATAAGGTGAGGGTGGCCCTAGACCCGGATTTAGTTGATACGTCCTCAAAGTTATACTAATCCTAATGGCGAAAATCCTCTTCAACTGAAAACAACTGAGCATAGGCAAACTTGCCTCAGAAATCCCTTAACTCCCTCTGCCCCTGAGCACGACCGGGATACTTCCCCCTCATCGTCTCCAAGTTTTATTGTTTTTATCTTAACAGGAGTTTAATAAGAAACAGCATTAAGATGAGGAGGCACTGTTATCCAAGTGAAAAAAAAAAAAAAAAAATCACCTGTTTGTTCTTCCAAGAGAAATGAGATTTCTACCAATCTGAGCGTGACAGATGGCAGAAAAGTTTGAAGCGGAAAAAAGTTTGTTCCAGTAAGGCCTGAAACAGAGACAACTTCTAAATTAATTATTTGTTAAAGCTATGCTTGTCTTCGAGGATGAACGATGGTTTTTCTTCTCGTAGATATTGCCCCGGAAGCTCTATATGAGTTATCCTAGAGTTTCATGACTTTTATTATAGTATTATACTATTCCTTATGACATTTCTAAATTATTTCTGTTTTATAGGTAAATAAATAACAGAATTAGCGAACCCGAAGGTTCGATGCCGACACAACCGACCGCTAACCACACACCTCCCTCCAACCCACTCCCTCAAACCCAAATCTCAAGGTCAGTCCTGAAGCAATTCTCCCATTTACGTCTCAGTCTGTTACCGGACGACTCAAAACTGATTAGTTTTTTCGAAATTAGGTCATTACTAAACTCAACGACTTACATACCCATTTTAATCCTTACGCTGCTATAATCTGAACTGATTTCTGTTTTAGTTTTCATTAATACGTTTTAGTTTGTTTTTTTTTAAACGAATGTTCTTAATTTTATTTTTTAAAATAGGCACCGAATTTAGTTAAAATAATACTGACGATATATTAAAGAATTTTAATGCCATATTCTTCAGTAGAATATAAGGAATTGCTGCTCAAAGTTATAAAAACTAACACTCTGAGGGAAATCTAGAGGCATTTCAACTATAGGCTTTGAATTGTAAGATGGTTGTTACTACTAAATTTTATTAAATTTTTTTTTGCTTTTGCTAGGAGAAAAGTATAAATGAATTTAAGACATTAAACCGTAATAGCCGAGCACATTGGGGTAAGGGTCTCAGAGCGTCTCATGCTGTGGGTCTTATTCCCAACTTAATCAATTTTGGTGATCCTACAAAATAAATGTAGATCTTCCCAATCTACCTTGAATAGATTAGTAACCTGTAGCATAGCTCTTCCTTTCTGTCATAGTTGAATTACTTAAGAAAGTTAAGCTTTATATGAAATATCCTTATAGAATTTTAGGACCTGTGCAATTTGTAAAAAACTGTGGCTTACATCAATGTGGAAAAAAAAATGTAGTCTCAGTATGTATAAAAAATGCATCAACGCCTTCAGGTGATCATTCAAGACCATTCCATTATAGAAAACAATAAACGGGCTTAGGACGGGCCATCCTAGGCGAAAAGATAAATGCCTCAATAGGCGAAATATCGATTATATCACCAGAATCGATTCAATGAAATAAAATATACAGGCAATAAAAGTCCCCAGGCACTATGCCAAATTAGATGAAATTGTGAACAGAAAATCAGAAAAAAACATCGATACATGGGAAGATATACCCGTCATTAATTTATTGCTATTTCTATACTATCCACTATTTTTTATTATTTGTACTCTTATAATTATTCGCAATCTCCTGATTTTAAGCATCCACCTCTGGTTTCCTAATACTAGATAGCGTCTAATCCGATTATACTGATGGATTTAGATATAACCCGTGAACTTGGGATGCGAATAATCTGAAATTAAATGTATTCCCTTTGTATCATATCTGGCTTTGTAGCAGCTCGATGTCAAATGTCGGTTTGTACAAAGATATCTCTAGCAGTGCTTGGACCATGTTTCAATTAAATTGTATTTATTTATCAATTAGATTTTAGCAAAAGCAGAATTATATTACATTAAACAATATTTTATGCCTTATAAAACACATTTAAATAACATTTCTCTTTTTTTTTTTTTTTTTTTTTTTAATCGAAATGTGATTTACGAGTATGTTTCTACAGAAATAAATTAAACAGATTCATATTATATACAAGAAAAACAAACATTATACTATTAAACACAGAACCTTAAACAAATAATAAAAGTTTTACGTGTAGAAGTATTACATTTGAGGAATTATTTTGAATATGATCCAGCCCGGAGAACCATTTTAAAAACCAATAATTTTACAAGATAAATCTAGTTATATAAATAATTATTATGATTCCTAAAGTATTTTTTGGTTTCAAAACCGAATCATTTGTTTATCTATCTTATTAGGTTGAAAGGTATAAAACTCCGATTTGTTTTTACTATATAATTGTGCCTTAGAGTGGAAGTAGCTAGGGTTTGACTTCAGAAAATTTATTATAACCCTCTACGGTTCCTTTAATTGAGTGTAAACCCGACTGTTGATCGTGGGTACTAACAAAATTACCTCTTAGTAAGCAATTGACAATTTTTTTTTTTTTTTTAATAATTTTATCATATTGACAAATCAGCGTTTTTTCAGGGTCCAAAGAAGGGCCGGACAGCGCTCATCTTGCGGCAAGGTATAAACATAATAACCTCGATCAATCAGGTGAAGCAGAAAGAGAGAAAATGGATATTTATGAAAATTGTATCAGTTTGCTTAAAGAGAAATTCCGCGAAACATTCAGAAATAGAAATTTCTCCGTGAAAGGATTATGGTTTGGGTCTTGAGTAGTCATACCAGGTAAAACTAGGAGCTTCTTGGAGAATCTTGGCGTGGAGGCGAGGGATATTGCGATAATACTGAAAATATAATAATGGACTACCTGGGCATTATCTACCACCTCATACATGGTACATAGGATGGACTAATGCAATTTATGGTTATTACATATGTGTACCAATTTATTTTCTTTTTTGTTCAATGTGCATATAAAAGAAATTTGGAGAAAGAAAATTATTAGTTCGCCTAGTATCTTATATTATGTAATATATCTTAGAATTATAACCAAATTATTATCATATTATAATTGTTATCTTTAGTTTTATTAGTATGCTGTGCATGTAGCAAACCATTACAGTTGGGAAGCAGTATGTTTTTAATATCAATAAAGCATGTATCTCTCTTTTGATAAGATATAATAGAAAAAAATATTCGGCCATATTTATTCATTTAATCAGTGACCAACTGCAGGAAGCAAATCATTAATTTGTATTGTTCATTTGTGTAGAGAAATTATTTAATTTATATATACATGTATATAAATTGGAGAGGTTTAAACAAAACAGTGACTTAAAGACTTGGCAGAGAGAAAAATACTGGCAAGGTGGTCGGAATAGAGAAGACATACTATCTACGATTATTCCTTATACGTGAGAGGAACAGTAAAGTGTTTTCTAAATTAGGCTCTGCTCGGTGATTCTTAAGTTTTGTGGCGCCTAAACATTTGTATTCAACATAGCCACCATTATGACCTCTGACATATAATTGTATATTATATTGTAATTACCCTTGCATTATCATTAATCTGATAATAGTTGTTCATGCACTATTGAAAATCTATGCCAGCACACAGATCATGGGGATAATTTATTTTAATTGTACATATTGGCAAGCAGGACTGGCTGCTTCTGATTGGTTATGTATTCGGCCGGGCCGAGTCAATTTGGGTCATATTGTGGCAATGCAATCGCCGATGTAATTGCTCAGTCATAATGCAGGGGTGTTTGCCCCGAGAACATTAGCTTTGATTGCTCTTGATAGCCGACCTCATTAGTCAGGCTAATTGCTCCACCGATTTTAGGGGAAATATATAAATTATATTTCATCTAAAACATTAATCATTAATAGTAATAAAGATGTTTATGACAATAAGGAGATTTAGTCCATTTTAACTATTAAGTTATATTAGATTATTCAATTAAAACATAAAAAAATCATTTGCGTTATAAAATAAAAAAATGAAGCAAATAAAAATAAAATATTGAAATTTACATTTAAATAGAAAAATATACTTTGTTCTTGATCCCCTAGAATAACGACAGTGTGAACTTCCATAAAAAAAAAAATAAATAAATAAAAGATACGAAGTAAAATAATAAAAAATAATCTTTAAATAACATTAAAAAAAAAATAATAATAAAACACAATCTAACATTAAATTGAATCACTTAAATAAAGTTTATCAATTACTTTTCAATTTTTTGAAAGGAGAGAAGGTATTTGAATGTTTTGAATGAATTAGCATTACAAATTTTGAGAGGGAGAGAATCTCCGAGAAGCGGATTAGAATATATCAAGTATTATCTAGAGGTTTTATATGTATTATATTAACAATCCCGGATTCTTGTAACATATAACAATGATATGATCCTTGATATGAAAATATGACGACTTATGATTTTAAATACGATCCAGCCCGAAGGATCATTTAAAAAAAAATTACAATTGTCGTTTAAACGTATATATTCAAAAGGAGAAAATCTATTTTATCTATGATATTATTTGCTTTATTTCAGGACATTTAAGAGTAATAAGATTTAGAGACAGACGTTATATATACGAGGTGTGATCAAAAAGTTCCAGGACTGAATTTTTATACATTTATTCATACAACATACAGGTTATTCAAATTTGTCTCCTCCGAAGTACTCCCCTTGGGAAGCTACACAATTTTCCCACCGGTGTTTCCACTGATCAAAGGCCCCAGAAAACTCTTCTTTTGTAAAGGTGTTTAGCAGCTCCGTTGTTTTTTCTTTAATTTCGTCAACTGTTTAAAATCTTCGTCCTTTCAGGTGTCTCTTGAGCTTCGGGAAAAGAAAAAAGTCGGCTGGAGCCAGGTCAGGTGAGTAGGGGGGCTGAGGAATGACAGTCATTGCGTTTTTTACACAAAAAGGCCATCTTTAAATCTCTTGAACAACTGATGGCAGCATGATCGTCTTGGACATTCTTCACCAAAAGCCTCTTGTAACATCAAAAAGGTTTCAGAAAACGTTTTGTTCAGTTTCACACAAAACTTCACACAAACACGTTGTTCTTCTTTCACATTCATTTTTTTCATAAAATAGCCAAACTCTATAAAACTAACCTCAAACAAACTGTGCTAATGTTACTTTCAGTGATGTTATGATTGATCTGCAAACACAGCTGTGTTCCTGTTGAGTCAGGCAATACAATGCTGTCAACCGCATCGCCGTGAGACATTGCATTCCCATAGTATATAAAAAGTCCTGGAACTTTTTGATCACATCTCGTATATAAAATCTCGTCAAATGCTTAGGTCAGATATTGAGTTTGATATTCTTTAAATATGTCACAAAAGAAGAATTCTGTATCATTGATTTCTTTGGAAAAACCAAAAAACTATAATTTTAATGAATAGCGTATCCTGTGAAAATTGTGATGACATCAGGCAATTTTTTTTTGGTAAATCCCTGAATATAATTGTGATCAACCCGATTTAATGTTTGATATTTTAAGGTCATTCTTATATAAATATTACCAGCATTTGTCCTATTTCACTAGGAGGTCACAGAGGCACGAAGGAGGGTGATCTATTGTCTTCATCAGTAGTCAGAAGACGTTGCCGGCAGAAGATGGATAAATTAAGTGGCCTGGGAATCATAAGATATCGGCTCAACTACATCCAACCCAAATCCACCCCACTCGATCAACGTCACCCCTAGTAAGGGCGGTTTGTCATTCCGAGTCCTCGTATAAATCTACTGATTAAGGTAGAATAAATTTATCGATAATTAGCCGAATAAATTACCTGGCAATCGATAAAGGCGATATTCATTGGAAACAAAAATTCAAATTAAAAAAAAAAAACTGAAAGTATCATTACCATTCATTCCATAACTTAAAAGAAAATCATAAATCAACGTTCTCAGTTAGGAATAATTCGCTTTTGTAACGATTTCTCCGCAAAGTAAAAAGAAAAAAAAAAGGTTTTTTAAATATAAACGTTTAATAAAGAAATAAAATGGCGCAGTAAATTTCCTGCTAAATTAATAAGTAAATAAAGTAGTATAACAAGAAAACTTCTCGCTGTTTAAATTAGCTACATTATCAACTAAATAAACACTACAATTTTCATGATTGCTACCCGGTAGGCTATCCGCCCGCAAAGTTTTCTTGAAAAAATTTAAGTTTTACATAAATTAAATCGTAGTTTAGGAATGCACCACTATTTTACTTTATTACTCTACTAAATACTTGATAGATAGATAGATGATAAAAAAAATATATAATTAACATTTCACGTTTTAGCATTGTTAACAATTTTTATCATGGGTGTCAGTGTAAACCAAATAAAATTTCTGATATAGACATAAAATTTTATTTTATTTTAGTATTTTGTTCTTTAACATAATGAATGGGAAATAACTATTGTATAGTAAAGATGACAGATAGGCTATCATCAATAGTCTCGGCATCGAACCTCAGGGTTGACTAAATTTTGTTATCATGTATGTAACAAACAAATCAAGTAGCTATATGCGTTTATATACTCAATAATGAATTCAGAAAACAAGTTTCTTTGAAATCTTTTATTGGAGACTCTCAGATTTCACATCTCAGTTCTAACAAGAACAGTCAACAACACATCTTAAGGGCAAAGTACCATGCCAGTGACAGGCCTACGAATGACCCGCCCTGGGACAATGATGTCACACGCCCTTCGACAGGCTCGTTAGCGAACGATACCCTTCCGAGATAACGACCATAGTAACAGTTGTTCTCCTGGCGTCCAAACTTCGAAGGGCAGTTAGCAGTTCGGACCCATGTAACACCTCCCGGCCAACTACCATCTCATCACGCCACTTCTCAAACATCCCTTTTCCTCAATGGATTTCCCTTGCCTCGTTAGTTCGTCTCCCCCTCCCATCCCGAAAGTTCCCAAACAATTGGGCAACATATCACGAGCTGAAAGTTTCGGCTATCACTTTCACGAAGTTTTCCCAAACGGTACTTCTTATATAAATGCGATTCTATAAAAACAATATAAAATTTATAACGCTCAGGAAACTTCGATACCCATCCCAACAGGAAGCATTATATCATGTTCTCCTAAAATTTGTAAAATTATATTAAGGAGATAAAGCGGTTCTCATCGAAATAAACAATATATATATATATATATATATATATATATATATATATATATATATATATATATATATATATATATATATTAATATTGAATAAATATTACAATTAGCAATATGGATGACAATGAGTCCACTCATACAATATGCAGAATGAAATTTAAAAAAAAAAAAATAATAAATACAGAAATGAAGTAGAAAAATAAAATACAAATAAAGAGCTTCTAAAATTGAGAAAGAAAAAAAAAGAAAAATGCAGTGTATATAATGTTCAAAGGCATTCTGGATAAACCCCGAACTAAACTTCTTCCTCCACTATGGGAGGGCAAGCCAGCCTCAAAGAGATCCTAGTGCTGCTGCTTTCCTAACAGCTTCAAGTGAAGGCTGAGCGAGAGCACTATGACACAGTTGCTCAGGAAGAAAACAATATTCTAATGTAATTATTGCTTTTTCTTATATTTCCCATAAAATAAATTACGTTAAAAGAATTTTGTGACGTTCTTCTAGTTTTAATATTATAAATAAATGTGATCCGATCGCAGACAAATTTCATAACTGAACTAACCTGGACAAAAATTGGTCCCCCTGGCCGTATAACACAATTCAATTAATTAGTAACAATTGGGCTGAAATTAATTTTAATAATAATTGTTTATATTAATGAGTTATAAATATTAAATATTGAGTTACAATATTAGTTATTGTGTTTACCAGGAAAAATACATATAGTAGTATATCGATTTAGATTATTAAAAAGATTTAACATCGAAACGACTCAGAACCAGATGGGAGGAGAAACAGAGGAGAAGACGATGCTGAGGGAGTTAATGTTTCCTTAGTGAAGAGAAGGAGAGCCCTGAGGCTAGACTCATTAGAGAGAGCCTAGAGCTAAAGGAATATTTAAGGAGATTCGCGGTTTGTATACATGTTTTAAGGAGCCTTCTCTCCGACATCACCCTCTCTCCATCTCTGGCCTACTGTCGCTCCTCGCTAGTTCCTTCATTAAATAGCCTCTGTTCTTCTACCACTACCCCCACCCCTCTGGTAATTCCATTTCCCATTACCTCTAGAGAGTAGCTACTCTCTGTTCTTATCTCTCTTCTACCTAACTAATGGTCGGTTTGGGATTTTAGTCTGGGGAATTCTTATCGTAGTAACACCAAACCTTTAAAAATCATAGTTCTTTTTTCTTTTATTTTTCTACAAGCCTGAAAGAGAAATAGAATCGTAAAACGAATGGAATGTAATGCTCATTATTACCGCAGTAGTCTGATACTAATTATACAATTTATAATCTCAGAGCGAACTCAACAAAATTAAAACTAGCCAGTTTATTATAATTTATATAGTACGATATCACTCATGTCCTTATGATTAAATAATTAAGAGCAAGTTTTAAAATAATAATTTATTAAAAGCTATAATACGAGATACAGTATAAAATCATAAAGTGAATTTATAGCCAGAGAGCTGATGAGGAAAATGTCTTATTAAAATGGAACTAAAACTTCTTGCTATAATGGGTCGCGCACTAGCTCTGCCTCTACTGGCTTTATTACCAGTGAAAATAAGAGCAAAAACTGGAGTCTACTGGATTCCTGAGTTCTTCGGGGAGGACGTTTAATGACCAACAGTCAGATTTTACATATGGTAAATAATATGAATGTGCTTCTTCTTGTTTACATGTTAATTTACTTTTTTAATAATTTTATTTACTTTATAGATGTGCTTTACTTTATTTAGTTCGTTTATTGATCGGCTAACTTTTGAAGTAAGAAACTTAAATATTTAGACTGGAATCATCTGACAGTACCACATCTCCTTAATACCTAAACCAACATTTCTTCCTAATATTTATAGATTCACCAGACTAATTAATTTTAAAACTCAACCCAGTAGAGAGGGAGAAGATCTAGTTGTGGCGACAAGTGGACTAAAACAGTTCAGTAGAAAACTTTGGTAAGACATTCGAAACTCTCTGATGCGGTTTAAATCTCGCTGAAAGTTGCAGGTGGACGGATAGCATTCCCGGAATTTAGACCGAGTTCACTCAATACTGTTCCAGCAAAGGTCCTCTTCTTTCTATAGTTTGGATTACACTGGAAATAACCCACATAAAGTTATTTAATTTAGTGATAACTTAAATTTCTTTAAGTATATTTATACACACTATCTCTAAAGTTGTGCATGTGTAACAGCAAACAAAAATTTTAGAAAATAAACAGCAAGAATCGTATAGATTTTTTTTTTTTTCAATATTGGTACCTATTATATTTTTATGATTTTAGTATTTATAACTAGATACTATTAAATACTTTGTTAATTATCTGTTGATATTTTTGTTTGTAGACGTTTGAAACAAGTTATGAAAAAAAAAAATCATAAAAAGCCCTCTAAATACATAATGTAAAAGTTCATTTTCATTAATGAAAACTACATATATTATTGGAATTAATATCTGGTTAGAGTATGTGAATTAGCAATTCGATGCATTCAAACATCAAGGCTTCAAGAATAAAGTATTTTTCTAAGAAGATAGATTCATATGTATCGTTTAATATAGGGATTATATAAGTCGGTGATCAGGACAACTCTGCTATAAGACCCAACATTGTTTTGCAAAAAGAAATAACGAAAAATATTTTTAATATAATATTTACTTTTTAAATCTCGTATGCTCTACGAGGAGTAAACACTTACAAAATACGAAGTATTTTTAAACGAAAGAAGAGCAACTTTTTTTTTTTTTTACTCTGTATAGCAAAAAAAAGGAACTAAAATTAAAATATTTATATATATATATATATATATATATATATATATATATATATATATATATATATATATATATATCTGTACCTCGGAGGTACACAACACTATGTCGTTTCTTTCCAAAAATACATTATTACGTATTCTTATTCAACTTTTTTCCCTTTATACAGAGGTATAGAATTATATGTCCTGGACAAATATAATGTAAGGTAAGTTATATAACAATGTTTTTTTTTTTGTATTTATTTATTTATTTTTGTGTTTTGGGACAGAGTTAATCTATTATAGCCTGCATGGGAACGTCAAGATTTATTTCGTACACATAGGTATAATAAACAGTTAAGGAAATGAAATCTTTTTTTTTCTTTAAACTGCTCTCCTGTAAAGATAGGGAAATGTGGCTTAGTGTTCTCTACCACCGAGGTACAGATATAATAATTATGATAGCCAAAATATGAGGTTTTGAATACTAAGGGCAATAGTATTCATAAAAAATTTATTTTAATGTCATGAAAGAAAATAAGAGGCTATTGAAAAAAAAAAAAAAAAGTTTAACAACAAAGAGGGTATAAATAAACAAGATAATTGTTAAATAAGCAAATTTTACAAGGCAATTTAATATGTAAAGAAAATTTCCGTATCTAATAAAATTGTTTATGAAGAATGTTTAAAAAAAGTGTTTTTAAGAGTATTTATAAAGAAAAATTAGGTATCGATTCAAGTTAAGAAATAGAATAATAATGTATTCAAGGATAGCTTTGTATATGAAAAAAATGAATGAATGAAAAATAAACTTAATTCTGGGACAGACTATCCTACAGACTAATTAAAGTGTTCAATAAAAGCTACAACTCAGCACATCAGTATTAAAAATTAAATTATCAGAGAGAAAAAAAAAAAAAAAAAAAGAAAAGAAGAGAGAAGAAACAAAAAAAAAAAAAAAAATAAAAAATAAAAAATTAAAGTTGAGTAAAAATAAAATAAAATAAAAAACAATCAACAAGTAAAAATTTTAGCACACTTAAGTACATTTACATTTTTGTGGAAGATTGAAGATCGAGGAGATGGATGAATAAAAGAAGTTAAGGAAGAGGCTTTGCGAATATGGATAGGTAAGGAATTCCAAAGAACTATATATGACTTAATAGTATATGAAATAATACTTAGCATAACGCAGGATTGTACGTACTGGGATTCAGGGGAAATATGATAGTTTCGTGGAACCCTAAAGCACGATTCCCTATGATCTAAGCCTTGAAAAAGTTAGAATTGTAGTCGATTCTGATTTGAGAATTCCATTTTAGGCATTTATAAAAATTGGGTCTGTTTGACTAAAGGAAATGGAACATTATAAAAATATACAGTAGGACATAATTTCACGTGTTTAGAATGATTTAATCTCATTTGAAGTATGAATTTCCAGCAAAGAGCAGAGTTCATTCCAATATAATTAGATGCCGAGGCTATAAATAAACGGGACGTACTGCAAATAATTACAGCACAGATTACTGTTTTAATTATAGCCGAATGTAGGAAAGATATTAAACCTAGGACACCCTCAAAGCAACCCGTCCTTTGAAATACTGCATTTTATGTATTTACTCTCTCGGTTAAATACAGCCTTAAACAGGAGGCTGAGAGAGGAGACCCGAGGGCTCTAGGCTGGGTTAGGTATGTGCATACAAATCCAGGGGGGATATTATGAGGGCTTAAGGGAGACAGGGGTTAGGGTGCCCTTATGTTGCTACTCCCTACCTGCACCCCTTCTATCTCGTCCTTGTAAAATCTGCAGTTTATTCCTTTGTTGGAGAGGAGTACTACTGAGTGAAAAATATGTTTAGATAGTAAATCAAATAAGATCCTTAGTCCTTGAAATCCTGGAGTAGTGAAAAATTGGCGAAGAAGATCTAATAAATTATGATAAATAAATAAAAGGGCTTAGCAAAGGGTCGAAGCCTATACCATCAATCTCAGACCACTTTTTTTTAAATCAATTTACAACTGTACAGGTATACATCCAGTAAATATATTTAAAAAAACGCTTACAATAACATGCCTAAACTTGAGAAGAACTACTCATCAGTAGCACTTCAGTAAAAAATAAAAAAATCTACACAAGAAGATCTCTGGGCCATCTTCTTTTCAGACGCCTCAGAGGATTATCAGGAATTGAGTGGGAAGCAAGTTGAGAAACTAGGGGATTTGCGTTGTTATGGAGCTTACTATGAAAGGATTGGTATCTGGTTTGGGCTAAATCAGCAACATATGGAACATTAAGATCTTTATGGATAAGTTTATTGGTGACAAAGTAAACGGCATTTAGGATTTTCCAAGTATTATGAATTGCAAGGATTGAATACAAGATGAATTGGATGGTAGTAGCCATCCAGAGCCCCAAAGCTCAGCTCCATAGTCCAAATAGGTCTAATCACAGTCAAGTAAATGAGTCTTTTGTAATTAATTGGGAGCTTTGTTTTAAAACTTTAAAGCTTTATTCCTTGCTCCATATAAACGTCCAAGTTATGCATACTTAAAGACCTATTGTTAGAATATTTAGATAAATAAATAAAAAGTATAAAATCCGATTTGGATAAAATTGTATACATTATATATAAATTCCCCGTCAAAAGTATTGCAACACACATAATTCTCAAGATTTTCCAGGTTTTTACATTAATCCATACTTGGTTTATATTCATATTAATATTTTTTATTAAACCTGAGACATTAAGGATTAGACACATCAATGTTTTTCTCTGTTAATTACAAACGATGTAATTTTAGATTATTTTTTTTCCAAATTTTCTTCAGTCAATGTTTATCATTCGTTTCGTTATTTATAACTATACCAAGACTAGTGGAAGCAGAAGGGGCAATATGTCTTATTAAATATAAAATAAAAATTTAAAAGTTAAAATTTTAAAAAATGAAAATTTTAAAAAGTATGTTTTCTAATTTTTTGTTTATTGAAAAAAATATTGTCATTTATTTTAATAAAAATATTTTATGTCTAGTTTAGGAATGCTTATGACAGACTTAAGAATCTTTCATTATTATGAAAAAAAATACGATTTCATAAAATTCAAATATTTCAAAGTGTTGCGATAATTTTGAAAGGGAGTTAATATACATACTTAAAACAATTTTATTTTTACTTATTTTTAAGACCTCATTATTTATGAAGAATATCTGACGAATAGTTATGAACCATCGAGTCAGCCCTTAACGAAATTCTTAAGGGTCGGAATAAAAATCGACGAAAATTCACGGGGAGACGAATAGGAGAAACATTCTCTTCCGAGAAAAAGTTTACCTTCATTATGCATTCAACAAACTTTCCTAAAATTTAAACTGAATAAAAATAAAAATACTTTACGAAGGCAATTGCTTTATCTTTGATTTAACATTATACTATGGGAATTATAAAATTATGTTAATAATGTAACATTTGGCAGAAGAACAATATTGTTAATAGATAAAGTTTATAAGTTTATCAAGTTTTATTGATTTAATTAGAATTTGATCAATATAGTTGATAAATAAACTTTATGTATTTATTTATCAATTCTATCTACTCTTTTTTTTATCATAATATATTTTATATCTTTGTAGACACAAAATTATTTCTTTCAATTTAATCTTGTTTTTAAACTTATTATTCTTTTATTTTCATACTGTTTTTCTTTTCATTATTTTTTTTTTTTAAATTCACTCTTTTTCGTATTTAGTTTGTTTTTCTTCTATCTCTAATGAAGGCTAATAATGTAGGCCAAATTGTCGGCACAAAAAATTAAAATATATATTTTAATTATGTTTTAAAAAAGTGCTCATCCCAACTACCCAAATCTTCAAAAGTTTTTTTTTTTTAATATGATACATATTTTTTTAACATAGTTCATGTTTTTACAAGGACTAACTGGGTTTCAAGAGGGTTACCGCCCTTTACCTATCTTAAAAATAATGATTTGCTAATAAATAACGAAAATTAAAATTATTATTTTAAATATTACATTCCTACTTCATGGTCACAATTTTAAAATTGTTATTATTATTAATTACAGTATTATTGAGATTATTATTAATTTCATCCTATTGTGGCTGATTTTACAAAAAAAATTCAGTACAACACTTAGAGGTTCTTGTATAGACTGTTGGAGTACGTAATATCAACTTCATCAGTAACAACTACATTGCCTAATTTACTTATTATAAACTTATATTACCTATAACCGAAAAAATGTTTCTACATCTTGATTATACCAGAATATATTTATATACCTATCCGAAACATGTTTCAACACTATGTTTCAGTGTTTTAATCCAAGATCTAAACTGAGATAATTTTTTTTTTTTAATTATTAAAGGGTGAGTATTTATTTCTATGCATTTTACCAACAGAAATTACTAATTGAGTATAAAGGGACGACATGAAGACACAAGAAAAAATAATTGAAATAAGTTAATCAATGACTGCACGAAATTACACGAATGCCCCTGATTTGTTGGTAGCCACAATGACATTGAAAGCAGGTGGGTCATTGCAGCGTTAAACCTTAGTTTCCTTTTTTAGGAGCTTAGCCTCCCACCCCCCTCAACCAAACCCTAATCGTATAACCCCTTTTTCAAAGCTAGCTTCGATTAGTCCAAAATGGAGCTAAAATGATTAAAAACTCATCTGTTCCAACCCTCAACCCGGTTAGCGCTGAGAGGGTGGGAGTTGCTCCTTTTAAAAAATTATACATCAGAGCAAGGAATAATTTGGAGGGGCTCTGTAATCTACGAAATGAGGTCGCTGCCGGGCAGTAAAAATCTACCCCTTTCTACTCTCGACTGTTAGTAAGCTTCCCTATTCAGCCGTGAATGGTACCCTCACATTTTTGAAACTTTTTATAAAAATAAATAAGTAGTATTTATTATTTTTTTGATAAAATATATATCTATAAAAAAAAATCGCATTTAAAATTATACCAGTGGAAAATATATTTTTTAATATATGTGTTGTGAATAGTTAAACGACAAAAATAGGAATAAAAAAATGGATCAACACTCCACTGGATTTAGAAACTACTGAAGTAGCCGAGAGCGTTGGGATTACTGCGGGCTTGCCTTTCCCTCCCATTAGTGGATTCCCTGGGATGTTCGTGTACATTGTATATATAGTGTGATTGTGCTTTTTTAATTTTTTTTTTATTATTATTTTATAATTACTATTTTATTATTGTTATTTCCTTTTGTTTTCGGATTTATTTTGAATTATTATTTACTATTTCTGTATATTGTATGAATGGTTACTTTGCCATCCATATTCATCCATTATTTATCGCCCTTTATAGAGGTAGCTTGTAATATCTGCTCAATAAAATAATAGTAATTAAAAATAGTGAATGTTATATTTCATTTATTTACATAATAGATGCAGTTGACTTTATAATAAAAAAAAATGGCTGAAGTATTAGAAAATAAATTTTCGGGTTTTAGAGGGACTCAAACTCTAGCCCAAGAGCATGTCTGTCAAATGCGTTACTTACTGAGCTACTGTGTCTCCATAAACTCTAAAAAATAGGTTATTTAAAAATTAACATAATTGAATCATTATAAATATATCTGCGAATACAATGTTTGTCTTGCTAGGTCGAATAATCCCCTGAGTCCAATGAGAAGTTAACTTGTTGCTTTAATGGTAATTGTTATTATTATATGATATCGCCGTGAGTTTATACTTTTATTTTAAGGTAAAAAAAGGTATATATATATATATATATATATATATATATATATATATATATATATATATATATATATATATATAATTCAAACTGATGAATGTAATTAACAGTAACGTAAGAAATTATTTTGAGTTTCATAAAAAATAATTCTTTAGTTGTGTATTTTCATTCAGTTTTATTTATTTCACAGGGAATACCGTTTTATCCCTTTATTTTTTCTATTAATTTTTCAAAAGTAAGGGCCAGTTAGTTATATGAACACTAGGTATAAACTCCATAAAAATTGAAGGGTATATATTTGGTGTAGAATTCAGAGGAACGAAGTTTAATCACGAGATAAGGTGTTGTTAATTAAGATGCAGACTTCACGCTGTGAATTCATCAACAATGAAAGCACACTTCCCACAGAAGTTTGGTCGTGCCATTGTCCTACGCGCAGGTTTCAAACTTCTACGATGGAAACATGTTGCCGCCCTTCTCATGCTAAAACGCTAATTCATATACATCCTCTAACCAACAGATGGTTCTTTCCTCCAGCTTCTGTCGTTTCCGGGGTTCTGGAAAATGTCTGCCCTACCATCTGGAGATGGCCGGAGTTAGAATGAGTTCGCCTAAAGTGTATTGCTTCAATATTTCTCGTTTCAAAGTGAACAGAGTTACTTTTTTGTATTATATTTATAAATCGGTGACCGATGTGGAGAACTTATAAACATCATGTATAACTTGTTATACATCTGATTGTAAAACCATTATTTATTTTGATAAATTTTTTGCATTTCATCCATTTTAAATATTTACATCTTAAACTATAATTATATTCTATTTTTTTAATTTTATAGAATATAAGGCATAAATATGTACTAATTTATGAATTAATATGTCTCTTTCATAATCGTTACTGCATACTACAAGACAATATTGTTACAATTTTTTTTTTTTTTTTGCTTTCATTTATTTAAATATTTTAATCTTCCAGAGTTGAGGGTAATAAGCAATATCGCTATAAGTACACACCAGAGTTGGAGTTATTTAATCATAGCTAAAATTAAAAAAAAAAAATCATAGCTATTTGACAATTAATTTCCCGAAATCAATTAACTAATTTCTGTACCTCAGAACCAGAAGGACGTCCAAACTTACAATTTTCAAATTTTTGCACGATTGTATGTAGAATTTTATATTAAATTAAGCCATAACTGATTAAGTTCCTTGAAAAATCACCTTTTCTATTTACTAAGGGTTGTCAGAACGTAAGTCGTTACCTATGATAGAGCCAGACAAACGTAAGTCCTGTTAAGTTATTCTCTTGAAAAGCTATCCTAGTGTGACTTATGCTCTTCTGGTTCTGAGGTACAGGATTTAATAATGATTAAATATTTTAGTGATTTTTCAATTAAATGATGATTATTCGACTACAATATTTAATCATTATCGAATTAGGTAATTGATTCCAAGGAATTAGTTGTCAAACAGCTATGATTAAATTTTGTCCAACTCTAGTACACACCCTTCCCTTATCAATAAAATCGTAGAAATAATAAAATGTTGATACAAAGTATAAATAAATTAAGTTTATTATGAACATTATCTTTGTAGATTTTTTTTTCTTTTTTTATACAGTTGAGAAAAAAAAACTAGTTTTTTAGAAGATACACCCATGTCATTAGATTCACAATTATTCACCTTTAATATGTTTTATAAAAATGTTAATATCAATAAGATGGTTAAAATAATTTTTAAAATACACAGTTTTCAATTCTGCAGAACAATTGGTGAAAGATTTAAAAGCCTTGAAATCTAGCCTAATTATCTATTATGATACGTGTTATAGGGAAAGAGCTTTAAACGGCCAATATCACCAAATCTTTAAAAAATTATCTTTTGACATTGATTATATTAATTCAAATTTACCTATATCTGATATAGGTGTCATAATTAAAATTAGAGGCGAACTTCTCAACTTGAACTACAGACCATTTATTCAGGGACAGAATTACATTTGTTCTATGTGTGATATTGGAGAAAATGAAGATATATTCCATTATTTAGGACGTTGTAAAGTCTTGGAGGGACCGAAATTGATATGGTCAAATACCTAAATGGTGAAGACTGGGCAGCTCTTAGTAAGTCACTTGAAAGAAGCCTATATCTACCGTTCCTTTCTTATTCAAAATTTTAATTATTAATAACCTAATAATTCTTTGGATATTATTGAATAGTATAATAATGAATAAATTATTATTTGAGATATTATTATAGAATATATGGTAATAATGATATTGTTGTATAAGACAGAATTAATGATTAATAATAGATTATATAATAGATAATTAGATTGTATTGTATTTTTTGGATTGTATTGTTTGTGAATAGATTAGTTAATAAATCAATAAATAAATATTTAAAAATAAATAAACAATAATGATTTAAAATCATTTTCAAATTAAAAGCGCTCCTGACAGACAGCCGTAGCTATGTCAGTAATATTACTTTGAACACTTTTGTAAATAACATAAAATTCTGTAAATATTATTAATAAAATTATTTTCTATCTATCTCTATCTATCTAATTTTTAAAGTATAAAGTAAAAAAAAAATTGTTATCATCATCCACAGCTGGTAACCAGACTTCAAACTCAAATTATAAATTTATTCCTGAATAAGTTTACACAACGAAGACGCCCCCATAAAAGGTTATATTTATAAATTGCCTTCGTTACCCAGGGTCAGATGCCATGCACAGACCTTCCTCCCCCCTCCCCTGGAGGTAATAGAATCAGGATATGAGGATAATACCGCAAAAGGAAACATATGCATTCCTCATCAAAAGACTTCATCCTCTCAACGAATCAATAACCCCTCACATCGATCAATAATTTATGCATTATTTATAGCGCTGAAAAGTTTAATATAGCTAAGAGGAGAGAGGTAATTATAAGCGAGCAGAAGTTTGCCTGGGAAATGAGTAGCCCCGTTCTTTAGGAGCAGAGGCATTTCGGCAATAAAGTGCTCCAAGACAGTTATGAAAGATTCATAGCTCGCCCTATTGTGTTTGACGACGCAGCTCCTTTCAGTTGAATATTTAAAACCGGGCGGCTGGGCGCAGTTACTTTTCCACAACTGCAAACAGCTCAATGCAAACAAAACAATGCCCTAACCCCGGTAATGAAATGTTTCAGGTATCAATACCCGTAATGCTCTTTTATAAAAGAAAAAAAATGAATGAAATTGGACGAAAACTCTCGTTAAAAAAAAAAAAAAAAAAAAAAAAAAAAAACGGACGAGTTAGGCCCTTTCATTAACGCAGCAAAGTAAACCGACGAAAAGAGATAAATGAAAGTCAAACAACATCTGAAGAGTACTCATTCATTTTGCGGGGGACGAATTATTCTGATTACAGTCTTATACATTTTACAGAGCCAGAGGGAGTATATTTTTAATTCAGTGATATTCTACAACTTTGACAAATAAAGGCCGCCTTTATGTAAGCAAGCCTCCTCTAGAAAGACCTGTCATAAAGTAATTACCCCGAAACGTCCTAAACTATTGATTGAAATTCTCTGATCTACAAATCTGTTTATAAATTATTTACAATTGATTACTTCATCATTATTTGGGAGGCCCGGTAGCACAGTGGGTAAAGCGTTTGACTACAGCTCCGGACCCGAGTATCGACGTCAAAAAAGGGAGACCCTCTTAAGCCACACACATTTGGGTACCTTTAATTCGGGGGAAAAAAAAAAAAAACCTGGCGGTTGCGTGATTTGTGGCTAAATCTCCTCCTTTCACAAAAGTAGTAACATTACTTCCTTACCGTAGTACTGAATCCAAGAACCGTTACGAGCTGTAGTGGAACAGGTTTTTTTTTTATTATTATTATTTATTACTTAATCGTTACTTTTTTTTTTTTTTTTAACGATTTTTTTTTATGGGACATAATTTCCCCTAAGAATGTACTGTAATGTAATCTGGCTGCAATTTTTTTCGAATCAATACTTTATAAATGGCAAATATTATTTAAATAAAACAAAAACTGATAGATTTCAGGTAAATGTTTCTGGAATTTTCGAGAGGGCTTTATTATTTTATATATATATTTTTTTTTTCATATTATTTTATCATTATAATTTTATCCATGGATCAATTTATTTCTTCCTGTACCTTTATGTTTATCTTAAAGATGATCCCTATTTAATATTTTCGGTATATATCAGCGATATGTATATTAATTTTGTCCAGTTCAGTATTTAAAGATAACTTGCTATTTCTTCGTGGTTAATGCTGGGCAACCACGAGTACCTTAATTTTTACATATAATAGGTTATTAATATTTCAATTTTTACTGTTATGAATGAAGCGGTTAGTAAGTAGGTAAGAAATATTTTTGACATTTTTAGAATGATTTTAATATTACATTATTTTCGATCTTGATAAATACCAAACAGTGGTGTGGCATAGAAACTCGTGTATACATGAAAACAAACTAAACCGAGAGATTTTTTTATTTATTTCAACAGTGAAATGGGGGGCTCTGTAAAAATCCCCGTAAAGTCGTATTGCGGCAAGTAGTCCTTCAATCAGTGAAGCACTGGATTGTCAAGAGCTCTCCCTACTCGACATCTGCATACCCTGATTCGAAAGGTTTTGCCTCCCTCCGCTTGCATCTGATCGATATTCTCTTCCAAATAGTCTCCTCATGAGTTAAGAATGAAAATACAATACAGTTACATCTGTCTAGTTGATCCATTTTCATTCACAAATGAAGATTAGAAATCACAAACGGATTGCAACCCTATTTAGGGATTCTATAATAGAGTTAGAGGAAGCTGTCGACGGTACATCTCAAAGCTTTTAGCCTGTCTTCATCTAGGTCTCGCCTCGAGAATGTCGGTCACCGGTTCAGCGGTCCATCCGTCATTGCAATTATCTAAATTAAAATATATTTTAAACAATTTCAATGAAGAGATTATTAAATATTATATTTTAGTTCATAAACATTTCCATTCACAAATAATTACATTTATTTGAAAAATCATAAGTATTGAGTGGACAATATGTATTTGTTCTCCATGGGATCAGAACTTTTTCAGACTCAAAATAAATATTATGAAGTATTCAAAATTGGAAATTAGGCACTATAGTTTGAAGTTATACAACTAAACTGTCTTATAAAAAACAACGCACAGTAAACTAATTTCAAAAGAATAAATTTTTGGCTAAACGTATCTACACTTAAAAAAGAATATGAAACTCGATCCGAATAATATTTTCTCTAAATTAATAATATTATTATTATTAATATATATTTTTAAAATTTTCATTAAATCATTAATCCACCATTATCTGATTCGGAATTCCATTTATTAGAAAACGAAAACGTTAATTCAGTAGCCGCTATAGTTTTAATACAAAAAATGGTGCAGTCCATTTATACAATTTCTAAAATTATGTGTATTTTTATTTACACTAACAGAACGTTCCTCTTTATACAATTGGAAACAGAAAGAAAATAGTTTCCATATAAATACTGAATAACTCTAGATGCATATATTTATGTGAGTGTGATAAATGAAAAAGAGACTATAAACAATTTAATTTAAACGGCAAAAAAAAACTATATTAATGAAATATTCCTTAAAATATAAACAATTTTTAGTTAGTGAATTTAATTATAATAAATTAATACATTCAAAGTGTGGTTATTTAATATAGTTTTAATACAATTATTGTGTGCACATGTAGGTTAAAATTCATGATCCTTTAAAGTTGGTTTATAATTGCTAATTATAATTTTTAATTTGATCGTATTTAGAATGTCAGATTTTATTTAATCTGTTATTGATCTATTTATGTTATTAGCTAAGGCATAAAGTTATTGTTTATAGCCGATCACATATTATATAATTTAGATAACCAAAAGACTCTCGACAGACGGATTATCCAAGTAAAAAAAAAAACCGTAATGTCTATGGTCAATAAACATATTTTTCTTCTTCATCGTTTTACGATACAAAATAATATTTATTTCTGAATGAAAAGACCTCTGGTGTTATTAGAAAAATAAAAAATCCATTTTTTCGTACTTTTTTAATATAAATATAATTTTTTTTTCTTTTGTACAGATACCTGCATCTGATGAAATCCTCATTGCTCCAAAAAAATTCGCATTATCTTTTAATCGTTCCCCCGAACTTTCATTTCTTTATGGCGCGTAACCCCAATCCTTTCTTTCTAATAGAGAGTCCTAATTAAGCTAATTTTCCAACTCAGAAGAGATTTTATTTTTATTATCACAATAAAAATAATTTCACTATCCGAATAAGTATAAATAATGTTTACAAAAACCTGATGGCCAAAAATCAACATTTTTTAGAAAGTTTATAATAAAATTACATTTGGAAAACAAAAGAATATTTTATCAATTTGAACGTAATAAGCGCTATCTAGTGGCGGTCACAAGGCTAAAATGGACAGCTTTTGAAATTAGCTGGATACTTAATGGATTGAACTGATCGAAATCCGATCCAACTCTTTATTTAATCTTGTCAAAAGCTTTAATAAAGTGAACGCAAAATAAATCTCCTTAACTGTGAAATGGATAAAACCAACTATTTAGCTAATACTTACCCAAAAAATATATAATAAATAAATAAATAAAAATAAAATAAGAAAATATGTTTGTTTGTAAGAAATAAGAAAAAAAAAGTTAAAAAGTTAAAATAAAATAATTCTGTGGTCACATCTGATCTAATATTTGAAAAAAAGGGGGTGGGTGCTTAGAATCACATTACTTTATATTATAAATCATTTTTCGGACCGTTAGATAGTCTGTCACAATGTCTGGTGGGTTAGGAATAACTAGCGGGTCTCTAATATTTTTAAAATTTATTTATATATTTTTTTTTTTAAATTGTTGCCAAATCGATTACATCCAATAGTCTTGTAGAATGTTGTTGTTTATTTCGTTTAACGTCACTTTATGCTGCTATGGCTAATCGGACGATGCGGTGGGAGTCCTAAATTTTGCCTATCCAGGTATAATTAGGATACGGATCTTTAACGAGTACCTGACATCGCACAGGCTCGGGACCCCCATTTTACGTCCCTTCCGAAGGACGGCATAGCTAAGGATTTTTTAATCCCTTTAAAAAATCCTACGGTCATCTGCCGGGCTGCGAACCCGCGATCTTGGGGTCTTGTAGAATGTTTATTATATTCAAGATATATTTTAACATTTAAATGTTGATTGAATTTGGCCATCTTATGAATCTAAATCTAGATCTTATACAACAGTTACTTTTTTTTTCTTCTGAAATAGCTATAACCTCGAAAAGGAATTAATTGATATTCCACTCCAACTGTACCCCACTAAAAAAATTAGACGTATATTAAAAAAATAATGATAATTATAAAAATACAGCATCCCAGACCATCTTCTTCATATTTTTCTTGCAGTCAACTGTACTATTTTTTTACATAGATATATCTTTTTGCTATGGGTCTATTCATTGTTAGTTTAACGCTCATCCTAAAAAATGTTACATTTTGACACTCCCTAGCTCTGTTAGTTTTTTCCCGGATCGAAAACTCATAAAACATCTTATTAGAAATTTAATAGACAATATTTTTTGTAAAATAAAATTTTTCGCTAAGACCACCCGTATAGGAGCTATATTGGTTTGAATAAAAAAAAAAAACAACACGTTTTGACATTTTAAAAGTTTTTGGGCCTTTTTTTAATACGCTCTAGCTCTGTTAGTGTTGCTCGGATCAGGAATTTAATGGAAAATAATTTTAGTTTCATAACATTTGTCACTAGGACGTTCAGAAGTTATATAGGTTTGAATGAAAATAGCCACGTTTGAAACCACAATATATATAATATATAATTTTTTTTTTTTTAGGTTACTCAAAATATGGTGGATGCTTGAAACTTATAACTTCCTCGTTAACGCCATGAAGCCTATAATTAGCAATACAGAAGAAGCCGTACAAACATTTAATGAAGCAACTGAAACTTTCTCAAATCCACGAGTTATTAATTTAGCTATTTAATTAGACGACTGACTTCTCCACTCCGTTATAATATATTTCCCTCAAGTCGCTGCTTAGCGACTTACTGCCAGCGTCACTAGATAATTAGGATTTACTTGAAAGATTTAAAAGAATTTTTTTTTTTTATGACTAATTATATGAAAAGTAGAATATTTAATTGGATTCATAAAACGTTGCAAGAGAGAGATTTTAAAATTCCGTCTGTCAAGGTTTTTATTTATTCTTAATTAAACAGTCTGAGAAAAAAATATTAATATTTCATAGTCGCGGTGACAGGTAAGCGTTATGATATCCATGAGATATCAGGGTTTCTATATATTTATAATATATTAATAAAATTAAATAACCTGTTTTAGATTTTCGGATCTCCCAGATATTAAGTAGTTATTATGATGAATTATTGTGGTCCCCTTTCTTCTTTCCCCCCTAGACAATATTTCCTCGGCTCATTCCTTTATCAGGCTATTTTTTACGTTTGAAAATTTTTTTTTTTAAATCTTCAATTCAAATAATCTGTACATTCCAGAACCACTAGGATTTCTCCTATAATGTATATTCCCTTCCAACAGAATTGCAGTACCAGGAATTCTCTTACTCCTAACATCTGTCCTGTTCATTCCTTAAAAATTTTTAATTCCTTCTTTTTTAGTACCTTTACGCCTTTTAAATTTTAAACTAGTGAATATACTCGTATTTACTTCATTCTTTTACTTTAATGATAGAATAATATCATTGTGTTATTATAATTAAGTTTATATTTAATTTTATTTAAATTACTAGTTTTTTTTTAGTATTTCTACTAGTATTTGTTCATATCTATAATATAGTTCATTGTTTTTTATGAAGATAATATAGGACTCGCGCTTCAAATTAATTATATTTTTAAATTTGAATTTCATTTTTATATTTATATGATTATATACGATGAAGTATACGTTGTACCTTTTTTTTTTTTTTTTTTTTTTTTTTTTTTTTTTTTTTTTTTTTTTTTTTCCGGGTTTTACTTCGGACCTGGCTTAAGTTAGGACAATCTTTGTCTGGGGTTTCTCTGGGGGTGTTTGTGCTTATAAATTAATTTTTTTTTTGAAATTTCTGTTTTGTTTTTTTAATTTATGATTTATTTTTAATAATTATTATTATTATTGTTCATTTATTATTACACTTGTTTACATTTTTTATACTTTTATTTTATGATTTATCTTATATTAATATCTTATATAGTTCTGTTTTTTTAGAGGATTTCTTTTTCTTTTTATTGTATGAATTTTAAATATTGTATGAATGGTTTCTTTGCCATCCATATTGCCCTTTAAGAGGTTTTTTCTTTTCTTCTATAGTACAAGTATTATTATTATTTCTTTGATTTCCTTCTGAAAAATGGATAAATGCAGAACTATAACTTATTTCCCGCAATTGTGTTATATAATAATATTTGTTAAAATAGAAGATTTATTCCTGAAAGATAATATTTCACAAACAGAAATTGATTTATTAGCTACATAGCGAGGATTTCTTTAAGCTTTAATTGTTCTTTTATTATAAGGTTCGTTTATTTATTTTTGAAGGAAAATTTGTTGCAACTGAACTATAATTTTATTTCATATTTGACTAATGGATTTATGGTCATCAAGTCAAAGTTTATCGATATAGGAGTTCACTAATGGTTCTCAATTTGAACTTAGCTTATAGCTTCTAAACAGTAACCTTCCTTTTTCAGAAATACAAAAAATATAATAAAATCTTACCTTCTGAAGAGAGGCAATTGCAGCTGTGTTAGACTTCACTTCACTCCTCAGGCTGGAAAGCTGTGACGTGACGGCTTCCAAGGCAGCGCCTAGCTCTGAGACTTGGCCCCGAGCTTCAGAGACGCTGCTCTCCAACCAACTCGTCCGCATTTCTGCGTTCTTTTCCTGTCTCGTCCGTTCCCGGAGTTCGGCCATCTCGTTTCTGAAAAGACAAGAGGAAGGTTAATTAATAAATCATTTAATGATCATTTCATAAGTCGAAATTGAAATAACAGTTTGTGCATTTAAAGCTTCACATACACGGATTTTAAGAATGGAAATCAGAGAACATTTCACTAAATATCAAAACCTACCCGAGGTTTCAATCTGTTTCATATTACGAAAGGACCATAACTATTTTTTCCATTGGCCTGGAATTAGGCTGTCATTTTACTGAATGGTTTAGTGAAGAGTTTTATTACGTACTATATATAATTTTAAGTATACGTGTATTTAGTTGAAGTTTTAAATGAGAAGAAATTACCCAAAGGATAATCATAAGAAGCCCATGTGGTAAGGTGTAGACACCTAATTCCCAAATCCAGGTACGATTCTAGCAAGAATCGATCCAGAAGGCCTCAATCCAGCCTTCAAATAAAGTGCCCTCAAATGAGGAAAACGCGGTGGAAGAGTGGTATTTTATAAATCTCAACTCCTCGAACAACCGTTTTCTAAGATATACACTACCTTTGCCGAAAACTCTTGGGTCGTAGTGGTACAGGCTTAAATTTTAATTTTAAAGGATATGGATATTTTACTTAAAACAGATGTTTTGACTTGTAACTCACATATTTGAGTGCCGATTTTTGTGTTGTAGGGACCTATAAAATTGCAAAACTAGAGTATAGCCGTCAATGGGAACCGAGAAAAAAAAAATCACGGTTTATATTTTTTTCGCAGCTCTACCAAGATAGAGAAATATTTTTTTCACGTAAAATTGTAGTTTTGTATGATTTTTTTGAAATAAAAATACATTCGTACACTGATCTCAAATCTCGATTCACCGCACCACGAAACCCTTATAAGAAAAATTTTATCTAAATCAAAAAATATTTTATTTTTAAACTTTCGATGACAATTACATTTTTGAAGTTGAAATTTTGCCACAAAGTTCCAACGGCTATAACATTCGTATATGTTCAAACGAATAAAATAGTAATGTCATCACTCGAATCAGCGTTGAATCTGCTTTCTATCTTTTTTTGCTCGGCTCCCAATGCCCATTGGCGGCTATAACTCTAGTTTTGCACTATTATATGTCCCTACAAAAACCGGCATTCAAATCTGTGTGTTTCAAGAAGAAAATATAAAGGTTTATATGTTTATATGTTATAATTTAATTTTACCTTTGATTTTTATTCACACATATCAGTTATAGTACCCACAATCATGAATTCGCTTTAAAAACATTGCATGGACTGAGAGACATGATTAGGAACAGAATCTAGTAAAATCGAAATTGTCAGAATATTATAAAATGTTACCTTTGAAAAAACAAAAAATATACAAAAAAAAAAAAAAAAAAAAAAAAAGTGAAATAGTGTAACATTTACGTTTTTAAAATAAACTTCCAAAAGCCAAATATTTTTTGTTCCTGAAATAAATTATTAATAAAATAATTAAAACTCCTCGAAGCAAATTTACGCGTCTCTCTTGTTTTTAACGAAGTGCTGGGACGGAACACACGGCAATATATATAAAGTTTGGATACTCTTCATGGGAGGTACAATAAAATGGATTGGTTTTAACGGGAAAACGGATTAAATTTATAAAATAATAGACAAGGGAGCCAATAAAAACGTCATAAAATAAACGAATAGGATTTATATTGAAAGCAATCGCCAATAAATCAAATTTATTTGATAACAGATTTAAAGTAATAAAATAGAACGGAAAATTCTTTCTTTCGAATCGAATAAAGTGATATATTTAAAGTTTACTGTTCAGTTCATGGGCATTTTTTTTATCTTGTTTGTTCTTTTTTTTCGCTCAGAGATGACATTTGCGCCTAATCTAAAGAGCTTCTGAATGTTTTAGTAGCATTCCCAACGAATAATAAGGCGAAGCAAACAAGAGGGAAGAATATATGCGGTTTAACTTCTTTTTACTTTTGAAGTCAGCCACAGAAGAATGGTACATTGAGGCAATTGTTCATACAACTTTTAATTAATATAATAATTAATTTAGTTTGTATTTCTTTTGTATTTACAAAGTTTTATTATTATAAAAATTGTGCGAAATTGATCTCATTGTATGAAAATAGAACGGAACATCAATATGAAATGAAATAACTTTTGTGGTAAAAAAAAAAAAAAAAAAAAAAAAAAAAAAAAAAAAAAAAAAAAAAAAATATAATAAAAAAAAATATATATATATATATATATATATATATATATATATATATATATATATATATATATACATATATACTAATGTCTATATTCCGTATTTAGTAAGAAGTTTTTCTTCTTTTATTATTTAAAAGAAACCAGTTATAGTTTTACAAATGGGTTCCTTAGCAGAGAATTCCGATTTTATAGTATACCTTGAAATTATACAAATAGAAGAAATATAGAATTTTATGAACAAAAATTGTTTTTTAAAATGGGGTCGTACCTTGGTCAGAGGTATCGTGTGCCTTTCCCACTCTTCTTAAAAGATAATATTGTATTAAATAAAAAGTTATTTTATCATAATAATAAATAAAAATAAAAAAAGGATCACTATAGGCAAATGTTCTTATTTTATGAAAATCTAATAGAATTTAAATATTTTGACAAACTTTAGCTCTTAAGCAATTGATTCAGTTAATTAAATTAGCAAGTTAATTAATTTAATTACAAATAAATATTATATGCAAATCAATCAATTTCGTCTAACATTAACCATCTAGTGAATTAGTCGGGGCATGAAATTAAAAAAATAAATGATAAGTAGGCATGATGAGAGTATCAGTCAGTACTGAATCTAAACGTTTCTTATTTCAGTTTAATAAGTACATAATTACTTCGCTTTAATAAAGTTTAAATTATATATTTTTATTATTATTTTATTTCATTACCCTACGTAAATTTCTTTAGATAGACCTGTTCACCTCAGTACTGACCCTTCTCTATCTACGCTGCCCCGCAATACCTTGCGGCTATGCGGGTTAGTATTTTCCTTGTTTTATTGCAGCCATCAGGAGCAGAAACGTTTGATGATAACATTTTTCAGGAATAAATATATTTAAAAATTTTCTATTTGTCAACTTATTAGTATTACAAAAAACGAAAATATAATTAGACGGCTCATTTATTTGTTTTCCTTATTTTTTAGAAATATTAATTTTCGGATCCATAGATTAAAAAAAAAAGTTGAATTTATTAGCTTTAGGAAACATAGATGGAAAACTAAAAAGAACACTAGTTTTGGAAAAGAAATAATTTGCAGCTTATCACAATAGGGTAGTGATGAAAGAATTCCAGGCGGCTAAGAATTCTTAACAAAAAGCAATCAAAGACGTTGACTTTAGGGATAAAGCTACAAATGAATCCTATAATTAATGAATTGATACGATAAGAAGCAGGAACTAATGAATTCCAGAATTAACAAGTTATCCATGGATGAGTTTTTGGAGCTATTCCATCCCAATGGTGGGAGAATCCCGTTCAGAACAATTAATAATAGTGTCAACTTAGAGGAGTCTCAGAATCTGCTTCAATTTGTCTCTTTTTCTGTTCCCTGCCCTGGATAGCTTTCTTGCCCAATATGGCCCTGGAACCCCTGATTAAATCCTAGGAGAAAATTATTATTTTGTTTTTTTTAATTATTTATTAATATTAACATTTGCATACAGTATATACAAGTAAATGTGTGGAATATGGTTACAAAGGCAAATCACCTTTGAGAAAACTGAGGTAATGACAATTAACAAAAGTGCACCATCAAAGTTAAGCACGAAGTACGGAAATATAAGAAGAACGAACAAATTTAAGTATCTAGAAGTCATCCAGCCTAATGGAGGGGAGAAAGAAGCTATCCTAGCAAGGCTTAGCATTCCACTTAACTAAAGATGAGTACAATAAAAAATCATTGTTCAGAAACTCAAAAATTCGTCATTAGAAGACAGTGATTCGGCCAGGATGTTTGTATGCAGCTAAGACACTAATTTTGGGAACAATTAAAGAAAATGAAGATATCAGGAAGAAGGAGAGAAAGATTGTGAGGAAGATATTGGGAAACAGAACAGTGGGTGAAACTTCCAAATTGATAAATAACACAAAAGTATAAAAACATATAGAAAAGATAACTGATGAAATTAGGAAAATGAGACTGATTGATGTTCTATGGGCACATACAAAGAATGAATCCAAGCTGATTGACAAGAAAAAAAGTGCAACATTTTGGAAATTAAAAAGAAATTGGCTTAAATAAAGAAGAAATTGAAGACAAATTAAAGAGTGGGAAGGTTTCCAAGACAAAGCAGCTCCAAAAAGACAGGGGAGAAAATGGACGGCAGAAGAGAGGAGAGAGAAAAGTAAACAGATGAAGGAGTATTGGAGAAAGCGTAAAGCTAACTTGGTTGCCTAAGCGTGGTCCTTAGATGGCCTGTGACGAATAATAATAATAATAATAATAAACAATTGCATACAGAATATACAACTAATAAATGTGTGGATTATGATTACAAAGGCATGTAAATAATTCGTAAAGAACTATTCATAAGTAGTACTTCAATAAAATATCTACTTTAGAAGGTCTCTTGGCTATGTTCTCTTCAGACACCTCGGAGGGTTATCGGTGTGAAGCAAGTTGGGAGTGTAGTGGAAAAAATAATTAAAGTTATATTTTTAATTATTTAAAAATATTTAAAAGAAATTATGAGTGATTTAGATGTTATTTTTATAAATCAAACCTAAGCCCTATTATGGTGTATTTATGTATTTATTGAAATGTAATGGGAGATCAGTAGGGAGGGTTGTGTTGGAGTCTGTCAAGCAAAATTATTTTCATCAGATCGATTCTAGTGTGGGGCAATGCTCGAGAACATACAACTAGAATCTCTTTATTTTTCGTTGGATTGAGAAAAAAATATAAATAAAAAAAATAATTAATTAACAGTTGAACGTTAATAAGTGTAATAATGCCTCCTGAATAGATTACCCGAATTTCAAGTTATCTATATGAGATTCCAAGCATCCATGTTACAATAAAAAATTGTTCCAAATTCACTAAAACAAATTCTAATATTCTAATGCTCGACGAGCTAACTGTTGTGAATATTTCGAATTGACTTGATGAATGAATAAGTATAGAACGATAAATGTCAATGTATTCTCTACTCTTTAAATGTCAGACGGATGCTGATGTATATATTGGCTGAATTATAAATGGTAATACTGTAAAACACATCAAATTAAAATGTGTTTTCCAAGGTAATTCGGTGAATTTAGTGAAGTGCTTGGTACTGTATTAGTATACACAAAGATTAATTGTTTATAACAGTTTAAACTCACATTAGTTTTAACTATTAGCTGTCTGCTAATAAAAGATATGTCATGTAGGACAATACCTAAGGGAGCGCGTGCATGTTTTTTAATTTACTTTATTTGATCACGACAGCAGATCACGCGTACATGTCATTTTTATTTAGTATCCTCAGTCATGATCAATCCAATCATAATTTGAGGTTTTTGAATCATTCATGAAAATTTATACATTAGTACGGTAAAATATGAAAAAGGAAATGTTTTTAACATTTTAAGACAACAAAACGTACTGAATAATCGCCAGGATCTTTTGCGATATAACATCAGGAGCGCCCTAGTTATCTCCTTAACCGGAAGTTCGAAGCAATCTCCTGGCAGCGAGGAAAGACAATTTTGTAATTTAATCTACCTCTTCACGTCAATCATGAGTCACATAATGTTGGCTGGATCGAATTTTCTATTTGCATAACAAAAGCCTTTTAAAATTTAGTGCTTCTTAGAAAGCAAAAAACTAATAAATAAATGCGGGAGTATTTTAGTTGAATATAGAAATGGATAAATTTGAGATGAAAAGAAAGAAAGGTCACGGCAACTATTAATCCACTATGGGTTATAAAGATATCCTGATATGAATTTAAATATTACTAAGCCATGAAACAGTTTAATAACTAATTTATTAATTATAACACATTCAAACAACATTAAGTGGGTATTAAAATATTTCGCACAATACTTGACTCACTTTATCCAGTTACGCATTCTTAAACTCTTTCTTTTCTCATCCTTAGGGATTGGTAACGATATACAGCATACCAAAAATATCGATATTTTACTTTAACAGTATAATACTTTTTTTCTTACAATTAGTAATGATGAATTAATTGCCAGTTCTATTGGGATTATTTTATTTGAAAACTAGTTTCGAATACAAAATTCATTCATCTTCAGTTCTAAAACATACAAAATTTCCAACACATCAGTACTATGTTACATGGATTATATACACTAAAGTTTTCGAAAAATGTTTCCAATAGCCCATTTAAAATTTGCTAGGAACGGGATGAGGGAAACCCCAGATTGAATCACCAAAATTTAACCTATCTGTCCCCTTCCACTTCTCTGGGTGGGTATATTTCAGTTATCTCTTAAACCCCCTGAGGTGATTACTAATGTTTTTTGATTTCTTGTCTTACATTTTTGAAAAATTAAGTGTATATAATCCATGTAACATAGTACTGATGTTTTGAAGATTTTGTATATTTTAGAACTTGTATGTTGAAGAAAGATGTTTACCATTCGAAACTAGTTTTCTAATCAAATAATCCCAATAGAAGTGGCAATTAATTCATCAATCCTCTTTGTATTGATCCTTCTATACCATCATGCGACCTCGAGTGATTTTTTTTTTCTTTCTTTATCTTTTTTATCGATAAGTATGTCATGATATATCGCTTTCTCCATATTATAAAAATAAAACTAAATATGATGTGTGTTGGAATGGTGGTAGAAGGGAGAATGTATAAAAAACTGAAACTAATATTTTATCAATACCTGTTAGCTTGTTTCATGTACTATTCAAGTATAGAGTGACTATACTAGCCACAATTAGTATTCTGGTGTATGCTCAACAAGTAAAGGCATTAACAAAGGAAACGCTCTTTGTAGGAATGCTATTATCTCACTTGTGTTATCGTAATTTACAACTTCTTCCCGGCCATCATGGAAGGAGCAGAAATAACTTTATTGCCTGTTTGCTTAGGATACCGCGTCAACAGAACTCATCTCGATAAGCTAATAGCTTCTCTACTCAGGAATTTATTTCAAAAACAAAATATTTTCAATTTTTTTTTTTTTTTTACATTCCAATAGATAATATGCTAATCTCTATCGAGCAATAGATAAGACATACAGAGAGGATGTTGGATGGACAATTTAAGTGAAGCAGGCATTCGCCTTATTATTTTTTGGTTCAAACAAGAGATATGTCGATTCTTGATTACACCGATTCTTAGTAAAAGAACTGATATCGAGAATTGATGGCCCTTGGTCGATTCTTAGGAACTCATCGATATCTCTGACATGGACTGCCCTAAAAGATATCATTTCATACTTTAATAATAGGAAAATTTTATATGTACTATATATACACTGCTGAGAACATAATTTAAACGAATTTTTTTTTTAAGAGGCAATAATCACTACTAAATTTCAAAATGTTTAAGATATCGGATTTATAAATGAAAAAATAGGAATACGCCGAAAAAATCTTACCAACGCCGACCCAAGATCCAAATCCGGTAGCCGCAAAGGCCTCGGCATGTCCCTCATCAACCTCAGGCCATTCATAAATTATTAACCGCGGTAGGAACAGTTATTATCCCGGAGCACGGCAGTGGCAGTGAACAAGGGACCCGACTAACTTGATGCACAAGTTGCCTGCCTTCGGGATATAAAACCATTGAAGTCATAATAGGTTCTGCTATGATGAGATAGCCATTATTCCTAATAGCCTTCTCATAATGCTCGTTGTTACGACGCCACAAATCCCAACTTGTCCGAGCTATCCAAGTTATTTAATCCGGCGTAGTTGGGACAGTTTTTATGTTCGCTGGGACGCTTAAGGGCGAACGGGAGAATAAAACATGACCCGAAAGGTCACCGCTGAGCGAACTGCTAACCTCAAATTAAGTTAATGTCCTGGCTATAATTAGCCGGGAAAATCTCTGAATAATTTATTAAAGTTTTCCCTTTAATGATTCTCAGAGGGAAGTTGGGTAAACTCCAAATCAAATCCTTTTTTAAAAAAATAAAATAACCTAAGTACAATAAAATATCTTTTCTTTCCTATACTAGTTTATCTAATTTTTACTCTTTTTATAAAATATGCATATAAGGGATGAATATATATATATAAATTATGAAGGTACTAACTAACGCCCCTGCTGCATCCATTATTACTAACTCTAACTAAAGGTATCGAGCTGTCGAAACAAAGAATAAAGTCTAAATCGACTACTATACGAAGACATCTTTTTTGAACTGACCTAGACTTGGTTTCGGAAGATCATAAATAAATATTTAATATCAAGTGTTAATCATTCATCTTCAATTCTGTAAACACGAAAATTCAAAACGACAGAAATGTTATGGATACGTCATACATTTTTTTTTTAATTTATTATTTGAAATGTTCAGCTGTAAAATAATATACATCAAATGAATCAGCAGTAATGAAAATGATGAATTGACTATTTATTAAAGAAAAATTGAGGGGCGAGAGCACAAAAAACAGAAACTGTACCTGTATCCTACAATTGATAAAGTTCCCGAAAGTTAATATATTAATTTATGCTTAGTTAATTACTTAATCTAGGAAAGTGTGATAGTTCAATAGGTGAGGCACTAGACTGTCCTGGGTCCGAGTTCGAGTTAGGCTGACGAAAAGAAATTAGTTTTATTTTAGTCAAGGATCGACTTCGAAGACTTCAATGACTCAACTAAGGTACACCTAGCCTCTCAGAAATAGGTAACCTTAATTTGAGGAAAATAATTGGCATTAAAGCGTGATTTTGGACAAATCTCTTTCTTTTACAACCGTTGGCCTTCACACCGTTGGGCAATGCTCTGTACTAAACTCAAAATCCTTCATAGGTTAAAGTGGTACAGGAGTTATTTATAAATAACTTTTTTTTATATAATTTTTTTTTTTTATTACATTATCTAGTGTAAGAGATGTATTATCGGTCCATTAATACTATTCTGTATTGTTACTTGAAACCGAACCTAAAAAATACAATGAATAAGGGTACACGTTCCCCATGGGTGTTCCTTCTGGAAAAGGGACTTTATTCTTTAGAACTAAGAGCCATAAGGAAAATAAGGTATAGGTAGAAGATGAAAGCGATTCTTCTCCTGTTCCCATATGGTTAAAGAAAATGGGGAAAAAATAAAGTGGGAATGTAATTTAGGGAAGTGAGGTCTAGAGCCTTGTGCGGACGGCTCCTCAGTATTCCATCCACTATCCGCGCCAAAGGGGAATCTCAATATCCGTCATATCTCCCGCCTTTTATTTCTCTCCCGGTCTTTCGCCTACCCATAAATCCAGATTAGTTTGACACCTCTGTAAATCTCCGAGAATTTAATGTTTTCCGAATAGATCCATCACTGGAAAAGTTACGTTCGGAGTCGTATATTACATGTACAAGTGAGCTGTATACATTTCGACCGTGAAAAGTTACACTTCGAAAATAAAATTATCTCTGAGTTAAAAAGCTGAATTGTAAAATGGATGTAGTAACCTAGCAACCGAAACCCTAATATGTGCTTTGAAACCAGGAAAGTTCCAAATTTTCAGATGTTTCATTAACTATATCAACCGCTCAATAAAGAAGGACTATTAATTTGATTCAAATTTTATAAGTCTCATATATGCCATAACCTTGCTCTAATAGCAGTTTAAAGTACAAAAATTTATTTCTCAAACAATAGATCATATGTACGTCTATCTAGATTCTACAGCTTTCCCAATCAGGGAGAAATTTAGTTAGCGACCGGACGGATTGATGAAGTGTAGAAGGCAAGAAAAGAAAGAAATATTCTATTAACAAAATTTATTTTTAATCATCAATGTACATCTAGAAATTGGTAAAATGGTAATATTAAGTAATGGTTTATAATATAAGAGAAAATATTATTAAGGTGAGAGAAAAAAAGGGGTTTATCATTCAAACCAATATATATCTCCTAAACGGTAGGTTCTAGCGGCAAATTTTATATAACAAAAATATTCTCCAATAAATGTCTAAACAGAAAACTTCAAACCAATTTTTGACTTGAGCTAAACCGACAGAGCTAGAGCGTATCAAAATGTTACTTTTTTGAGGGTGAAGAAAAACGTTACAAAAATAATATAATAAATCTATGAATAAAACATAAAAGCTTTTATGACACACTTTTTTAATAATGTATTGTGTTAGTTGTGATGATATGTTTTTCTTACCCCCTTTTTCAAAATGGTAAATGAGGTTATATATCACTAGTTTACTTATTGAAACTATTTAAGTTAGAAATCTAAATTTATTAAATTAAAAACAAAATATATTGAACATAATTTATATCTTTATCGATTTATCTTTTTATACTTATTTAAATGCATTATGAATTTTTATGATTGTTAAATTGTTGTCTGCAATGGTATAAATAAACAAATTTTCATCATTAAATATAGCAATGATAATAGAGTAAAAATATTTACATAAATTCCAATAATTAACTATTTCTGTATTTAGTGTACTATTTAGTTATAGATCTTACGCAAATGATGAGATCACTATTCTTAATAGTATAATGAGATAACTTAAAAATGTTTTTATTTTGTTTAATAATTATTAGCTAATTAAAAAAAAATTATGTATATATTTTCTTTTTAGAATAAATAAATAGGTGGTACAGAACATTCAATTTATGATGACATAAAAATAAGATATCTTTCCTTTTCCAGATCGTATCATAAGGTTGATCCTTTTGGAGGTTTTTGTTGCCGCTTTTGTGAGGATATCCCATCCCCACTGCCGATAATGGAACTCTATGCATCTGGATTGCCTCTAACGACAGATTCGCCTTTAATCAATTTTACTCTCCGTTTTTCCGGTTCGTATTCATTCATTGAAATTATATTCGATTAAACGTGTTACACAAGGTAGTAATTTTCAATTAAAAGAATAAAAATGTTTATTAAATTAAAGTGTTATGGTAATCGCTTGAATACCTTGCTCCCGGGACCAAGTTTGAGTCCGACTGACGGCAGAAAATTTATTTTCTGTTATTTCGGCCGTGGATCGAATTCGAGGTCGGGAGACCCTCATGGGGCACACCCAGCCTCTTAAAAAGTGGGCACCCTTAATTGGGGAAAAACCTGGCGGTTGAACGTGAATTCTAGCTAAATTACCTCCTTTCTCAACCGTTGGCTCAGAAACAGTACACCCTACCTAAGTACTGAACCCGAGACCCTTCCTGGGTTGTAAGTGCTACAGGTTTTTTTAAATTTATTTTTTGTATTATGGTAATAACTTTATGATATAATTTTGACTCAGGATGTTATAGTTAGAGAGACGGCTGAATACTTTTTCTAAAAAGCTTATTTTTTGAATTTAGTTCACAAAACCTTCCTTTTAAATAAATTAACATAGAATTAAATCAATTTAACCGTATGGATCCCTCGACCGACTTCGTTTTAGTCTCGTTTGCATATTCTCGGACATGTCTCTCGAAGCCATGGTTTATATTAGATTGTTGATATGTCTATAGAGTTTGTCATAAATATTTTTAATGAAGTCTGTGATATTGTACTATCGGTGTGCGTAAGTCTCTGTGTAATATTATGTTTTTGAAGTACCTGAGTAATCAGTGTATTTAGAGTTTATACTTTCGAATGAAAAATCTGTAATTTTTTAGGGTTTTTTTTTTTTAACTGTTCTGTAAATTTGTGAGGCGTCCATATTGTCTTTAAAAAGTAACTGACGTATTTAATCTAAGCACAATTTTCAATTTTGTTCGTTTATGTAGAAGTAGATATAAAAGGCACAGTCATTTAGGCTTAGGCGTTTCTGCTTAAAATGTGGGCCCTAGTATGATTAATTGTAACTAATTAAATAAAATAAATAATAATTTTCAATGATGAATTATCGAAATGATATAGATCCATACGCTGTAAATGAAGAAACCGTGTTTTAAAAAATAAGGAAATTCTTATAATATTTGGAGGTGATCGATAAAAAAATGAATTAATTATTTAAATCGTCTTGTGTCCTTAATAACAAAATTAATAATTAAATATTAAACTGTTTGAGGAAAATATAATTATCAATATTTTAAAGTGTATAACAAGCAATTAAAAAAGTAATTAGGATTGATGAATAATTAGCAACTTCTATCGGGAATATTATATTATATAGATATTTTTTTTCTAAAATTTAAGGGATGAAATTAAACAGGTCGATACATGAGGAAGCGAAATGGAAGAGTTTTTAAAACATATCAGGACCTAAAGAAAACTGAGTGTAAAGCGACAAAAGTGGGAGTTTGGTAGTTAAAAAATGAATATTGATGCATAGATTTATTAGTCAGGTAAACAGGGAGAACATTTGGTTTTCTCTATGACTAGTCGGTATTTATGTTCCTACTGGAAACAAATTTAAATTTAAAATATAATATTCCTCTCATCACATACAAGACTAAAACGACAAGAAACGGCTCGTCGTTATAGACTACTCCAACATTTACAAATATTCAAAGCTTCCAATACATTACAAGAGACTCATTTACATGACAGTTATTAGACCTATATTGACGTACGGAGTCAAGCTTTGGGGCTTCACTAAAACATCCAATTCTTCTCGTATCCAATCCATACAATCCAAAATCCTTCGAAAAATCTTTAATGCTTTATTTTGTCACAAATAAACTTATCCATAAAGACCTAAATGTTCCATAAGTTGCTGATATATTCCAAAACAGATACCAATCCTTTCATAGTAAACTGCACTCCCACACAATCCATTAGTCTCCCAACTTGCATTGAAGTGCTACTAGTGAGTAGTTCTTTACAAGTGATTTAAATCTCAAATCTGAAATGGTTTTGAACGATTTTATTATTTCTAATGAATCGTAAATATTTTAGAATATTGTCTTCGTAGTTCCACTTCAGAGTCCCTATTGAATTTATGGTTTAGAAGCAGCATAATTCATTAATCATAATTGTATTGATCCTTGTATACCTTCAAGCGAATCTCAAGTAATTAAAAATGTAATACTAAAAATGGATGATAAAATGTCTTTATTTGCATTTTATGAAAGCCTTGACTGTATAGAGGATATAAACAATTTGGGTATATTAAAATCCTTTAGAATCGAGGACAGGAAGGTACATAAATTTTGAACATTAAATGATAAAGCCCGCTGGATCCCCGAGGTTGCGGAACCGTAGGTGGAACATATTTGAAGAAGATGGGCCCCTGTAACGTGGAGCAGTTCCATTCCAATTTGAGAAAAGGCCCTTTATTGACCATAAAGGAAATATAAAGACCGCTACATTATTCACTTTATCTTCTTTATACCCGAGGTGGAAGAAACGGTGGATGGGTATCAGTAACTCAGCTGTATTTATAAGTCTGCGTTCTAAGAGCTCTCTTAGGATGGAGGGGTTTTCGAGGGGAACTAGGCGGTGAAAAATGCATAAAGGTGAATTTTTAACATATGTTGCTCTCCTTATCAGCGATCTAACACAATTCAAATAAATTCATTATATTTATATACGTTTTCACGTTGCTTTATCTATCTAACTTAATGACAAATTATTTCACATTACATATTACTGAAAAAATATTTATTTATTTCCGGACAGGCTTCATGGACATTAAAACATACTCATTAAGGACATGGCCAAGACTGACACCTGAAAATACTCTCAGAAGGCTTAAAAGAGACAGGATGAGAGAAAGTAAATACTTTTTTATTTTATTTTCTAAATTCATGTCAGGAGGAAGTTCTGCTGAGTGCTAGTCTCCCAAATGCCTATAACGCTTTTATAATTAAAATATGAGTAAATTCTTACAATAATAAATTGTTACTCCAATAACAGGAGTGAATAAAAACTTGAAAGAGAAAAGAAAAAAAAATGATGTCTAGACTAATATTTCGGGATTTGTGTTTCTTAGAAAACAAACTATTTTTTTTTTTTTTTTAAGTGAATCCAAAGTTTTGAGATACCTAGGAAATAAAAATGATCAACTCTGCTGAGAAGTGGAGGGTTATGACAAACAATGGACTGAAAGCATTATATCACTGTTCAAATAGATTGGATTTAGTATCTATCTTTGTTTAAGGAGGATGAACTATGTAATAGGGAAAACTATAATCTGGCTTATTCAAAGTAAGCCGCACATGTTTAACATGGCATACCGAAAGTTAATCCCAGGCCTTAAAACAATCATAAAAAGTGTACCAGAAAATAACTGTGAAGGTGTCATATTTTCTTTTCAAAAAGGCAACAAGAAACTTGTTATATTGTTTACATGGGTATTAAAGTTGACAGAAACCTTAAGTTTTCGGCTTAAAATCTTACAAACTGAATCAATTATTATTAGCTACAAATATAGCTTTACGTTTAAAATAAATTATATATATGTGTGTGTAGTCTGACCGACCTTGCTGAATGGGGAACTGTTATTTTCATCTATTTGGAAAAGTACAAACAACAAACTTCAATCATTCCAAAATGGTATAATGAGAAAAATTGTAAAAGATACCTACTACAATGCAAAGAGTCCAAACTACGAAAATATACGAGGAATTAAAAGTTTAAAAAATTAAGGAGTTTTTGGCCGATAGAACAGAAAAAGTTTTCGATACCTTAATATTTCAAATTTCAAAATCTTCTATACAGTCAAATTTCACCAGCGGAACCAAAGCGATTGTAAAAATTATCTTAAATATGATACAGATTTAAGTTATTTTAGTGTGTAAGGCGTATACATATAAATAAACGGTGTGACCCCTCACCTAATTATTAATTTAACTATATTAATTGATAATAAAATCAAGCTAAACGAAATATGACTCCTTAAAGTGCTACAAAGCAGTAAGAGGAGAATGTGCAAAACTTTATATAAGCTTAATATAACATAAATAAAAATAATCCTAAGTATTTTAAATAGTTTATCGGATTAATATTTTTTTAGGTTTAAGCATATTATTTAATATCTTATAATCAAAAGAAATCTCATTGAAAAATACATATTTTGTATATAAATAAATTAGATAATTAATTTATGTATTAGCTATTGAATATATTATTACCTCTCAACATATAGTTTATTTTGAAAAATATTTATAATTTGCTGGGAAATAATACACAATGAATATTTACATAGATGTTTAGGATATAATTGAAGATTGTCATTGAAGAAGTTACTTATAAATGTTATTAATGTTAATAATAATAATAATATATATATATATATATATATATATATATATATATATATATATATATATATATATATATATAATATTAATGTTAAAAATAACCTAGAGAAACTTCGCAGAAAGAGATAGGAGAAATTCTTAATAGAGTTGGAAGAAATAAGAAAGGATTTGCCAAAGGAATGAGTTCTATCGGACGAAGAATATGAAGATCGATAGGGTTCCGGTATTCAACCAGTGAATTGAGGAACGCAAGGTAAGGAGTTCCAGAGGATATTGGAAGGTTTATTAGTTTTCGTGTAATATAATAAGAGCATCGGATGATATCTTCAGTATAATGGATTTGAGATAAACAAGAAAATTTCTGGTATTGAAAGGTGAAAATTTAAAGGATATGCCATAGCGGATAACGAAGAATATACGTGCTAAACCATATAAATAAAAATATGAGATTTTTTTTTCACAGGAGTGGGATATTAATATATACTATTACATATAAAAGTACAAGCCATTTTTTGTTTGTGATCACTAACCACGAAAACTACTGAACCAATCTGTACCAAAACTTTTACCACACTACTATCGTAGTCCAAAAAGGTTTATCAATAATAAAATTTACATATTTTCAATTACCTTTTTGTAACAAAATCGATAAATATGAGGTGCGCAGAGGAGTTTGAAAATTGTCCGATAGTTGGCGAGAGCCATTCAAGAGAGGTTAAATAGAAAGATTAAAGATTAAATAGAACTAGAAATTGTTAATGAAATTTGCGAAATAGATAATAATATGCAAATAGAAAAAAGAATCAGTACAATCAAACGCTTGATGCAAACTAATCTTTGATTCAAGACTCTGATCCACAAACTCAGCCCCGACTTTGATTATACCGTTTAGTATTGGTCTTATGGTCAGAAGTTTACCCGATTCAACACTGATTACTTTAAAATAAATTAATTTATTATTAATTCCAAAGACTTTACATCCATTTTAATTACCGCACTTATATCTCCGCCGTATAGCCTTCTACATTTTTTTTACATTTTTCTAAAAGTGTGTTCATCATTTTATTGTTCTCCTAAAATAAGCTGCCACGTTTGACATTCATAAAGTACTACAGTGCTGCATAATAGTATTGTAGATCTGGAATGTAGGCGCGAACTGAGTTGTCTTACGACCGTGAAATAAGAACCGTTTCCTCCCCCTTGTTTATTTCCTCATTAATTTCACAAGTATATAAAATACAAGTCAGTTTCAGAAAAATAAAAAATATATACAGAGAGCTTTATTGATACTGACAGTTCTGGCTAGTTGAAAAAGTTAATCAGAGCGTAAAGTTACTTTCTCATCACTACCCGGAATCCTCCGGCGATTCCAAGTCTGATCGAAAATAATTTAATTTTACATGATTTATTCATTGTTCAATATAAAAAAAACCGGGCACATTTCAATCTATCCGGCTATATTACATCCTTTGTATTCGCCGGGAGCAGGTAAAATAATTTCCATTCCCGTATCGTGTCTTCTCCAGTTCCAATCCTTCATTTCCTTTAGGTCAAATTTATTATTATTATTGTCGAAAACCGTAGACCATTTTTTGTTCTTCGCTGTCGAACCATAGTAAAATAATACCAATTATTTGTTTATATGTACATATTATGTAGAAAATAGTCTGGTGTAAGAAAAAATACAGTCAAGTAAAAAACCGTTGATATAGTAGCTACGTTTAGGCTTGCATTGTAAGCGTTCTTCCGGGCTATTAGGAAAAATATCAATTTTCCCATGACTGGGAAAACAATAGACCAGGGATATGTCTGTATATAATAAACTTATTATCCTAATTTCCTTTTTAGTATTAAAAGGATCAAATTACACAAATAATTAATTAATTTAAATTACTAATCATTGATTATTTGAGAGAAATTAGGGGCTTCAAACGTGACTTGTCCTAGGGATAAATGTTATATAACAAAAAATATTTTCCATTAAATTTCTTATAAGTAAACTGTTGGCAAATTTTCGATCCGTACAACACTATGCATTTCAAAATATTTGAGGGTGAAAAAAAATTATAAAAAAAAAAAAACTATAGACCTCGAGACAAAAGCCAAAATAGAATTTATTTATAGCCCTGAAGAAGGTTTGCAATGGAGACAGAAACGTTGCACTATATTACAAGATTTTTAACCTTATGGGTATATGCTTTCTTATTCTCGGCAGCATCCCTGATAATTTTTTTAATAATTTTCTGTAGTCAACTATATTACATTTACTAATGCTTATAAATAAAATAAGTGTGCTTCTTTATTTAATATTTGTTTTATAATCATTAGGTTTTAGATGTGTAAGGAGATTGCTTTTGGACACTCAACATGTATGTTGCCAGTGTCCTTTTCACACTGTGACCTCATTTTTTGGTTTATTATATTTTTCCAAAGAAATTATTTTGTTTTAAAAATGTAATTGCTATATCTAATTTAGTTTTGTTATCTCCAAAGTTTTAGGCATTGCTAGATAAGTGAAATTAATTTGAATAATATAGCATTAAACTGGATAATATGCAGATTTATTCAAATACATATCAAATATATTGTTGAACCCAGTCGACATGTTAATGCGATGAGACCTGCTCAAAATGCCGGAAGAGTTTGATTTCTATGCGATTCATGATAATGTATTAATTTAATAATTTGTTATCGTTATTGAACTACATAGCTTTCTGGAATATATACTGAAGTATATACGGATACTTTTCGAAGAAAACCACATATTGTTTGAATACGATCACCGGAAGAAAACTAATGTCTAATTAGTCTGTTTATTATCTTTCTCTCGAAGGTTGAACAATGGAAATTTAAACTTGGTATTGTATGATGTTGTGAATGAATATACTACTTTGAGATTTTCAGAAATTATTGACGATATTCACAGAACAAAGGTGGACATTTGGTAATTATTTTTATATGCCAATTTCCTATATGTAATAATTAAAAAATCGTGATGAAGAAAAGGAGAAAAATATTGAAATATACTTTATATCATTTATATACACAAATGCACGGTATTATTATTAAACAGATATAAAAATGAAGGGCCTAATAGTTAAAAGATAATATTAGACAAACAATTTTAATTTTTTAATAAAGATATTAAGAAAGATAATTACTACAGTAAGAGACCCCATCCAAGCTGTCTTGATTCTTGTTGCATTGTTTTTCCTGACACATGGAGAATTCTTGACAATCACGTCAAAATAATTCTTATGACAGTCCTTCTCATAAAATAACCATGCAATTGGAGATTTACGGCTTACTGTTATTGATAATATATATATATTTTTTAATTTAATGAGACTATAATAAAATCATAAAACAGTCCTCGTATTATTTATAGATTTTCAGCTTCTTGTTTCGGAATCGATCACATCCTCATTCATAAGTCAAAATCTAAATCTATGCTTTTATAACTTCTCTCTATTTTAAATGTACATGTCCCTGTGTAAAAATTTTCGTACATAGAGTATTTTTTAATATTTTTATACTGCTGGTTATTGACACATTGACAGAGTAAGGATGTTAAGAAATAATGAAATTTCAGTGAAATTATTACAGAAAAACATAGAAGTTAAAAAATATATAATACCAAATAAACTGAATAATACTATTTTTTCAGATCTTCCGGGATCTCCTTGGCCACTCACCATAGCCATAGTTAACGCATTCAACGGGAAGTTAGAATTAAATTGTTTTCTAGCCTGGGATTGGTATTAATCCTGAAGTACCAAACAAATAATCTTTTTTCAATAAAACGAGGATAAAATTTCCTATGGATGGTTTTATATTTATATTTATATATATATTGTTTTCCTCGTCAATTAGAAAGATAAATTATTTGAGATATATTTTTTGCAGGGTCGTCACAGAAAAATCATTACTGAAGAGAGTAATATCAGAAATTTTGTTAACTGCTTATGTTAAAGCACATATATTATTTATACATTGAAAATAATTCAGATGAAATAAATCTATGGGATTTTTTTTTCAATACACCTTTAATAATTTTAATTTAATTAAATAGTCGTTAAAAAAAAACTAGCAGTTCTCATTAGTGAGGAATGAGTTCTGTGAGTTCAATGGCACAACATAAACATTTAATTTATCAAAACCACGCTCACTGAAAGAGTCGCAGATTCAGAGAATTTCGACGAAAGCTCCTCTGAAGTCAATACCTACATAAAAGCGTTTGGTATTCATTGGGTATCAGGAAGGGCCCACTCGACACGGTATTAGGCAATAGAGAATTTATTTTAAAATACCCAACCTGTTTCAATTTACATGATTTTCTTTGTTGTCATCGGTTGCAGGAAACAGATAGCAAAGGACTAGTGCACCGAAGGATTTGTAACCGCTGAACTCGAATACAGCCACAAAGAGAAGTTAATGACATCAATGATAGTAATAAAAAACACAGCGTTCGAAAAAGATAGCGGAAAACACAAAAAGTTTAAACCCGAAGGCAGATTCATTTCTGAATAACGCAGCAACTGTTTGCTAAAATATACTCGCAGTTCAGTATCTTGAAAGTTGTTTTTATTTTCCTAATATGCAAATACATATTAAGAATTGATTCATAGGCATATAGAAGTTATACAAAGAATGAATATTTTCGCTTCTATTTGCAAACGTAAAAATAAGCGGGAGAATTGCAGTAAAGCTGACATTGATATATATTCATAATGCTTTAAGTTGAGGATATTATTATTATCATATTACTTAATTCTTTTAAAGATTAAATAAATGAATGCTTTAGCAATAGTTTTATTATTATACATTATAAATCCATCAAATTATATAAAGAAAATTACTACAGAACAGAGCGTAAATTAAATATTAACATTGAATCTATTGCTATATCATAAGAACCTACAGTCGTCTGAATACGAAGTCTCACACAACACTTGATCGGATAGCAGCCTATCGGAAGCGACTCAAAGAAGTCTCAAACTCTACCGGTATTGGTCGCGATATTTTCTTTTCAGAAAAATCTTGACAAGCCAATGTTGCCTAAGCACGCCTCTTTCACAATATTCCACTCGCTGTTTTCGTTACATTAAAAATTCGATTATGAACTTTTTTTTTTTTTAGTCAAGGAAAAAAAAGTTAGAGGTCAAAATAGGTTAAAAGGGAAAACTGAACTTACATATAGAAAAAAGAGAAAAATATATAACGCTTCAGAAAATAACGATAGTTTATCAATGCAAAGTGAAATGAAGTTAAAATATTATTAAATGGTAAGACGTTTCTTCTTCAAATATTTTATGTGTTTTTTTTGACAAGGTATTTTTTTTTATTTCCACAAGGCTACTCTTACTTAAAAAAAAAATAAAAATTAAAAACACGATTGACGATGTATTTTGTACCATTATCCAAAAATCTGTTCTAATAGAATTAAAACCATTTAATAATCAGACCTCAGAGAGCCAGATTTTTATTACTGTTAAGTATTTTTGTTTTAATTTTATAAATATATATATACTTGCAAATATTTTATAGATTCATTCACTTAACCCTTGAGTGGTCGCGTATGGCTCAGTTACAAGAATGGTTACGCGGATGACAGCCATCCATTAAGTTTTCTGGTGTTTTACCAATAGGCATCTTTTTAAACCCCTTTAATTTTCAAAATACTTTACAAAGGATAAGATAAGATAAATTATTTACTCAAAATAATGAAATATAAAGAAAATACATAGATCATTATCAAAACATTCCGAGCTGAAAATAATAATTACGAGGAAGGATGCGTGGATGACAAACGAAATAATTCACTCAAATAGCACAATACTTCAAAAATATCAGTAGAAGACATTAAATATAATTATAAAAAAACTCTAATTGTATTAATTTTGCTAATGTAGGCAAAAAAATTGAAAGGTCAGGTGGAGGACAATTGTTAGCCAACCAAAACAAATGGGAATTACAGGTCGGGAATATCAAATAGCAACTAACAGAGGTACTGAGACTATCCCCCTAGCCTCCCTTTGCAGACTCTAGGCTCGTCATATTCATCCATGCCAAAACAAATACACAATAGCGATGTCAAGAGCAGTGGAGGACTATTGTTATCCGCGAGACCCCTCGAGGGTTAACAAGATGTTCCGAAAGTTGATCACACATCTCACGTCTTTTCTCGTTTAATAGTCGAGTGTAAAACAAAGACTTTTCATTCACTGTCATACCGCTTATCATAAGCTTCTTTGAAGTCGCAAAAATAACATATATTGCACCATAGTCGTAACATCATAAAAGCTATTATGAAATGAATATTAGGACGAAATTATTTTCTTTGTAAATAATCTTTAAGGCAGAAGGGAATGAATAGAATGAAGTCATTGTTAAGGCCCTTGATTTTCCGGGCCCTTGGGGTCTCTTTGTGCACTTGTTACAGCCCCTAACAATCCGATGTTATAACAAATCCGAGTTCGGACAAAAGAATTTTTTTTTTCCTTCCCACGATTTAAAAAAATAATTCCTTTCGGACACAGACGAGCTGTGCCTGACCTGAGTGGCTGAATTCGTTCGGTAAATGAATGTGGAATTTAAAAAAAAAAAAGGTTCACTAAATGGGGAGCTCCAAAGGATGAGAGGAATGCTTACAAAAAATAACAATTATTTTTAAAAAGAAATGATTGCGCAATAATCCATATTAAATTTATTTAAAACAATTCAGTGTAAATTGTATTCTATGAATTAACATCACAGACAGAAGCGTAGCTGATGCAATATTAATAGTTAGATTCAAGCTTAAGTTGGCCAAGCAGAAATTCATGCTTTGGCTTAGCCCTATAATAACCTTCAGAGTTATAACTATCTTGTTGGATGCGATTTGCTAAATCTTCACGGATCGGCAGCATTTCCAATTAAACTAAATAATATTACTAAACAAATCCTCCACATATTATCAATTTACAAAAGCGAACAACAAAACATATAAAACTTCCATTAATAAAACCCGTATTGTAAAACTCTAACACAAAAACAGTTCACAAACTAGCCCCATCTAATTCGCCTAAAAGGGTATAAATTATAAAAAGCTCCGGGATGAAGCCACTTCCTAGCACACCCTCTATAAACATCCCCTATCACCGTATATTCTGATTAGAGTTTGAAACTGGCCTCTTTTTCTGCTTAAGATAAAAACAAGCTACACGTTACTCCAAGCGTCTTGACAGAAACTGGAATTAAGTAGGCGATAACTTTGAATATTTATGAATAAATAAAATAGCTTAGCGAACTCGAAGGTAGGATGCTAATACTCTGACCACACACCTCTCAATTCTCTATATCCCAACCCAACATCAGACCTGACACGATCCTCCCATCTACTTCACGGCCGACATGAAAGAAGTTTATCCGTTGGTTCAATACGTGAACTATATTTACCAAATTGATTGGCGTTGTGTGGCCATGTAATACCACAAGGTGCTCATACTGTTTCGGATCAAATAATCTAAGCAATATTTCAAGGCTTTGTCGTTCCATTAAAATAAGCAGCCACTTGGCTCAAATTTCCGCACAAAATGTTCTCAACAAAGCCTTCCATATCGCTCACCGTATCGACCATAAAGGAATCAACTGCTGCGTGTTCATATGCTTTAGTTAGAGCAGCCCCATTCACATGCTAATTTCCACCACTGAGCTCCCGCGTAAAATTATGTATGCGTGAGCCTACTCCACATATGAAAATAACATTTGCGTTGTAATGGCGACTATAAAAACAAACAGCTTACGTATTTCATTGAATCCAGTTGCTGAAATGATTTTCAACGTCAATTAATAATCCTATACAACGAATATCATGGAATCAAATCATCTTGTTAAAGAAGATTCGAAATAAAACCACTTCAGAAATTTCTGCATAAGTAACAAAAGGTCGAATCTTAAGGATGTTTTAAAATCAATAATTGCTAAAAATATTCATTTCGCTTATAAAAGTAAGAACAATATTAAAAAATAATTAAAAGGCTATACAGAACATCCATATAATTGGTATCAAAGGATTAAAATTAAACTGTTATTTCAGCTAATGATTCATTAAAAGCAAATTTATAACACAACTAAAATACTAATTAATACTATGCAATGATCAAAATAATTAGGAATTGATAATTTATTTGCCACTTTTCTATCATTTAGTTTTTTAGAAAGCTTCTAATTGTAAAAATTCATCTATTTTTAATTGAAATTTAGAACTGTACTAATGTACATCAAACAAATCTGCAGTATTATGAAAATATGACCTGAGGACGAAATTGTAGAGAAACTAACCATTGATATTAAACAAATGAAAGTTCTAAATCAGAAGATCCCGAGGCCATCTTCTTCTCATATAACTCGAAGGATTATCAGGAATGAATTGGGAAGCAAGTTCAAAAAAAAGTGTATTTACCTTCCCATATTCACTTGTTTTTCAACTTTTTCAAGGAAAGGTATCTTCCAATTTAGAAACATATGTGATATTAAGGTAATTTTAGATTAGTTCATTACAAGGAGTATTAAGGATTTCGTATTGGAGACAATAATAAAGATAATTGTAAAAATTTAACAAAATAAATCAAATTTATGTTTGATTTTATCATTGATGAGTACCAACTTACATAAAAATTGTTTAGTATTTTTACATAATAAATATCATAGAAGTGGCAAATACATCATCAATCACTAAAATGTTAATTTGTAATCAAACAAATAAATGTCAAAATAAATTTTTTTATAAAATGTATATAAACTTTAGGCAATAAAATAAATTTTGATACGTTCCGAATATGACTTCTTAGGAATGGAAAAGCTTCCCAATTTCTATTCATAAGATATTTTAGCTATAATATAACGTGGATCTAGAAGGATAAGTAAGGGTTCTAAGCATCTTCCATATGACAAATGACAAATAGCATTATAGATTACCTATAAGCCTCTTTGCGACTCGATATCGTTTAGCCTTCGATACACTATGATTGACTCGGTGATATTTCAAAACTTTTTAACCGTCCTCGAACGGATGAATGCCACATTTAAGATGATTTTTAAGATCCCTCGAAATATTCCGTCCAAAAACCAAAGTAATTCAATTGGAGTGAAAAAGCTTTTCAAGAGGTAGAAAGTCAGATAATGGAAAAAGAACATAAAGAAGGCTTTATTTTCTTAATAAGGATTCTAGGGTCTGTATTAAAGATAAATTTTACCTTTTGGGCCCTTTGTGCCTACCGGACCTTTTGAAGGGATATTTCCATTCCATAATTGTTCCATCTTGATTGTTCCAGTTCATTGCTGCCTGCCTAGATTTACGTTCCATTAAAGTAAGATCCTATTAATAAAAAATTCTGTAAACTTGCTGAGTATTTGATTCCTAATTCGAAACTTTCGAAATTCAATATTTCGGCAGTAAAATTTATTCTCTTCCTTAAAGTGTATCATGTACGTGTAATGGAGGTAATAGAAATATACGCTTAGTTAAATCTTTGTAAATTATTTTGTCTTTAATTGACTGAATCTCTATATTGTACGACATGAAATTAAATGTAAACAAAAATAGAAATAGAAATATAAGTTTATCTAACGAGGAAAAATATACGGTAATAAGTTATTATTTCCAATTAAAAGTTCATTTTTTTACATAGGATTAAAACAAGAATATAGTATAAATAAACGCACTCATAGACTTATAGTTTAATCTTATATAAGACCACAACGCACATATAAGATAACACATAGAAGTCTGAAAAGAAGCTGCATGAGGATCCTCCAAGACTGTCAGAAAATAAAAGTTGAGATGCTCCTATTCATGCCTAATGTAATGGATTTTCTTACTTAGTCAAATTAATTAATTTACATATGTGAATAAAAATGTAGAGGATGGGACCTAGGATACTACCTTGAGGAACACCGGCAGTTTGGACAAAGAGGGAAGAATAGGAAAAGTTATGGTTAACTTTGAACTGTCTGTCACTGAGATAGGAGCGGATAATAAGGAAGTATGTAGGAGGAAGAAATTTACGGAGTTTGTAAAGCAGTCCCTGGTACCAGACTCGGTCAAAAGCTTGTTCTACGTCGAGAAAGGCTCCAGTGCAGTACATTCCGCGCTCCAATGCAGACGAGACAACGTCCACCACACGATGGCATTGCTGGATAGTGGAGTGTGACGTTCGGAAACCAAACTGGTGGTCTGGGATAATATGATTGGAATCTAGGACGGGATACAAGCGTTTCAGAATGAGTTTTTTCAGGATTTTGCCCATTATGGGCAAGAGTGATATTGGACGATATGAGGATGGGAGTTCAGGTGGCTTTTTGGGCTTAGGAATCATCTTTATTATAGATAATTTCTAAGGATCAGGAAAATATGTGGTGCGGAGTACAGAATTATATATCTATGTGAGGAATAGGATTACTTTTTGAGGAAGGAGTTTTAGGATATGGGCTGTAATAAGGTCATGTCCAGGAGCTTTGTTGGAAGGTAATCTGAGAATAATGTTCGATACTTCTGAAGGATGGAAAGCTTTAGGAGGAGGAGACATTTGAAGCGGAATGTTTAGTTCTGCTTCAATACATTCAACGTGGGCAGGATTGATGACGTCAGGATGGGGGTTAAACGTTTTAAAGAGGTGAAGACCGAAAATTTGGGATTTGTCCTCGTCCGATCTTGTCCAGGTTTGAGAGTCTATTAGGAGTGGGTGATAAAAATTTTTGTAACCAAGGAGTTTTTTCGTCGCTATCCATAATGACTTGTCTAAAGTATTGAGATTTTGAGTATGGTTATGTAGGTTTTGGATTTTAAACTTTCTGATTTCTGTCTTTAGTTTGTTCGTTAAATTGTTGTAATTGTGTTTGTCTGATGGGTATCTTGTTATAAATTTAAATAAAAAAATATATTCCAGAATTACTATGGTATGTAAGTTCAAAGGAGAAGTACGAGACATAGGTGGGTGGATGGACCTTTAGTATATTTTGGCGATATTTAGTTGGGATTTCTAATAATAAATTTATTTTTTAATATAATAAAAAATGTACCAAAAAATCCCTTCCAATTAACTTTTTACAGCACCAAAGAAGATTCTTCTGCAACAATGGTTGAAAAACCCGTCTTATAAGACAGAGCAGATCATAATTTTGTAAGTGAAATCGGCCAACCAGATCAAGTAAAGAATGTCTAACTTCTGTACACTTCTTGGTTTGTAATTGCTAGGAGCGGTGGAGGGATTCTCATTTGCAAATATTTTCATTACCAACTATTTAGATTGCCGGCTTAGAAATACTTTCCCAGAAGGTGGTATGGTCAGAGGAATTTTATGAAGTTGAAGTAGGATGCTTCAGAGAAGAAACGGAATGCGGTTATTGTTCCGCCGAGGGTGGGCAAGAAAGGAGGGAAGGAAGAATGCGAGGACGGAGAAGGGCTAACTGCAAAGGGCATGGATACTCTAATGGGATTAGGGCTTTGTTGGTGGGGTATTCACCAGGGTACCTTATTATAAGATATGATCATAGGAGGAAGGTTCTAATTGTAATTATTTTCATCTAAAGAAGACTCTAATTATAACCAGGACAGTTCAAATTAGCGGAAAGTTCGGATGACCGAGAAGGGGAATTTTAAAAATAGTATTAGCGCACAATATAAAATACTGCTTGTATTATACTGTACTGTATTGTACATAATAAAGATATAAATGTATAATGCACAATAGTTATAAGTTCTTAATTTTTTTTATTATTTTTTTTTTATAGTATGTTAACATTTTTATACTGCTTCTTACATCAAGCAGATGTAAACTAAAAGCCAATTTCTATGCAAGTTATTGTAATAATATTTCCACATGTTTTCTTGTACTTTGCTTGTATAACGTTTACTTTTAAAAAACAATAATTATGTTTTTGATCTCTTTTTCTACTCCTGTTGTTTATCTGACAAGATGATGCACTTATAAAACAGGATATTCAGAAGGTAGGGAAGAATCTACATGTGGATTTTTCGAATATTTTTCAGCATTTCTATGGTATTTTTTACTAATATAAATATAACCCCCACTAACGAAAAATAGTTTATGTATTAGCGGACTAGAACATGCTATTATTATCATATAATTAGTATTGATAATATGCATTAATATAAGATTAATTTATATACATAATGGATGTACTCCTGGAATATACACTAAGCACACTGAATAGAATTGATCCCTGTTAATATTACCAACATAATAATAATTATTGTTATCAACTGTTTACCTAATCGGGTTAGAGCCGTAATGAATTTAGTTATTATTTCATGAATAGAAACGTATGATATTTATTATTTTTATAATTGTACATATGATATTAGATAATCATATTTAAATTTTTAAAAGCCTTATGTCCACAACGTGAGATTTTTCATACAATTTTACGTTATGTACTAATTAATTAGAATTTAGCTTCCATTGCGGATGTTATTGTGGCAGTAGCGTATCTAATTAAGAATAGCCCTATCACTCAAAGATTATAAGTGATACGGATGACAATGAATCCATTCATATAATATGTACAATGAATGTCACTAGAAAAAAAAAAACTGTTAATATTTAAAAAAATATATATATATATATATATATATATATATATATATATATATATATATATATATATATATATATATATATATTATCTATTTATTGAAATTTACAACTGTACACAACAAAACATACATCCAGTAAATGTGATAAGATAAAATAATAAAATGACAATGACTTGTGAAGTAACTACCCATCTTATTTTCAGACGCCTTGGAGGGTTGCTAGGAATAGAATAGGAAGCAAGTTGAAGGACTAGCGGATTTGAATGGTTATGGAGTGGTTATTTTTACTATGAAAGGATAGGTATCTTTATGGAATATTGAGGTCTTTATGGATAACTTTATTTGTAACAAAGTAAGGAGCATTAAGGATTTTGGATTGCAAGGATTAGATGGTTTAGTGGAGCCCTAAAGCTGAATTCCATACGCCCAAATAGGTCTGATAACTGCCATAATAAATATAACATAGTTTAAGATAATAACAAAAGATAAGATAAGTGAGAGAACTATGCCACAGTCACTCGGGACATAAGTGTATAAAAACACCATAAAATTAAACATTTACTTCGATGTTTTTAACATACTATGTAAGTTCTAAAAGGACGTGTGGAACTAGATAATGATTAAGCCAATGTGTTGGGATAGATAAAACAGTTATGTTACAATTTTCAAAATTTATGATGATAAATAAGGGTTGTTAAAATCTAGCTTTAACGCTAACACGAATTTATAAGTGCCGTAAGTTGCATAAATCCTTTAAGGCTAGGGCGCGATACTGACGGATCGGAGAACAGTAGTCCAATACACATAGTTAACGTTGCTAAAGTAAGGTTTACGCACACTATTTCAGCATCAAGACGTGCGCATTTCTCTATTTACGAGTGCTTCTAATAAGGTGAAGGAAAAAAAAAATATCATTGCTATATTCTGCTCTCTTAAAAAAAACCGAAATAATTTAATCAGTATTAAAAAGGATAACACTAGTCTAATATCCTTCGGCCGTTTAAAATCTTAATCGGACATATCTGAAAATATTATTCTTCAGTGTTCTGTAAAATGTATCAAAAGAGAAGAAAGTTTCCTATAAACAGCGAAACAATTTAATAAATTTTCTAGAATAAGATTATTTTTCTTGGAAGGAGAGGTCTAACATATCCTCTGTTCCTTGCAGATCTGAAACTATCATACTTCAGTGGAGGGAAGGTATTTTTTTTTTTATTAAGCGTCACGTATCTGTAGCTCTGCGGAATCAAAAGGTTTAGTAAAAGGAGGGGTTATGTAACAAAACACAATTTTGAATAATTAATGTTTAAAGTTATTTTATATATTTTCATTTAGCAGAAAAATGTTGCACAGGTCTTTCATATTCTTTCATAGTTTTTGATTTTTCTTTTTTTCAACATAGTCTAATTTTTCTTCCTAACACTTTTGCACATAACTCCTTCATTCACTGAACTAGATGGTATTAAAACAATTACGTAATACCTTCATTCACCAAACCCTTCGATTGTGAGGCTTTTTTTTACGCCACTGGCCATATTAGTTGTTAGTGAACTAGGAAACAAATATTCACTACCTGCAAAGGTCTATACTAGAGCAAGCACAACTGCCCTTCCATCTACGGTCTAGGCCTACCCTAGGAGTTCTAATTAGCTCAGAACTACAATGGCATTACCAGCAAACTAGAAACAGATTTATATTTCAAAGAGAAAATTCAACATTTGCTAATGCCACTGGAACAGTGATTTGAAACCGAAGAGCGTTAGTCGTAAATGGATTCGGACCGAACACAAATGAATAGGCACTAAACGGTAAGATAATTAGCTCTGTTAGGGTTGGAGGGGAAGAGGGGAGGGGGAAGGGGGGAGGTAATTAGCGGAGCGGGAGATAGAGGCTGTTTAGCGACCCAATATCGACTCGGAGATATTGTGTTAGTAAATCAATCAGGCTGTGGCAACAATGGCGGGGGGAAGTGGCTCTGTCAGCCCCGTTCTTCCTCCTGTTTGGTCATTAGGCCAACTTCGTTCTCATTGTACCCCGCCTCGTCGGGCCCTCTCCTTCCGGGATTTGTGATTAGTGATGACTCTATAATGGAGGCTTTGGATCGGCAAAAATTGATGATGTTCTCTGTTTTCACAGGTGTAAATGTCATCGTCCGTCATCATGACATGACATCAACATACTGAAATTATTTACAGCGCTTCGTCGAACGCACTTATCCAATAATTCTCATTATTCATACAAATTTAACACTAAATATTCCTAATTCCTAAGTGATAATGATGTATAATATCTATAACGATACTTCTATTATGTTATCAAGTGTCCTTTCATACAACATATCGAAATACATTCTCATTGAAACAATTAAATAAACGAATAAAACACATAATACTACTACTAATAATAATAATGTCTAAGCAAGAAAATAATAGTAATAATAGATAAAAATAAAATTAATAGCAACAAACAAAAAAAAATGTTTTTTTATGTATGTATTTTTTATTGAGTAATTATTGCAATCTGCCACAAACGTGGGCAATAAGTAATATAGCTGGCTTAATGATTACATTCACACATTATTTACAGTCAAAAAATTTTTAAAAGTAATAATAAAAGATATAATTAAAAAAAAACTATGCTATACATAATATAGATTCTATAAATAATATAGAATATACATCTGGGTGAAATATATAAATTAAAAAAATAAAATAAAATAAATAACAGTTCGTGAAAATAAGACAAAATTAAATTAAAGGTTAAAAATACCTTTATTTACTTTATAAAATACTTTATAAAAATACTTTATTTACAATTTACATTCATCCTAGAGATCCCCCGACCAGATCCGTCCCTCCACTTATGGAAGGACAAGCCAGGCACAGAGAATACCCAGCTCTTCTCTCTCAGCAGCTCTTTTACTGCGTCACTGAAGTAAAAAAAAAACCAGTGGAGGCAAACAAAAAAAAATAAAATCATAACAAAAATTAAGACTTATTACCCGTATACTACATGAATCGGTCTCTGCGAAAAAAGCTTTATAAAATGAGTTGGCACTGAAAAAAAAATTTCTGAAGGTAAACCTACCTCTACACGCACAAAATACTTTAGTCAATGAAAGAAGTCATTTCAAGCAATGAAGTCTTTTCTGCTTGTAAAGGTGGGTTTACCTTTAGAAGAAAAAAAAATTCAGCGCTAAAATTATACTAGCTGTAACATTTTGATTTAATAAATATTTCAATTCTTTCAATTGAACTTTGCTACTTCGTTTAACAGTTTTAATCGGAATGGCATTTAAATGAATTAAATCGAACCGGAAAAACAGAGTCAAATTAATAAAAGGAGAATCTCTCGTTAGAGGCAATCTAGATAGAATTTATCGGCTGATGTGGCTGGAATAAACCTTCCAACACCAGCAAAAAAAAAAAAAAAAAAAAAAAAAAAAAAAAAAAAAAAAAAGCTTAAAAAATATGGAAAATAATTTTGATATAAGATATAAACATTTTTAAGCGATCTCATAATTGCAGCAATTGGTATCAAACCATTTCTTTAGGACATTTTCTCAAAAGCGTGAAGCATTAAAAAATTTTTTATTTTTACAGAAAAAGCTTATGTTGATAAATAATACAATAAATATTTCAACTACCATAAAGTAAACCTCGAAACAACTGCGGCTGCAAGGGGTAAGACTAGATGGAGCCTTAGGATTTAGACTAGCAGAAAAGTCATGGTGAATTTTTTCAGTCATGATTGAAAGGTATGTCGGAGGCGAAGTAAGCGTGGTTAGTTATGGACGTCAAATAATATTTAAAAAATACATTTGAATATTTACTTAAAATACAAACGTTTTGGTGCACTAACAAAATGTACTGTCGAATGAAGTGAAAATAATAAAAGTGAATACAATAACATCTATTGTTACAGTAGTCCAGTAAATGAGTGCTGAAATTGAGGTGTAGAGTGCATGGAATATCCGATGATTTTTGACTTCATAGCTTCATTCAGAGTAGTTGGAAGGTAAAAATACTAAAAGGGAGGGGAGAAAGTCCCATTTTTTGGTTTTTCGAATACATCTTGAAAATGGTGGACTCTAGAAAAATGTTTCAAATAAAAATTAAAGCTAATAAAAGTTGCTATAAAATTAATTCTATACATATTTGTCGAACTTCAAACGGCGTTCGAGATATACGTTATTGATAATCGATAATATTGGAAAAAATCATTTTTACATTACTTTTTGTCAAACATTTGCTTCTAGTGCCTTACACGATAGTTTCTAAGAAAATATGTCTGAATAAAATTTGTATAACAATAAATTTACTTTAATTTCACACATGAATTTACGGTACTTGAAGCAAATGTTTGAAAAAAAAGTGAGGTAAAAATTATTTATTTTCGAAAATAATAAACGTATATCTCAAAAACCGTTGGAAGTTCGACAAATATGTATAGAATCAATTTAAAGGAATCTTTTATAAGCTTTAATTTTTATTCAGAAAATATTTTTATAGAGTCCACCTTTTTCAAGATATAATAGGAAAACCCAAAATGGGGACTTCTCCCCTCTCTCCTATGTTTACCTTCTAACTACTCCTAACGAAACTATGAAGTCAAACATTCTCGCATATTCTATGCACTCTAAGATATATTTAATGACTGAACTACAGACCCTCTTTGCAATGCATTATGTAGTTAGATACGCTCATTTCTAGGCAACTTTCTGAAACCGAGAAACACATGTTCCCTGCAACTAATTAAAAAAACAAATGTTAATTTTTTTTTGTTGTAAATTTTAAATCATATTAAAACGCATTAGATTGTAAATCCTTCTTAGTTCATTTTTAGTCTACGGGGATAGTGTTGCTTCAATTAGAAAAAAAAAAAAAAACTTATCACAACTATATAAAACGAAATAAACAAGAACATGGAGGTAAACAATAATAGCGATAACATTATATTATCATTGAGTTCTCTAAACAAAACAGAGGATTTTGTTTCGGGACTCTGTATACATCATACCGTTCGTTATCTGCCATTGATACTGATCTTCCATGATGAAAACAAACAGACGGAACACTGACTAGAGCTGACACATAAAGCACATTCCCTCTGAGACCGATAATTAGGATTAACAGGAGCCGGAACCCATCGACTAACTAACTGCCCTGGTTCTGTCAATTCAGTCGGTAAATATCCAGATAGCTCCGTCTGACGGTGATTTGTACCCTACGCGGGGGTGTCGCGCCACAGCTGCACTGCAACACGGTACCACCAAATGGCCAGTTAATCATGCAATGGGCTGCATCCCACAATATCTGCTTCAGAACAATTTAGCATTTTAAATACTTAAACTAAAACCCGCTAAAAAAAATGTAACTTTTTAAATCAAAGCTAACTGAGTTTTATGAGTCTGAATCTGATTTTTTTTTTATTATTAAAAAAAAGAAAATGAGTGCATCGAAATTATTAATTGAAGTTATTTGTGGATAAATAAAAAAAAAAAAAAATACTTGCAGGAAATATATCTGCTTTACGTATTTTTCTACAATGCTTACGATCCTGTTAAATGCTAGATTAAATAAACTAATTGTATTAATTAATTAGACTCAAGAATATCTAGTTAAATGTATTAAATTTTTATTTTTACTAAATCATTGTTTGATATTAAAGAGTAAAATAGGCGTTATTGTTACTAGGCGAGAATGCGGAGGCTATTGAACTCAAATTACAGCAACATTAATTGAATAAAAAGTAAGTATAAATTTGACAGAAAGTCTCTCTCTCTCTCTCTCTCTCTCTCTCTATATATATATATATATATATATATATATATATATATATATATATATATATATATATATATATATATATATATATATGCGCAGGTAACTTTCAAAACGTGTTTTGTCACAAAAAATGTTTTTTTTAATTTTTGGTATCTCTAGATTTTCTCTACAGAACCCTACAATATGTGAGGAGAATTAGCCATCAAACACAAGCTTTGTTTCATCCAAAATTAGTAAACGAAATCAGGGTTTTAAACAAAAAGTGTTTTGTCCATAGCCTGTTTTTAGTTCAAAACATTCAAACTGGTACAAGGTTTTACTTTTTGAATCTCCAAGAGTTGAAAATGTTGTGGAAGAGGATGAAACTTGTAACTATTTAGATAATGAAAGATGTGAGCTGCATATTTAAATACTAGTGACTGATAAGAAAATAAAAATATTCCCCGACAATTATGAGTGCCATAAACATACATCATTCATAATGTAATTATATATTACAGTGACTTCTGTAAAATAAAATATAGCCAATTCAAACAGTGTTTTGGCCCTCTGTTACTTCATCAAACCGTGTTTTATCCATATTTAAAATTAAAAATGCTAATTTTAGGAGTAAAGCGTATTTCTGATCCTTGTTGTAGTGTGTGTTTTTTAGATGCTATAAGTTTAATAAGGATTTTTTTTGTTTCTGAAGGGTAATTACATCTCATAATATACGATTTTTGTTATTGCTAAAAAGTGGGATTACTGTGACAAAACACGTTTTGAAAGTTACCTCCTCATATAGACTTAGTAGAAGATTGGACTACATGTTTGTCAGTGTTTTTTTTTTTTTTGTGTTTTTTTTTTGCATGTTTTTGCACATTTGGCTAAAATTTGTGCTCGTTTTTAAATTATTTAATGCACGGAATGCGGCCTTTAGTCATAATGAATTTAGAATATGAGTTTTAACACACGGTAAACATTTATGTAATGACAAACAGCGTCTTCAGTTAACTCGAACATTTAATTAACGTATGGAAGATACTACATTTCAAAGGATACTTTCAACTACTAGCTCCGATTGAATTATTTATATTAGAAAAAATAATTTCATAAAACAGTCACAGAAAATTGCTTCAATTAAAAAATAATTATCTAGCATAGAGGGAAAACAGTAAATGAATTCTAGAAATATCGCAATGAAAAGGCACGGGTTGTGCAATATAATTTAATAGGAGTTTTTCATTATATAAAAGAGAAAAAATGTTATATGTTTTATAACAATCTTTATTTCCATTCAAAGAAGAAAACATACAGCAATTAGTTAATCTTTTCATCTCCAGGCTCAAAGGAGAAAACAGTATATTTAATTAACAATATCAAATGAACATTATGGGAAAGAACTCCCAGCGGTTCATCCTTCTAACTTATAGTTAAGTGAAGTTCTCGGGTAACTTATCTCTCGTCCAGCTCTTTTTGATTAAAAATATGAATGTGTTTTATTTAATAAATAATTTAAGCTTCTTTACTCAAGTAAAATTATGGGAAAAAAAACCTCTGATTACAAAAGGTATAAAAAAATAAATAAATAATTGTATACTTTTTTCTCAATTCTGACATTCTTTCTATTTATTTTGATGCTTTCCTCACTACTTTTTCAAGGGAGTTTTGCTTGCGAGAATTTCATGACCATGTCAATCAGAAATTTGAGGAATCGTTTTGGGAAAAAAAAAATGCTGAAGAGAAAATTCAAAGGATTGCTGGAGTTCCTTTGCTATATAAAGCACCTTTTTAGATGAGCCCCAAAATACTCAGCATCTTCAAAACTTCTCCAAGAAATAAGATATTAAGAAATAAGCACTAAAAGTTAACTGAAATTAAAAGAGAAATAAGCACGGGTAGAAAGTGAATTTTCTTCTTGTTTTTTTTTCTTTTTTCTTTTTCTTTTTCTCGGCACTTAATACTTTTGAAACTTTACCCTCCCTTAATTATTTACATTAATGTCGAGATTAAAATAATCCCCTCTCCCCTCCCCCGCCCATTTCGGGGCTATTAAAAACAATTGCACTAATGAGGAAAGAAAAACTTTAATTGCTGAAATTCAATTACTGGTGGACTTCCTGTTCGCGAAAATATCCATCTCTTGCTAATTAATTCGGTCCAGGATTCGTGCCATGAATAATAATTTTTTTAATGATATCGATGCATTTATTTTAATTGTTTCTGGGAGTTGTTGATTGGATTGTACTGAAGGACAGGATCAAACTTTATGATAATTTATAAGAGGCTGAGAATATATATTCTTTGTACAGTACTTATATTTTTTATTACTTTGTATTAATTTGCTGCTCTCCGAGACGTCTTAAAAGAAGACGGCCTCGGGACTTCAAAAGCCTTAAACATGTTACTACAATCATTACCTTCACATTTATTCGTTTGTTGGAGGCATGACGTCCTTATGTACTCCAACCAGGACGGAAAAGAAAAGCTATCCTACAAGATAACAAACTATTGTAGCCTGATTGGGAAGGTCAAGATTCATTCCGTAAGCCCTCCACGGAATAAATCTTAACTCGCCCAGGTGGGATAAAAACCAACTACCATTTGCATCTTCGCCCCAAAAACCTCGACCATCGAGATCCTATATACTCAAACTATTTTTGTGTACAGTTATAAATTTCAATAAACTTATAAATTTCCACTATTTTCATCCTCTATTTAGATGTGGCATTTGAAAAAGACAAATGATCAGAAATAATTAAATAATATTTATATTCTTTAATTGCCACTTAAGCTGATCAAACTCATATTTTTTTCTTTTAAATTAATCATATTTTTATTCGCTAATTAGTAGCATTTCCATTTCTTCATTTTATTTTATTTTTTATTTAGTCTTCATCTTATTATTTTTTATGATTACCATTATTTTTTTTTCTCTTTTCATTTTATTTTAAATTATATCTCTCTCTCACACTCTTTCCCTCTCTCTCTCTCTCTCTCTCTCTCTCTCTATATATATATATATATATATATATTATATATATATATATATATATATATATATAAGATTATTATATATTAAGATACAGTTTAAGATTATTGAAAGTTTATTAGCAATTATACTAATGAAATTAAGAGGACGATTATACTGTTTTAAGGAATGCCATTGATTTCAAAATTCTGAGATAGATAAAGAACTACCGTAAGCTGTTTGAATACCAAAAATTAAATAACTGAATGAACCCAGTAGATCAAAAAAATAAAAAATAAAAAAAAGAGTGATGAAAGATAAAGCCCATATTGCCCCCGTCAGTGGAAGCCGAGGTCACCAGAGATTGATGAGGACTCGCAGGCCGCAGATAGTCCGAAGAGAAAGTGGATTTCCTCTCTTTCTAAACAATCACATTATAGAAGACACACCATCGCATTAATCTAAGAAATCAGAAAGATTACGATTTTGTATCAACTAAATGTATATAATCGAAGTATATACACAGCTAAATAAAACGGCAGTAATATAGAACTAACAAATCTGGTGACGATAAAAATAAAGTAGAAATTAAAAAATAATTGTATTTTGACATTCCTAATAATTTTAAATTCCTCTAATGATTTTAATAATTATTTAAATTCAAACTGCCAACGGGCGTTGATGATCTAGCAGTTAAACGCCCTCTCAAACTAACTAAACAAACAAACATTTCTAATATAAGCCTTTATTGTTTTTGTTTTTTTTCGGATAAAAGGAAACATACTGCCCATTTGTGGTATGACTGGAAATGCATCTGGAGATTCGAAGGGTTCTCCAATCGTTCCAAAAGAATCAAAGAACGCCAATAAACATGGAATTTTCACTTTTTTCACTCCTACAATTAGTTTGTCCCGGGTAAGGAGAGATTCTAATTTATATAAACATTATTAAAATTTTGAGTTAAAAATAGACATTAATCATTCGAGGAGTGTTTAACAAACAAAGCACTAAAAAGCCGTCAACAAAAGGGAAGTGTTGATAAGAGGATAAAAACTATTAACTTTATATAGATTTGGAATTAATTTAGAAGAAGAACATATCCATTATTCTGGGGCAGCTTGGCCACTGGGAACAGCATAAGGGTACAAAACATAGGGCAAGAGTTTGGCTATGATAGTGAATTACTAGTAACATTATAACTTACAAAATAAAAGTGAACATAACAAATTTACTAATAATAACGTATATAAATAAATATGCATATTTTACATTTGCTCAGAAGATTGATAATCCAGGATGTAAAGAAATATCTATTGTTGAATGGATGTTAGCGAAGAGCATTTTTAATAGAGATGGGCAAGAAATTCCGTATTTTAAGGCATTGATTATAAAGGATATTCGAAGGATGCAGTTCGGTGCGCAGGAATGTACAGGTTGATGGGTTAGGATCTTGAATTTGAAGGTTGGAGGAGTAATGAGTCAGAGGGTCTTAATATAAATTGATTTTTTGGTTTTTAGGATTGAAATAAGATCTGAAGAACCCGTAAGATATGCGAGAACGTCATAGGATCCTGAAAATAAATCTGATAAAACAGTTAATTAAGAGAAGGATTTAAATAGTTGTTAGGCTAAAAAAAAACTACTAAAATATGAGTTATAGATAAACGATACGTCGAGAAGCCAATTTAAAGTAAAATAACATGTTACATAACTGTAACATAAAGTTAATTCCATTGGCTCTCCATTCCGTGTTGTTATGGAGCGAGGAAGTTGTGTAACTGTTTGAGCATCTTTGTTTTTAATAATTACTGGAAACAGGGATTCGTTGTACAACGCAATAATAACAATGTCCAACCGATGCACAAGCAATGTGATACTATCAAATTAAAACAAAACAATTTGAACTTTTATTGAACCAAAGTTTGCTTTAACAGAGTAAATTAACAAGAATATATTGCAATAAAACATTCCAAATTTAATTAAAAATATAAGCTGAAGAATTGAGATTAGGAATATTATTAATTTAAAAATGCATTTCGTATTTCTCCTTGACTGGTAAAAATGATAGATTATGGACTTGTCTGTATATAATCTACTGATTTTCCCATTTAGCATTTTAGGATTAACAGGATCAAATTACTTAAATTAATAATACAATTAAATTGACAATTAATGACTATTCGAAATAAGGAAAGTAGAGAGAAAACAGGAATTCCATACATCTTTTTTTTTTTCATTCAAACCAATATAGCCTCTGAACGTAAGTTCCTAGGGACAAATGTTATATAACAAAAAATATTTCCGCTAATTTTTCTAACAAGCAAACTATCGGTAATTTTCTAATTTTTGCAACAGGGTAGGGTTGAGGGTAACACTAAAATATTATAGATCCCAACCAAAAGACATATCCAAAAAGCTAATCAAAAATAATTAGAATCCTCGCTCACTGTTATCTTAAATTATCATCCTGTTGATTCAGTGAATATGGTTCATAAATCAACCAAATTAAACTGTACGCTTTACATTCAACATAATACATCCCATATATACAATGAAACTAGGCAACAAATCATAACAGACAATAGCTGTCAGGTCGTCTTTCGGAAGAGTGACCAAACCGAAAAGCCAACTGGAAATTTCTGTTTAACAATTTCATCAATAGAATCTCATTTGTGGTATGGTCTGCAATCACTGGCCATAACATTACTTGGGAACATTGGGGCATGAAACTATTATTGTGGATGAGGAATGAGATCCATAGATATACCTCCCCTGACGAAAATAATTTTACGCCCAGTCTTGTGAGGAAATTGGAGTAAATATTTCCTGGTATATGTATTTTCCATTCTAAAATTAACTTCGAGAAAATTGCTATTACGGGAAATGTCTGACCTAACAGCTCATTTCCTCACCAAGATTTCAATCAATAGAATAAATCTGTGCTTTTATAATATTAAGAAAAATAATTCCTTAATATTATTTTTTTTTTTAATTTATATAGATCAACTATAATAATTTTATTATTTATTAGATCGAGGTTAAATAAATTAAAATCAGATGTATTTGATCCAAAATGTTTTTATATATTCTTATTGTATAGATATTTCATCTGAAATAAATCTCATATTTAAACTGAAAGAAAGTTAAAAATTTGGATAGATGAGACTATTATACTACCTAAAGTTACCTAGGGATAAAACGTGTCCTCTTACACCAAGAGAAGAACAAAGCTTTAAAGTTTATGGAAATAAAGTACTGCCAAATATAGAATACTTGGCCGAAAAAGGGGATGAACTTACGGGAGAATTTGGAAGAGTCTACAATGCAGAACTGTAGTTTTATCCAATAAATATAATTTAGGTAATAGAAGCATGACGGTTTAAATAGGCATGTAAAGTAGTTGGATTTAGTAATGTCTATATTCCAAAAAATGAAATCAGTTTTGAGTCTTCGAGAAAACGACCAAGACGTAAATGGGAGGATAACGTCATGGCTAATTTTGGGAATTTCTAAACTTTTTCATAGGGGGGGGGGTTACTATTTGTTTTGTAATGCAATCGAAAATTAGAAATGATGACATTTATCACAACAAAAAAATAATAATAAAACAAATAAATAAATAAAAAGATTAAATAACTGAAAAGCATTTCTAGTAAAATTATGTTAAAATGAAAAATATTAAATAAATAAATAAATATTATCATTTTTGATTAAACGATAAAATATACGAATTTCAGGATGCAAAGCACTTGACGAATGTAATTTTGTTACTTTCTTTCGAAAGCATGATCAACAAATGTTTGTTAATGAGCTAGAATTTAAGAAGCATTAATTTGATTTTCATCATAAATAACCGTGGAACAAAAATATTGTAGCTTTTTCAAAGCTCCGAAGCTAAATTTAAATCCTATTCAAATGTCTATAATAAAATGATTGTGAATAGATAAGTAGATACCCGAGGAGTTAATGGGAGTATACTACACCCTAATATGGATGTAGTAAGGGCTTGCTTTGTGACATAACGATTAGGATATGAAACCCTTCCTGTGGATCATGCCCTATATATCTCCCTTCCCTATCCCTTTGGAATGGAATTCTTTCTACCATCCGTCACTCAGACACCCTTCTCATTTTTATTTTACTCTCGTCATTTTAATCACTCCATAGCGTTCTGGTTTCTAGACAATTGTATATCTCTGAATGTTTAAATTTGAACCTTTATATATATAAAGGTATACATATATATTTTTCTTTTGAGACTTGAATTTAAAAAAGATAATTATTGCAATGATTTTATTTTAAAATAAAGTTGGAGAATCAGATTTTTATTTTAATAAGACATTAATTAATTTTACATTTTTATATTGGCAACAAATCTATCTATGAAAAAACAAATAATATGGTATACAAAATAGAAAAATAAGTGATAGTGCATCTTTTATTTTGGATCCTAAAAATCTGTAAAGTAAAATTTGAAATTTTTTGTAATTTATATATTGATAATTACAACTTTGTAAAATAATACACAACGCAAATATGATACCAGACTAAAACGACAAGAAACTCTTCGTCGTTTTCAACTTCCATTCTTACAACAAAAATCCTCCAAAAAATTCTCAATGCTCCTTACTCATCCAAATAAAATCTAGAAATATTTTAATGTTGCTTATTTAGCCCAAACTAGATACCTTTACTTCCATGACCATTCAAATCATTAATACTTTAACTTGCTTCCCGTATGAGCAATTATGAAAAATAGTGAATGTGAAATGTCAAAAATTCGTAAAGCTTACTGGTGGCACTTCTACAGTAAAAGTTCTATATAAGGTCTCAAAGCTATCTTCTATTCAGAACCATTGGAGAAATTTCGAAATTTTAAATTCGAAATAAAATATGTTTGGATTCAATAGGGCTAAATTGTAGAGATTCATCACTATTTGAGAGACACTGTGACTTAATCAATAAAAGACAATGGGAGGCTGAGAATGACCCGCGTGGTTTGGATTAGCAACACTTTTATGTTGTATAATCCTTTATCCATTTAAATTCCGCAAAATGATTTAATTTAATTCATCAAATCAATATCCTGAGCATGAATAGTTTTGAATGTGCAATTGGTGAAACTAGCCTTCGATATTCCAGGAAAATCCAATGCGAGAAGTTCACGGTACCATTTTCTTTTCAGGCATCTATAAGAATTTTCCTGGCATTAATACGGATCAGAAGTTTACTTGCTAAAGAGTTTGAGTAAGTTTGAACTCAATGAATAAGGTGAACTTATTTTTCCACCAGATCTGTGATATAAGTGAATTTAAGTTCAGATTATAAAATTTCAGAAATTATTGGATTTTATACTGAATATGTAGAGCTATTTATATTACCTATTATTATTACTGTTACTCACGAAAAGAAACTTTTAAAATTATAACACAAAAAAAAAATAAGTCTATGATATTGATTCGTTATATCAAGAGTATATTTTACATATTTATGTTAAAAAAATATGTTAGGGCAAGCATTTCTTGAACAGGCAATAATATATTACATTTTTAAATGTTATTTTAAAAATATTTATAAATAGCAGCTCTGTAAACTAGGTCTGAATGGAAACGAAAATATGTAAAAAAGGTTTTGTAAAAGTATATAAACCTAAAATCCACAGTGGTTATCCCAAGCAGATGAAGGAGAATATAAAAGGACTTGAAATCATAGATGTGGACAATTAAGGGCAAAAAAGTTCTTTTGGAAAAGATAATCATGTTTAGGAATCGAAGATTATACGAATGAAGAAGAAAACTGCCAAAAAAAAAAAAAAACGTTTGGCCGGTTCCCCCAAAACTTATATAAAATTTTTTTTTATACAATATATGCAATAAGTAAATGCGCGGTGAAAAGATTACAATGACTTGTAAAGAAGTGAGCATTAGTAGCACTTAATTAATGTTCTACATTACAAAGTTCTTTTGCAGACGCCTTCTAGGTTTATCAGGAATCTATTGAGAAGCAAGTTGGGAGACTAGTAGATTCAAGTGGGTATGTATGTAGCTTTCATGAAAGGGCAGGTATCTGGTTTGGTCAAATCTATAGCATATTGGATATTTAGATCGTTATGGATAAGTTTATTTACAACATAATAAGGAGCATTGAGAATTTTACACAGGATTTTGGATATGATACATAAAAAAATAATTATTTTAAAGCACCATATGCAGCTGAAACGTTGTCCATTACCAACCATGGCCCAATTGAACGGCTAGAGATCAAAGAAAGAAAAATATTTTTAAAAAATGTAACAACAAATTAAACCACACCAGAAATGAAATCCTTAACCAAAAAATTGGGAGACTTTCAGGCACAATAAAAAAAAGAAAAATTGATTTCTATGGACCTCCTCAGAATTCAACCCAAATAGACTAACCAGAAAATGTTATGACTACTTCCGCGACAAAAAGACCAAGCTGAATTGGTTTAAGGAAACAAAGGACTTAAACGAACTTCGCGTCACAGAAAGTATGTTCATAGATAAAAGTTCATAAAAAAATATCCAAAGACAAAAAGTTATGTTCCAATTTAAAATATAAACGAATCGAATAATCCAAATCGCTGAAGAGGAGAGGAAAGATCAGAAAGAATGAAGCAATACTGGGCTGAAAGAAAGGCACAGAGCATTCAGAAGTGAATGGTCCAACGTACCACAAAGTGAAACGAAAATAAAAATAAAAAAATTTAAATTAACTATTAAATTTAGAAACATGAACTTTATTGTGTTTTCTTCACATCCGCAGTCTTTAAGTCAAAACGTGAATATCTATTAAGTAAGAAAAATTTTAAAAAAAAATATTGAAAATATTTTTATTAATACCTAAAATATTCCACATTTAAATTTAAAAAATGTTTCGTTGATTAATTCAGTAAAATAAATAAAAATTGAGTTCCAAACCTCTTTGTTTCTGATCGCATCGTTAGTGTACGATTGGGAGGAGAAAAAAAAAAATCTACAATTCCGTCAGCCATTGTTGCAATCTAACGAAACGTCAACGGCAGGATGAGCTTATCAATCTTCTTATAAATAGAAAAAAAAAATATATATTTTCAGGTATAAATAAAATCCATCGGATCTCCAAAGTCAGATCAAACGAACATATAACAGTAGCTCATACATTTTTTGCCCCGGCGCGGATAGGGAAAGGGAATGAGAGGAGCAATGATATATCAACCGTTTAGCATTCGAACCGGCCCGCGCCGATAAACCCTGTCGAGGCAGCGAAAAATTTGTCGAATAAACCATTTACACTTTTTTTTCGGCCTTGTTTGCTATTCCTACCCTTACTACTTATATTTGGATATTTCGAAAACTTTTACGAGATTTTTTTCATCTCTTCCTTGTTTAATCAACACCTGCCTGTTGAAAAATCCAGCAGATATGTTGACTTACATAAAGTTCATCACAAATGTGGCCGATGATATATTATTACAGGAATCGGTCTCGTACTAAATATAATAATATGAATTACATTAAACTATGCAAAATAATTAAAAAAATTAAAATTGTTTTAACTTACAAAAATATATTTATACATTTTTAAGAATATTTCACAGTAATATCTGAAACTAAGGCAACCAAATTAATTTTTTTTATTTATCATAATTTAAGTATAATAAATCTGAAGTTTTTAAATAAATAATAAATAAAAAATAGCAGTTGCAATGTATGGATTAGTATAATTCTAGGGTATGTTGTTACAAACGAAAAAGTGTTACAATTAATTTATTACACATCAATTTATTTATTGATACAACAGTATAAAATATATACAACAAATAAATATGTGGATAAATGATTAAAGTGGCAATTCAAGAAACTACCAATCGGCAGTATTTCATTAAATGTTCTACATTTTAAGGTTCCTAGCAGATCCTTCTTTTCAGACACCTCGGAGGATTATAGGGAATCCAGTGGACTTATTGGAAGCGAGTCAGGAGACTAGTGGATTCGAAGGCTAGGTGAACCACTAAAGATCCCTTCCTCAAAACCTCATTTCACTTTACTCCATCGAAACGCTAATCCACAAGATAAGACCTGACACAATCCTCTCATAGACTCCTTGGTTTATACTTAAGACTTTTAGCCGATGGTCCAAAGCTGATAACCTTGTTTGGTATTCGGCTATTGTTGAATCCTGAGACTTTATAAGCCCTCATGCTTCTATTACTTGAAAAATATTTAAAATATAAACGTCCCGCAATTCCTCATTGCGTGGCCTGCTGAATTCTCCAGTAAGCTCACATAGGGTGTGAACAGCCAAGATTCGCTACCGTAAAAACTAGGGAAAAAAAGAAGTAGGGTAATACTCTCGTAAATATTAAATTCTATGCTCCCGGATAATTAGCACGAGATAAATATTTTGTTAACAAAGAGGTAACATGTGTTGCCAGGTATCAAGCTTAATAATAATTAATTTTAATAATACCGAAATTCCTAGTGAGTCATCTACTATTTAGCTTGGTGTTCGACACCTAACCTTTTCAAGTCTTATCCGTCATCACTTCACACAAACATTCACTTTTCTTACGCATATTTTTCGCTCTCCAACTTTATCTGCCCCACTAAAACTTTTTCCCTATAAAGCTATGCTTCATCCTAAACCTCTTCACATGCAGCTCCTCTCTTTCGCCACTTAATTCAAGATACCATCAACAAATTGAGCAGACTCCAAAACAGAACATTATCGACTAAATGAAGACCAACTTTACGTACAGATCAACTGACCATCACGATTTAATTTGGAAAACCCTGTTCAGTACATAAACCGATGTCAAATAAAATTTTACGACATGCTTCCAACTTTCTTTCTTCTTTCTCGATTCCTCCTTCATAGCCAACCAACTGGAATGGAAGGACAAATTCCCATCTTAAAACCCTCTTTTAAACCTATTTAATTATATATTTCTTCTTATCATTATTATATATATTTTTTTTTATTTGTGTTATATTATTTATCTCCTATTATTTCTTTTTTCCTTTGTTACTAAAATTATCTCACAATCAGTGTAACATCGCCACTGAATGTCGCTCTTTAACTGTAACACTATGTTCATCCAATTGTATTAAAACATCCAAAAGGGCAATGTTTTATAAAAACTATGTTTAGATATTATATTTTAGAGATAAATGTATCATTGTACTATTTTATTTTTAAATAAAGATGTTTTGAAGTAAGCGCTGCCTGGCTTGAACCTTGTATTTCTTCTTGAATTTCATTTTTCTTAGACATGGTAAATGCAAAAACCATTTTAGAAACATCACTTCACACTACTTTTATTCTTATTCTTAGCGCCTTCCTAGTACCTTCCTGTCGATACATCGAAGGAACTCAAAGCGCCGAGGCGGGGCTAATCCAAAGAGGCCTACCCACTGAACCGAACTTCGTAATTCCGAGAGTTGCTCCCAAGCGTAACGAACCGTTTACGTTTTCTGAATGAAGGAAGAAGTCTGTTAAAAAAGAACGTTGAGACACCTGTTCGGAATATCCGTTGCTCATTAAATACTTACGGTTAACAAGAAATAATAGCAATCCGAATGGTATTTTCTGGAACTCTGCGCTGTGTTTGGCCCTGAGGCAACAGAGAGAGCTCGAGGTAATGAGATGCATTGCCGGTGACAACCCGAGCACAAAGGAGATCACTGCCTCCATATGTGCCGCCTCATCACCACATCTCATCCCACGCAACAGTAAATAGAGTATAATATATTGCTAATATTAATAATAATATTCGTAATCATAACAGTAATATGTTTATAGCATATATTTATAAATAATGCATTGATGATTGTAGGGACCTCCAAAAGTCATTTTTTACATTCAGTTCTTTAGTGAATTCTAAATTTGTCTAAGGTCAGACCTAGCATAAATAAATTTACAACATCTCATATGCATTCTAAAACTCAGGAACTTATCCCTACATTCATAAATACTTCCCTTTTATTTCTGATCTTTTGTATTCAGTAAAAATCCCTTTTATAGGACTATTATACTACCAACTGTTCCCTACGGATGCGAAGCATGGCCGATTACGTTAAGGATAAACAAAGCCGTATATTTTAAAAAAATAAAGTACTGCGTAAAATATTTGGCAATTAAAAGGATTAACATAAAGGAAGAATTTAGTAGGTCCCACAATGCGGAACTTCGGGAGTAATACGGTTTAGTTAATTGCTGCGCTACGATCGAAATGATAATTTAGTAGTGAACTAATGCCAAAAAAGGCTACTGGGGCCATCTCCTCACTAACACCGCTCAAAACTCGATTTTTGATTTTAGGGTATTTCTACTTTTTTTTTGTGGCTAAAATAATCTACATAATATGGCATATCAATTAGTAAACAACACTCACTTCTGTTTGTATCCTTTCTATGTTTTAATCCGTTTTATGTCGCGGATTATTAGAGAGCATAATTCAGTCGATTGAAAAAACAAACCATTTCAATACTCTAATTTTTTTTTCTTTTAAAGTTTTATATTTCAAGTCATACTATGTGGTGTTCAAGTGAAGGTATATAATATAAAATATTAATAAATAAAATATCAAGGATGAAATTACAAAATTTAAATTCTTAAAACTTAAATTTGATTAATTCAATTTTGCGCAAGGGAATTACAAAACTGTCATTGTGATATGATAATAGAAGCCTTTGTAAATATAGATGTGAAGGCAAAAGTGCAATTCCCTTGCGCAAAATTAAAATATTGAAAATTTTGAATTTAATGAAAGGCCCACAACAAAGATTTTAAGGCTTACAGGAAAAAATTTAGTAGAAAAACTTCGAGAATTAAACAGGTATGTACTATAAAAACACTAATAAATAAAAATCTTATGAACGAAATTGAAAATAAATCTTTAAATTTTAAAATTTGAAGCCTAAATCTTTGAATTTGATTAATTCAATTTAGTGCTAGGGAATTGCAAAACTGTCATTATAATATGATAATAGAAGCTCTTGTATAAATAAATGTGAAAGCGAAAGGGTAATTAATTCGCGCAACATCAAGATATTGAAAATTTTGAATTTAGTGAAAGTATACGGAGGTATGTAGTCAGAGATTGTTACAGTCGACATCACAGTTTCAGGTTCGCTGTCTTTTAAAATTATTTATTTTCAACACGGAAAATGGGGTTTACAAATATTTATATAAGATCAACTCAGAGAAAAAAAAATACAATGAATTACAAAAGAAATAAAGTAAACTTAGCTCTAGCTGAGTGGTTTTTAATATCGCTCGTTATTGCAGCGTGCTGTTCTGTCAAGTTTCCGAGCCTATGGTGGAAAATATGAAAAACTGACTCCCTAAATTTCCCTAAACATAAAGCGGGAAAAAATCTAGAAACACGCATTTCCTATGCTGGTTATTAAAGAAAACCCAAGGCCGGATGGATTTACGAGGAGGAAGAAGAAAACCTGCATTCAATTATATACAACCCTCCTTGCTCCCTCACGCCTCTTCTCTTCACTCACTCTTGGATTATTCAAGAGAAAGAAAAGTTTAATGCCCATTAACCGAGGGATCAGATTCATAATTGATACAATAATTAAGGGAATTTCATATAAATTTCATGCAAAAAATTTTTAATTGAACCGTTAAAATTTTATGAGACGTGCTCAGCCTCAGGTACCGACAACGAAGATGTTGAAGTCTAGAATGGGTACTTTATGAGGCAAGTCAATTAATTTAAGGGGGCAGGAACCATTTAATAAGAAAAGTTAACGCATTCCGAAAAAAAGTAAGTTTATGTTGAGTAGAACTGTCTGTAACTACCCAATAAATATTTAAGTACAGGAACAACTCCGAGATTCTAGTGCTAGATAATTGTTCATCATAATTATGAACTAGTTAAAATAACAATAGTTTAAAGCCTTTTAAAAGTACTCTTAAGAAAGATTATGAAAGACTACTTAACGCTGAAATTCGATAGCAAATGATTACGCAGTAAATAGGATAATTGTATTTTTTTTAAATTTTTTTTTTTTTTTTTTTTTATGATTTTAAAATAAAGGTTTGATTCCTACATCACCAACCTCTAACCACACACCTCCGTCCACCCCACCCCATCAGAATCCATATATACAAGATCAGGCCGGCAACAATCCTCCCTTCCACGTCTCGGTCTACTCGGACGTTATAACCTAAGGTTCTTAGAGTTTATTTGTTTTTTCCTCGTAGTCTATTAATCCATATTTGAGCTTTTAACCTTGCCTTCATTTCCTCTTGAATTTCATTTTTCCTTGATATCGTAGACCCTAAATATTTAAAATGCTCTACGCGTTAAAATTTAATCACGAAAATACCAATAACCCCAAAATTATCTTCGTTCCTACTACCAACCATATATTTCATATCTTAAAAGAATCAATAATTTTCGTGGGATAGTATAATATTAAATGTTTTTTCTAAATTAAGAGAATTTAGGTCTAATTATACCTTCGAAAATAATTAAGATTTTAAATTTATATAATTAGTTGATAAGTGTATCGTGGAACTCAATGATTGCAGAGAATTTATAATTAATATTTCCTAAATGTATATAAACTATGTTAAGAGGGGACTCGTTGGCCGAGTGAGTTAGAGCGAGGGTCTCAGCGCGCTCGTAACCAGAAGATCATAGGTTTGAATCCCACCTGGGCGGGTTAAAATTTATTTTGTGGCGGACCCACGCAAAAGGAATCTTGACCTTCCCACCCTGGCTAGAATAGGTTGGTAACCTGTAGAATAACCCGCCCTTCCTGCCCTAGTTGGAGTACATAAGGACGTTAAGCCCTAAGAAACAAACAACTATGTTCGGATCTTATTTTTAAATTCATTTCTATAAACAAAGCTTAGAGACAATGGAGGATATTTTATAGTTTTACGGGAAAATAAGAAATCAACACAATTATTTTTAAGAACTTAAGAAATTATTTAAGAAGGCCTTACATCTAAGTTTATTATATACAGCTGGAAAACCATTTACATGAAATGAAAGATGAATCACTTGAATTTAAATTGATCTTTATATACACGAGGTTTACTTTGTACAGTATATAAATATTTTTAAACGGCTGAGTTTTAGAAATTTAGTAAATAATTGACAACAATTTAACATTTTATACAACAACCGAAATATCATGGAAGCTATGTCGACGCCTTCTTAAAATCTAATAGTAAGAGAGAACACTTGAAAATATTTAAACTTACGAAAAATGATTTCCTTGTGCCATTATTAGTTTTTATTTTTATCTTTCATAATCTTTTTTTTTTTTTCCTTTCACTCAGACCTCTGTTTGTTGCCTCGCTCTTTCGACCTCTCTCAATCACTTTTCCTCCACCCTATTCACCCTGTTAAACAAATATATAAAGATATAATATTCAGATGATATTTCAAAGCAGAACTTTCGGCAAGCCCCGGGGAGATTTTATAGATCTAAAGAAGCCAGAGGGGCGATCCTATCTCACCACGCACCGACCGTGAAATTTTCCTGATATAGAATCTCCTGAAGGGTATCTTCAAAGCCTGGCGCGATAACTGGGAGGCGAAAGTTGTGGGGGAAATCCGCTCCTTGATAGAAGAGTGCTAAGTTTTGATAAGTCGGTGAGAGTTGACTAAGTTGGTTATCTTGAGATTACTTGCTCTTTAGGCTTGACATTGCGACATCTAAACTTTTCCAACATGGAATTGACTGATCCGAGCATAATCCAACTTGCAGAACTCATTAAAGTTATTATATATGAAACAAAATAATGTAAAGGAAAAAATACTTAATTCGAGATAAAGCTGTTTTACTTTTCCGGACATAAGTATTTTCTTTATAAAATTGTTGCTATTTAGCATCAATTGTTTTTTTTTGTTTTGTTTTTTGGGTGATATGGCTAACCTTACTCTAATAATTTTGAATAAATCTGTTAATAACTGGTAGCTAAAGAAAAAAAACATATTGTCTTGAGTTGATCCATCTTCTAATATGCAATTTAACCGCTCTATATAAAGCCCTATATGAACGAGAAAAAGCGAGAATGCCTAAATGAACAAACAAAAAAAAAACTGATTTTTTTTATGTATATAAATTTGAAAAAAAAAAAAAAAACTTTTTCAAAAAGTTTAAAGAACTTTGTATTAAATTACATTTACTAATATCATATTAAGTTTTGCGTTATTTCCAACCAAAACCTCAGAATTTTATTAATGTACATAACAAATTAAAAGACTCAATGCCGAAACCAAAAGCCCCTAATCACACACCTCTCTCATTTCAACTTACCAAAATCTAAGTTCCAAAGATCAGCCCTGACGGAATCCTCCCGGTCCGCTCATCAGACACAACAATGATTAACTATTATGATATTCGTTATTATTGACTTGAATGACTTAAATGCACATATTAATCTAATAAATGTTTCTCAATTTCACATTTTCGTAACATTTAAATTGTCTAGTGTTCTAAACTATTTTTGGGCCAAATGTTCTACAAAATTTTACTGCACTTATTTTTAATTTTTTTAAGGCGTTGTTCTTCACTTAATTGAAGTTGTCACGTTTAAAGCAGTGTAGATAAAAAAAATAGTGTTTAAAATCCTAATTCTAAAATTTTTGAACTGTACGTCCAAATATCTGACGTTTATTTTTATTTGCCGACAACGGATACTATGTTATAATCATAATAGTTTTTTTTTTTTTTAATGGATCCCGTTTGATTGTATCAGAAGCAATATCGAGAGCTTAAAAGAACTGCTTTCCTAACAGTATAGCAGCAATTTCAGGCTTCTCTTAAATATTAAAAAAAAAGAAAGGCACCATTAAACCACTCGTAAATTATTTCGGCACATCCATTAAGAAGAAGTCCCGACAGATGTTAAGAGCTTTATTGGCCAAACGGGACTCTAAATTATTTGGGCGAATTAGAATGGTGCCATTCGACCAGTCATTACTTCGCTCGTGAAATCCCAAAACGTCGATAAACATTATAACTATCCAAACAATATATTTTGTGCTTCTTTTTCCAAATGGTGAATTATTAAAACTCTCTATTTATTATGACAAATCTAAATTTTTAGAACAATGAAATCTTGTAATCGAATACAAGAATGATATCGTTGGTTAAGGAGAATTAAAGAATTCTTTTTGGAAATTTCATTTGTGTTATCATTCTCGATGATAAGAAATATTTTCGGAAACATTAGGTTGTGTTTGAAGACTACCTAATAAAAATCGGGAGAAAATTACCATAAAATATTCTTTGCTTAAATTAGTGACTCCAAATTTCAAGTTGACAAAAATTCATCCAATTATAAAAACTTTTCGTTTCTTCAAACCGATTCAGCAGGTTGAGTCAATTTTTAGAATTAGCTAAGCGGCCACTCGAAAGTTATACGACTCAATTAAACCAGATTTCACGCCTACTATTAAAGATAGTTCGTGATTGGTCGGATCACGCCAATACTATCATCAGTGCTGTTTTGATCTGATGGAAATAGGTAGATAATTCCTTAATTTGTCTAGTTTTTAAATAATTATGGTTGAGAAAGCTAGTCAGGTTTAGCTGTCACTGGTTGTATTAGGGTGTCGGAAATTGGTATATATTTTCTTTGTTATTTATTAATGTGAGAATGACCTGATGTTAAAGAGGGACCTTTCCAATTTTCATTGTTACTGGACGTTGATATTTTCCTGTACTGGTGCAGCATTTTACTGAAATTTCTGGAATATTATTTGTTTTTTTTTTTAGAAGCTGCATTGTGTACTAATGTTTTTTTTTGTTTGTTTTAATTGTGGTTTTTAGGTTGTTTTTTTTCTTGTTTTTTTTCTTTTTAGTCATTTATTAAAATTTATAACTGTATATACAAATATGATACATCAAGTAAATATGACGATGCTGATAAAAATGACACGTCACTTGTTTTTTAAGCAACTACCCATTGGTAGCACTTATAAAAGTTCTATATAATGAAGTACGATATTAGAAGGTCCCGAGACCATCTTCTTTTCAGGCGCCTCGGAGGGTTATCTGGAATAGAGTGAGAACCGAGTAGTTTAGGTTTTAAGGTGTAAAACTGCAAGGTCATCAACGCCTATGATTAATTTTAATATAAAATAACAAGAAAAAAATATATATTTTCAGATTTTTTTTAAAAATTACTACTGCTTTTACTTTTTTGTCATAATTGTTTAGAATTTAAATATTTGATTTGACTCCTACTGGCTAATTGAGAAATACAATTTGGACATTGAAAAATATAGGTGATTGTGAGGGTGCCTTCGCAGTGGCTGGATCTTGGTGGTGCCCCTTAAATTAATTAGATATAAATAGGTAAGATTTGTATGCCCTATATTTAATCTAGCAATGACTACATTTCTCTGTGACTTGAGCGATTCGTTGTCCTCCATGGCTTTGGAGTTCTTTTTATATTGTTCAATTTGCTAGGAGGGCTCCGTTTCCACATACTCTGCTAACCGTTGTGTATTTCCTTTTTGAGAGGAAAACTCAATTCAGGTGGAGTGAGAACAGCGGCAAAAAAAAAAAAAAAAAAAAAAAAAAAAAAAAAAGAGAGATTAGATATAATCTGTAAGGATTGTATATAAAACCAATTGGATGATTCAGTCAAACCTCTAAGCTCAAATCCTTATGCCCAAATAGCTCTAATTAAAGAAATGGGAATTTTTTTTTAATGTGGAATATTAATTCGTATATGTATTAGGAAGAAGAAAGCAATGTTTCTCCACGATATTCATGCTTCATTTTAATAAAATATCCATTCTGTATGACCACAGATGCATGTTTAAATATTAGCTTAACAAAAAAAAAAACTCAGTATTATAAAAAGAAAACCGGTTTCAACGAATAAAAGTGAAACCTCTCATTTCGAATAAATTTAATATGAGCGTTTCATCAGTCATTAAAAACATGGACTAATTAGGCTTTAAGGTTGGATACGTGAAATATACAAAATACTAAACAAAGCTAAAATATCAAAATTTCCAAAAGGGTCATACCAATCCCTTGTTAGCTTGGAAAAACAACATTTAATTATCACTCAACTCGCCGACAAAGGATACAGACAAAGAGAAACCACCAGCCGGAAAATTCATTTTCACAACGTTCAGTATTAATCTATTAAACAGTAAGCCTCCTTCTGGTGACTTTTTAATCTTCTTAGCTACTTATATGTAAGGGTAAAACAATACAATAAAAAGAAAAAAGAAAAGAGATAGGGAGAAGGGCACTTAAGTAGTGTGCTCTGAAGGAAAATACCGAGAGCGGGGAGCGATTGACTAGGTGCACTGAAGAGGTTTTGCTGATATCGGAGGAAATGTTTATCAACTATGTTCCTTTATGCTATAAAAACATGAAGGGTTTGTTTTATCTTACTTTCTTCCATCTCCTCTTCCGAGCTCTTTCCGAGACACTCTTATTAGGCTTGGAACAAAGCGTTGAACAAATAGCAAAGTGGAAACACGTTTTAAGATTTCAAATCTTCATTTTAACTTCGTAACGAACAAATGTATCAATGTTACGATAGCCAATTCTTTAAGGTAATTATTATATAATTCATTTGATTCATAAAGAAAGTATTTATTATAATAAAAACAGTTTAACTGTTCGAAAAAAAAACAGTAAATGCCATCCTCTTTCCCAAAAAAGTCTTACAAAAAATTAAAAAAAGTATCTTTAACAACTCGATATAAAATTAACAGATCAATGTTTTAGTATACAATCCCTCAGGATTTAATTGGACAAATGATATATTTACATACAAGATGCTATTTTAATATAGACATGTAAGATGTATCGTTTTTTTTTTAAATTATTTATTTTATTTTTGAACTTATATTAGAGGTAACGAGGAGCTACGGTATCGATACAAGATGCATTAAAAATATCGAATTGTTTTCTCTGACAGTCCGATATTTTTCTTCTAAATATTTTTCATACAAGACTAAAACGACAGGAAACTGTTCGTTGTTTTCGACTTGTTCAAAATTTACTAGACAAACGTTCAAGAGTCCTGATTTCCTACAAAAGACTGATTTACATGACAGTCATCAGGCCTATTTGGACACATGGGATTCAGCTTTTGGGGCTCAACTAAACCTATTTCTTCCCGTATCCAATCCTTACAATCCAAAATTTTTCGAAAAATCCTTAATGCTCCTTATTATGTCACGAACAAACTTATCCATAAAGATCTTAATGTTCCATACGTTTCTGATTTAGCCTAATCCAGATACATATCCTTTCATAGTAAACTCCATAAACACACATTTAATGTATGTATATGTACTGTACAATTCTCGAATTAGTACAATGCCAATATATTATTGTAATTGAGATTATTTTTCTTTCGCTTTTCTGTATTGAGTTAATACCTCCATTAAATTTTTAGGATGTTATAACTCCTTCAAAATTGTTTAAATAAGTTCCATATTTTCATACCAGCTCTGGAACCAACAAGTTTAGACAATAGATATTCCAGAATATACGTTGTATCATACATATAGTGCGATAATCCTATCTCGGAGACGGAATTAGGAGTACTCGGCTTATATTAATATATTTGGATAAGGGAAGGGATGACGCGGATGAGGGAGCAGGGGAAACTAGCGTGAAGATTGCCTTGTCAAATAGACTTAGAGGAAAGTTTTCAGTTTGGCTGGTGGGAGTTGCCTCCGCTTGGGATTGAAGATATGATTAAGTTAGCCCCGTTCTGCCCCCAGCGATCTAACAAGTGGTTTGCTCCTTCGGGTCTCAGCTAGGAAGCCAAACCCTGCATTTCACTGATTACCCCTAGAGAAATGAGCTCCTTCATTAGGAGAAACTGTGGTTCATCAGCTTTATGAAATAGTGCAGAGTAAAAAAAAAAAAAAATGCCCAGATTTCTAGCCCTCGTAATTAAAGAGCTATCTCTTAAATTAGGCCGATTTTTTTTTATTTTAAAGTTACATAAGGCAAGAAGACAATTTTAATATTAAAATTGAGTTAATTAAAAATTATCAATTAATAACAAATAAATTAAAATTCAGGAATGATAAAAATTACTATGTTATTTTTGAACTATTACAACACAATATGAATTAATAACTCCAAATAAAAACTGCCCTAATACTCTTGAATTACTCATAAAAAATGCTTGGTAAGGTTTTACTTTCCATCACTAAAATCTTATACGGGCTGGCTATGAACATGGATAGTCTCCCGACCCTTGTTTCATTTAACAAAATGAATGAATATATACATTATGTTAAAAAAAAATGATAACAATTAGAGGAAGTCTGACTTCAAAACAAAACATAATATGTTAAAACGGAAAAAACTCGAATTATAAACACGAAATACGCTGATATTTAAGTCCCACGTAAGAAAAAAACCCTAATATTTTTATTTTATTTTTTTAATTTTCAATATTTAGACATATTTTGGATACCTAATCCCTATATAAATATCCTTTAATTGTTGATTTAACGCAATAAATAATTATCTTCCTCAAACGGACTCGAACTCAGAAACCTTAAACGAAGAATCAGTTCAGGGAGCAACCCACTGGGGTACCGCACCTCCTCAGTCCCTTATATTTATTTATTGTTTGGCTCTACAGTGTTTGGCCTCACGCAGAAAAGATGACCATTTGAGTTTATCCATAGCTTTTCTTCACCATCCTCTTATTCCTAGATTTTTCAGGTCCGCCTCCACATTATCCTGCCACCTTATTCTAGGCCTTCCTCTAAATCTGTTACCATCCGGTCTGTCATTCATCATCCTCTTCGGCAGCCTCTCGTCTGGCATCCGTTGGACAAGTGCATTTAGGATTCAGGCCCTTATATACCGGAAAAAAATTGACGTAAATAATAAAAATATTATGGATCAAACTTTTATACATTGAAACTTTAGTCTGCAACGATAGGATTTGTCTAAGTTAATCCTAATACCTGGAATACAGGAACATTTGTTAGCAGAGAATTAAGAGAGAACATTAGGAGAGAATTAACTGTTTTCATCATCAGAAAATTACAAACTTGAGTGCTCAAGTGCAATCAGCAGCATGGCTAATTGATTCACTCATAAAATTTATAGAAATTAAACTAAATAAATCTAAAAATATTTAAATGTACAAAATATACAATAAAAAAATATAAATAATAAAAAAATCTACACTAGAATCTCTAGGCCATCTTTTCAGACGCCTCGGAGGATTATCTGGTATGGAGTGGGAAGCAAGTTGAGAAACTTGGGCTAACTCAGCAACATACGGAATAAGTTTATTGGTGACAAAGTAAGGGGCATTTAGGATTTTATGAAGGATTTTGGATTGCAAGGATTGGATACGAGATGAATTGTGTGGTTTAGTAGAGCCCCAAAGCTCAACTCCGTACGTCCAAGTAGGTCTAATCACAGTCATGTAAATAAGTCTTTTGTAATGAATAAGGAGCTTTGATCGTTTGTCGAGTAAATGTTGAAGTAGTCTGTAACGACGAGCAGTTTCTTGTCGCTTTAGTCTTGTGTAAAAAAATGTATATGTATATGTAGTGATAAAATAGAACGCCAATTACATGCTTAGATGAAGTTATATTGATATGTTTAAAAGGTTAAATTTCTTAAGGCAATAATATTTATTTTCAGAAAGAAATGAGATTTCCACATAAATAAAATCAATGAAAAAAAAAAAATCAATAAAAAATATAGTTGAATGTAGTAGTAAATAAATACTACTAAAACTTAAAGGTTCAGTAAACCCAAATACTAGATGTCAAACATCGATATCTTACTATAAACCTGGTTATATCTAAACCCATCAAAACCCAAATCCACATTATGTGCCCTCATACAATCCTCCCATCTGCATTTCGGTTCTTCCCGCGGAAGAATACTCAACGGTTCAACACTGATATTCATAGAAATTTGGTTATTATTAAATCCTAGAACTTTATATGCCCATTTTAACCGCCGTGGTGCTATTACCTGAAATATATTTAGGCAGAATTTAAAACCGTAATATGAAGAAATAATTGTTATTAGGATCGATTAGTTATAAAATAATTAAATTTTAAAATTATTAAAAATAATCAAAGATTTTTTTTTTTAATTTGAATAAAAGCCGTATTTAGACAAAATTTTCGGGGCTAAGATCGCTACTATACAAGAATCAAACTAGTGATAGCGTGTAACATTTTTGAAATCATAGATTGTAAACACGGTTATATAACTACTAGTTTACTTTAATTTATTTTGAATTTATAACCTTCAAGATTGGCTGATGTAATTTAAAAACAAGTAAAAAATAACTTGTTTATTTGATCGTTTTTAATATATTTTGTCCCTGATCACCGTCATACATAAATATTTATATGATAGTGACATAATCATTTCTATATCTATCAAAGGTTCTATTTTTAGGTGAGCTAGAACAGGTTGTCAGGTTTGCTACGTCATTATGGGCTGCTACATATCCGGATATGTCAATACATCATTGTCATTCGGGGTGTTAGAAGTAGTTCGGGCAGAAACAGCTAATTCTTTCTTTTCTATTTAGAAACTACATTTACAATTAGTTTTAAAATAAATATAACAATAACTTAGCTAATTAACTTCATTGAACACAACACATAATAATTATTTTTACGTAATTAGTTCATTCTAATTTGTTTTAACATAAATCGACAACTTTCTAATGGAAATCAATACAACTCTTATTTCTGATTACAGGAATAATATGACATGTAAACAAAATTATTAATTTTAAAAAAATGTAAATGAAAAAAACTGGTGAATACTGTGTCGTCATTTTAGCACAATTAGTGGAATGTTTATGGTAGGAATAGGAGCAGTAGGAAACCACTAACGATTTGCAAACATTAGCCGCAATGACTACTCAACAATTATGTGAATAATTAGAATCGCTAACAGACTTTTGTAGGACCATTAGCAACACGATGTACATACTTTGAATAGTACTGAATATTTTTTTTTAAAAAACTGTCTCGCGGAGCACATATAGGTGCATTTATAGGTAATATTAATAGTTTTTCGTCAGTTTTTTTTGTTTTTTTTTTCGAAACCCCATCTCAATGTACAAAATCCTTAAAATAGAAATTGGCCATAGTCCGATTGTTTTTCGTTTTTTAGACCAGAAAATTCTTCAATTTTCTCTTATAACACAGAAAATTAGTCTGGTAATAATTATTCAACATAATTATTCGTATCTTGCATGATTTTGCTCTCGTTCAGACTCCATTGGTTTCCGTTACTACTGACTTGGGGGAGTGCAGGGTTGAAATCTCCTTGGGTTTGCCTTGCTTTACCCTTCATAATTAGAAGTACAAGCATGACTCGGATTGTTGTTGTTGTTTGTTTAGTTTAATGGCGTACAACTGCATCGTTATTAACGCCATATTTTCTTTCTTATTTTATTCTCCACATCTGTATTGTATTATTTATCTTATTTTTATTGATATCTTTCATATCGTATTATATTTTATTGCTTATTTATCTTTTATGTCAAACTTCTGTCAACAAGCCACTCAATTTCAGAAACTTGAACACTACTTCTATTTTTTCATTGTTGTCTCCCAAGATTGTTGGAAGGTCTGTATTTAGTCCTAAGCTATTTAGGCGCGATGTAAAAAAAGGACATTCCTGAAAAATGTGTATCACCGTTAGTGTACCAAAACAGTATTTGCACCTGGGCGGAGCCCCCCTTGTGAAAAGATAGGAGTGTGTTAATCTGGTGTGGCCTATCCTGAGTCTCGTCAGTACGACTTCCTCTCTACGACTTTGGCGGCTGGATGAATTCCAGGGTTTGACATTTTTTTTAATCATTTTCAGTTTATTCGGAGGGCTTTCGTCCCACATTGACTGCCATCCAGCATCGATTTCCCTCTCTAGGGCTCTTCGTAGATCAGATGGAATTAGTGCGATCTTGCCTCGCCCCGGTAGTTCGAGAGCCTCCTTTGCAGCTAGATCGGCCAGCTCGTTGCCCACAATACCCACGTGGCTGGGGATCCATATAAACTTTACTGTTTTGCCTAAACCTTCCAGTGTGGATAAGTAGGAGTGTATAACCGGGATTTTGGGATGTTTTGGATACATACAGTCTAGGCCCTTCAGAGAAATCAACGAATCAGTGACTATCACTATAATATTGTCGTAAGGGTCATGCAAAAGTGGAGAGCTGCTGCTATTGCGTTAAGTTCGGCGGTGTAAATATTGGATAATTACTCAATTGAGCATGACTCGGATTACTCTGTGTGATTATATATTTAATTTAGTATAGTTGTGCTTTTTTTTAATACTAAAATTTACTACTTATTTAAACGTTACTCTTACTTGATTTTATTTAAATTAATTATACATTAAGTAGTTAAATTTTATTTTATTTATTTATTTATTTATTTTTTTAGGATTTTCCACAATGCATTGGCTTTCCTTAACATCTCTTAGTATACGTCCCGCCGTGTTCCTTCTTCCATGTTTTCCTAGGTCTTCCTTTTATTCTCCACCTATATACTTTCCTTGATAGGCTTCCGTCGGACATTCTTTTTAAATGTCAGTATCAGCTTAGGGATTTTTTATTGATCTCTTTCAGGGTATTTCTGCTCACCTCTATTTTTCTCTAATTTGCACCAAACGTCCAAAACGTATTGATTCAATAAATAAATATATGTAATCAGTTCAATTCTCAACATCATCACATATAGAAGAGAGAAAAAAAATAAAAATAAAAACATCCAAATATTTTATTTTTTTTGGCAATGTTATTATTCGAATTCAGTTCAAAATCACCAAAAAAAAATTATGGTTTGCTCGTGAATTCCCCTATTGATTGAAATATTAGTCATAGTAAAAATTGAGATGAAAACAAATTTTTACCTTTTGTACGCAAAAAAAAATTGGAATTAATAAGCCAAATTAATGCTAGCCTTCTCTAATGTATTTTTTTAATATAATGAGCATACACATAAGCAATTGAATAGTCCTAATAATGAAATCTTTAATTCAAATTTTAAACATTGTATTTAATTTTACTTTTTTCTGGATTGGAATTATAATCGATAGGGTTTTAAACGAATATACTAACGTCTTTAAGATACGAGGGAGAAAGTTAATAATCACTTCATCAGTTAATTTAATCAAATCTCGCATAGTTACTCAAGAGTTACTCGTTAGTTTAAGAGGCACGATTAAAACTAATATAATTAAACAAAACTTGGACTCAGAGCAAGTTCTAACTAGAAGTAGGGTCTTCACAATGAGACCACACCGCGTTTCACTCTGGTACTTCGGTATTAATTAACAGTAAATAACTTACATTCAACTTGACTTCAAAGACTACTTGAGAATGAAATTATCTAAATTTACTCGAAAATTGACGGCGAGCTTGCAAAGAAAATATACGTCGCCGTATGGAGAATATTATCAGATATCGATGAAAGGAAAAGTTGAAAATCTTTCATTAATGACCGGGCTATCGCTCCAGAGATATTCTGGAGGACGAGGACTGTCGTCAACAAGGAAAATCATTAACCGAATTCCATTCGATGGAAAATTTCGCTGAGTAATTTTCCTTTCTCGTCGTCCGACCAAAATTGGCGCCCAACACCCCTGCTTGATTATGGTCAGCAGATTTTCTGACAATCGGGAAATATATTACTACCTCTGAGAATAGCTGTTTATAAGTATTTTCACGATACTAAAAATATTATAACATCATAATTATTTGAAAATAAATTTATTAGATTTTTTATTTTTTATAATATAATGTGTTAACACATATCTAGTCATTGTAAAACGAATTTTCATTTCTTTCCATTAATATTTCCCTTAGTTTTCCCATTATAAAATAATGTTAAAAACATAAAACAGAAAATTAAAAAAAATATTAAGGATAACACAGTGTTCACTTAATTTATTTTTTGTTATAACGTTTTCAAACCCGCATTTCCGAGCCTCAAAGAATAAATACTGACAGTTAAATTAAGGATAAATGTTATGATTGGCATGCGGAAGGATAGTGTCAAACCCCACTTCACTTCTTCTCTTCGGAGAGTCTCTCTAGGTCATTCAACCATCTCCTTTTCTGTATCTTCCTTCCTTTCTTTTTTTTAAACTATTTTTTTAAAATTAATATTATAGTTGATCATGAAGTATGCTGTCAATTATTATGATTTTCGACTTAACATTGTAACAAATTGAAACATAAAACCATTTATTTGTATATAAGGATTTCCTAATGTAGGAATAAAAGACAAGATAAAAATTATTAATATTATGATATTTACTTATGTAGCTTGTAAATGAAAAACAACAAACAAAACTGTTTGGTATGGTAAACATGTTTTTCAGAAAATAATTAGGAATATCTTTACTTTCACAACACAGCTAAAAGCGAGAGGTATCTGAAACCATCGCAGCGTGAAATGTATGTTCGACACATACATTAAACAACTTTATTGATGGTTAAAATATTATTATTATTTTTTTTTATTATTAACTATTAATGTTTATTATAATATTAAGATAAAGAAAAATATATTTTTTAAAATAGCATATTAAAGAAAATAAAACTTTGCTCATGAATTCAACTAAACAACTAAAATAATGTAACCTTCGCATAAAAATATTTAGGTTCCAAGTTTGATAATCACTCAAAAGATAAGAAGACATTATAGAATGATATGTTAAAATAACCAACTAATACTAAAATGTGAAAATAAATTTAAAAAAAAAATAATAATAATGCGAAAACATTTACCATCATCCAAACTAAAATAAATCAGATTTCAAAGAATATATTTTTTTTATTTTTAATTTTTTAATTTTAAAAACAAAAATGCAAAACCTTAGCCGGAATTGTAGGGATGCCATTCAATAATTTACAAATTTGTTATATTGGATATAAATAGCTCCGAATATATTTTAATTATAAATTGAATGTACAAATACAAAAAATACAAAAAAGATCCTAAAACTGAACGTTTAAAACTCTATTTTCAATTAGTTCGAGTGACAACTCAACATTGCTGACATGCCCTTTTTCAATGAACCCACAAAACATTCACTGTTTGCATTTCTGTAGTCACAGTGGGGGATTCATCTATATTTGAAAGCTCATAAATAAAAAAAATATAGCATTTTAATTAATATTTATATTTCAATAAATTGCTATTATATTTAAATAAAATAATAAATAAATAAACTTAAAATAATATAAAGTTTGTTAGTAATGCAATTATTTCAATTAAATTTGTTGTTTAGAAGAGCGTTTATTTAAGATTATTGATTTAATTGTAAGCTTCCGAAATTATGAGCCTTCACAAAATGTATTTTAGAATTTTTTTTTTTTTCTGTTTAAGAAAAGTTTTTTTTTTATGTTGTTATTTTAAAAGTTAAAAAAAAAAATTAGGTGAAAGTCTGAAATGATTTTTAAAAAAAATAAATTTGTTAAAAAATTACCTGAGCTGGGCCAACTCCTGGGCAAGCTGTTTATTCTGTTCCCTGGTCACCTTGAGCTGCTCAATGTCCGCCCTCAGGGAGGCGACATCGTCAGCCCTGACACCGCCGACGTAGAGGATAACGACCAACAACACTCCACACTGCATCGTGTCTGGCGGCAAACTGAGGCCGGATCGGGGGTTGACGGGGGTGGTGCTCACCTGTTCGGCCGCAGCCGAAGATTGTCGAACCCGTTCGGCTCCTCTTGGAGGTCGGTTTTTTCTTCAGCGGCAGGTGTTGCTGGCGAGTCCTTGGCGCTCGTCTTCTTTTCTTCATAAAACAAACATAACAGCTTCTTACATCACCGCTGGCATTATAAGTAATTGCAAAAAGAATATTCAGTCTGTCGAAAATAGAGGGAAATATTCCTGGAAAGTAATTACATTATAAAAAAATCGAAAACTTTATTGAACAAAAATTCATTCAAAAATACCTTTCATTTTATTCCTGCCTTTCCCACATTGATTAGCGAACGTACATACAGTCCAAACCGGATAAGTCGGAACTCGTTTAGTCGAAAAACTCGGTAAATCGTAGTAAACTCCTTTTCCCGGTTGTGTTCATGTTATGAGTTGTATTCGTTTACTCGAACCAACAATCGTAAACTCGAAGAAAATTTTTGTCTCCACAACTTCCAAGACTCAATAATTCCCACAATAATTTCCTGAGGCGTACAGTGGAACGAAATATTTTTTTTAATTTCAATCCCCGATCACTTCGCACCATCTTTTAACATCTCAGTAAAAAGAAAAAGTGGGGATGTTTCAGAAATACATAGCGAAAATGCTGTGTTTAAGATACAAAATAATGAAAGTAGACATAAATATGCACGAAATTGTATCTAGTGATTTTAAATTTTCCAGTAACTTTTTTTAAATTTTACTATGAGATATAATTATATCTCATAACCTCAAATACCAATTACTTTCTAGTTCGAACAAGTCTATTTAAATTAAGAAAAAAATGGTGGTGATGGTTTTATTATTAGAAAAAATTAGGATCTTATAAAACAATAATATTTGGAGTAACTTTCAGGGTATTTCGAGTACATTATTGCGTGTTGAATAAAACCTCTAAATTTCTTCAAAAAATTGACTTCACAGGTCTCTTTACCTTAGGTATTTAATGAATGAAATAAGTTCCATTATTATCCTAATGCGTCCCAATTTATCGTAAATCGACCTGATTAAACTACCAAACTTTATTTTTATTTGTACCTTTCCAGTTATGAAAAAAAAAAAAAAATTGTAATTTTTATATATTTATTTATTTCGTTAGTACAGTTGCGAGAAAAATGGAAGGGGGAAAAAAAAGTGCAATATGTCCCACTTTGTTGAGAATGAAAGTCTTTGAGTTAGTCAAAGATAAATTTCTAATCCATTATTCATAAAAATAAATAAATATATATATATATATATATATATATATATATATATATATATATATATATATATATATATATATATATAAAGCAAATCTTTTATTATTACAAGAGGTATTTAATTTTAAAAAGTGTATTAAACCGTGTTCACTCGGTTTTATAATAGATTTATTCAGCGTTAATTATTATAATGGATATGATAATAGGGTCATACTCCAAATTATAAATATGATTAGCACGGAAGAAAGAATTCTATTTTTTTTAATTTATGGTACAAACTATGATATATCTGCAATAGCGAAAATAAAGATACAGTGGAATATTAATTGCGATAGATAAAAAATATTTATAAAACATTTAAAAGAACATAAACTAAAATGTAAAGAATCTTTGGGATGAGGTTTCTATAAGTAAAATAGTGTAGTTTCTATAAAATATAAAATTGGTCAAAAGTTAAAATTATGGAAAGGTTATAATATTTTAAATCCGATACACCACACAAGTCTGATTTGACCAGCTTTTTAATGAACTAAACACATAAATTGAAATGACTAAAAAGTTGAAAAGTCACTTTTGGAAGCAGGTGCTGTAGGGAGATAGATGCGACTGAATCGTTGAACGACTAAAGGTAGAGGGAGCAAAATAGCTAGTCCACAAGTAACTATGATGACATGGCTAGTTTACTAGATAACAAGCCAGTGAGTAGCGAGCAAAGTAGCCCGACCTAGATAGTTTACAATATGCTAGCTACCTAGTAACACGATCGCACTGGCCTAGCTTAAAATAGTGAACTCGCCGGATAGCAGCGAGTTAACTCTCCTAATTTAATCGACCATTTTTATCGACAAGGCATTTATCGCGTTTTTTTTTCTTTTTTTTTTTTTTTTTTTTTTTTTTTTTTTTTTTTTAAATCGTGCAATGAACAAAAAATCTGACGTCCTAAATTTTTAACATATTATTCCAATTTAATACATCTAGATGAATTCTTTGTCATCAATATCATCGCCCTTTAAGGACAGCTTGTAATATTTATTTAATACAATTATTCATTCCAAAAAAAAAAAAAAAAAAAAAAAACACATTCAGCTTAATAATATACAACATAAACATATCACCATTTATCCATTTATTACTCAGAAATACGAAAATTCCGTCTACCTGCACCCGGTAGTTCAGTTGTAAACTAATTTTGGTATTTTTAGTAGTAGATACTAATAGCATATCCAGCAGTAATATTGTAAGTAGTTTCATACTCATCCATATTTTGTAATTATATGTAGTATATATTCTAACGCAAGATTTTATTGTTACCTGTTTTTTAACTGTTGTGCATGATTACGAGAACAATATAGTCTCCAAACGTTACCAAAATAGTTGTTTTTATTTATTGACTGAAATTCAAGAACCTTATTTAACATCTAATAGTAACAGTCAAGAATTATATATATATATATATATATATATATATATATATATATATATATATATATATATATATATATATATATATATATATATATATTTGTTATTTTATTTTTAATCGTATCATAATCTTTTATTTGGTTTAATTATTCCTTTTTATACTAGGGATGAATGTATATTTTTTAATTTTAGTTTTTATTACTCAATTAAAAAAAAATTATTTTCGTTCCACAATTCCGGAAACTGCATTATTTATAGACTTTTTTTTTTCCTCTGTTAGCGGGAAAATTTAACTCGCTATGAAGTAAATTTTTAAAAAAATGTCCGTTGAATATTTTATATTACAATCCATTTCCTGAGACAGAGAAAATTACATGATTATGTAATGAGAACAAACGCTGATAATTCAACATTTCACCTTCCAAATACGTGTTGGCTATAGCATTTATTACCAAACCACATTTATCTTCGAAATTGCTCGATGAGGGGCAACAAACGCTGTTTGTTCGTGATGAAATCTAATTACAATTTTATCACCATACCAGGTTCCTTCATTTTATTATTCAGTTACCTGGATGTGGTAATATTTTTATTTCGTTAATTACTTTGAAAATTAGAAAAATAATTCTGTCTGTTAAAACGAAACGGTAGTTTCAGACTTTAGAAACGTCAATAAAGTCATCATACATACAACTTGGTATGTTTACATTATCAAGCTATTGTGTTAAGGATTACCTTCCATAAGGGAACGATATAGGGCCCAAAAGCAATGGGTGCTGCTTAAAAAGACTAAGTGAAAAAAAAAATTACACAATGGGAACCCATCTTATAAAAATATTAGAAAAGGGATCTTTCCACTCTCTGCTGATTCCAGCAAATAGATGAAATGAATGTATGATGATTAAAAAAATACATTTTTTATCAAGATTCTGTAAATGAAACATAATTATTTTTTTAGCATTGGTTACTGTTTATAAAGGTTTAATGTCTCCTATTACTCCAACTTTGGCAGAAGGAAATAGTTATCCAACAATTTATCAATTACTCTAAGTACGCATGATGGTATAGAAGAATCAATATAATTAGGATTGATGAATTGTACTACTATTCGAATTTACTATCAGATCTAAAAACATACAAAAAATTCATAACATCATAACTTTGTTACATGGATTATATATATTAAATTTTAAAAAATGTAAGACAAAAAATCAAAGATATAGTTAATCACCTAAGGAGTTAAAACGAAAAGGATTTCTGAAAAACATCAGGACCAAGAATGGACTAAATGTGCAGAGGCTAAAATGATTTTATTAATTCTAATAATCCATGATTATTTGATTTTAGGCTATTTTATACTTGATGTATCAGTTTCACTTTCGAGTCTTGGTTGAATTTATGATTATTTTTACTTAAATTGATAGCGAAGCTCTGGGTTTTATTATTTTAATCTTTGATTAATTATGTATATTAAGTTCATATATTTTGTAAAGGGTCTATCTATTATTTCTTTAGGTGAAGGAAAATAAGATGGAAAATGTTTACCTATTTTAAATGCAGGATTTAAACTTTTACCGGTCGCGCCGTTTTATTTTGTATCACCCGTAGTTTTCTGTCTCTCTCGTTTTCAGTGAGCTTCTCTGGAAATTAGCTTTAGCTATTCCTCGAAATACTCCTCTATTTGCCGATAGTAATGTTTTACTGTGCTAGGAGAGATAGTTTTCTGCATGAAAAATATTTTGTCCTCGGTGTTGCATTGAGTACAACAAGCGGCCGCTCTTATTCTTCTTTTCTCTCGTCCATTTCTCAGCAATCTGCTGGACTTGACATAATGTAAGTAGGATTATTTGGCATTTTTTTTTTTTTTTTTTTTTTTTATTCGAAAGTATTAATTATTTGGACCGTTTTCATCGGGAGGAATTTTACAGGCGCTAGACGAGGAAAAAAAAAGAAAAAAGAACCGGGGAATCAAATAAAAATTTGGGATAGGAGGGGAAAGAGACAGGGGATTTCTAAATTTTATTTGCAATAATTATTCTTTAAAAAAATTTTTTGTTGCAATAATTGTTCATAAAAACAACCATTTTAGACTTGAATATAATTAATTATATTTGACTGTAGTGTTGTAATAAAATACTTATCTAGTTATAAATTTGTTGTTTATTATTTTTAATCATAAAAAATATTTTTATTTACGTTAAAAGTATTATTCTCTCAGGTAATATACTGTACATATGTCCTATTTTAAGTGAAGAATAGTAAAAATATTTTATTTAATAAATTTAATATAAAATTTGGACTATAACGGATAAAACAGGGTGTTGTACTTTGTACAACGTGCGACTATTATTTTTATTTTTTATTTTTTATTTTTTAATCCCTTTTCGAATTTGATGGATATTGGACAGTAATATGAAATCAAAATGTATATCTTCGGGTAAGCTTTATCCTCTGGAAGTGTTAAGTATATATTATTAATAGTTTATTATGGATTTGTTTTATTAGAAATTTTATTAATCGTGAATTTACTGTATTTATAGAAATTCTAACCCTATACACTATAGCCAGCAATAACGGTTCTATGTAACAAAGTAATGATGTTTTGATTTTTTTTTTAATGTTTTCAAATAAAAATAATTCAATTGAAATAATTGAACTCTTTATTTTCTAGAAATAGAAATCTCGATAATTTGGATCTTCTTTTTGATATGGCTAGAAACGATTTAGGCAGTTGCTATATCTTTAAACAAACTTCGATCATTTCAGTGAATGTTTTATATTTCTCCCTACAGTCCGGAATGGGACCATTACAAATCACAACTAGAAAAAACTCTCATTCCAGATGATCTTCTGTGTTTGAGAAAGTTAATCTTAGGTCAATAGGAAGATCCTGGATATTCCAGAGTCCCTAAAGGTAATAAGGAAAATGAGAACTGAGAGGACTGGGAGGAATGCTACCCTTTCTTGAAACAACTTCTTCCAACTGCAATCTTCCGACAGACCCCGGGCTGTTTACTGCCATCCCTACCAGTTAATCACACCTCCCTTTGGCTTGGGTTTATACGAGTTTTATCTCCTTAAAGCATGCCTATGCTTACACTATTCCAGCAAAATTAAGTAGATCTTCTTTCATACTTTATAGTTTTTCTTAATGATTTTAAAACACTTAGTGAATTGATAAAATATATTGGTAATAGAGACTCTGAAGTTAGTCATTTAAAGTCAGATCTCAGATAGCACCAACATCCAATCTCGACTACAAACCTCCCTCCAACCCACCCCATCAAAACCCTAATGCATAAGATCAGCCCTAATGCAATCCTCCCATCTACTTCTCGGACGTTTAGCCAACGGTTCGAAACTTTTTTTTTTCGGTCATTATTAAATCCAACGTCTTCACATGCTCATTTTAACCGTCACGCTACTGTTACCTGAACTATATTTTTCGAATATAGATCCCAGACAGCATTATAAAGCATTCTAAATTCTTCCAGAACTTCGTTCATTTTCGGGCCCAAAATTTTGCATAGTACTTTATTTTCTAAAACTTACTTCATAAAAAATTAAGCATCTAAATACTAGAGATGAGACGACTAGTTAAAACCAACTGATCGGCCATATTATTCATTTATATTTCCACGCTTGTAAAAAGGTTGATTGAAATGGAAGCGTGGAAATATATGCATCCTTTGCAATGTTACTGCAATGTGGAAAACTGGAAAAAGAGTATACAGACTGAGTTCTTGTTAGGATAAAACTAGATCAAAAACGAAAAAAAATGCCGCAAATATACGATACTTCAACAACTTTTTTTGAGACAATCACGTTTTTTGGCATAAAAGCTGTAATATCTTCACTTTGTTTAAACAGTTTTAAAATTCTGCCTACATTTTCGCATTCAGCATTAAATTTACTATATGATTAGAACAACCATAAATTTTGAATTCTAAAAACTTGGGTCCTAAAGAACAGCTTGATCTTTACCTTAGTTAGGGAAGTTGCAATGTCGTATAACACTTCAACGCTCACCGTTAAAAAACAAAAAAAAAAACAAACTGTACACGAAAATTTGCAAATTTAACTAGATTTCATATGGTATGATCAAATTAATGATTAATGATTAATGATCGATTTCGTGGAGAAATTTACTTTAGAATCAGAAAAAACATAGGGTTTTCATTAAACATACAAATCAGGTACTTGTATAAATAAAAACATTATGATAACCGCTTAATGGAAATATGTATTTTAAATATAATAAGATCATCAATGGAATAAAAAGCATAGAAAAAATGTATTGTTTAATAGAAAATAACGGAAAACATTCAATAAAGCCTTACCAGATCAAAGGATTTTATGACACATTTATTTATTTATTTATTATTGATATTAACGATTTATTTTTTTAGATTTTCAATGTAAGGTTTAAAACCTAATGATAATGAACATAAACCTCAATTTTTCCGTTGGCTTCTGAATGCAGATGATATTAAAGAATACCACTTTTAGAGGTGAATTTTATGGACAGATGAGTCTGTTTAGTGGAAGGAATGTCTTATTTGCACAAGTAACTGATTAATTTGTCTAATGAAAACACTTTTTCCGGTTTTAAAAGTGAATTCTCCACGAATCGATACGCAAATCATTAATTTGATCATACCATATGAAAGCTGAGTAAATTTGCAAGTTTTGTGGATAGTTCTTTTCGAAAAACGGTGAGCGTTGAAGTACTATAAGACATTGTAACTTCCCTTAATAAGGTGAAGATCAAGCTGTTATTTAGGTCCCACGTTTGTAAAGTTTAACGCTACATGTACTCTTTTTTTATAGGAAATTTAATGCTAAATCCAAAAATGTGGTTAAAATTAGGTGATATTACAGCTTTTATGGCAAAAAACCTGGTTTTCTCAAAAACGTTTTTGAATTATCGTATATCTAGAACGGATTGAAATAAAAGGTTAAGGAGTGCGGCATTTTACTACATTTTTGATCTCGTTTAACTTTTTTTTATTTATTTTTTTTACACTTAGAGAGACTTATTATATATATGTAAACTTTTTTTTTTAGAATGATCTCATATTTAACTAAAGCGTTTTTCATAAACATAAGAAAGCTATATATTTAAACGGACCCGATAAATTATCTCGAGAGATAGAAACATTTTGATAACAATATAATGAGAAAGGATTAGAATTTGAATGTACGTTTATATATGCAACCAGATTTTAATCCTGCTAAAATAATCCTATCCGGCAATCCAGGAACCTCGATATCAATTAAATTATAATATCCAAAATATACAATTAATTACAACAAACCGTGCATGTCATGTCTTTAACCCGATATATGCTCATCAACCCGATTCGTATTCCTCATATCGATCGCACACGAGTTGATTATTTAGTGAAAGCTGTAGCTCGTTAAATACTGATGTAACATTCCTGAACCTGAAAGGAAATTTTAATGACAGCACTCCACACTGATGCAGGTTTAACCTTACATCTAAATGTATAATAATAACACCAATAATAAAATATACCCGTTCAAAGGTCAATATTACTTTCACAGAAATTTCAAAATATACTGTATCCATGTATTGGTGCCAGTGAAGATTAATTATTCCTCATATCTATATGAAACAAAGTCGTTAACATACGTCATCTCAAACACCAAAGATTAGTTTTCAATACGAGCCTCAGAAAAGCAGTGCTTATTTATGCAGCCAGTGTGAGAAACATTATTAAAAAAAAAAATAGAAAAGTCCTTTTCTAAATTTTTAAATATTATCTAGAATAGTGAAATTTAAAATGTGCCTCCTCGAAAAATTGAAGCGCTTCAAAGAAAAAGCAAATTACTTATAATAAATTTGATAGAAAGGACAATAAATAATAAACATCTGGACTGATCGACAGTCCTTCTATTAATTGCTCTTCAAGACTTGCCTTGCACCTAAACTATTTGATGCAGTAGATCCTTGTAGTATTTAATGTAATACTATGCCATCCAAATTTCTCTGAACTATTTTCAACGCTCAATACGATACCAAAACCTTACAAAATGAGCCCGTCTTTTTCCCTCAACCTTATTTCCAAAATTATACCTAAACCATTTTAACCATTTTAACCATCCTAATCATCTGGTTCAGTAACTATAGTTAGAGCAGTTTTTATGGCCGTTGGAAGTTGTTGATGAAATAACTTCAAAATTTTAACGTCCTCGAATTGGGTAAAACATCAATATTTTTTTATTTTGATAAAGTTTCTAATGTATGGGTTTTTTGGTGCATTAAATCGAGATTTGAGGTCAGATTTTCATAAAAAAATTGTTCACTGATTTACAGCGGAGTTTATTACATTTTGTTATTTTTGTTTTAGTTTTTGAGTACCCTAAAGGCGTGTCTTCAGCATAAAGGTATAAGTATTTTTATTTCAAATATCCTACACAACTACAATTTAACGTGAAAGAATCATTTCTCTGTTTTGACTGAGAGCTGAGAAAAATAAAATAAAACGTGATTTTCATTTTTTTTTCTTCTCGGCTTCCGATGCTCATTGAAGGCTATAACTCTAGTTCTGCACTATTATAGGTCCCTACTGCCCACACAAAAATCGGCATTCAAATCTATGAGTTGCAAGTGAAAACGTCCACTCCTGAGATCTCCTGAAACCCAACTCTTCCGCTAGTTTGAGGAAAGCCTGGGTTGGGTGTGCTTTAGACTTGAATATATAAGGAAGGAGTGAATACTTGGAATATAGAGTAGATTCATTGACAATATTAATAGTATAATTAATTATTCCAATTATCTCATTCTATTTTATTTTGAACGAAATATTTTCAGATTTTTTTAATGTATTTTTATTTATTAATGCCATGTGAATGAATTTCTAATACTTCTTAAAATTTCATATTTTTAAACCGTCCCTTTTTTCCTTGTTTAGAGCATTACAAATTGTTTAGAGGAAGATGCCATGATATTATAATAAATACCTTAATAAATGTAATAATATGTCTAAACAAGTGAATTATTTTCATAAAATTTAAATTTAAAAACAAAATATACAAACCAACATAAAATATGAAATTCTCGTCCGGATTAAATTAAAAAATTGAAGTGATTTCAGTAAGTAGAATTTATTTAATAATAATGAAATAAATCATTTTTTTTTTTTAATAAAATGGGGAATATCTGATATTAGTATGCATTGCCAAATAAATTAATCTAATGTAATTAAACGAGATTTAAATTTTCCAGTGTAACGAACGGAATATTCAGATTATTCGAGGGACATAATAAATCCTTTCTAAATGCAGATAAATTAAATTTTAATTATTTAAATTAAATTATTGCGTAATTAACGAATGGTTGATCTCCTATGATCCTCTAATAACTTTAATACCAACCATGTAGATAACTGATATAATACCTATGTTTGTTTTAATTTTTTTACGCATCATGTTGATTGATGAGTGCTTAATAATTTGAAATGTCTCCTCTTCCTAAAGCATTTCATCCTTACGAGGTATCAAACATAATCCACAGATTACCTTTTAACAAAGCCCCTATGCATGACCTAATTACAGCCCATATTCTAAAACTCCTTAATCTGAAAACTATCATATTCCCAAATACAATGCAGTTCTCCGCCCCTTATATTTCCAAGATCCTTGGAAACTGTACACAGTGAAGATGATGATGATATACCGGGGTTCCTCAACGAAGAATTGTAGATCCTATCCTCTACAAGGTGTATTCAGCTGATATTCCGACTCATTCTAGCTCCGCCCTCACCACTTACGCTGAAGACACATGTGAGTTGTCAGTGAATAATGATCCCTCCGTTCCATCCCAGACACTGCAATTTCATATTAAAAACCTGCATGGATAGGTATCGAAATTAGAGGATCAACATAAATCCAAACAAATCTCATCAAATAACTTTTACCTTTCGTCAAAAACCAACGACTTCCTGCCCTGCAGTATCGCAACTTGGAAACGGGCAAACGCCTTCCTTGGAATTCACATACAAGACTAAAACGACAACAAAGTGCTTTTCGTTATAGACTTATTCAACATTTACTGTCTGTTCAGAGTTCCCAATACATACTTCGAAATTCAAAGGGTTTGGGGAACGAAGAGGTTATGTCACATTTAAAAAAAATAAAATAAAATAAATTCTAGTTCAGTGGATGAAGGAGTTTTGTGCAGGTGTTAGCAAAATTTGAATATTTCAAAAGTACTAGAAAATGATATATGAAGAAGATGAGGAGGCTAAGTAACTACTAAAGGAAAATGTAAAAAGAAAAATTTAAACATAAATTACTTAAAATTGTGTTTTATTACATAACCCTTTCTTCTACCAAGCCCTTCATTCATATGGCAGTAATCAGACCTATTTGAACCTACAGAGCTTTGGTGCTCCACTAACTTTCTATTCTTGTCGTATCCTTACAATCCAAAATCCTTCCTAAAATCCACAATGCTTCTCATTATGTCACACACAAACTTACATACAAATATATTAATGTACCATATAATTTAACTTATTTATTTTAGTTGATAAGCCCAAATCTGTTCCCTTTTCATAGCAAACTCAAGAACCATTCAATTCACTAGTATTAAAACTTCCTTCACATTCTATTCCTGATAGAATTCAAAACTCTCTGTGGCGTCTGAAGTCCATCTTCTGGACTTGGGACCTTCTAGTATAGTAATTTTACTAAATAAAACTTTTATAAGTGTTTTAATAGGTGGTTGTTTTACAAGCAATTGACATGCCATTTTGAGAATTATCATCACTTTCACTTGATGTATTTTATTTTGTAGTGTTTGAAGTTGTAAATATCAATGAAAGAAAAAAAAAACTCTAGCACATTCGCATACCAAAAAAAAAAAAAAAAATGATATAATGAAGGAAAGGGGTTGAAAATACCTTTTCGACCAAACAGCATGCTTAAGGTAAACATTCATTAGCCAAAATTTAAAAAAAAAAAAAAAAAAAAAAAAAAAAAAAAAAAAAAAAAACTAGAGCGGGAGTTGGGTTTGTTAACGAGAGAACTAATTTCCCCTTCCGAGAAACTTCTACTATGTCAGGGCCGAAAGGAGAATTAACAAGAATCTGTTTACTTTCGGAAGGTATACTTAATTAAACATAATTATAATTTATTAAGGTGATTATAATTAATTAAAATTATAATCATTCCTTGTACAAGAAGCCCATAACTTTCCATGCCCTATATCATCTTCTTATAATTAACATGATATCCTCAGCTAAAGCTCTATTATTTCTTCGAATCACTACCGGAACCTCCAGTTCTGATTAGACAGTTACGTAAATATTTACATCAACTGTTTAAAAAGTTCGTCCGTCTTTCGAGGTGTGCTTACGACTAATAATTAAAAACGAATTAGCATATCATATTCAACAAGTTATCAATGAAATTATCCATTACTTACATTAGTCTAGGGTCTGGTGGAGTCCAAAGAATGTTCTATACCTATATAATTTATAGTTAATGAAACAATAAAAAAACATGCGCTCTTTTGCTTGTTCCAAGGAACAGTTGCCTCACGCCGATCGTTCCACTCCAGCTGTTGGAAGGTGAGCAGGCCCTTCGCCAGGTATTCTTTGCCTAATCATTCCTCTGCAGCTGCTCTTGGTGGCCAGTTTTAGGTCAGCCCACACCGTCACTGTGGAGGACCCCGGACAAAGGCAATTCAAGAGGCAGGTGCAAGGCGCGTCTAAGCACCTTTAGGTACGGCTCAGGAAGAGTTTCTTTAGCCAAATTCTTATTTTCAAGATCAATATCAAACCACAGCATGGAGAGCATTCTCATTAAAATCTATTGCTGCCGACAGCTGGTATATATTTCAGTAAATAATGATTTATTAGATTCAAATATCTTAAATCGTAAATCACAATGACTGAAGAATTAGATAAATATCAAAATGTTTGTTTGATTTTGATTATTGAAGTACAACCTCTTCAGCTATTCATTTTTATATTCATTTTTATACACTTATATCTCTTGTAATTAACACTAATAAAGCGAAATGAGTAGTTAGAAGTCAAAATGGTGATAATTACGTTGACAAAGATATTTCTGGTGTTGAATGTAATTATGTAGAGCGGTCTGAATATCAAAGGTCCACCATATCTAGAAAAAATAAAATTTAAGAGGAAAGACAAGATTGAAGGACGGTAATGCTAGTTATTTCCCGGTCGCAGAAATAACTTAGTTCGCGATTAATATCCTTGAATTTATAACTTAGCATGTACTGGGTGAGTATCTCTTAGTGTAAAAAAAAAATGGGCGAAACTAGATCAAAAATGCAGCAAAATGCCGCAGACCTCACCTTTCTAGTCCAGTCCGTTGCAGATATACGATAAATCGAAGACTTTTCTAAGGAAACCACGTTTTTTCCTATAAAAGATGCAATATCTCCATCTTGTTTAAATATTTTTCAAATTTTGACAACATTTTCGGATTAAGCAATGAATTATCTATAATGACACAGTACCTGTAACCTTGAATTTTACAAACTTGGTATCTAAAGAACAGCTTTATCTTCACCTTATTTTGGGAAGTCATAATGTCTTATATTACTTCAACGCTCACCGTTTTTCGGAAAAACTATCCAAAAAACGTCAAATCTTACAACTTTCAAAGTTAATAAGCTTTCGAATGATATGTTACACGTAATCATTTTGTTTTGATTTCATGGAGAAATTCGCTTTTGAAACCGAAAAAATATAGTGTTCTCATTTGACATACAAATCCGTTACTTGTGTAAATAAAACATGATAATCCCTTAATGGAAATGTGCATTTTAAACATAATGAACTCTTCATTGGAATAAAAAGCAAAGAAAAAAATAAAGGGAACTGTCAATAAAGCGACACCTGAGCAGAGGATCTTACGTTATTACATTTATTTATTTATCATTATTCTTTATGATTTATTTTATTAGGTTTTCAATGTAATGTTTAAAATCCAATGATAATAAACATAGATCCTAATTTTGCCGTTAGCTTCTGTATACAGATGATATTAAAGTATTCCACTTTTTGCGCTGAATTTATTGGCAGATAAGTCTGTTTTTACAAGGGAATTTGTTACTATACAAATATAAATACAGCAATACAAATTAAAACCAACGATATACATGGATAGGTAGAAATTCCTTCCTTGTAAAAACAGACTCATCAGTCAATAAAATTCACCTCAAAAAGTAGTATTCTTTAACACAATCTGCATTTAGGATCTAACAGCAAAATTGAGGGCTATGTTCATTATCTTTAGATTTTCAACATTACATTGAAAATCTAATAAAATAGATCATAAATTATAGTAATAAATAAATAAATGTAATAACATAAAATCCTCAGATCTGGTGTCGCTAATAAGGGATTGTCATAATGTTTTATTTACACAAGTAACTGATTTGTACGCCAAATGAAAACACCAAATTAGGTGATCAAGCTGTTCTTTAGATACCAAGTTTGTAAAATTCAAGGTTACAAGTACTCTGCCGCTATAGATAATTTAATGCTTAATCCGAAAATGTGGTCAAAATTTGAAAAATATTTAGACAAAATGGAGATATTTCAGCTTTTATAGAAAAAAACGTGGTTTCCTCAAAAAAGTCTTTAATTTATGGTATATCTGTAACGGATTGGAATAGAAAGGTGAGGTCTGCGGCATTTTGATCTAGTTTCACCTAAATTTTTTTTTTTTTTTTACACTAAGAGATACTCCTCCTGTATAAGATTATTATACTACCAACAGTTACGTGGCCGCTTACGTTAAAGGAAGAACAACGCCTTAAAGTTTTCGAAAATAAAGTACAGCGTAGAAGAATATGCCCAAAAAATGATGAACCTACGGGAGAATTTAGAATACTACATAATGCGGAATCAGGATATATCAGCAAGACTGTTCAAATAGGCTTGTAAAGTTTTTTGGTTTAGTATTGACCGAATTCCAAATAATCAGTTTTGATCCGTCAGGTAGACAACTGAGACGTAGATGGGAGGATTGCGTCAAAGATCATCTTGGGTATTTAGAATTTAACGCAATTGGTTAGAAGGTTGTGTTTAGTTAATGGTTGGTGGTGCTGTATTGAACCTTCGGATTCGCTTAGCATTTTTTATTTTTTTTATTTCTTTAATACAATTTTATCTGTTCTAGTTAATAGTTTATTTTTATTATATTTTTGACAATTGTTCTAGCACCTACCAATAATGTATGTCAGATTTCTATGAAGAAATTATTTGATTGTATGAATTAAATAATCACGTATGGAATATTGAATATTCAAATATCGATATATTCATATACGGAGAACTAATTCCATAGTTGCTTTATTATCTCCGATGACTGTTGAAAGATCAGTATTTAATTTTAATAAGTGGAGGTGGAAGAAAAAATGGACATTAATAGAAAATATAGCTTATTTTCATAATGTTATATCATTATTGGCTTCTGGGTAGAGCTTCTTTTGTGAAAAGGAAGAAGTGTGTCGGTCTCGTGTGGCCTATTCTGTCTACTCAATATTAGTTACTTCCTATGAACTTAGCGGCTGGATTTAACCAAGGTATTGGCTTTTTTTTTTTTTTTTTTTTATTATCCTTTCTTTTTATCATCATCATCTCTGGAATAGTCCAGTGGCTTAGAATCCCTATAAAATTTACTGTTATAGCCATATTTTTTTAGTGTTGATAAGTATTAGTGAATAAATGTGATTTTGAGATGCTTCGGGTACATATAATCTGGGCCTATTATTACACCCAATGAATTTATAATTACTATTATATTACAGCGAGTGACGTTCGTGCAAGATGAAAAGGAATTATAATAACTGTTGCTACTGTGTTAAGTTTGGAAATGTAAATATTATGAACAACTATTTCTCTTTAAGGTCGGGCATCGTAATGTAAAAATTGAATATTCTCCTGCCAATGAGACTCCAGGTCGGGGAGGCATATTCCTCAAAAATTTATAATATAGGATGTATATTTCGTTTACGTTTAGAAGACTATGGAATTTTCCTTTGTCTCGAGACCTCATTGAGCAGATGTGAGAATCACCATCCCTATCCAGTTAACCTTAAGCACCTAAGTGCAGCAATACAACATCTATTCATAGATCATAATTCATTTCAAAATCATCAAGAAATTAGTGACAGCATTGTGAATAATAATAATGATAATGCTTAATATGTGCACGCAGGTTATGGCTTAAAGTGGACATTTTAATAATGGTATCCAAAAATCATGGATTGAATAAAATATTTAAAAAAAACAACAACAAAGAAACATGGAACTAAAACCTTTATTTTTATATTTTTCAAAATTTATACATAAAAATGTCCAATACGTAGTGAAAAGATAATTATGCCTAGTAAATGTTAATGAGGAATAAAATAAAAATATTTTAAAAATGTTAGGCTATAGAATACATTTTAATCATGCGAAATTGGTCCGGAAATATGAAACAATTTTAGAAAAATTTTAATTTTTTTTTTGACCTGAAAAATTTTTAAAAATGGATTTAGCAGGTTTTGACTATAATGGCCTCAATTAAGTAATAGTCTGTTTTCTTGAATATTTTTTGAATTTATTATTTTTCCCTGTTGACTAGACAACTATACTATTAGAATATAAACATACACTTCTAAATCGAGGAACATGTTACCATGCCACCTGCTACCATCATATGCTACCCTATCAATAATACATAACGTACGTCACGTGCTCAGCTAGAAATAGTGCAACCGAAATAGATCTATGGTAAGCGGTCATCGACCATGCAATAATGAAGGATCACTAAGAGCTCTTCAACGTTAATGAATAAGTCAAATCGATGTTGTACCAATATAATACGTCTTGGATCTGCATAAAATGAATTTTCAGAGATCGAAAAATGAAACATTTAAATGATTTTTTTTTTATAATGGTAGGAGAAAATTTTATTCACCAGCTGCATAAATGACGTTCAAGGAAAGTAAACTTAAAATAAATAAGATTTATTGACGAATAACAATATGCTAAAGTGACTTCCCAAAATTCGTGAAGTAACTTTTCCTTATATTGTTTTTGACAGTTTATTCCGTAGGGAAAATGAGTGAATCCAGGAAAGAAATGTTAAATTTTTTTAAGAATTAGTTTAGCGTTCTTTTAACTGATGAAATTGAATTCAGTTTAATGACTAAAAAAGTTTGATATAACCTTTCCTGAATATGTTTTTCAGCTGTTATGAAGATTTAGCGATATTTTCAATAAGTGGCTGAAATAAATTCCCTTCTATTCTATTTTTCACTAAGCCCTAGGCTGAATCATATCAAAATTTTAGCTGAAAATACAAAGGATTTTTTTTCTTTTTTTTTTGAGATTTTACATCTTTTCTTCTTAAAACAAGATATTCTTTTATGAATAAAAATAAAAAAGCTTGGTGAGCCCGAAAGTCAGATCCCGATACGACTGATCTTTGACCACACACATCTCTTCCACCCACCCTATCAAAACCTAAATCCTTAAGATCAGCCCTAAAACAATCCACTCATACAAGTCTCAGTATCTTCGTTTACCTAACGGCTCGAAACCGGCTATTTTTTCGAAATTCGGTTATAAAAGCCAACGTTCCTTATATTCCCATTTTAACCTTCACGGTACAATAGACTCTAACTAAACAGGAAATAAAATATACTGTAATAAATGATAATATAAAATTAAATTAGGATAATAACTGTAGAAACAAATAAACTAAAATAAAGTTAAAATTAAAAACACCTTAATAATATACTATGAATAGAATACTTACAAGCAGAAAACTGGAACCAGAACCAAGCTAGTCACCCTCTCTATGGGATGGCAAGCCTAGCTCAAAGATATCACAGCGCTGTTTGATAAACGCAGGTCATGAGTCAAAAACTTCAGAGTAGTACTTGATCAACATTTGTATTGGAATGACCATTTTTCACATATTACCCGAAAAACCATCTCCATCCTCAAACAGCTCGCAAGATTCCGTGAATCTTTTCCTCGCAAAACCCGTCTATTGATAGTATCCTCCCTAATCGTTCCCCATCTCGATTATGGATGCTTAGTATACAGAGGACTGTCTGGTGAACTTGAAATGAAGCTGAAAAGATTAATGAACTCCTTTATAAGATTCATTTTTGGGATTCCCTGGCGTTCCCACATCACTTGCTGGTATTCTGAGTTAAGGTGGCTTTATCCAAGTTTTCGGCGACAATACTTTCTAGGTTTCTTTCTTTTCCAATCCTTAAAGTCCAAAAAACCTTCGTACATTTACGAGACACTTGCCCTTCGTTCTTCCATTCATCTTTTGAACACCAGATCCCATCCTGTAGATTTGTATATCCCTCCAGCTTTATTTTGGAATCCATACCCATTTCGATCCCCAATGCTCCTTCTCTTACTTCCTTCAAACATCATTCATCTACCTCCTTAATTATCAATCTTCCGAAATTATGTAATAATATATATGTGTTAGAATTTTTATTTAATTTTATATTTTTATTTTGATATTTATTTATTTTGTTTTTCTCATATAAACCCAAAGACTTGTTTTTAAATCTAAAATTTCACCTTATATATTTATATGTATATAATTTACATTCTATATAAGTTGCTGCCTGATATGTACGCAGCCAGACAATAATACCTTTTTATTGTACTTTTATATTATTCTTAGGGGACAAGGTTTCCCAGAATAATGATTATTTTTCATTCATTCAAAAAGAAGCTGCCATAGCCAGAACTCCAATAACATAAATATTTACAATATGCCTGAGGGACACTGCTGTTAAAATCTGAGAGCTAAGTTATAAGGATGTGTGGAACTTAATCAGGTCAAGGACAAAAGTTATATTGAAATCATTATGTGGGGTTTTGTAGGAGACATAACATGGAGCATTTACAATTGTACGAAGGACTAGAAATGGAAGGATTGAAAGCGTTCGATATTTCATTAGTTTGCTGTCCCCCACAGTTCCAGTCCATAGGTCCAAAACGGTTAATTGATAGTCTAGTCTTTATACTAACATTGTAATGAGTACCAAATTTAGGTACTGCTCATTTTATTGTACCATAATAAATTGTAACCACAAAGCGGGTTCAGTATCACCTTTGTTTATTACTTCATTGTTGTACATGGTTTGGAAACAAATTTTCATCCCATAAATATTCCATGAATTAATTTTATATTGTCATTCAAAAACTTCTGAAGAGACAAAAGGCTTTGACAGGGACCCTTTCCTGGTTCCTGTATTGAAAATTCCTTGAATAGCGACCCCAGATTCCAGTGACCTGCGCCACTCGACTCAGATATTGTTTTTATTATGAAACAAAACAGGTTTTCATTTGACATTGTTGGAGACAGCATTGAGCCTTTGGGTTCGCTGACATTTTTATTTGTTACGATGAACTTTTTACTTCTCAAATATGTATTAAAATAAGGATAATAATAAAACACTAAAATCATACCATATAAGTATGAACGTGTTTTATCAATTTTACCCTAATTTTGTTTATAGTAGTAAAAACTACAAGGTATAGTTTACAACTGTGGCTGTACTAATAATATGTGATATAAGATATTTATTTTATGTTTTAAAGTGATGACGGAAAATAAATGAACATCCTGTGTTGCTTTTATTAAAAACGCGGACGGTTATGAAGATCTGTGATGGATTTAGAACAGGGAAATAGTAAAAAAAATTGCAGCAAGGTTTGTATCAGGTGAAAAGTGTAATCCGCGCGGAAACTGGGAGAAGGGATGCCTATATCAGTATTATTTTTTCTCTATCAGTGGAAATTTAATATTGGTATACACATAAATGTTTAAAAATAAATAAGTAAAAGTAACTTGTTATTGTTGATGGAAAAGAGAAAGTGTCATTTGTATCAAAACATCGACTCTTTAAAAGGAGGTCATACAATAGTTTTAAGCCTTAAATTAAAGATCATATACGATTAAACGAGTCTGCTAATATATATATATATATATATATATATATATATATATATATATATATATATATATATATATATATATATATATATATATATTATATATATATATATATATATATATATATATATATATATATATATGAACTAAAAATAAAAAATATATAAACATATCTATTTTTTTATACAAATAATAATCTTTTCAGTATTGTTATGTTTCTATTTTAACAGTTTTCAAAAAAAGTCTGGGATAGTAATAACAATAATAATAAAAGTTCTTTATCTATTCTGGAACATTAAGTCTCTTAAAAATAAAAAAATAAATTATGTACAACCGTGGGCCTTCAGAGCCATAAAATGAAATTATATTTTTATTACAAAATATATTAATAAAAAGTAACAGAAAATTTAAAATAAGTTTTTCTTACAAAAACAATAATATTTCATGAATAAAAATTGGTCATATTATATGCAACTAAAAATTGGCTCTTGAAAGTTTTCGTGGATCTGGATGAGTAGTAGGTGGTTAAAGAAGTGGTATATGGAAGTATAAAGGGTAATTGAATGACATACGAGTATATTCAGCGGGATGGAGTTCTATAGAGAAGAGGATCAGATTAGGAAAGATCTGTCCAAAGTGGCTGAGCACTGAGCAAGAGTATACAAATCTGATTGATGGGAACGGGTTTGGCGGGTAAGCATTGAAGATTGGAGTTGAAGGAGTTCGGAAATATAAGGTGGACGTTTGGATAGAAAGGGTGCCGGAAAATACTGGCGAAGGCTGGTATGAATGATCTGCATACAACTGCGAGACGTGGGCGCTTCTTAAAATCCCGAAAATAAAACGGATAAAACAGTGAAGAGTCTTTTGAGTCTGGCCTCGAGATCCCCAGAAATGATTACTTATTGCTTATGAAATGATTACTTATTGCTTATGAAATGATTACATTAAATCATAATAATTAATCAAGATTAAAAAGTAAAAAGGTAAAGAAAGAAATGAATACGAAAAAATAGTATTTAAAAGTTCTAAATATGATAGTTCTGATACCTTCGTTTTCGATACACCAAAAATTTAAATACATGTAACATCCTCGCTTAAGCAACAATAAGTTATAAGTCACTTCTCCCAACTTTACAATAGACAAATAAAAATTATTTATTGTCATAATTATCGATAAAACACAAAAAACGGATTTATTACTTTAATTTATAGGAGAATAATAAGAAACTTAAGAGTGGCTTTATTTCACTGGTGTATTGCATGGTAAACAGCTGAGTTATAATATGTGGGCAAAGAAATTTCTTTTTGGTATACGGAAAAAACTGGCTTAAGCGTGTTTTACGTAAACGATAAGGTCTTACTATTATTGGCTAAAAAGCCTATAAAAAAATACCATGTGTTTGCTTAAGCGTGGACATGTATGTTGTTGCTTTCCTTGCGATGGGCATGTAAAGTTGTTGCAGTCGTCCGAAACGTAGATAGCATGGTTGGATTAGGGATGATCTTTTAGATTCGGAGACGGTAATTGCAGGTAGTGTCCAAGGATTTGGGCTCGGTATGCCTTATTTTAATTATTATTAATATATATTTTAAAATCATGACATAAACAATCTTATGGTAGGTAGTAAACTTTTTTTATTTTTAAACTTAAACTAAGGCTATTATAAGAACAATAAACAATATAATTTGTTCCTACTAATAAGAAATAAATCAACAGATAATGACAAAGTGTTGACATTTGAGCGAAGGATTTTCCGAATCCCTAAAATATTCATGTTCCAAGTAAGACACAGGATAAGAAGAGTGAGAAGACCCTGGACAAGGAAGATGACTCAAATACCTTCCTACATAATCGAAAATGGTCAGCTATATACATGACAGAGGTAAAGGATTTTGGAGGCTGCTAAGAGCTTGTGATTTATACTGCCTTTTTTTCTAGAATAAAAACATTGAAGTGGAAAGTTAGAGGCTCAGAATAGAAGAGAGACTGGTGAACATAGGGCCAAGATATAGTTAGAAATAGAGGAAGATTCAAAAGTAGATAAATTCAAAAGAAACAATGTCTTGGAAAATCTATGGAACGAGAGTAAATAAAAAACATCTTTTAGACCTGAACAGATGAGAATTGGAGAATGAGCTGAATTCAAAAAATAGAACTGCAAGTTGTTAACATAAAGGATGGTTGAATCGTAAGTGTGTGACTTGGAATGGCTTTTACGAGTTCAATGACTGTGACAGCGGCTTTAAGCAGTGATTGAATGCACTTGATGCTTCATGTTTCTTATTAACATTATTTTGTACTTGCGACCTATTGGTTTCAGTGAATGTAAAATGAAAACAAAAAGAAGATTTTCAAACCAATCATTTCCCTTTTTTAACAATTTATTGATATTTACAAATGTACAAATATATTCATCAAGTAAATGTGTAACTGACGATTACAATAACATGTCAAAACTTAAAAAGAACTACTCATCAGTAGCACTTCAATGAAACATCTGCACTAGAAGATCTCTACGCCATCTTTTTACAGGCGCCTCGGAGATTTATCGGGAATGGAGTGGGAAGCAAGTTGAGATACCAGTAAATTTTAGTGGTTATGGAGCTTACTATGAAAGGATTGGTATTTGGTTTGGGCTAAATCAGCAACATATGGAACATTAAGATCTTTATATATAAGTTTATTGGTGACAAAGTCTTGAAGATTTTTCGAAGGATTTTGGATTGCAAGTTTTGATACGAGATGTGTTGGATGGTTTAGTGGAGCCCCAAAGCTCAACTCCGTACTTTCAAGTAGGTTTAATAATCTCTTTCTTGAAATATTTTACAATTTTGATAATACTGCTTACATGATGGTAGAAGCTGTTTCAAAACATATTGTGTCATTTTAGAAAGATGAGGCTTCTTTTATATGTATTAATTTATTCCATTATACATATATGTTTAATTAATTGTATTTGTTTTTTGTGAATAAACTAACTGAACCCTTTACAGTTTTCACCTCCCTTAAATCAATATACCTCGAAATGAAGCAATTACGACATTGATAAACTGACAATATCAATTAAATTTTCATTAAAGACAGATAAGTATTCAATTTAATGAAATACCAATATATTTTAATTAATTGATTGTTTATTTATTAACAAATTCAAGCGGATATAATTTTTTTAAATTATATTCAATAGACATTTATTCAATATTTCAATTAAAACTGATTTACTAATATTTAAATATTTCCATACATTTTATAGTATACCTTAATTTTTATCCTTATGAATGATCCCATAATGTGTAACAGAGAGAAAACTACATATCTTCAATAAATAATTTTGAGCTAAAACTAGTCCAATACCGTGTCCTTTACCAGTAAACGTCACCATCATTCCGCTTATATGAATTAGAAACGCTGAAACGTGCCCTATGGACAACCTGGAATTACTGAGACAGCGGTAAATCGCCCACAGGACCGCTGTTAACTATTGCATGCTGCCTCAGGACCTAGACTGCTAAATATTGTATACGTCTAGTCCCTCACACGAAATACGGCAGCTAAGACCAAACGTATTCAGCCTCCTTGGAAATAAATTTTGAAATATACGTAGTGACATATCTGACGGGTCATAAGGAAAATCACCACATATTAATTAAGTCGCACCACAATGGAAAAGAGGTAGGAGGATGCATGTTTCTAGACAACCATATATACCCCTTAATTTGGAATATGTGTATGTGGGAGCGCGGATGGCTATTTAAGAAGAGATTTAGAAATATTGTGACAGTTCTGCGCCTGTACTATGCCTGTATCTAACATACTTTACCTCAGCTTCATCTTCACAAAAGACTGACCTGGGACCCTCATACCAAACTCAAAAGACAAGAACTAAATAGGAGATTCAGCCAACTTTACAAACTACTAGGCAGGAATTCTCATCTTTCAGTTGATAACAAACTCCTCATATACTAAGCAATCTTAAAACCAATATGGACCTACGGACTTGATCTGTGGTGGACAGCAAGACAATCCAATATCAATCACATTCAATCTATGAAATCCAAAGTCCTCCGACAATTGTTAATGCACCTTATTATGTTACCAATAAAACCCTATAATAGCCTTTGTACTTGATCTCATTCCTTGAAAATTCTTAAAATTTCATCAAAATCTATCCAATCATCCCAATTCTCTGGCTCAATCCCTAACCAGCTTTAACCATCCCTATAACCCTCCAAGAAGATTGAAACGGCAATTGCCCCGAGACATTTTGTAATATAATGTTATGTTAGAGTCCTGGTATTGACTAGCTTCTCCGCTCAGGTCCTGAACATCTGTGGCCATAGTGCCCCCACTCCGCCTCCACTGGATATTACCAGTGATTCAGCTGATAGAGCAGCGTAGGGTTCTCTTCGAGTCTAGGCTGACTCCCAATAAGTGGGGGAATAGGCTGGATTCAGGATTCACAAGGTTGTGTATGTATGAGAATTGTATATACAGGGGGTACCGCAAGTAGATGACAATACGCAAGATAGAGAAACTAGATAAAAAATGTAGTTAAACACCGCCAACCCCATGTTTCTATCTCATTCCATTTCAGACATATACTGTTCTAAAGGTTATTTCGAGAAATCCGTGGTTTTCGTAGGAAAGCCTCAATTTTCTCAGCATTCATACATTTTTTTTCAACGTTTCATCACAGTTTTAAAATCAACATTAAATTTTCTTTAAGTCTTAAGCACTTTCAATGTTCACAAGTATCTTTTTAAACCGCAGTAACAGATCAAGAAATACAATTTTTTAAAAAGCGTAGTTAACAAGTTTTCGAGGATCACTACTCTTCCAAAAAACATACTCCAAGCTGCCGAATCACACAAAAGTTGTAAAATTTAATTAAATTTCTAAGGGTGTACTCATAACAGCAATTATCTCTTAATTTGGTATTGCAATTGGAATTGGGAGGGAAAAAAAACTTATGTCATGGTTATTTTGTGTGGTCTTATCGTCAATCAATTTAATTAATTTAATGTAAATTAATAAGAAAAATTAAATTAATTCTTACATAAAGTTTAAAAGTGATGAAAATGTCTGAAAATTATAAAAGTTGCTATAAAATGGCCTCCTCTTTGCATTGAATTGACCGGCCCGAAGCCGTGATTTGACGCCACTTTATTTTTATATTTGAGGGTAGGCTTAAATCGGAAGTGTACAGAGTACCCATTCAGGACATTAACCACCTGATGGCAAGGCATCGCGAATCATGTGTAGCAATGAGAGCTGACCATGGTAGGGTTCGAAGGGCTACATCAACGGTGTTAACCAGATGTCGTCAGTGTGTAATGTAATTGCAATACACCCTGTATAGTAGGAATGAATTCATCATTAGTACTGTTACTTATTGCACTTAACTCAGGCAGGTTGTACATGTATTTCATGTACATGGTGATTTGGCCGAAAAAAGATTTGTTGTTTTTTTAACTCTCAACTATTATTATATGCGGATGATGCTATTGTATTTGCTGACACAATTCAAGCGTTACAATTATTAATGAATAGCATTGTAAGAGTCAGTAGTAAGTACGGGCTTGAAATAAACACCACAAAGACAAAACTCATGGTCGTAAGTAAGGAAAATATTACAGGAGTAAACTTAGTCATAAACCAAAGATCTATAGAAAGAGTAAAACAATATGCATACCTTGGAACCATAATAAATGAAAATTGGGATAACTCTCAGGAAATCAGAATTCGTATCGGGAAAGCAAGAAGTGTTTTTCAGAAAATGAGTGCCGTCTTCAAAAGCTATAATCTAACTAAAAACATAGAGAAGAAGCTGGAGGCCTTTGAATTGTGGCTTTATAGGCGGATCCTGAGAGTACCTTGGATCCAGAGGGTGACGAATGTAGAGGTGTTGAGAAGAATGAACACAATACCTAACTTAATCAAGATAGTGAAATCCCGAAAACTGCAATATCTAGGACATATGCGAAACACAAACAGATATGATTTGCTGCAAAAAATACTTCAAGGGAAAATCGACAGCAAAAGAGGTCCTAGAAAAAGACGAATATCTTGGTTTGACAACCTCAGATCCTGGTTCAGTACGTCTTCAACAGAACTTTTCCGCATTGCTACCGATAAGAGAAGAATAACCATCATGATCGCCAACATACGAAGCGGATAGGCACCGAAAGAAGAAGAAGAACTATTATTTCAATTTTAAAAGTTTTAAATTGTGTTTATTTCTCATAAAAAAAATATCACTTACGGCTTAAATCCCTTATTCTAGATTTTTTATGAAATGGGTCCGTATTCGTCGGATTAACAATATTGTATTTAAAACGGTAAACATGTATACTTACAGGTTAACAAGAACAAACCCAAGCACTGCCAATGTTATATGATATCAATTTAGCCGATGTGAACAGTGCAGGAATATATCCAGGCTCTGATGGTTAGTACGAGATTTCAGTAAAAAAATCGATTTTCGTTCAAAATGTTAGCTTTGACTTTACTAGCATTTAAAACTTCATTATAACTCTTCTTGTTTTGTTAACAAAATATTAAACAAAAGAATTACGAATTTACGTATGCAAAAAAAAAATAATAATAAAATAAATAAAACGCATAGAAACCTTTATAAATTGTATGCACATGTTATTTTTAAAAGTAGCGGTTACTTTTTTATCTTTTTTTTTGTATTTAACATTAAAAAATAAATTAAAACCACTCAATTCACAACAATAATTGTTGTGAATTGAGTGGTTTTATTTTACCTTATTTCAACATTATTGTTTATTTAATCAGCTTGCCATGTCTATTTTCATGTATTTATTTTCTTTTTTGCTCCTGTAAACAATATATGCCGTAATTACTGAAGCATTTAATTTGTAAATAATACGGGCAGGCAATTGTACCTGTAATTGTGATTATTATTATTCTTAGGGGACAGTAAGTCCAGCCAGATATTTTTAAATTTATTTATATTCAAGTGAAACAGACTTTTTTTCCTCCTAGGTTGGTCGTCCGTCGCACTCAGTGTCAGAGGTAAAATGAGCCTTTGTATTCATAAATAGTAAAAATCAATCTTATATTTTAATGTTTTTTTGAAATAATCCTGTTTAAGATTTATAATTAAAATTTATCCATAACGCTAACTCAATGCTTATTTCAAACACACTGAGGCCTTTGAACAATGACTGCTGTAGGCAATCTTTTTCTTTATACGCATAGTACCTCGCATTTGTAGAGTGACCTTTTTTTTTTTATTCAGAGGGACAGAACACAGCTTTGATATCAAAGGGTGCTCGTATGCTCTTAAGTCTTAGTAACGGTTAAAATGTTTACAAAGGATGTAGAATTTTCTTTTCAAATGTAATGTAGTAGAAGGCGGGCTTGGGAGATTCGACCGTCGAGTGGTGAACCCGGATTCTTGACCCAACCTTCACTCAGTTTTATTCTACTTTGAAAAATCTCAATGAATTACACAAAAAAACCTTTACGTGAGTTATTTAATCTTCTTCTGGGAAAAAAAGGGTTTTTTAAATAGTGTGATGACAGACAACTAGTGACCGGTGGGAGGCGCATCAGGTATACCATGCCGCTTGACAAACTATCCTGTACTCATATTACACCAATCAGCCTACTACTAGTTAAACTGAAATCAATTAATATTTTTACAATATTAAAAAATCACAATATGTGTTTTATGGTTCGAATTATAGATGTCTCATAGCTGTATTCTAGTTAAATGTTTATTCTGAATATTGAAGGATTGTTAAAGTTTCGATGGATTGCAATGTTCTACCATATAATATTGTAGAATTACAACATACTGGTCGTAGCGCATACCAAAATACAATGGTAAAAAATAGTCTCATAAAGAGGTCCTAGTGCATTTTATGTTATGAAGATACGAGATACAAATAAAAACAGAAATAAATAATCGAACAGCAAACAAATATCATTCACTCAATACGCGAATATTATTTTATATCTTGCAAATCCAGCAGGTATCAATCAAGAAAAAAAGCAAAACAAAAAGGATATTGAAAAAAAAACAAAAAAAAAAAAAAAACAAAAAAAAAACTCCATTATCACTCAAATTCTCTAGTCGCCCAACTTCCTTTACACTCAATTCCCGATAATTTAGAATGTAGAGCTTTTTTTGAAGTGCTATTAGTGTCTAGTTCCTTACATGTCATTGTTATCATCCTCAAATTTCCTTGTATATAATGTATAGATAAATTTGTGAAAATCTATAAATGAAAAAAAAAAAAAAAAGAATACAATTACTATCAGCATATCAGCATATTTCGACTGCTACCTAGGTATGTTCAACAACATTTAACGTATCCACCTCTTTAAGTATTAATATATGTTTTTAATAACTAATAATTGTAATTATAAACCTATAATTCAAATCCAGTAATGATTGAGGCAGTTATATAATGGACTTAAATTAAATAATTAAAGTAAGCATCAATGTTTTTTACTAAGTACATATCAACATATATCTCGCAAAATCATTTATCTGAACTGAATTTAACTAAAAATAAATTCAAAATAAGATCAGAGTGTGATCAAAAAAAAAAAACAACGAAAATTTCATAAATGTACATACTCGTTTGCTGTGTATTTGAAGGACTCATTTAGCATTGGCCATTATGAATAAATAATGTATGCAAACAGAAAAAAAAATAACCGCACGTGTCCCCTGCCTCTGTGACAGTGATGATAGATTTATCGGTTTTACCGGTTTAACAAAGTAATTTTATCACAATTGTAATTTTAATAGCAGTTAGGAATAACTTGGAAATTCATCAGTTTAACAATAGAAATAAATTTTTAATTGAAATTCTGAATAATAAAACTAATTTTTATGTTATTTATTTATGGAAATTTATTGTTAAATAAAATAATTTAATCACGAAAGTGAGGTTACCAGAGATCACGGATGTGTTAAAACTGAAGAAGAAGCGACGCACTAACCAGGAGCTATGAGTGATTTTAAGACCACCCGTTTTGACAAAACTAAAAAAAATAAATAAATAATAGTAAAAAAAATCATTGTCTATCAAAAATTTTATACTCAGAATAGTCTCTTGATGACATGGAAATGCTTATGTAGCATTAGAATATTGTCTCTGCTTCATGATTTTAAATTCAAAGTTCAAATCTGAGCAAAGTTTTATGCTCACGTTTCTCCAAAAATGTAAGGCTACAACTCGTAGGCACTATGTAAAAATAACGAATGTAAAAAATTGTTCTGTTCTTTATTTATTTTCCTATTGATTTCTACAAGGCCTTATGATAGAATTTGAAATATATATATGATATTAAATAAAGTTGTTTACACAGCTGTCTGTATATTACATTTTAAGATTGCCATTCTTTTAACTGGAAACAAAGATAATTTACTGTAATAAGTTACGCTTGATGATGTTTAAAAGAATTAATATCGACAGGAACTACCATAGAAATGACTAAGATTTTAATTAACTGATTTTAATCAACCTGTGATTGATGAAACTTGAATCTCTAGAAATGTTCTTTGAAGCTTAATAGAAGCCATTTCGGTTCCTGAACTATATAATAGAACAGCTCTCCCACCAGCAGGTATTTCGAGGAAAGTATTAGAATTAGTAATAATATCAGAAGAGAAGAAAATGCTCAGGATCAAACCCAAGTTAGTGCTTTTTGGAACTCAGACTTCAATAATTTATTACACATAGAATTGTATTAAAACGTCACTAATTATTATAAATGTAATACTATACTATTCATCATAAACTATACTGATCATAATAATCATAAAGAACTTATAGTCCAGTCAATAAAGGATTATATAGTGCGTTTTCTGTAATCCCAGATTTTCTTTCAGAAACATGTTCAGGGTAGTTAGAATGTAAACCTACTGAAATTCCTGGAGTTTTTGGGCCTGGGACCAGTAAGGGGGCGCGAAAGGTCCCTTTTTTAGGTTTTGCGCTCATATCTCGAAAACGGTGCTTCGCATGCAAAACGACTATTTACTAAATTAAAGTTAATGAAATTCTCTATAATTTTTATTATATACACAGTATTCATATTCTGTATCGTCTACGAGATATCCGCTTGAAAAATGTGAAAATTTTCGAAAAAAAACAATCTCACCTCACGTTTTCTGTTATACTTGCCTCCATATCTTCTTAAATGTTCATCCTACGACAAAAGTCTTCATACATAATATATATATATATATATATATATATATATATATATATATATATATATATATATATATATATATATATATATATATATATATATATATATATGCCAATTTATCTCTAATCTGTCCAAAGTTATATAAATTTTAACTTTTCTAGGTAAAACGTACTAAACGTCCTTCACCTCTCAGAAACGGATACACAGAATATGAAAAATGTGTATGCAATAAAAGTTGTAGAAAATTTAATAAGCTTTAATTTAGTAAATAATCATATTTCGCATTCGACGCACGGTTTTCGAAATATGAGCGCAAAACCAAAAAAAAAAGGTACGTTCCACGTTCCGCACCCCCCTCCTTCCTGTTCTCAGGCTTGAAAACTCGAGGACTTTCAGTATGTTTACTTTCTAACTACCCTGAACATCTTTCCGAAAAAAAAACCTTTTCGGTTTCGGATTACAGAAAACGCACTCTATACCTTATTTCAGGTCTTCATTAACTGGACTATTTATTGAATAGTGAATAAAAGAATAGACCTGAGGGACCCAAAGGCTTGATGTCGATATAAACAACAGTCAGACAGATGTTTTTCTTGATTAGCTTTGACTTCTTATTTTTTAACATCAAAAGCAAATAAACACCATTTAAAACTATCATAAAAGTATTAGCATAAACGAAGACATCACAAATCTTTGACCACACACCGCTCTCCATCCCAATCAGTCGAAATCCAAACCCATAAGAATCTGAGGCAATGTTTCCATAAGCGGAAGACATAGGCGTCTAGGTCAAATGCTCGGGCGTTTACCTATAGGTTCCCCAATGTAGGCTAATTTTTGTTACTGATTCTACTATTATTAAATTTAATTAAAACCTACTTTTCATGCCTACAATTTAAATTTTAACCTTACAATAAATTATTTTTGAAATCTCCCTTTCTTAAATAATGTCAATAATTGTATCATAACAATTAATCAGTGAAGCCGACCAACGTTTTTTTTGTAGTTCATTGAGAATTTCAGAGTAGAAAAAACTGAGTGAAGGTTAGGTCAAGAATCCGTATTCACCACTCGACGGCCGAATCTCCCAAGCCCGCCTTCTGCTATATTACATTTGAAAAGAAAATTCTACATCCTCTGTAAACATTTTAACCGTTACTAAGACTTAAGAGCATACGAGCACCCTTTGATATCAAAGCTGTCTTCTGTCTCTCTGAAAAGAAAAAGAAAAAAAGGATAAAAAGATTGTCTACAGTAGTCATCGTTCAAAGACCTCAGTTTGGTTAAAATAAGCGTAGAGCTAAGGTAATGGATGAGTTTTAATTATAAATCTTAAACAGGATTATTTCAAGACGGCTTTATTTGATTTAAGAAACATTTAAATTTAAGATTGTTTTTTATTGAATCCCTGTCCTCTCCTTTACCAGATCTCAAATCCTTTTTAAAACATCAAATCAATATAGTTTGGCATGAAAGATGGCTTAGAACCGACAAAAATAACTAAAACAATACGACTTACTCCAGGACCATGGAAAGAAGAAACAGGACCAAGAAAAGAACAAGTCATCTTTACAAGACTAAGAATTGAACGTTCAAAATTAACCCACCGTTATTGTTTATACAATGGTCTGATAAATCAAGATGTCTCAACATTTCTCGAAAATAACTCGTATCTCCAAGAAAAAAATTATTCACTTTTTACAACAAATCTGTACAAGGTCTTACATTTCTCAACCTGAGTATAGTGTCCCTAACCAAATGTGGTGGTACACGGCACCAAAAAGTAAATAAATGAAATAAAATAACAATAAATATTTCCAATAAGTTAAAAAAAAAAATTAGTTTACTTAGGCGCGTTGCGCACTGGAGAAATCAGTTTCTAGAAACGCGTTTATAGAAACATGGAAACGAAGTTGCTTGAAACTGAAAGATAGGATTAACGTGGTTAGTGCACACAGCGTTTCTAGAAACCCGGTTTTTGAAACCCCGTTTCATAAAACGCTGTGTGCAATAACCACGTTAATCCTATCTTTCAGTTTCAAGCAACTTCGTTTCCATGTTTCTAGAAACCGGATTCTCCAGTGTGCACCGCGCTTTAATGTTAAGTTAATAATGGCCGCAGAAACAATTTAACATTTAACACGAGACTTTAGCATTTTACCCACTAATTAAATAAATAACTATTTCATGACTCCCTTAATTACTAATAAAAGGAGAAGCTACGTATTTTCATAGGAATAATGCACCGTTCAGATTGAATTATTGTATCTATTAAAATTTTTAATAAAGGTATTATGAAATGATCATTTTATTTTTATCCAATTGTTAGTACATTGTATTCCAAATGTTTCTTTAAATTTTATCTCCTTATTAATAAATTACAAACGCACACACTAACTCACAGACTATAAACTATCTCGTTAAAAAGCAATAAAGAGGTTATAACTTTTACGGGAGCAATAAAAAAGTTCATTTCCACTATAATTACTGTCTGGCGTCATTTTGTTGAATAAAGTCCAGCGAAAAGTTATAAAAGTTGGGTTCATAGTTTAAACTTTAATTTTTTTTTTTTTAATTTTAAAAATAATTCTAATTAACTTGTGTGCCAGTTGATTTATAATGATATGAATGCCTTGATGATCATGAACACACAATTTGAAGTAAAAATATTAATTATTTTTTTCACGATTACTCTAACTTATTGTTCAATAAATTAGCCGTTATATAATTTAATATTATGCATTATTATTAGCCAGATAAAACCAGTTTTATTTTTTTTCAAAATGACCTTTGCTATTATCGACCAGGTTAGCCCTGCAATTACTACAGCGGCTGTAATTATTCAAGCATAAAATGATTTATGCAACCAAGCAAAAGTTCCTCAGCAATAATTATTTATAAAAAAGGCAAAAAGATTTTACTAATTAAAATAAATAGTGAAAATACTACACAGTTAAACATCCTCAACGGTCAAAAATTTATATAATTCTAGTAGTTTACTTTAGTATTAAATAAACAAACATTTTATTGATATATTTTATAAACGTTCCTTAAATCAGCTAAAAGAATTAGCCAAGTAATTAAAACCGATAAAACTTAATCAAGGAAATAGTAAAATAGAAGAAGCACAAACAATTAACCATTTAATTTAACCTATTTGTAAATAGAACTGGGATCTCCTTGTTTTTCTTAAATAGATCTATGTATACGAAGGCCCATCCATTACTTTCGAAATAATGTGTTCCACGAGTATGGGCTGATGTTTGCTCAATCAAAACTGTACTATTTTTCTCCCATTTACGACTGGAATAACTTACATTGTCATTTCACATTTTTACCAGAAATACAGGGTGGTAATAAGCTGGAAATGTCTTTGATTTTACCTCCCTATCTGGTGTCAAACTCAAGTTAAAAATCGAAATGTATTTCGGATTTTCCAACAATTTCAATAGGTTTTTCTTCCCCTTTTGCTCATCGAATATTGAATTTACATATATACACCAAATTCATACAGTGTCCTGAATTTAAATGGCGAAACTTCAGGAACTTATAGGGGACCGAAAAACTAAGACAAAAAGTCCTTTAGAGATTTGCTCGTTTTTGCTTAGTTTTAGAGAAATTTGCCAAAAAAAGAAACAAAACAAAAATGTTACAGTGAGCGATTATCACATTTCAAAATTCGTCAGGCTAGACAGTGAGATATGTAAACACTTATTTTTATCCTTTACATTATTTTATTTGTTTAAATTTCGGCTTCCTTCTAGGATTATAATTCCTAAATCAGTCTTCAGTCAGTTACTCAGATATTTTTGTGTGAATAGCATCAGCCACAATGCCGCACACATATTCTAATGTTGAATACGCTGATATGATTTTTGTGTATGGTTTCTGTAACGGTAATGCTTTAGAAATGGTGCGGGAGCATGCGCGCTGATTTCCAAATAGAAGAGTGCCTAATCGACGAGTCTTTTCGTTAACTTTAATGGTATCGTTAACTTGAATGGTATCAAATTTACACATTTTTTGGAGGACGACTTTTCTTATTAGTTAGATGACATTCCCTTACAGCAGCGGATTGAAATGTGGTTCCAACCCGATGGATGTCCAGCACATTATAGCAGAGTTGCTCGAGCTTGGCAGGATATATGGTAAATTCCAGGCAGCAATAAGAGCAGATTATCAGAGAAGAAATTGTGTCCAACGCCACTTCGATAACAATCCTAAGACAAGCATCCAAAGAGCATCTGCTGCATTAGCAATATCGCGGCAAGCAATATGGTGAACTTTGAAAAATGATAATCGCTACCCATACCATCTTCCAGTTACCCATACCAGTTCAGAATTTATTACCTCAAGATTATGTCAAGAGATTGAATTTTAGTAACTGGTTTCTTGACAAAATTCGCGATGAAATTATCATGTATGGGCTCTTGAAAATCCCAGAGCTATTAGAGATAATGGGTTTCAGCATGAATTTGCTATTAACGTTTGGCTTGGAATTTGGAACGGATTGCTGGTGAGACCATATTTTTTACCCGGAAGATTGAATGGTATCAAATTTACACATTTTTTGGAGGACGACTTTTCTAATTAGTTAGATGACATTCCCTTACAGCAGCGGATTGAAATGTGGTTCCAACCCGATGGATGTCCAGCACATTATAGCAGAGTTGCTCGAGCTTGGCAGGATATATGGTAAATTATCCACAACGATGGATTGGACGTGGAGGAGTAGTACCTTGGCCACCCAGATCACCTGATATGACACCCATGGATTTCTTCGTATAGGGAACCTTGAAGCAGAAAGTTTATTCGGTGTCAATCAACTCAAGAGAGCAATTAATAGACCGAATCATAGATGCAGCGCACCAAATATCATCAGAACAATGTTTACTGCAATTTATCAAGTGAGTGCTATAAATAATGCTTGCATTAGTGCAAGAGGACAACATTTTGAGCAATATTTACATTAAAAAGAACATAATATTTGGCCAAAAAAGGATGAAGAAACAGGGGAATTTAGAAGGCTTCACAATATATCCCGTAAATATAGTTTAAGTAATAGCAGCGCAACGCTTAAAATGGGCATGTGATGCCGTTGGGTTTAATAATGATCGAATTCCGAAAAAGTTAATCAGTTATCAGCCGTCGGGTAAACGACCGAGAGGTAGACCGAGACGAAGATGGGAGGATTGCGTCAGGGCCGACCTGGGAAATTTGGGTTTAGGAGGAGTGGATTGGAGGGAAGTGTCCAGTCGACGGTTAGTGGTGTCGGCATCGAACCTTTGGGTTCGCTAAGCCTTAATTTATTTATTTTATTTTTATTTATCGTATACTTACAGCGTGACAGTTGAAATAGGTAAGTCACATGATTTAATAATAACCAAGCCATTCTGTTCTTATTACGTCTAGTATGAGATTAAGCGCCGACGGTGTAGACCGAGACGTAGACTGGAGTATAGTGTCAGGTTGAATTTGTTTTTTTTCTAAACCCTTTTTGACATTTTTAAATTTAAGATAAAAACATTAAATATGATTCCACTCCTATTTTTTCACATAGTGACTATTAAGAAATTCTGTATTCAGGAACACATAGGATTAAACATTTGTTGACTTTTTTCAGAGGTGGGACCCACTAAAAGTTTGGAAGAGAGGGTACGACGGTACGCCAACTTAGTCAAGTCTACGTGTTTTGACATATTTTGACCACCTCTGTGGCTTTTCAGTTGGAGTCAATGTGTTAAATAGTGGATTGGAAGTTACTTTGACGTGTAATATTTTTTTTCAGTTTAGTTTGGTCTTTTGTGTAGTATGTCAGATTTAGTGTTCTGTGACGTTGTATTTTGTACGATCCGTTTTAATTCCCTGTTCTGAAATTGATGGAATCTTTTTGAAGTTAAATGTGAGATGTTGAATGACATCGGAGTAACATAAAGGAAAGCTGGTATTAGCAAAAATTTATATATCATTAGTTTATTAAGGTGGGGTTAGAGATCCGGTGATTTTAGTTGAGTCAGTTTTTATTTAAAAAAAATAAATAATAAATAAGAAAGGGGAAGACAGCATATTATTAATATATCTATTTATAATATGATGCTTTTGTGTCTTAGGTTTCTGATAAGGAAACTGTCCGTAAATTTTCGATTCGATTAGTTATATTAAAAAATATTTTCCATAAAATTTCTTGACAGAAAATTGTCGTCAAATTTTCGATCTAAGCAACATCAACAGAACTAGAGTAAAATGTCAAAATGTTATATTTTCGTGGGGGTAAACATATTACACAAGTAAACTTTAGACATCAGCTAAACGTTTGCCATGTCATAAATGTAGATATAAAAAATGAAACGGAAGCTAGATGAGAAGTTCACATATCAATTTATGGAGAGTTTATTTTCCAGAACCTAACTGAGATGTTTTCCTCCTCTGTTGAAGCAGGAAATGTAAAATGTGAGCTAAATGCATGATTAAAACCTGGAAGAGGATGTTACCGATTCAAATCAAACCGTTGCTTGTTCGTGACAACTTGAAGCATAAAACATTTAAATCTGTTAACCAGTTATACTGATCTGCTCATGAAGGTTTTGTAAAATAAGTAATTGTTTAAATTCTTCTCTTTGAATGAGACATAGACCGCTACAAAATGAGGAACCGTAATTATTCACTGTTCATACGATGCGGAAGATGAATAAGTATCTTATGCCTGTACAGTAAGATTTTTTTTATATCTCGAGTTTAAAAAATTATATCGACATGATTTTTGCACCAGATTTTTATTTTTGATTGCGGATTCAAGGAAAAACACAGCCGCTCTATAGATTTTGGTTTAGGTTAATTGAATTATAAAAAAGTAATTAGATTTTCAAGCAAACTAACTCCACAGATCCCTTCACACAAAAAAAAATAACGACGCCAGTCTCCAACTCAGCAACCTCAAAATAATTGAAAAACGTTTATTCAATAAAAATCAAAAAATATCATTTTTTTATTAACCCTCTTCAAGGGGGATGAAATTTTTAAAACGATTATTGGTTTCATTCGAAAGAAGAGATATTCAGCTTTCTTTTGTGTACAGGGTGTCCCGAATTTAAATGGCAAAACTTCAGGAACTTATAAGGGACCGAAAAACTAAGACAAAAAGTCCTTTAGAGATTTGCTCGTTTTTGCTTAGTTTTAAAGAAAATCGCAAAAAAAAAAAACAAAAAAAAAAAAAAAAAACAAGTTTTCATTTTTATACTTATTTATTTACATTTATGGAAATTTGGGTTTAGGAGGAGTGGATTGGAGGGAAATGGCCAAATATTCTACGTAGTACTTTATTTTCGAAAACTTTAAGGCATAGTTCCTCCATTAACGTCAGCGGCCATGTTTCGCATCCGTAGAGAACTGTTGGTAGTATAATAGTTTTGTATATCCTAATTTTTAAATTTTTGGAGAGTAAGCGCGAACTGAGTAGTTTTGCGACCGAGAAATAACAAGCATCACTGGCTTTTAACCTAGCCTTTATTTCTTCTTGAATTTCATTTTTTCTCGATATAATAGACCCTAGATATTTGAATTGCTCCATGTGTTCGAAATTTTATCCCGTAAATACTACATTACTAAAATGTTCACCGTTTCTACTACTAACCATATATTTCGTTTTATCGGTATTAATTACTAAACCAATTTCGTTACCGGTTTCCATGAGCGTAGCAGCGTTTAGTTTTATAGTTTCCTCGTTTTCACCCAAAAGTACCAAATCATCAGCATAACCAAGAACCGGACATTTATCATTCATCTCTAAGATAAATAATATCGGAGAAAGAGAATCTCAATGTTTTAAACGTGAACGTACCTCAAACTTTTCGGTGTAAAAAGTCCCGATTCGGACTCTATTAAATGTTTCGGACATGCAAATCTTTACTAGATTAACCAATTTCTTTGGTATCCCCAGTTCGATCAAAATAGCAAACAGACATATATACGATACATTAATTTATTTTTAAACTCCTATCACATATTTCTGTTACAAGAAAAAAAAAATCAATTTCTTCCTGACTGGGAAAAACAATAAATCATGTAATGTCTGTCCGTAACCTTCTGGTCTTATATCTAATGATGCCTGTCGGCAAATGTTCGATCCTAGCAACATTAACAGAGCTTAAGTGTGTCAAAAAAGCCCTGACACAAAATATGTGGACAAAAGGTGACGTTTTCAAACTAACATAGCTCCTACACGGTGGGCTCAAATGAAAAATGTAATATTACTAAAATATTTTCCATTTTGCAACATCAAAAGAGCAAGAGCGTGCCAAGAAAGCCCATACTCAAAAAACTTTGAATTGAAACCAATATAGTTCCTTAACGTTAGGTCCTAGCGGGAAATGCTTTATAACAAAATATATTTTCCATTAAACTTCTGAAAAAAAAATTGTCGTTAGATTTTCGTTCCAAGCAACACTACTAGCGTTGGAGCGTCACGTAATGTTACATTTATAAAAACAGTCTCGAAAGTAACCTGTAAATCCCCAGCTAAAAGAAATATGCATGCATAAAAAAATTATAAAATCTTTGGAAGGAATTTGATTTAAATAATAAGAAAATCCATAATCGTGGAAAATGAGGTTATACTTTGAATAGGTTTACCAGGAACATACTCCCTCAAAGCTAATTCCTGAAACAAGAATAAGTAATATTGCGTCGCTTCTGCTCTAATTATATTTTCAATGCAATATCTCTGAGTGCATTTTCAACCCCTAAAACCTTTTAGTTTTATAAGAATTGTCGAAACGAGTTGCATTTAAAGGGTAGTTAATTTATTCAGAGAATAATTAGATCGTGACAGACTTTAACCGAAGTTAAATTCGAACCCGAGGTAACATGAGTCATGCTATAAACAGACTATATTGCAGCTAACTGTTACTGTTTACAATGTTAATTATAACGTCCTAATATCTGTTTAATATTTTGATAAATTGAATGTTCAAGAGATATAATGCTAAATTCAAGCATTGGTTTCATACGATAATCCAATGTCGAGAAATATCTTTCAGCGACTGTCGAAATGTCTGTTAAATTCATTCAAATTTATTTAAATATGTGGATATAAATCAGCATATAGTTATAGTATTAAATAATTTAATTTAATAAATTATTAAATATAAAAATTTAACTTGTACATTCTTTGTCTAATTATACCATTTATTCTTTTTATCTCTATCTGTATTATACATATATATATACTTACTGCTGATTGATTTATCGTACTCCTAAGTGGGTGAAAGGTTTAAGAAAAACAAAATGAAAAATAAAAATTCTCGGTATCCAATTTAGTTTCATCTTAAATGTAAAATCATCCTTGAGTTCTATTTCGAAATCTGAGGATAAGGTCTTAAGTAATTTCCACCTCATCCTCCAAGCTCTCTGTTTCACACTCAACCTACGATGGATGTGCTCCGTAGTGGGATATATACGAAAATATATCCTGGAATCTTGGGAGACATGTGACAAGAGAGAATTGATGTATTTTTATTTATCACTTTTATCTTTATTTAATATTTAAAAATATTAGTTTAGACCCTGATAAAACAAAATATGTGGTTAGTAGTGGAAAAGTGATAATTTTGGCGATAAAGAAGATTAGATTCAAATAAATAGAGCAAACGAAATATCTGGTGTCTACAGCAGGGCTGGAACTAGGAGATTTGTCAGGGGGGCAAAGATTAGTTTCTTGCCTTCATCTTATCCCTCCCTCTTCCTTCCGCACTGTTAAATTAAATGCCTCCGTATACAGTATAATACAGTTTATTAACTAACTAGTTATGGGCAGGCCAATGTAATTATCGCAATAATAAGGGTCCAATCTGTCAATCAAAAACCGATCAAATATTTCTGAAAAGGGCTTAAGATTTATCAGCGAAACCCTCCCTTCTATCTCTTTCCAGTTGCTATTAAAAATATTTTCCCCAAATAGTGTATAAAGAACGAGTAAAAAGATACGAGATATGAGCTATGGCCACCACTATCCGTTTCAATTATCTTTGGTGTTACAAATGTTCTTTCCGCTAATAATAGAAAAAATAAAATTTTCATAATGTATGTGTCGTTTACTGCTTATGTAGAAAAATCAAGGAGAAGTGCGGCTATAAATTATACTCTGATAAATAGTTGTTTTAATTCATTTTCAACCACAATTTTATGACGGTTTTTTTCAACTAATAAATGACTACAGAGATTGTGTTTGAATATACATACATATTTTACTTTTTTTGTTAGACAGCGTTGTATTAGTATTTTGATTATTTTATTTTATAGTTTTAGTTGTTCATTATTTAACACTAATTGTTAAATTAATAAAACATTTGCTTAAAGATTATTTTCCCTTATGACCATAACTAGTCTTGGCTATGACCATAACTGGTACAACATGCCAATAACTGGTATTTTTAGCTCTTCGTAAGAAATTATAAAAATTTATTTGAAAGGAATCTTTAGTGTATTTGTCAATTTAACATTTAATAGGATAAACTTTTGAGAATCTAACCAAAGATGTCATATCACAAACTGTATCTACGAATTTCCCTTTTAAATCGACAAGTTCTGTTAACTATGACCATAACTAGTGATTTACCCTAGCTGCCTTTTTAGCTACTATATTAATTTTGATTTCTCTTATATATTATTTTAAGTTATATAATTGTTTTTAAAAAAATGCTTTTAAAAACACACTCTAAAATTTTTTTTTTCCCCCTCAATCGGCAATGCATTAGATACGTACTCCTTAGGGAATTAATTTGCCGTTGACCTTTAATTAGACTTTTCAGTCCTGTAATTTATAAAAGCTACTCACGTTTAGTGTATCAAGAATCGTTTCCTGTAGTGGAGTAGTGAAGTAGTGGAGCAGTGAAGTAGTGAAGTCCTAGGTCCTTGGTCAGAGCAAGTAAGGGCCTTCATAAAATCCAAGTACCTAGGCCAACGGCATCCGACCAGCGGTGACGGCGGAGAAAATATCTGGAACATGATCAGAGTTCTGAACAGTTTCTGGACCTACTTGGTTCCTTACATACTGGAATGACCAAATTGAAAAAAATATATATTGCAATTTATAAAAGTTTGAACATATATATTATTAATTAATTATTTAAAAAGAAATTATCATGACATATCAACTTTGACCTTGAAAAGAAAATGTTCAAAACATTTTATAAAGAGGTGATGTTCAAAAGAAAGTAGTAAAAACTATGCATAATAATAATAATAATAATAGGATACCTATCATAAATTATTTAATAACATTAAATATGTGTTCAAAAATGTTCAGCGAATATATAACGATTTGTCTTTTATCGGTAAAATGTTCAAATTCACTTTTTGTTTTCCTTATTCCTTTTAAATCAACACCTGTCACTTATTCCGTGACAAGCAGATGTGATGGAAATACGGAAGATTCCTGGCATGTCAGACCATGAGGAAGGTCAGCACCCAGCGATACTTACATGAAACATAACATTTTATTAATTTTAACCGATTAGATCCCTTAACTAACTCCTTCTTAGCCTCTTCGGGCATTATCTGGCATGTTTCTCGAGGTTATGGTTTGTATTGATCATTGAGCCAATTTATTCAACGGACGATCTTAAAGCTACTTATAATCTTTATTGATTGTCCTTGTCGGACACTGAACAGATCAAAATATTTTGCCAAAACAGACTTATTTAGCTTCCAAGAGAGATTTTATTTTTTTTACGGAATTTATTTGAAATTTCATATACAAGTCAGTTGATAAATATACCTAACTTTGTAATGCATTAAAGAAATTTCAGATCGGACAAATGGTTTTGGAGTTTTAGCAAAAAATGTGCCAGGAAAACTGGGATCTGATAGTAAATATACCCAGCTTTCAGATAGAAAAAAAGTTTTTGACCGAACAAATATTTTTGGAGTAATAGTCAAATAGGTTACGTTTTAGCGGAGAAGTGCTTTATGAGGTGTTTGAGCGCGTCAGTTTTGAAACGCACCCGATTACAGCAGTTCCCGCTTCGGCTTATAACCTACCGGGTGTAATTTAGCTGTTTATGTTTCCCTTGAACGGAACATTAGTTATTGTATATGTATATACATAACAAGTAAATTTATGGACATTATTGCAATGAATAGTCAATAACATACAAAGACCCACTCACTAGTAACACTTCAATAAAGATTCTACATTAGAAGGTCTTTTCCCCACCTTCTTTTAAGACGCTTTGGACAATTATCTGAAATTGATTGTGAAGCGCAAGCTGAGAAACTACTGAATTCGCGTGGATATACAGTTTACTATGAAAGGATAGGTATCTGGGTGAAATAAAATTAATCTTTTGTAATTAATCGGGAGTTTTGAACGATGGTATAGTAAATGTTGGAGTAGCCGAAAACTAGGAGCAATTTCTTGTCTTTTAAGTTTCGTATGAGGATTACAATTAAGTCGTTTGTCCAGATGAAGTCCTCAGTCGCGGATATGTTGAACGGAGATCAATGGAATATAATTGTAGGACACTGCAAGATTGAAATTCGTAGGTTTTCTACAAAGGGTAAAGTGTTTTTGTTTTTTGTTTTTTATTTATTTTAATTCTTAATTTTTGACACTATTTATGAAGGTTTGTGATATGAGATTAGAGTAATTGAGATGCAATAAAAGAAATGATCCTTTTTTTGCATCTCAACTACTGTTACTGATAACACAAATGTGTCTTCGAGACATATACCTGGTAAATATTAATCATGGATCACCAGCTCATAGATTTCAAAGTTCCAAAGGAACTAGGAATCTTTAAAGAATTAAAAAAAAAAAGAAAAAAAAGTTGTGTAGAAATTTTGTGGATTTAATTGTGAAGCAAAACCAATTTCAAAAAATCAGCACAAACCAAATAAACCTATATCCTAGGTTCAGTCCGCTGTACTTTAAGTGCAACAATGATTAAGTTTTTCTAACCCATTACCAATCCCATTTTTTCGCCTAAAAGGATAATTGTCTTGTCAATTTAATTTTTTCTGAAAATAGACAAACATGTCTCTTCTTTAATCTTTCTTTTAGTTTAATTTTTTTTTTTAATTTTTCTTATGACATTACATACTGAATACTTTAGCTAATCAAAATTATACATTATATTTCAGACATTATTACTAATTTTCCAATTTAAGATATGTTTTATATGTTGAATTAAATAACAGTGGGCTTAAAATAATCATTACAATTATTTAATATGAAGCCGAAATTGACAATTTGAGTTAATTGACTGATAAAGGGACGAAGCGACAAGGAGACAGAACACAGTGTACAGCGGACATTGATAGATCATCCCGACCCTATTCAATGCGGTTTGTCTAGGAAGTCTATAGCTCCTGGGCCTATGTTACGTCGGGAATATACGAGCTCGTAGCTTGTTCTCAGCGTTATATCAAGGAAATTCAAATATCATTTTTTTTTAAATTCATATACAGTAGATAAATAAATATAACAGTGAATAAACCTATTAAAAATTAATGATTATTCGAAATAAACCAAGTAGAAATTTCAAACGTGACTGACTTTCTTCATTCCAACCAATGTAACTCCTAAACGATAGGTCCAAGAGACTAATGTTATATATAAACAAAATATTTTCTATTAAATTTCTGATTAGGAAACTATTAGCGAATTTTCGATCGATGCAACACCAAAACAGCTAGAGCGTTACATTTTTAAAGGAAATTTTTTTTTAAAAACAACTTACAGACCCCCAGCAAAAAGACACATCAATGTCAAAATCAGGTTAAATGAAAAAAATAAACAACTTTTTCAAATCCTGAAACAACCTAAAAACATATGCTTTATTTTTCCAGTTATAATTTTGTATATGAAATAAAACTGTCATTTGTTATTCTAGAGTATTTTTTATTAAATTATATATATATATATATATATATATATATATATATATATATATATATATATATATATATATATATATATATAGTATTTGTAGGAACCAAGTGTGAGCGTCATTAAAGTATTATATCAATAAGCTTTATTATACCGAAAGTTTAAGGAGTGATGAATTTCAGAGAAATGTTTTAATATGAACAATGTTCTTTGGCCCGATGGAAATGTTCCGCAAAGCAATTGAAAGTTCGATTGTTAAAATTTTATTCACTGAGTACTGCAGTATAACTTCATTTTATTATTGCCAGAAAAGCCATTGAATAACTTCATTATTTTAAATGAACAGTTAATGGAGCACTTACAAAGAAAACAAATTTTCTTCTCCTAATTCTGAAATAATGCCGACGGGTAGAGAGTGAAATAGAACTAATTCAGGCAACAATAAAATTCCAACAAAGTACCAAGCCTACTCGCAATGCCTGATATTGCGGCATTAAAACTGAATACACAAGGACCGGTTTATAAAAGCCTTTGTGGCACAGACGGAAAATTATTTCTAATGCACGGCCCCAACAGGAAGGGCCATTATGTGGCGCCCAAACATTCCGGTCCAATTTGATCTGGAAGCATCATTTGCATAGACCCTATTAGGGTTAAGTACGGATTTAAATCCCATTGTTTCTCCTTGATCTTTCGTTTTTATGCTGCTTTTACAGAATAAAAGTCTGAGTTCTCACTAATACGATTCAAGAGGTCAAAAATACAATAGCGATGAAAAAACAGACTTATTTACTTGATTTTTTAAATATAGAAATAAAAATAATGTTTCCTCATCTTGTAAAATAAAACGTATTGTTCATATATCCTTTAATAATTTTAGAATAGCTAACCATTCGATTAAACTAGATAATACGTTCATATGACGACATTAATATAAAACAAAACAAAATTACATTAAAAAAAACATGAAAATTGGTGATATGAATGACCAAATAATAAATAAATAAAAAGTATAGTTTTAATTTTGAATAAAATAGTCAACACCAGCTCTATTTCTAGTCCCAAACCTCACTCCTCTTGAACACTAGATCAGCCCAAACGCAATAATCTCATCTCAGTTTAAGCCTATCTCTCGGGCAATGCTGATTAATTATTTATGGATTAAAATAATAATATATATCAAAATTTGCATACAACAAATTTGAAAAATCTTTATTAGTTAATACACCACACTATCGTGATTATTACATTCTGTCTCAATTAAGGGATATATGTATATAATAAAAATCCCAGAGTTGGGCAAAAGTTTATCATATCTAAAATTTAACCATAGATAGTTGACATCAAATTTCCTGAAATCAATTACCTAATTAATAATAATTAAATTTATCAGTCAAATAATCATTACTTCTCTAAAAAATGACGGGAAAATTTAACATTATTAAATTAGGTGATGGATGATGATTAACGATGAATTCCTGATATCCCTTAATTCTTGAACATCATTTTTCCTTTTTTTTTTTTAATATTCGATAATATACACGGAATGTATAATCCTATCAATCTGGATATTATTTAATACATTGACTAATTTATATAATGGGTTAGTGATAATTGAATTCCAATTTATCTTATCTTATTTAAATAATTTCAAATCATTAAGTAAAATTTTAGATTCTATATAATAAACTTAAAGCTTATAAATGGACAACATTATTTGTTTCATTATTTTTTATGTTAGGAATTCATTTACATTGATTTTTAAAAAAATATAGCATTCGTACATACGATTTTAGTGTGTTTGAAATCCATAAAAATCTACAACCCCAGAGAGCTGAATTAAAACGTTGAAGGACAGACATTAGCGAGTTTAATCAAACACATGGAAGCTGTCTTGACCTACTTTAAAATAATAAACGATGACCTATTTAATAATAACTTCAAATATTAAATCGGAAAAAAAAAATTATTTTAAGAGTACAAAAGGAAGAACACCTTCATTAAAGAAGCTATTCCTAAATATTCTAAAAAAAAATTAAATATCATTCCAATAACTTATTTAATTTTTTAGGAAAAAATAGAATAAAATATACTGTGGAATTTAACTTATGTGAAACGTTAACTGTGAATAAGAAATTTTTTTTTTTTTTTTTTTTAAATCTTTTAGTGAGTAATTGTTACAATCTGCCACAAGGAAATATTTAAATATAAGATTTGGATAACAATTTTATTAATATATTGCCCTGCTAAGAAAGAACGCCGTAAAGACGAAAATTGTTAAAATCAAAATTTTTATTTTTATTTTTATCAACATTTTCAAATATAATACTAAACTTAAGTGCCGCAGGTCTCTTTTTTAACGAAAAACAAAATTTAATGTATCTATTTCTTATTGAAAAACACAAATTTAAATCCTATTCTTCTTTATAAGATTTGACAGAAATCGTACAAAAACGATATCAAAACTTTGAGGCCATTTTTTTCTTGACTACATCTTGGTTGATATGGTCTTCTTTGTGAGCACGGCATTATATCAGTCTGACTTCACAAAATATATAGTTTGAGCTATTATATTAAACAATTAATAATGTATAGGACTAATTTTAATATTTTGAAAATTAAACAAAACGTTATTTTAGAACATAAAATTACAATTTTTTTTTTTAGGAATAAAACATAAAAAGAATTAAAACTATTTTTTGAATAATCTTAAATTGATTTACAAATAATTATTTACCGTTGGAGCAAATTCAACGATCTTTTCTTTTTCATTAATAGAAAGGCAATAATGTTATTATCAATTGAATCAAATTGAAAAGTTTAACACTTGTATAACCCGCGCTTAGGCTCAATTAAAGAAAGTGATTAAGGATAATTTTTGTATTTATTTTTTAATGAGCATTTAACTATAAAACTTTGATTATTATGGTTTCACTATGTTTTTATGTACGAAATAAGAATTTTTTAAAAATATTGATTGATATTTACGACTGTATACATTATATACAACAAGTGACTTTAAAGAAGATGATTACAATATGTTGATAAAATGCAGAGAACTACTCACAAATAGCATTTCAATAGTTTTACATAAGAAGGTCTCTATACCTTCTTCTTTAAGGAAGCCTCGGAGGTTTATTGGGAATGATGAAATGATTGATGGAATGAGGCAAGTTAGAAGACTAGTGGAATCGAGTGGGTTTTCTATGAAAGGATAGGTATCTGGTTTGGGCCAAATTAGAAACATATGGTACATTGAGATCGTTATGGATAAGTTTGTTAGTGACAAAATAAAATACTATGTGACAAAGTAATGAGCACTGAGGATTTTACGAAGGATTTTGGATTGTAAGGATTGGATACGAGAAGAATTGGAAGGTTTAGTGGAGCCCCAAATCTCAACTCCATATGTCATATATTTCTAATTACAGTCATGTAAATAAGTATTTCGTAATTTATTGGTAGTTCTGAACTCTTGTTAGTCGGAAATGACAAGCAGTTTCTTTTTTTAATTCTATTATAAAAAAATATTTAATAAATAAAATAAAATAATATTTTATTTTACTTTTGTAATTTTGCTTGATGTTATATCAATTTGAACTTTCAGTAATTTTAGAGACTAATCAATATTTTCTCTGGTTTAAAAGTTTCAGATTATCGACAGTGTACAGTACTGCCCTGCCAAGTAGAAAAGCAGTAACTTAAAAATGGTCAAATAGTGACTTATTGTTATTGTTGGTTTCATTGTAATATTTTCGATTTCTAAAAAGTCTGATTCCTGCTTTTTCTCACTCAGTCCTGATCTCACTCAGTCTCCACTGAGTTTTGACTCAAGTTTCTCAGCTGAAAGAGCATCTCTGGGATCTCTCAGGGGCTTGCTTGTACGGCCATGAGTGAACGGACAGGCTATTTTCCTGGTTTTTACCTTAATCCATACTTGGTTCATATTCATATTAATAATTATTATTAAACGTGAGGCATTAAGGATTAGACACATCTATGTTTTCCCCTGTTAATAACAAACGATGGAATTTTAGATTATTTTTTTCTTATTTCCTTCAGTCCATGTTTATCAATCGTTTCGTTATTCACAAGTATGCCAAGACTAGTGGAAACAGTCATTCAAGGCAGAGAAGGCAATATGCCTAATTAAATATAAATTAAAAAGTTAAAAGTTAAAATTGTAAAAAATTATAATTTTAAAAGTAAGTTTACTTTTTTGTTCATTGGAAGAAATATTTTATTTTAATAAAAATTGTTTATGTCTAGTTAAGGTATGTTTATTATAGACTTCAAAACCTTTCTTTATTATAAAAAGAAAAATACGTTTTTATAAAATTGAAATATTTCAAAGTTTTGCGATAATTTTGATAGGCAGTTTATATTGCATTAATAGTAGTTTTATTTTTTCTTATATGCCTTGTATGAATTGGCAGTTAACCATCCATATTACTTATTGCCCTTAAGTGAGGCATATTGTAAAATTTACATTACAAAAGTATATCTTAAATTTTAAAAGCTTTCTGAAAAAAGGCAAAAAAACAAACGTGTTTGTATATATTACAATCTTCCACATTTAAGTACAATAAATTCACATTCATACTTTTAGAAAAAATACTAGTAGCAATACATTTATAAAATGTCTATGTAAGAGCAATAATAAATAAAAACCTAAATGTGAAGAATCTAATAAAACCCAAAGATGGAGCAACTCACTTATACATATGAAATGGCCAAGGAAATAACTTTTTTTTATATTACTTGCGGTCGAACACTTTAGTAGATTAAACAAAGATACTAAAACTTTAGTTTTGTTTTATTTCCAAATGTCATTGTTTATGATTCTGGGGCATTGAAATTGTTTTTTTATTTATAAAGTATATGTTTCCAAACACTTTTGAATATCTTCTTCGACTCTTACAATGTCCAAAAATACAAGATCCATTTCCAATATAATCTTTAATCGACTAAAAGTCTTGTCACTGGTATCATGTCAATATCTTAAAATAACGAACAAATAAAACAAAGGGACCTATTGCAGTAATAGACAGTGATAATGGACGTGGAAATATGAGCAAAAATTTTAGTTCAAATAGAGTTTTTTGTTTTATTTTTTCGTTATTTTAAGATATTGACATGATACCAGTGACAAGACTTTTAGTCGATTAAAGATTATATTGGAAATGGATCTTGTATTTTTGGACATTGTAAGAGCTTGAAAATGTGGCAATGACCATGAAACGTCGCAAAAAAAAAATGAAATAAAAAATTATTTTTGGACAATCATGTAACATTATATGATTTTTAATAAATAAATATGGGGGAATAATTGCTTTTGTAAATTACACCTTAATACTAATTTCTCCTTGGTAATTAATATGTTGTATAGTAACAGTAAATTAGTTAAAATACATATATGGTAATTAAAAATCACCATTCTTCCTAAAAATTATCTTATAGCTTACTAGCTCAAAAATAAAATTATGGAAACAGGTTGTTGAAAATCATGGTTGAATTAAAATAAAATAGTAATATAAATTATGAAGACATTATAATAGAGAAACATTATAAATAATATTTACAGCAAAAAATATAGAACTAATATATTATATCTCTTTAGCATTTCTCATCTTCTTTTTAATTCCTTTATAAATGATCATCCTAACTCCATTCACAATTTTTCCTACCACCTCTACGCAGATGTTTCACAAATTTACTTTTTCTTTCCTACAGCCGAGTTATCAACTGCATTTTACAAAATTCAGGAAGACCTAGGATGAAATCTGTGCCTGGGCAACCCTGAATGAATTGATGTTAAATGCAGCTAAAACTCAAGCCATTCCAATAGGATCCCATTCCCTCCTTCGATCGAATACCAACTTCCCTACTTTATTCCTAAATGGTCGCTCTATAGCTTTCCTCTCCTCTGTTAAAAACCTAGGTTTAACTATCGATCAAACTCTTTCTTGGAAACCCCACATTGCTCGAATCTCCCGACGATAGATTGGCATCCTTAAATTATTCCACCGTTTCCGACATCTCCTTCCTCTATCCACGCATAAACTCTTAGTATCCTCTCTAATCTTTCCCCAATTTGACTATGGATGTGAGATTTATGGTGGGCTCTCGATGATTCTTGAAGATAGATTAAAGCGTATCATGAATTGATTCATATGATTTGTCTTTGGAACCTCGAGACGCTCTCATGTGTCCCATCTTTACACCAATTTAAATTGGCTGTCCCTTTCCTCCCGTAGAAATAACTTCCTTGGCAAATTCCTTTTCCAAGTTATCAACACACATCGCCCTCCGTTTGATTCACAATATCCTACATTTCAAGTCCTCAATCCAATCACTACTTACAAGGTCCCGTCTCCGATCTCTACACCCCATCCTACAGAACTACTGCTTTCCAACGTTCCTTTCTTGCTCGCTCTGCTATTCTTTGGAATTCTCTTCCTCCTTCTATTCGCAATGCACCTTCCCTCGGAACTTTTAAAACACTCCTCTTCCACCACCTTTTCCCCCTCCAGTCGGATGCTACCTAATTATATAGATGATTTTCCCTCTTGACAAATAATATTTATCTTCATCCTTTTCTACGTTTAACATCAGAAATCTATTGTTCAATCAATTTCTTATATAATATTTTTTTTTCTTTACCGATAATAAATATATATTTTATGTATGTATATTGTGTGTAAGTGTTTATATATGTATAGATTTTTTTTCTCCATTTATTACTTACTTTATTGTAAAATGGACTTTGTCCCAGAATAATTTTTTTTTCTATTCTGTTCTAATATAAAATAATAAGCCATGTTTCATTCTTGATCACTAACTATGAAAACTACTGAGCCGATGTAAATTTTGAATACGTCATCTTCATAGTTTTGGCAATAATAAACAGATTTTTAAATTATTATTTTAAAAAGCGATAAACTTTTATCCCAGTGAAGTTTGAAAATCGAAAGATTGGTGACGAGTACCATTCTGCAAGAGAGGTTACAAAGGTACAGTGATATACATAGTTTGAAATGTTAAAAAAAAAAAAAAAAAAAAAAAAAAAAAAAAAAAAAAAAAACATAAATAGGAGACACTTCAACAAATTAAAGATCCACTTTAATTCATAAAAGAAAATAATTTTCGAAATACATCAACTCTCTACACAGTTCTTAATAAATTAAAAACAGTACGATACACTTTTCAAAATGGCATCGTTAAGAACGAAAGATATAGAAGAAGGGAACACCATGCCGACTTTTAAAATCCAGGGACAAGTTTATTATTTGAATCGTAGAGGTAAAATTCGTAATATAATATATTAGAAAGTCTTATGAATACATTTTTTCCGTTTTTGTAAGCTTTCTACAATACTGATCTTTATCGATAAAAAAAATAAAATTTCAGTTATCAATTCAAATCATCAAATTCTTTACTCTTATAAGTTCTTAGGATTTTAGTATAATATAAATAATTATGATATGATTATAATATGTTGTCATTATATAATTATAGTATCGTATTGTATTATATTATTTAAATGTTCTTTCTTGAAATAAAAGTTTTGTTCATTTGCAAACAGGAATATACTTGACCTTGGTACCTTTAATTTGATTACTCTTTAGCAAGATTTAATAATTTGAATTTAATTTGCAATTGTTTCTCTGTTTTTATTTTAATTCGGACAGATAGAGAATGCCGAAGAAGAAGAAGAGTGGATCCGTACGTTTTTTCACTGTCGATTGCTACAGAACTCCTTCCTCCACCGGCTGAATAATTCTCCTACATTTTCCCTCTTCTCTTACAAGACTTACACTCATTTCCCTTATCCCTTTTACCTTGAGCCTTTCTGGCTTTTTAAAAAAGTTTCTTATTACTTTTCTCACTCAGCCCTTGTGTTGTTATTTTTGTTTAAAAAAAAAAAAAGTGTAGCAGACATTCAATTTAAAAAATAAATAAATAGAATTTGATTAATCGAAAATGAACTTCGATTTAAAAATCTCTTTTGAATGAAAATAAAATAAAGTTATTAAAAAAAAAATATATAAAAATAAAATCCTAAGGCTCGTTGCCGACACAAAAAACCTCTGACCACACATCTCCTTTTGACATACCCTATTAATAAAAGTAAAATTTTCAAGATCAATCCTAACGCAGTCCTCTAATCTACCTTTCTGTCTATCCCTCAGACCTCTGACTCAAAACCGTAAAATCTAACAACTTGCACATTGTAACGTTATAATGTACATGAACTATAACCACAATATGAAATATCCCGCAATTACTAATAGTAAAACTTTTGAATTTCTCCCGTTTATCCTTTTTAGAAGCAAATATTCTACAAAAACTTTTTTTTTTCGAAAAAATCTTGCCGCTTTTTTTTTCCCTAAACGTAAGCGGCCACTTTTCGAGCAAAGAACTGTTATTTGTATAAGATAGTCTTTTATATCCTATTGAATCTTGACTTTCCTACTTTGCCTAAAATATATTTGTAAACTGCATAAATATTAAAGTTCATGAAAGGAGGTGTCTTCCTAATACATATTGTAAATTAACACCAAATGCAGAAAAAATAAACTCATTATTTATTTCTTTGACATTCCTCCTATTTATTTTCATTTGTAATTACATGTTTCGGAGACAATGCTCCTTCATCAGGTCTCTCCTAATCATACGTTCTAGTATAGCTAGAAACATGTGATGATTGGCAATGTGAGGGTAATCACTGATTAGGAGAGACCTGGTGATGGAGCATATCCTCCAAAACATTTAGTTACAAATGAAAATAAATAGGAGTTCTGACATAACATATAATAACATCTCCTTCAGCATAAAGGTTATATAATGGAATAAACACTTTCCATTAAATTGAAAAAAAAAAAAAAAAAAAAAAAAAAAAAAACCTACGGGAAATAGATCCTGATGGATACATAGTGTTTAAGAAATTCCATAATAATATTTTTATTGAAATAAATATACAATCTGCTTCAGGAAAGGGAAATAGGTATAGAAGTAATAATTTATTCATCCAAACTATATATATATAGGCATGAACTCACACACACACACACACACACACACACACACACACACACACACACACACACACACACACACACACACACACACACACACACACACACACACACACACACACACACACACACGTAATAATAATATAAAACTAAAAATAAAATAATCTTTATAAAAATAAAACTAATAACAGGGAAATTAGGCCAAAAAATGGCCAAACCTTGAACTCCAAAAATAGAAAAGCCTGATTGCTGGAAATAGTTCACCACCCTCAGCTCTAAATTTGGTAAAAATTCTTCCTCGAAATCAATTCGGGTTTAAGCGGAAAAGGGAGGAATGCGTTTCATTATTAAATCGAACAAAATTTGCAACAAAGTTGGTTATTGTTCGTTTTGCTCAGATCAATAGTGTTATAGCGGTTCACTACCAAAGATAGGATGATTTGCGGTAAGTCGTACTTCTCCGCTTGTCGGTAAGATTATAATCTTATTTGATTATAATTCCGAAACTATTGGTCCGATTCAAAATTTCTTTTTTTCATTTCAAAGCTGGTTAAATTTACATCTGGTTTCGGCATTTCACAGGATTTAATTAAAATTTCATATATAAGATGTTTAAGTAAATTTAACTAGCTTCAAAATGGAAAAAAGAAATTTGGGATTGGACAAATATTTTTGGAGTTGTAACGAGAAATGTGCCGAGGATTTCACAACAGGATTTGATCGAAATTTAATATATCGGTTCTAATAGTAAATTTAATCGGCTTTATGATCAGAAAAAGAAATTTTGAATCGAGCAAATAGTTTCGGAGTTACAGCCAAAAGAGTACCGACAACATGTTGTGTGACTTAACGCAAACTATACAATCTTTGATGGCAAACCGCTATAAAACTATTGATCTGAGAAAAAAAAAAGAATATAACCAAAAGTGTTGCAGATTTCATTTGTTTTAATTATTTATAGAACACAAAATGTACTAAAAGTAACGGTTTCCGAGTTATTTCATCACACAGCTAAAAACATACAATTTATAACTCTTCCCTCCCCCCTTCCCCCGCCCCAATCCCACGCTATTTCGAGGAAGACGTTTTACCACATTTAGGGCTAAGGGTGGTGAACAATTTCCTGCAGTCAGACCTTTAAATTTTTGTAGTTCAAGGTTTGATGCTAATTTCCCTCAACTACTTTGCTTTGTTAGAGTTCTATACCGTTATGAAGATTGATAATGGAACTACTCTTACCAATAATATTTATTATATACCTTTATTTAAACTATAATAACTTCATAAAAATAACTGACAAGGGTAGGACACACTCAGTCTCTCACAGATCGTGTGGGCAATTTTTTTGGAGGTTCCTGGTCAAAAAATATTAGACACGTATTTTGCCGTTCCGACCAATGGGCCCTAGAAGCCGAGAAAAAAAATTAAATAGCATTAAACTAATTTATTTTTTATCTCGAGTTTAAAAGATGATATCGACATGCTTCTTGCGCCAAGATTTTCAGTTTTAATTGCGGATTAAAGGAAACATATAGTCGCTCCATAGATTTTGGTTTAGGTTAATTAAATTCTAAAAAAATGATTAGTTTTTCAAGCTAACTACCTCTATAGATTTTTTCTCACAAAAATTGAGGTCAGATTCTAATTCAGCACCTTCAAAAACATTAAAAAACGGTTATTCAACAAAATCAAAAAATATCATTTTTTTCACCCTCTTCCAGGAAAATGAAATTTTCGCCATTAGTTTGTCACGCAATTCACTGGTTGGTATCACTGGAAAGAGGAGAGTCTCAGCTTTGTTTTGATGTATATAAATGTAAAATTCGATAAACAGAAACCTATTAAAAAAATTGGAAAATCCGAAAAACATTTTGATTTTTAACTTGAGTTTGAAACCAGATAGGATGATGAAACCAAATACATTTCAAGCGTATTATCACCCTATATTTTGTGTAAAAAAATAAAGTTGATACGTAAAACCGTCTAAGCGTAATTCACGTTTTTATCAATTTAAACAAAAGTTGCCTACCATTTGGTCAGGCAAACTTTGAAGCTTACAAACTTTTATTTTTCTATTTGGATGAAATTTCGTATTTAAGGGTTCTCTTGAATGCTGAATTCGAATCCGATGTCGGTTCTTGTGAAAAAATTATATTGAACGTACTTTACTTGAAAGATTTTAGCTTTTACACTGTAAAATGTGATAGAAAATTCATTTAGCCCCATAATTCCATCTCAGCACCCTCAAAACTCAGGAACCGTATTTATATATATAGATACCAATACACATTTATATATATATATATATATATATATATATATATATATATATATATATATATATATATATATATATATATACTAACTGGGAGAAATAATTTATTACTTTAATTATTATTAAAATAATTATAATTATTAATTATTTATTGTAATAATAATTTATTACAAATCAATATTTACATAATATACAGACAGAACCACATATTAGATTTGATTGTTAAGTATTTACAATTTTTATTTTATTTTGCAGTTGAACATGTTAAAATATGATTGTGATAGTTGACATAAAAACATTATAGCAATAACTGCCTCAATTCCGTTGCTGACAGGATTTTGTTGAATATAATGAAAATGAAATTGTAAGGAAATAAGCTTCAGTTATTAGAACAACCCAGAAAAGAAATATTACAAAACGGGTTAGAGATGTGTTCTGGGTTTGAAGAATAAAACAAACATTGTAAATACTTAACAATCAAATCTAATATGTGGTTCTGTCTGTATATTATGTAAATATTGATTTGTAATAAATTATTATTACAAAAAATAATTAATAATTATAATTATTTTAATAATAATTAAAGTAATAAATTATTTCTCCCCAGTTAGTATATATATATATATATATATATATATATATATATATATATATATATATATATATATATATATATATATATATATAAATGTGTATTGGTATCTATATATATAAATACGGTTCCTGAGTTTTGAGGGTGCTGAGATGGAATTATGGGGCTAAATGAATTTTCTATCACATTTTACAGTGTAAAAGCTAAAATCTTTCAACTAAAGTACGTTCAATATAATTTTTTCACAAGAACCGACATCGGATTCGAATTCAGCATTCAAGAGAACCCTTAAATACGAAATTTCATCCAAATAGAAAAATAAAAGTTTGTAAGCTTCAAAGTTTGCCAGACCAAATGGTAGGCAACTTTTGTTTAAATTGATAAAAACGTGAATTACGCTTAGACGGTTTAACGAATCAACTTTATTTTTTTACACAAAATATAAGGTGGTAATACGCTTGAAATATATTTGGTTTCATCATCCTATCTGGTTTCAAACTCAAGTTAAAAATCAAAATGTTTTTCGGATTTTCCAATTTTTTAATAGGTTTTTGTTTATCGAATTTTACATTTATATACATCAAAAGAAAGCTGAGACCCCCCTCTTTCCAGCGATACCAACCAGTGTATTGCATGACAAAGTAATGGCGATTTAAAGGTGCGTAACCCATAATCGGTTTTAAAATTTCATTTTCCTGGAAGAGGGTGAAAAAATGATATTTTTTGATTTTGTTGAATAACCGTTTTTTAGTGTTTTTGAAAGTGTTGAATTAGAATCTGACCTCAATTTTTGTAAGAAAAAATCTATAGAGGTAGTTTGCTTGAAAAACTAATAATTTTTTTAGAATTTAATTAACCTAAACCAAAATCTATGGAGCAACTGTATTTTTCCTTTAATCCGCAATCAAAACTGAAAATCTTGGCGCAAGAAGCATGTCGATATCATTTTTTTAAACTCGAGATAAAAAATAAATTAGTTTAATGCTATTTTAATTTTTTTTCTCGGCTTCTAGGGCCCATTGGTCGGAACGGCAAAATACGTGTCTAATATTTTTTGACCAGGAACCTCCAAAAAAATTGCCAACAAGATCCGTGAGAGACTGAGTGTGTCCTCCCCTTGTGAGATTATTTAACATTCCATTGTCAGATATTTGAACGTTTTGCTTAAAAACTGTTGAACTTATAAATCAAGCAATCCTACAAATAATCGTTAAAAATTATAGCGTTATAGTTGTTATAATTCCTAAGTTCGTTCCATAATATTTAACTATAGTTTACTAAATACTATGATTTGACATTTGAACAAATAAACATACTTCATAAACGTTTATATTTCAACACTTCAAAGCACATCATACAGTTGATGTACTTTCCTTATCTTTATGGCGCAGAACTCAATCTAAGTCAGCCACGATTACCCGGCTAAGCAGCTCCATTTTCAACGGTTCGTTTAGCTGAGAAAATGGTTCAGCTCTTTGATTCCTTTGAAAGGGACGTAACGAGACACATTAGGGACTTTGTAAAGGAGGTTTACCATCTTCTATACTGATTAACTAAGACGAAAGATGAACTGGTTGGTGATGGTATATCACCTGTTTCAAAATTTTTGAATTCACTACACTTTTAATTATTTTTTGTTTCTTAATTTCTTGAAATTTGCTACAGTGCAACAATGTACGTCAGACAGTGCAACAATGTACGTCGGATATATCTGCTGAATTACGGATATAATAACTGGTATATAACTAACTACCGGAAAACTACCCAGTGGTAGATAGCTCTTAAGTGATAATTACATTTTATAAGATCGCGAGGTCATCATTTTTTCAGGTTCCTTGGAGCATTGTCGAATAGAATAGGGAGCAAGTTCAAGTATATCAGGAACATCTGGTTTTGGGAGCGCAAGAAATTTGCTACCAATTTCGTTCGTGACAAATCCACAACATATAGGAAATTAAGGTGGATTGATTCATACGTGATGTTGCAAGGTGCATCCAGGATTTTACGAAGGATTGTGAATCGGAGGGAATAAATGTGGAATTTGATAACTTGAATTTTTTGCTTCTCGTTTTTATGCTCGTTCTTTTGATTTTCTAGTAAATTACAGAAAAATGTTTGAAAAGTATTCCTAAGCTACTATATTTCACCTATCACTAATAATTGTATTTCAAGTATTTGACCATACAATTCATGAAATTGTTTCTGATTCCTATCATAAGTATGACAAATGTTTGATACAGAGTATGATTAATTGTATGGTCTATTATGTCGGGGAATTACTTCGCTAGCTGCTAGTATAAAATACACTCAATCAGCTAATGCAAGTAATGCAATATCTCACAGTCAGGATTTGCAAGAATTTAATCCCAATAACTACAGTTTATGAATGCAAAACGTGGCCAATATTTTAAAGCTTTCGAAAACAAATATTGCGTAGAATATGTTTACCACAAAAGTATAAGCGTACTGCAGGCTGTAGAACGTCCGAAAATGCGGGATGAATATTCTATTGTTATAGTTTGTTATATCAGCCTTACAGTTGCAATAGCCATGATAATGTGTATGGATTCAATAATAACAGATTTCAAAAATAGAGAGTGTAAAACCGTCGAGGTAACGGCCAATGGGTAGACCGAGGCTTAGATGGGAGGACTGTGTCACGGCTGATCTTGGGGATTTGGATTTAATTGTTGTGGAATGGAGAGTGTGTGATCAGAACATGGTGTTGTCGACATAGAGTATTTGGGTTCAGTAAGCCTAATTATTTATTCATAATGACCGTATTATTGTCGGATTTTGGGTTTTCTGCTTGTTTTCAAATATTTTCTGTTTATTCTTTAATTGACATCTCTCTTATACCAACAGCTTGACAGGCGCTTGCGAAAGCCCTTGGTTCTCTCAACCGTCTTTTACCAGGCAATCCGGTCAGTAGGATACTGCTGGATATACCAATTCTCTTCAGGCCCTCAGAAACCTTTTATTCTTCTGACCTTTATCTGTGATTCCTTAACAAACTTGTTTGGCTTTTCATCCTCCATTCATCTACTATTGAATATTGTCCTTCAAATTATAGTAAAAAGAGCTCTTACAATCAGGCCATATTTTTGGCAAAACGGGTCAGTCACTTGGTTATGCTAACGATATACCTCTAGTTTGAAGTCTTAGGAGAGCTCCTTCAAGACCACAAAAGATGGCTATAAAGGGTTGAAAAGTGAAGTGAAGAGAAAGGGAATGTCTATAAATGAAGAAAAGGCGAAAATTATGGTACTCAAGATGGAAATCCTAAATCCACCAAAGCATTAGGCAGTGGGTTTTATTGTGTGTCGGGCTCGTATCTTTGTAATGAATGATCGTATGGATGAAGATGAGGAAATAAAAATGCAGAAAAAAAGAATTAAAAAAAAATATCATCTTCACTGATGGATTATTCGAGCAGTTTTGTCTCAGATGCATAATTCTTTAATTATTGTTTAAAGTATGATTGTTTATATTTGTGATCTTTCTTTCAAATTTGTATACTCCTCAATAAGACTAATCCAACGAAGTCTAATAAACCAATGACTGGATCTAAACGACAATTTTCTCTAAAAATGAACTGATGGAACTATGTTACGAAGCCACTAGGTTGGAATCAATTTTTAAGAGCGCAGTTTGTTGTATATATAGAATATCACACTCGATTGGGCTTGCTCCAAGCTAGCAAAGGAAATATCTCACAGCTGAAGGAGTAGGAGCATCAGCTTGGGTTGTTCCGGGCCAGAGCTAGGGGTCGCCTCATTGCTCAGCAGGTTAGCCTAATTTTAGAAGTCTTAGATCATTTATAATAACAGCCTACTAATCAGGGCGTAAGTCGAGAAGCCAGGGGAGATTAGGTTTGCTCAGTTAAACAACAGTCAAGTATTCTATACCTTTGTGTAATCAGTATTAGTCCTTAACTACAGTCGGCACAAAAATTATCGGGACAGAGACAGGAAGGTTTAAAAAGGAACCTTATTCCTAAAACTTTTCTGTAAATGTTATGTAACTGGTAAGTATATATTCACAAATCAGTTTTATTGGTTTTTTTATTTTTTTTATTTATTTTTTTTATAGCCATCTAAAGTCACCAACAATAAAAGATAAGTCAAAGTAAACATTGATCTAAATATTAGGGGCAAATTATTTCATATAGGATCATTCTTATGTGTTCATGCTCTATAACTTTTAGTGGCTCAAGAAGATGGATGCAGTCAGGTTCATAAACTACCTATCCAAGTAAAAAAAATATATATACTTTATATAAGAAGTGCCGACGTTTCGACCTATCTTTCAGGTCTTTTTCAGGGCTAAAAAACACAGCAAATATATATGATCAAAACGATAAAATAATTCACAAACGTATATCGAGAGTATTAATTAAATCATTACCTTCTTCTAAAATTATACTATATCATACGGTAATTATATCATACAGTCAATTAAACTATTATCATCATATAAATTTTAATGATCAGGGTTGTCAGTACTGCGAGTCATTAAAATCATTAATCTTCACATTATTTTGTTTATTGCTTAATAAATATGTAAATTTTAATGATAGAAATTTAAAATAGCCAAATTGCAATAAAGTGTAGATGAGGTGTAGATTTCAACTGTCGACAAGCTTGTTTTAAAAGGTTTTTTTAGATGAAAATGAAAGAAATTAAATTGCTTATATAACTTATAATTATTATTTTTATAATATTATTTGTGAATTGGCAATAAATGTGAACTTAAAATTACTACAAATTCTCCTTAAGTGTGATTGATTAGAAATTTTGCCTCCCAAAAAAAAAAAAAATAAAATAAGTACAATCAAAGCTATAGTTTATACCTTTATTAGCTATTACTAAAAACAAATCCTATTACCGGTCCGACACAAAATGTTATAATATCAGAAGTTTTCCAGACTTCGAAGTCGAGAATATCTATATATGCCATCAACATACTAGTTCCATCAATTCTAGTATTCATATTTTTCTTTAAAATGTGAGAACGTAGATCTTAAGTAACGGCCTTTGTGAGACAAAACTTATCTAGCTGAAAAAAATAATTAAGGAAGTCTTGTAATATCTTATGTAGGGAATTTCACAGTGACCACTAATATACACCAAATTCATGAAAGAAAATGGAATCTTAAGGATTTTACCTAAAGGTTTTGTACAACCTAAACCTAATTCCTCAAATATTATCATTTTTAACTCATATATATATATATATATATATATATATATATATATATATATATATATATATATATATATATATATATATATAACGCGTTCAGTGCAGTGTTCTATTAGCTATACATGGACTTCTTAGAATAGTTGCTATTCCCTCCTACTCTTAAGGGTAACATTACTTAACCAATCGAAAGACTTCTGAGAATTTTGTACAATTGAATAATGACACAAGGATTAGATAAAAATAAGTTATAACAAAAAGTCCAAAAACTAAGTCCTCCGAATTAAGTACAAGACTAAGGTTGAGGAATAAAGTTAACCTTTCACGTTCCTCCATTAAACGTCAAAGGTTAATTATCAAATAATAGCAAAGACATGCCACAAACCGATACGGAGAGAGCTAACACATTTCTGGCTGGAGTATGAACTATAAAATAGGAAATGAGTGGAGCACTAGGAAACTTTGTACAGCCAAAGCCAATAATATACTTGAGGCTGCAAACTAAATTACGGATGAGGTTTTCCTAAAAATAAGAAAGCTATGCATCCAAAAAGATACTTCAAAGGAAAACGTTAGGTAGAGCTTTCATTAATTTTGTACTACCGGGCCCCTCTTCCTAGAAGCGACCTTTAAGTGCTAAGTTGAAATGAAAAGGTTAAGCCCTATTGTAACAAATTCAAACTGGAATTGACTTTATTCGGATAATAAAGAGAACTCATTAAATTTAATATTTATCTTTAAACATTAAAAATGTTTCCTTTAGAACACCAAGAACAAATTTTACCTATCATTTTACCTAGCGAATATGATATTTTAGAAAAGGAGAAACCAATATATAATTTTTGTAAAGACTTCAAACCATATTCATCAAACCCACATAACACTAGCCGATCGATTCCGATACTTCACTTCTTTTATTTACAATTCTTCAATATAAGGTTTTTGTTTTATTTTTTCTTACCTCCGACTTTATTTAAAAAATAAATAAATAAACAATGATAAAGGAATAAAGGTTTTATTTTCCTAATCGTTCAGGTTTCACATCAGTAAACGATATTAGTCATGCAAATCCAACTTTTTAATCACTTGAGGTACGCATGATGGCATAGAAGGATCAATACAATTAGGATTGATGAATTAATTGCTACTTCTATTGAGATTATTTTATTATAAAACTAGTTTCGAATGCTAAACATTCATCTTTAGTTCTAAAACATACAAAATTGTTTCAACACATCAGTGATATGTTACATAGATTATATATACTAAAGTTTTTAAAAAGGTAAGACAAGAAATCAAACATGGGCACTCACCTTCGAGGAAACTAAAACTGAATTCGTGAAAAGTAAAAGGGGGGGAGCAGGTAGGTTAAATTTTTGATTTTCAATGGGGTTTCCCTTATGACTCATTGGATTTTTCCGTTCCTATGGGAAACAAATTTAAAATAGGGCTATTGGATATGTTAATCTGATCATTTAAACAAAAATCTGGATCGGTTTTTAACGATTTTATTATTTCTAGTGATTCCAAAGTATTTAAGTTTAGGCTGATTTCTACTTGATGTATTATTTTTACTCCCGAGTTTTTATTAAATTTGTGGTTATTTTCATTTAGATGGATAGCGAAATTGGAGTTTTGGGTCTTATTAGTGTATGCTCTTATATGTTCTTTTACTCTTTGATTTACCGATCGTCCAGTTTTTCCCGTTTTGCTTCACAGTCATTACATTTAATTCGTATACGCCGCTTATTTGGAAAGGGTCTATTTTGTCTTTCGGTGAAAGGAAGTATGATGACAATGGTTTATCTATTTTAAATGCCGGGTTTAAACCTAATTTTTTTATTCTTTCCCGATTTTAGTGGATATTGGGCCGTAGTATGGTATCAAAATATATTTTATAGGGGTAGCTTTATCCTCTAGTGGTGATTTGTATATATTATTCATAGTTTTTTTTTATGTATTTGTTTTCTTAAAATATTATCGATTGTGGTTTTACTGTATCCGCTGTTGTTAGCAATAGTGTGTATTGTTTGTATTTCTTTGTTATAATTTCGTTCATATAGCGGTATATTTAAAAGGCGGTATATCACGCTATGAAATGCTGAGAGTTTGGGTGTTAGTGGCATTATCTATAACTACATCTGTGTGTGTGGGTTTCCTGTATATACTAAATTCGTGCTGTTTATTGTTTATGGAAATTTCAATGTCTAAAAATGTTTTTGAAATAAGTTCAGTTCTAGTAAAAAGTTATGAAAACCATCAATTAAAACAGGATTGGTGAACCGATTGTTTTCGGTCAATAAAAAGTTCGATAACCCAGGACAGATAATATTCTCGTTATTTCTCACAATGGAATGAGACTTTACTACCTTAAGTTATTGTGTCGATAAGTAGTTCAGCCGATTCAAGAAAGCTTTGAGGGTACTCACTAGTCTGGTGAATTATTTTAGAGATAATTTATATGTATTGCACAATTTTTTTAAGGTTTTGTTAAAACAATTATAAGATAATACTGAGTCTATTACCGTTAAAAATGACCACTTTCGAACCAAAAAATTTAATAATCTAAATATAAAACATTGTGTCACACTGTTATTTCCCATATTTTAGCACGTTGCTGGACCCTACGCAGGTACCATCACGCTTTAGAATGGTTATTGAAAAATTTCTGATCAGTTGTTTGTAATTCTTTAAATCTGACAAACCAAGGTACGGATGAAGGGTGTAAAAGAAGTTCGAAACCTTCAATAATTTAAAGCTTTTCCTTGGGTTAATGGAAACTATGCCAGGCCTTGCTGGAACAGAACTTCTTTGCGGAAGGCTAAAGTTTGATAACGCTGAGACTTTGAATACATTCTATATCTATCTGTTAGCAATAGAGGTTACATTTTATTGCACGCCTATCAAGGACGAATTTATGATGAATTGTTCCTTTCTAGTTCCCAGAAACGTCGTTCTTCTTTTCCAACGACATATAACGACCAGAAAAATTATAAAACCAACACCGCATGGTTCGCTTGTCAAGGACACTTCTTTCTGATAGCTGAAAAATATTTTTTCTAATAACGTCTTATAATTAGAAGAATTTCCTGGGACATTGTCATTATTTTTAAATAAAAACTTTTGAACCTATGCTTTACTGGGGTCACCCATTTTTGGCAAATAAACATAAATTATAGTTCAAAAGAGAGAATATACTATTGGTAAACAGTAAAAATAGTAAATGAGCTAATAATTCTTGAGATTCATGCATTTGACAGCACTTTTTATACACTTTATTTCTAATCGAAGCAGGGAACTAGTAAATAGGTATGATTCCTCCAGAAAAATAGTATAAGATAAATTAAAAATAAGATAGTTGATCGATAGTCAGAACCAGCCCCGAGCCCTCCTTTGTAATAAATAAGGCTTAGAAACACGAATTGGATTTTTCAGTAATTAAAATAAATAATCGTATTTCATCATTCTTTTAATTAAAATATCCTTAAGAGGTTTATTAAGAAATATAGATGACTCTTCATTATATTTACTGAAGAAATATTTTTTGAATAAAAGAAAATAATCGCTTAAATAAGAGAGATGGCTTACCGGTATCGATGGTCATGAGGCAGTTTGAATTGGAATCAGAAAGAGGAACTCTTATCCTTTATTTTTCTTAGTCGGGAAAATATTATTTTTTTCTAATTATTAAATGTATTTAAACTTATAATACTCATAAGTGTCGACATAAAAACAGTTGATTAAGAATAACAAAAGTTGTGTATTTAAAACATTTGTTAAACACTTTTAATTTTTTTTTTTTTTTAAATGCCCTTATATTTGTTCCATGCTATTCCGAAAGACCCTGTATAATAAAGTATAGTATTATACCAAGCAACTCAAACCTATATTATTTATTGCGTTATACATTTTTTTTTTTTCACCTAATTGTTGAAATTTACAATTGTATACAATATAAAATATAATACATCAAGTAAACATGATGATAATGCTAAAAATGACACCTCACTTGTTTCTAACGCAACTACCCATTGGTAGCACTTATAAAGGTTTTATATAATGAAGTACTGTATTAGAAGATCTCGAGGCCATTTACTTTTCAGGCGCCTCGGAGGGTTATCTGAAATGGAATGAGAAGCAAGTTCTGATCCTAATGGATTTGAATGGTTGTGGAGTATACTATGAAAGAATTGATAACCGGTTTAAGCTAAGTCAGAAACGTAAGGTATATTAAGATCTTTGTGGATAAATTTGTTTGTGACGAAGTGAGGGACATTGAGAATTTTTCTAAGGATTTTAGATTGTTAGGTTTGGATACGAGATAAATTGGATGGTTTTGTAGAGCCTCAAAGCTCAAGTCCACATGTCCAAGTAGGTCTAATTACTGTTATTTAAATGAGTATTTTGTAATTTGTAGGTAGCTTGGAAGGTTTGTCTAGTAAATGCTGAAGTAGTCTGTAACGACGAGCAGTTTCTTGTCGTTTTAGTCATGTATGTGGATTCCAAGTTAGTCGTTTGTCCAAGTGGAGTCCTAGGTAGCGGATCTGTTCAACAGGGATTAGTGGAATATTATTAAAGGATACTGTAGGACTGGATGTCGTAGGTTTACGACGAAGGGTAAAGGTTACTAACACATTTATTTAGAATTGTATTTGTAATTACAACATGCTTATATTATGACTACTTGTCACATGTTGAGAAGCACCCCAAAAGCGTCCTCTGTTTCTCTCAAACTTTATGTCTTCTATTTGTCATAAATGGGTCGATAACTTTACTGTTTTCTCAGAGGAACATGAGAGATCCAATATGAAATAAAAGGATTCGGCAAGGTTTCAGATTGAATCTTATTTACCGTTTGTACTAGAAATGTTGACTTCAAGAGATTGACATATTTATAAATAAAAATAATAACCATCCCATGACATACTGTGCTCTTCCCTAAACACTTGGAAAGAAAAAGTATAGAAAATCCTAATGATCCAATACCAAAGCATTAATCCAATCATTGCAGACAACGTCCAATGAGGTCCAAATACCTTAAAAACTAGAAAAAATTAGACACTAATGTGATTATATTTCACTAATACTTCATAGACTCCTGAACGTTGTTTTCAGGATTACGATAGCGAATACAGCTGAATAGGTTTGGGATAATGATATTACTAAAAGCCTAAAGTGAATTTACGAAAATACAGTGTGCTAAGACGTATATTAAGGTAGTTAAATAATTTACAAAGAAATGGAGGTTTTATTTGAAAGATCGCCAATAAAATACTCTCGTGTGTGAAATTAGGTACTGGTAGGGGGAAATAGTTCGGCAAGAAGACCTATGATGGCTAATATGAGACTACCGCACAGTCTTAACTATCGTTAAAGTGTAAAGATTCATTTTGTTGGATTACCACAAACAAAAAAAAAAAAAAATCGAACAAGTTCTTGGCTTTTTCGATTTGGCTGTTTTTTCTTTCCTTTTTAGTCCAATATGCTCTAATAGTATTGAGCTCTAATAGTTCGACAAGATTTTTTTCTATTTTTTTTGTTTTTTTAAATTTACTTTTCACTTCATCCCTGTGAAAAAAGCCTCCCCTCGTCTTTACTTTAGTCTGTTTTGTAAGACAATTTAACAAGTTCGAAATCGACCTTCTTAAACAGGCGTTCTAGGGACCTCACCCCAACATCCGTAACGGCCTTCTAAGAAGGTTTCCTAATATTAGACCCCAGCAATAAAGCATAGAAAAATCAGTTTCAGCTTTTTTGAAAGAGAAAAATTATATTTGTCAGGAGATAATCATGATATTGAGAAACTATTAAAAAAAAATAAATAAATAAATATAAAATGAAATAAAATTACATTAATAAATACTTAAAATTATTTAAACCCTTAAATAAAAGTCTTGTCAGTGACCATCGTCCACCGCGGCAATGGTTTTAAAAAGTAAGCTTATCCTTTGGAATAAAAGAAGGACTTAAGGTAAACATCAATAGATATTGAAGAGGTTTGGTAACAGACTACATTAAAATTAAATTCAGCAAAAAGTACTATGTGGTGTCCTAAGGACATTATATCCACATCAAATTGTCATTTTATCAATTCAAGCTGTGTTTCAGCAAGGTAATGCCTGCCCGAACACTTCCGTTTGGATCAAGAAAAAGTTAAACAATTGCGATAAAGCTGAACTATCACACTCGCTACACACACTAGGCCTCCTTCCATCTGATCATGTCTTACAATAATAAGAAATGCATAGGATTAAATTGGTAGTCCAAGGAGTCGTACAAGCCTAAAAGCAAACAGTTGGTTTTAAACTAGACAACAATGGATGATACCAGGCTGTATGTAACATCGTATGGAATATTCGATAAACTATTGATTGTTTGAGAGGTTTCGTTTAATGGTCAACGTATATGACATAATCGTTAATAAAACTATTGTCTTTTAAATCTAGTAAACGTATAATTTGTTTCGGTCCGTGGGATGCGATGAGTAATAGTACAAATTCGCTTATTTCAAACTCTTCTTAATCTACACCAGTAATCAATCTGAAAGAATTATCTAAGAAGATTCTACAAGATGATGGGAAGAATGTGGTGTCCAAAAATGCAAACAAAAAAGTACTGAGAGCGGTAGGAATGTCAGAATTGCTGAAAATGTGGGGGACAAGGATACTGAGCTGAGGATCTCTAGCCTCTAAGGAATTGAAAATCGAATATTCTGAGCCCCATCGGAATCGAAATGAATGTTTAAGCAAAATGTAACCTTATACAAAGTGAGGTTATTTGAATATACAAGTAGGAAAAGTTATGGAAAACTTTTTCAGCTTTTTTGAAAGATAGTAATATATTATTAGTTATGAAATAGTAATGTTAAGAAAATTATACATGTTTTTAAGACATAAAAATAGCAATCATATACAATAAAATCCCTTCTATTTGACGTTTTCTTAAGCGGAGCTTTCTAAGAACTTCTTACAAATGCACTTATTAATATACAATAATTAAATTATAATTTGGTTTAACAAAAACATTTACTAAACATGTTTTCTAACGAGGAAAACAAAGCTGGGCCGGTGATGTGCAATTTCCTCTTATAGGGTAACGTCATATTTTTCAGGAAAACCTTCTAACATAAAATAAATTTTTTTTTAGAGCGTATGTTTCCACGAACATATATAACGTTATGTTTTCATAATTATAATTCATGTTTTCTCTTATCCAGCGCGGTTGCTGGTAACCGGATAACAGAGTTGGTAACCCCAGATAAAGAGTCTACCGTCACTATAAAAAGACCTTACTATGTTATTTTTATTTTCTTTTATGAATTTCAGATTTTAAGGATCTTAAAAAAAATTTAGGCTAATGTTAGTTAAATTAATTAGTTAGCTAGTTGTTAATTAATTACTTAAATTACAGTTGTCAAAAAAGTCTAGTACTAGACATAAATGAATTCATTGATGATTCTTGGTCTGTTTTATACCTTTATTTAAAATTTTTCTCTGAAAAATTTTATAAATCCCAGAACGAGATATTTAGAATGTAAACTATATCAAAACCCAAAAAAGTAATATTGTAAATCCGACATCTTCTAGGTTCGTTATAAAAAAGTACTCTAGAGTATGAAGATCAAAAAATATAATTTTTTTTAAATTATTAGGAAAGTGGTATGTTTAAAAATATTTTTCTACTAGCAAGTACTTTTAGCGTTTCTACGAAAACTGTTTTTATATATTAATACAAAAATGTGGCTAAAAGATTAATAATTATAACTACGCTATTACTTTTTGAAAAAAAAAAATAAATAAAATAAAAAATATATATATATGTATATGAAACGGGTAAGTTAATCGAGTCCTTAAAAAATAAATATGAAAGCTCACTTAAAAAAAAAATATCATTATTTATAATACCTTATAACAAAAATCTTGTTTTATTTACATTACCTTCAAACTTAAAAAAAAAAAAAAAAAAAAAAAAAAAAAAAAATTTGAGGCCGAGTTTAGGTATAATTAAAGTTCAAAAAAAAAAAAATTATAAAAACTATATATAACAGTGATCTAACTACACCTTTGAGTATATCATAGTGGCAGGAAATCAACTACAGAGGATTATCGAAACCGGGGAAATCTAAAATTGAACAAAATTAGTGTTTAAAGATTCCCCATTTGATTTTAGCTTTTCGCTTATTCTTCTCCAATCTATTGCAATATATATTAAGCTAAGTAACTATTTTATTTACATAGTATAAAATAAAAAATAATATAAGATTTGTTAAACCCACTTGATTTTAAGTACAACCAAAAAAAAAAAAAAAAATTGTTAACATATTATCATTGAATAGATTTATTTTTTTAAAGCAAACTCTTTTAATATCTTATCGATTATGAAATGTAATGATGTTTTAAAAGTTTGTAATGATAGTTTTTCATAGTTTGCAACGTATGCAATTAAGTGCAACTAGCAGCAGCCCCTGGCTGAATGAAGGTCAGTATGTGTCGCGGTACGACCAAAGGTGACCTCATAAATTATTAATAGTTGTTGCTTAATATGAATTTATTGGAAATCTGTCGTAACTATTCTAACACTAAACCCTTTACTAGTAGCAGCACTTTAAAGTGAATTGATTTAAATTATTGAACATGGATGGTTACTCAGAATGCAACCAGCGATTTTTCAACGTGTTCACACACAAAAAATTAAATTTAACAACTAATTTATGTATCGATTATTACTTCATCATTAAAATCCCTTACAAATATTTTATTGTAATCGTGGTAAATCAACATATTGCTGAAAAAAACACTTTTACAAACTGTAATAAATGATATAGTAACATGATTGTTGTTTATTGGGACGTAACGTCCTTATGTATTGACATTAGGGTAGGAAAGGACAGGTTATCCTACAGATTACCAGGTATTCTAGCCAGAGTGGGAACGTCAAGATTATTTCGTGGGTCCACCATTAAATAAATGTTGATCTATCCTGGTGGGAATCGAACCCACGGCCTTCTTATAATATATGAAAAAGCTATGAACTCTGTAGCAGTTAATAAAGCAGTTCACATATAAGCTTGCTCCACTACAGAATTTCCGAAGCACCTGCTCTAAAAAGGCTCAACTAGTAACCTTAATACTTTAAAAAAAATTTCTAGCATGCAACAAGTTATTGATTCTTTTCTATACCATTTTTATCTATGTTTTGCTGCATTAAACAAAACCTGATGCTATACAATTTTCTGACCTCTCTAAGTATTCTCACTTGCAAATCATAGTACGATTTGCTATTGATTTTTATTAAGTTTACGCCTAAGTGTTTGCAGTATCCATTGTGAAATAGCCAATCGATGTTTTCGCTCATTTTTGTAATATAAATTTATTAAAAATTCGTCTTTATTATTCTAACACTGAATTCATCATGTTTCGATCTACCAGTCATGATCACGACTATAATGAACAAAATACTAGATGTGACAGAAATAACAGACCGTTCAACATTTGGCAAAGGAATACATAATGATACGGATAAGGCTAACTAAGGTTAAGACAGGGATGATAAGAGGGAAAAATGTAAGGGTATAGAATTAGTCTCCACCCTTAAATTCATTTTTTTCCCCCTTATTCCTGCCATTATAGCCCTGAAAAAGACCTGCAACTCAGTTCGAAACGTTGGCATGCATTAAAGTATTTCTACTTAGAGGTAATGTTTCTCTTTGACTGCATCCCTGATTATCATTTTGTTTTTTTTAAGAAGTAGACAACTGCAATCTAATTGCGAATTTAATTTTTCTAACAGTGATACAAGTTTGACTTTAATTTAATTTGAAGAAAATGAAATTGTACAATAATATTTTATCCATAAATAAGCATAAAAAATTTTCATTAGAGAAAAACCAGCACACAAAAATTAGACTTTTTTTAATGTTTTCACTGTAGAAAAGACTTCAGACACACAACTTTGTGTCAGGGCAACATTATCATATGCTTTAAATGAGAAAATAGAGTGGCACGAAATAGAAATAAATATAAATGACCTAGATTCCGCTGTGGAAAATAAAAATCTTACTCTCCTGGTGTCCAACCCAGATTCTTTTTACAGCACATCATCATAACTGTGATATATACTTTTATGTTGGTAAAGACTGACAATTATCTATCTCTATAAATCTAAATAAAAAGGATATGTATAATTGTATGAGATTAGTTTCATAGCACGCAACACATTATATATATTCTATATTATTTAAGATGCAATGAATATTCAATATTCGACATGTTTCGGAAACATGTTTTTCTCATCTTCAATGCTATTGTCTTATTGTAGCTAGCCAATAATACTAGCAATTTAAATTTAAATTTAAATTTTTAACTATATTTTTTTTATTGCTTCATTTAGAAATATGAGAACAAATGTATTTGCTTTACATGCTGATTGATGAATGTTTATGATCTTTAATATATGTGGTAAACCTAAAAAAAACATTAGTTATATAATTAGTATGCTTACGTTTCTGTACCATTAGAAAAAAAGAAAAACTAGATAAGTCTATTTTTGTCCAAAATCAGATAAATACTCTGGGAAACCCACACTACTGTCCTAGACATCGAGTAAAAGTAGGCCAGTCATAATTTCAATGGCGTCCTTTAAAACGCATTGGGCATTTTCAGACACACATATAAATATAATATGCATACATATTTGGTACATATATATTATAACAGAGAATTTGTAGAGTAATAGCTGTTTAAAAATAATATTTCAAATTACACTGAAAACGGAAAAATTTAAAGCGCTGCCCTGAAAACCTGTGATTTTGGAATTGCTTAGTTTTCTCAAATGGTATTGATTTTAACCATTAAAGTAAGGGAGACGAGTAGGAAGTATGCTGTCCGAGTTTGGTAGGGGCGCACAGTGGGACGAATGGCCCGAATTTCCAAACGCACTAAAAATTGAAACTATTTCAAAGCGATCTCCGACCACTTTGCACCATCTTCTAACATCTTAGGAATAAGAAAATGTGGGAATTTCTCAGAAATACGTAGTTAAAATCCTGTTTTTAAAATAAAAAGGTAATGATTTTGACATACAAATACATGAAATCATATTTAGTGATTATTATTGTTCCTGTAACTTTTTGAATTTTACTGATAATTATACCTCATAATCTCAAATAAAAAATTACTTTCTATTTCGTACTAGTCTATTCAAATTTTAAAAAAATTAGTAGTCATCGTTTTATTATTAGAAAGAACTAGGATTTTAAAAAACAATGACATGTGGAGTAACTTTTAGGGTGTTTCGAGTACATTATTGCGCGTTAAATAAAATTTCCGAATTTGTCCAAAAAATTGACTTTATAGACTTTTACCTTAGGTATTTAATGAGATAAATACGTTCCATTATTTTCCGAATATGGCCGAATTAACCCGTGGTTAAGCATAGTTTATACATTTCCAATGTTGTAATTCGACTTAATTAAACCATCAAACTTTATTTTTATTTGCATCTTTCCCAGTTATGAAAAACAAATAATATTTGTAATTTTTAGTATAGAATTGTATTTTGTTAATTCCAAAATGTTTAGTCTTAGTTATTTTCTTTTCTTAAGTTTTACCACATTGCAGTAATGGTAATAGGCACTCTGCAATGTGTGCATATATTTCTACGCGTTCTCACGCATATATTTCACGGCATAACACACATTTAAATAAATATTTATACAAACTATTTTTATAATAATACATAAAATATTTTTAGAATAATACTAAAATAATTTAACTTTAATTTAAAATAATTGAGTTAAGATGAAATTTAAGTAATAATTATCAAATGAATTTATACGCTAATTGATGAATAGAATAAAGATTGGAGAAAAAAAAAATTGAATAAAAAATATATATAAATGAATAAAAAAGAGAAAAAATATAAGAAGAAAAAAGTAAATATTTTTAGGAGTAGGTAAAATTATATAGACAGTTTATTCGTTGCGCTCCATGATCTCAACGTGATCCACAAATAGTCTTAGTTATTGTGTAGTCGTTTGTTGTTAACAAATGACAACAATAGCCATAAAAACATATAGGCAGCAACTGACCCATCAATTTGTATCCAAATACATGTTCCATAGCCAACTTTTTTTCTTTCTTTTTTTTTAAATCATCACTTTCTTAATTATCGCGGGATGTCAGGCTTAATTAATTATAACAGGTTGGTTTTTTCATTTAAATGTCGACAAACCCTGATTTCGTAAATATATAAAAAGTCCGATCGACGAAAAAGGCATACAACACGTTTAACTCACTTAAGAGTAAACTGATTGATTTGCAGATTTTTTAAAATTCGATAGGGCACATCAAAAATCATAGAATATAATATCCCTCGAATCAAAACACGAACAAACGAAAATTGGATTTTTTGGACACACTGTCGGTTAGCAAAATCTTGAAATGATAGGCAAAAACAGACTTCAGATTCGAATTCTGCACCCTTGAAAACATACCCATATGAAATTTGGAGTCGATGCAAAAATGTTTAGAGGCTCAAATTGCGATGTCTAGAAAAAACACCGTTTCGTCCCACTGTTGGGCGGTTTGAACGGTTTCCTAGAAATACCTGACGGTGCAGAAACGATACACTCTGGTACAGCATTAAGGGCCAAATGCTTTTGGTATCATTTTTTTTTTTTTTTTTTTTGTATACAGACACTAAAAAACTTTCACTTCAATTTAATTACAGAGACATTTTAATATATTTGGTATAAAAAACTTTTCTTACATTTAACTCTTACAACTATAATTCGACCTGCGTTGCACGTCACACTCGTTCCATAGCATGCCTCACACTCATCAAAAGCACTCCACCGAACTCTCTGGAGGCTGTCTGGGGGCTGATTGGAGCCCAGAACTTCGGCACCGGGTGGATTGGTGTAGAAAGGAGAACATGGCACGCTACTGTTAGTTCAACTAACGGCAACTTCCTACTCTATTAATAACTTCATTCATAGGTATCAAAGAACCATAAGGCTCTATATGTTTCTTTATTTTATTATCTTTAAGTAGTAAAATTATGAATGTGCCTATTTTTTATAACTATTCAAAAAAACAAATAATATTATTTTTAACACTACTATTAATATAGGGCTCCACTAAGCCTGCCAATTGTTCTCGTACCCAATCCTTACAATCCCAAATTCTTAGTAAAATCCTCAATGTTCCTTATTATGTCACAAACAAACTTATTCATAAAACCCTTAATTTTTCATAATTTGTAGACTTGGTCCAAATCTAATACTTACCCTTTCATAGTAGACTCCATACCCACTCGAATATATTAGTCTCCTAACTTCATACACTCTTTCCGATAATCTTCCGAGGCCCCTGAAAAGAAGCTATAAAACTATTAATACACCAGCTATATAAATGACTAATACATATTTATAACTTAGATAGTACATACTTATATAGTACAGGATGTTAAAAGAGGAGAAGTTAGTTGAGTGTATGGTCACTTTTTTGTTATTAATTACTTTAAAGTACCCGCTAGCCATTGAGTTGGCCAGTAATATTTACGAATAGACATATATAATAATGTAAATTACGATAAAATAACAAACAAAAAACACTTCTTTTAACAAGTAGATAACAGTTCATAATTAAAAATAATTCCCATAAAAAAATAAAGATTGTAAAAGGAGTAGCAACGATTGCAATAGAAGGAAAGTAAAATCTTTGTGATTGTTCACTTATCTACTAATACAATAATTTATTTATTAATTTTGATGAGGCAATTATTTACAGTGGAATTAATGAAGATGTAGGTAGTTGCCGTGGGCAGTAATAGATACACAATTTAATTAATAGTGTCAACGTTTCGGCCAACATTGTAAGCCTTCATCAAGGCAAGAAGAAAAACAAACAAAGAAAGGGAGTGAATGTTAAAAAGATAAGAAAAGGAAAACACCATAAAAAAAAAAATTGCAAACTACAAAAAAAAAAAGAAAGAAAAGAAAACATGAAAAATAAATAGAAATAAGTAAATTGAACATTTTGTTTATACAAAGCTAAAAAAACCTCAATCTTAATCATTCCATTATTGCATTGTATTATTTAATTGTTATAATTTAAGTATTTATTTACCAACTATATCTATTTGTCTTTTTTGTCCTAATATCTGTTTTATCTTTGTAAATACAAAGTATTATTTTTTTTTCTATTAATTTTTCTTGTTTTTTTAACTTCATTTTAACGTCATTTTTTTTCAAACTCTTTTCTTTTCTTATCTTTTTTTTTTCAGCTCTGATGAAGGCTTTCATTGTAAACCGAAACGTTGACACTATAAATTAAAATTTATTTTTTTATTATGAATGTATCTATGACTGCATACCGCAACTACTACCTAAACTTTACCTTAATTTATTATTTACTTTATGAAAAACAAAATTTATAAGCGTTTAAAAGAAATGGAAAATTTTATCTGCCATAACCTGAATAAAAGAAACAGAAAATAACAAAATAAATAAATTTGCAACTAAATTAATGAATATGATCCATCAAAGTTAATATTATGGAAATTAAAAAACAGTAGAATGGAATAATTCATAAGCATTATATCGAATTATTTACATGAAATTTCATCAGAATAAAAGAAAAGTTATAATTAAAATAAAAAATTTATATTTGGAAAAATTGTAGATAATTTTTAATTTTAAACTTTCGGTTAACAGATTTTCATTATTTTAAAAAATCTGTAGTATTGGTTTGTTTTAATTTTCTGACAAATATCATTTCCAATTAAAACCAAAAGAGAAATTATGCCTTCGGAGATATCGATTGCTGCAAGGTGTTCGAGTAATGTGTTTACGCTGGTCTTCTGTTGTCACTTTCATGTTTAATCTTTAATCTATTTAACTATTTCCATCATCTGGGGCTGCGTTTTCTGTATTTTCAACATCTAAATCCACATGGATTAATAAATTAATCTTTTTTGATTTCTTTTAACATATGAAAATAATTAATTTTATCAAATGTTCGAGTTATCAAGAGTTGAGAGCATAAAAAGTTTTTTGAATTGTACGTTGCACTTTCATTCATACGATCATTACGTATTACGATCAAAAATCTATTTTTGTATATAAAGTCTTGATATATAAACGGAAAATATGATTTTATCATAAACAAAGTTTTAAATGGTATTCTAAATAAAATAAAGTAATTGTTTTTTGTTTTGTTTTTATTTTAAATTGTTTTATTGAGTAAATAATACAAAAAAAAAATGCCTCTTTAAAGGGCAATGAGTAATATGGATGACATTGAAACCGTTTATACAATACGTATAACTAAATCCTTTGTTCCCACAGTTGTTTCTTTCCGAAATCTGGACCTCCTGTCATTCGAATCCCTACAACCTGATCTTGATTCCATCCCATGGGACGTTATCTATTCCTTTACCTCGATTGAACCAATGATTTACACCCTTACTTCAAACCTTCATTCAATCCTAAATACTCATGCTCCTCTAAAAACACTAACGATGCGCCGTCCTTCCGCTCCATGGTTGACTCCTGAGATAAGAGAGATGATGAGAAAAAGAGAATCAGCCAGACGGAAATTCCGACGAACCCGATTACCAACAGATTATATTTCCTTCAAAATTTCACGAAACCAAACCCAATCGGCTATCCGACTCTCTAAATCAAAATATACGTACAGTGCCCTTTCTTCTGCTCCTGATCCTAAATCCAAATGGAAAATCCTGAGAAACTAACCTCTTCTGAACCCAACTGCAACTCCTTCCCAGTTTCCCCGGATGAACTTAATCAACATTTCATCTCCCTAGCTCCGAATCCTTTGCTCGAAACTGAATTACCTTCTCCTAGCTTTGATCCTGACAACTTTTTCTTTTCCCATGTGTCCTACAATGATATACTTTCGACCATTATGAAATCCCGAACAAATGACTATGGACCCGATAATATCCCGGTTAAACTTATCAAATCATGCCTTCCCACACTTATACCTCTCCTTTACCACATTTACAATTTTTCTCTTCAAAAATTGGACATTTCCTTCTTCTTGGAAAACAGCGCTGGATCGCCCCTTGAACAAAATCCCTAATCCTTCCTCCCCAAGTGACTTCCGTCCTATTTCACTCCTCTCCAACCTATCGAAACCTCTGGAACGCATTGTTCAGTCCCAACTTTTAGTTTTCCTCGAAGAACGCTCACTCCTTAATCCCTATCAATCCGGTTTCCGTCCCGGATACTCTACCCAAACTGCCCTTCTGAAAATATCTCAAGACTTATTTTCCGCAATAGATCGCCAAGAGTTAACTATCCTTATCCTCTTAGATTTTTCCAAAGCATTCGATAAAGTTGACCACAACATCCTCCTATCCAAACTTCGAAACCTTTCCTTATCCACATCTGCCTTACTCTGGTTTAAGTCCTTCCTTTCCGATCGATCACAGTATGTAGTTATTCCAAATAAAACTCCGTCCAAGACCCAACCCCTATCCTGTGGCGTTCCTCAAGGATCTTCACTATCACCCACGCTATTTTCTGTCTACATTAATGACCTTCCGCTTTCCATCCATCATTGCCGGTATCATCTCTACGCCGATGATCTCCAAATCTATTTATCCTTTCCCAACTCTGACTTATTACAAGCCACTAAAAGGATCCAAGAAGACCTGAATCGAATCTGTAACTGGGCATCGAAGAACAAGCTAAATCTAAATGCTAAAAAGACCAAAGCGATTGTAATAGGATCGAGTCACCTCTTAAAAACCATATCCTCAATTCCCACTCTTTTCCTGAACAGTGATCCTATCAAATTCTACTCCTCGGTCAAAAAACCTTGGAGTCGTTTTCGATGAAACCCTATCCTGGAAAAATCACGTATCCGAAATTTCCCGCCGCACCATCCCTATCCTAAAACGTCTCAATTACGTTCGCCACCTTCTTCCTTTCGAAACCCGTAGATTACTAGTTACCTCTCTCATCTTCCCCTACTTTGACTACTGCTGTGCTGTGCATGGGGGTGTTTCTGGGGATCTCGAGGCCAGAATCAAAAGACTATTTAACTGCTTTATCCGCTTTATTTTCGGGATCCCGAGGAGCGCCCACGTTTCGCAGTTTTATGCGGAGTTAAAGTGGCTTATTCCTTCCTACCGTCGCCAGTACTTCCTGGCATCCTTACTTTTTCAAACCGTTCAATCCCATCATCCACCTTACATTTCCGAACTCCTTCAACTCAAATCCTCAATTCTTACCCGCCAAACCCGATCCCGTCAATCAGATTTGCATACTCCTACTCATTGTTCAGCCACTTTCGACAGATCTTTCGTAATCCGATCCTCTTCTCTCTGGAACTCCATCCCTCTCAACATTCGTCATTCAATTAACCTTTCTACTTTCATATACCACTTCTTTAACTACCTACTATTCACCCAGATCCTGTCCTCCAAAAACTGACAATAGCCACTTTCTAGTTGTTATAAACTATAAACTATAATTATAAACAGTTTATATTTAAGAAATCTTTTTCTTTTCGTAAAAAATTAATATAAATTTTCTGTTACTTTTTATTAATATCTTCTTTCTGCTCTTTTTTCTTTTTTTCTTTCAAATTTTTTTTTTAGTATTATTATTATTATCTGTTACTTTGTTATGTAAATATTATTTTATTTTAAGGCTCTGAAGGCCCTTGATTGTACATTATTTTTTATTCTTAAGGGACTTAAGGTCCCAGAATAAATAAAGAACTTTATTATTATTATTATTATTATAATAACGAAAATAAATTAAAAAAAAAAAAAAAAAAAAAACTCCAACAATAAGCGTCAATTGTAAATATATAGCGTATATAAGAATTAAGTACCTTACTATAAATTCAAGGGTTTAATATTCGGAACTTTTTTTTTGTAGAGTACAAAACTGGGCAACTCAACCTTGTGAAAATAATTTAAATAAAGAAGCGTTGGTCCGGTCTAAAAACCCAAATTACGTATGGCTGACCACCTTACACTTCATTACGGCATATACAAAAATGGAGGACACCAATCGATAGAGTGGCTCTTTAGAAGGATGATAATCAGCTGATATTTTGAAAACATATTATTCAAAATAATAATCAATTAAATAAGTTTTTTTTTATATCTATTTAATGAAATTTACAACTGTACAAAACACATAAATCAAGTAAATGTGTTACAATAACGATTAAAATAACATGTCAAAACTTGAAAATATCTAGTCGTCAGTAGCACTTCAATAAAATTTTACACTAGAAGGTCTCTATGCCATCTTCTTTTCTACACCTCAAAGGATTATCGGGAATAGACTGGGGACAAAGTAAGGAGCATTGGAGATTTTTCAAAGGATTTTGGATTGTAAGGATTGGATACGAGATGAATTGGATGGTTTAGTAGAGCCACAAAGGTCAACTCCGTAATCCAAATAGGGCTGATCACAGTCATGTATATGAGTCTTTTGTACTAATTTGGAAGCTTTCGAAATGGATTTTTGGAGAAGAAGCTGTCGGAGGAATTCCCAGGATTCAACGGCTGACTAACTCTGCTATACGAAATATCGTTAAGGCGGAAAAAACTACAGTTCACACCATAGAAACCAAACAGCAGTTTGTCTAGTAAATGTTGAAGTAGTCTGTAACGACGGGCAGTTTCTTACCGTTTTAGTCTTGTATGTGGATTCCAAATTAGATGTGGAGTCCTAGGTAGCACATTTTTTTATCCGATTTGACGACCTTAGGTCATATACCGTAACCCAACTAATTCAACGACCAGTATTCACGGTCTTCCAAATCTCCTTCCGCTAATCCTCTTGCTACCATTACCTCCTGCACTCTTTGAACCCGTTTTCCTTATGCGGCCTCTTTTTCGTCTCCATTTCCGGGATATAGCTGAACATTATCTTTGACCATCTCTCTGGCCCCATTCTTCTTAGATGGCCGTACAACAGCTGCTGTTTGGTTTCAACTGTATGAACTATTTTTTTTTCCGCCTTTACGATATTTTGTATGACAGAATTGGTCAGCCGTTGAATCCTGGAATGCAACAGCTTCTTCTCCAAAAATTCATTTCGCATGTAGCCTCTTTGCATCTCTCGTCCCAACCCCTCACATTTACCATAAAAGGTTAACCCTTCTAAAAAGGAGTGGAAAATCCTCTTTTTGGTTTCTAGTGAAACATTTGGGCTCCGCAGTACGGAGTTGATCATGCCAATTAGCTTTCTTCCTTTTTTAACTTTTCTTTTATGTCACTCTCAAGCATTCTCTTGTTATCAATATAAACTCCCAAATACTTGAAGAGAGTACTCCGAAGAAGCTACCAATGTTCTAATGGCAGAGAAAATGTAGAGGAGTTGAATGCTATTATATTATGTCGTCTCTTTGCTATTGCCCATTCAGAATATCCTTCTTCTAGCTTCTTCAGCATGTTACTCACAAGGGGACGTTAGGAGTTGTAAGTCACAGATTTGAATGCCGATTTTTGTGTGGGTAGTAGGAACCTATAATAGTGCAAAACTAGAGTTACAGCCGTCGATGGGCATTAGGAGCCGAGAAAAAAAAAAATTAAAATCACGTTTTATTTTTTTTCTTAGCTTTCAGTGAAGATAGAGGCACGATTCTTTCACGTTTAATTGCAGTTATGTATTATGTTTGATATAAAAATACATTCATTATACTCAAGATACTATCAGGCTTTAGGGTGCACGAAAACTTCAAAAAAAATGACAAAATTCCAAGGAAATCCGCTGTAAATCAGTGGAAATTTCTTTTCATGAACAACTGACCTTAAATCTCGATTTAACGCACCATAAAACCCTTAATTGTGAAATTTTATTTAAATCTGAAAATACTGATTTTTTACCCCTTTCAAGGAGAAATTTTTATTTCCTTTGAAATTTTGAAGTTTAGATTTCATCAACAATTTCTAATGGTCATTAAAAAAAAAAATATAATATGCTATAATTCTACTACCCACACAAAAATCTGCATTCAAATCTGTGAGTTACAACTCCAAACGTCCCCTTGTCAGAAATTATACCTTATGACTGAACAGTGATGCTTCCTCAGTCTTCATGAATACTACGATTGTTCTAAAAGGGCAAAAATTTGACTTAATTACATAATCGGTGAATCGCGTATTTAGAACAAATTTGTTGGACTAGAGTTGGAAAATCTAGCCTTGACAGTAAAACGTTACTTAAAAATGATATCGAACACAGATACACATACGAATCAGCCTTTAATATATTCTTCCTCTTCTTTTCATTCTTCTTCGCCTTCTTCCGTAGCATTACAGAGCACACTGTGGGATAACAACAATATTATTATTGATACCAGTAAATTAGCTAACCAAAACAAATCTTTAATTCTAAGAAACTAAGCCACAGAACAAAAAGAAGTAGGACAAGGGATCTCCCGATAAAAAACACGAAAATCAAGTTAAGAAAAGTCTTCAATGATTATTAGTCTCACAGGCCTCTAATTTTCACCTCATATATCATTGATTTTTGTTATTGTAAGACAGTTGTAAAAGAAAATATATGGAGTTATTAAACATTTTATATAAAAATTTTTCAATATAGCATTCTTTTACCCTTCTTTTTTAAATAAAGTACTATGTTTTTATATAGCTTGTAATCCAGAACTTTAGACTTTAAATAAGACTAGGGTAGGAGGTAGAAAAGGACTAACGAACAGATCCTCTGAGAGCAAATAAAGCCCAGATCTTGCTAAATAATCCTATCTAGTTTCCTCACACACTTCAGATCCCCTGCAGTTCTACCTGTTTCAGCTTCTTTTTGTTACCTCAATTGATTGGAGTCGAAGCTAAACAAAAGTTTTTTTAAATTAAAAAAAAAATCAATTCTCCATATCTTTGTACATAGATAATCACGTACCGTAAACAGCCAGTTACTATTTATCAGTATCTAGTAATGTCATTTTTAAACATCTTAAAAACATTTTTTCAGCGGATTTATCGTTTCTTAACAAATTCTTTTATGGCTGAAATGATATGAAAAATGATGATTACTGTTAATTATCAAATAAGAAGAAGACGATGAGGTATTCAGAAAGAAAAAATAAAAAAAATAAATCAAACATCTAATAGCACAAACTATTACTGATTGCCTTGCAGGTCTTCTTCTGGGCTAAAAATAATATGTTTTAGATGTGACAAAAAATAATAGATAGATAAACGGATATATAAGCTAAAAAATAATAAAAAATGACATAGATATAGAAAAATACAATAAAGGCTATAGAAAAGAATAGATACATAAATTAGTGATAATACTAAAAGTAAGGTTAGGATGAGATCTAGATATGAATGATTAGGGGGAAAACATTTTTTTCTATAGCCTTTACTGTATAGCATTCTTTATTTTCTTTTAGCTTTTTTAAATAACCATTTGTCATTAGTTTGTCTGTTTGTTATTTTTGTCACATCTAGATTTTGTTTTTTTTTAGCCTCGAACTTCTTCAAAGCAGATCGAAACGTTGGCACTTGGAGATCAGATTAGATTTAATTTCTTTTGGACACTAAACATCAAGGGTTTTTTAGTGTCCTTTTCCAGTCAATATTTCTTCCTTTCTAGTTGTAGGCAATTTTTTTCAGATTTTATTGAATAATTTATACTTATTAAGGAATTGTGTAATTTTGTCTATATCGTTACTATATCATCTAGAATAGCAGAGTAAATGTGCTTCCTGAAAATAACTATCCCATCGAGGGTAGTCCTCCAGAATGTGCTTAATTGTTAATTGTATGGTATTGCATGCCTCGCACTTCAGCGGACTGTCTTTTGCAATAAGGTAAGTCGAGTACAGCCTGTTCTGAGTCAAAATATCACAATTTCCACTCTTCTGTTGCTACGGTTTTCCATATTTTTGTATCCTTTTTTAAAGCTTTCAGTTTATTTTGTTCTTCAATATTTTCCCAAAGCTGGGTCCAGGTCAGTTTTATTCGATATTTTAAAAATTGGCAAATGTCTTCTACTTGGATAAATACTTTTATTTCTTTTTGACTGCGTCCCTGATCATTTTCTGACATGAAAAATAATCTTTATTCTAATACTGTCCTCTAGGGATAAGAGTAAAGCATAATTCCATTAGTCACAAATCAATGCATCAGTAATTACCTCGCACATTTTCAAGAGGATAAAAAATAGAATGTATGCATACTATTTTCACATTTACGGAATATTGAGGAATTTAAAAAATAATATAAATAATGTTTAAAAGAAGTTTAAAAAAATGCTTTACCAATAGGCGTGGTTCCAAGAGTTCCAATATGAGGTAGGACGAATAATAAAATATTTTTATAAAGGAAGCGATTCTGAGGGATGGAATGTCGAGGTTGTAGGGTTTGGACCTTATATTCAGGAGTTGAATAGATAAACGTAGAACAACTAGACAATAATACAACTATAAGAAGGCTTTATAGACTGTGGTGGTGGAAATAGAAAATAGGAAAAAAAAAAAAAAAAAAACCCTAAGCTGAGAATACCGGCACGAAATGAGTGAAAGTCTGAGGATCTTGAAGCTGGATCTATTGGAACTATATTTTTAGTATATAAATGAAAAACAAATGTATTCAAGTCAACCGTACTAAAGTTTTGAGTGTGAAAATAGAACACATAGAGGGGTTACCTGTGGTGTGGTGGTTAGCATAGTAACCTACTAAACCTAAGATCGCGGTTTCGCAGCCCGGCAGATGACCTTAGGATTTTTTAAAGGGAGTAAAAAATCCTTAGCTATGCCGTCCTTCGGAAGGGACGAAAAATGGGGGTCCCGAGCCTGTGCGATGTCAGGTACTCGTTAAAGATCCCTATCCTAATTATACCTGGATAGGCAAAATTTAGGACTCCCACCGTAGCATCGTCCGACTAGCCATAGCAGCATAAAGCGACGTTAAACGAAATAAAAAAACACACAAAACACATAGAAATGAACTGTAAAATGTATTGTCCAAAATATAGGCCCATTTTGAGGACTTTCTTCCAGTCGTGAAACAACCTGTAAGAACGTCTCTTCTTGTCTTAGATATGCAAAGAAATATTGGGTTCATTTTCATCAGATTGCATATGGCATTCCCACTCCTCCATCTATTACAATAATAGCGGAACCCTAACAATCAAACTTAGGTATTATTTTAATTAATCTTGCGATTTATTTTATCCCAACCACTTAAGACTAATAACACTAACCTTCATCACAAAGGATGAAGTCAAAACTTAAGGATTTAATCCAATCATAAATTATGATCCACTTTTCCTTGATGAACAGATTTTGGACAGCATTAGACAAGAATCTCATTAGGAATACATATAAGAGGCTGGAACAACAAGAACTGCTCATTATTGTAGACTATTTCATTTCTAGGATGGCTGTAAATGAAAAAATACTCATTAGCATGCCTATTTAGTTGTACAAACCAACAAAAATGAGTTCTTGGGCTCCATTAAACCATCCAATTCTTCTCATTACGAATTCCTACGCTTAATACCTAGTGCTCATTATTCTGTCATTGATAAACTTAATATGCCGATCTTAATGTTACTTTGATACTAATCCATATTTTGGAACTGATTAGGCCAAAAACATTTAATTAAGAGCACATTAGTTTCTCAAGTGCTTACTATTCTATTCAAGATAACCTCTCATAAAGAACATAGAACTACAATTGAATAGCATACAAGTTGCTTTACAGGTAATTGTAAACAAATTTGAGACGTCACCTCTCAAAAGAGGAAGATAATTAGACGAATATAGGTCTAATCTGAGAACAAGGCTCTTAGACAAATAGATATTGTGCTGTTCATATAATGAAGAAGAATCAGCTGGCTTCGACACGTCAAAAGAATGAGCAGTTAGAGAATAGTGAAGAGAGAAAGAGAGAGAGCTTCCTTGGAAAACGAAAGAGAGGACGACCTAGGAAATCCTGGCAAAAGGATGTTCAGGAGGATATGAGGATGCTTTGAGTTACCAAATGGAGGATTAGGACTCTGGATATGAGTGAATGGAGCAGAATTCGGCGACGGACCAAGGTCCATCCTGGACGGTAGCGCTAAAAACAAACAGACATATTGTAAATTGTGCGCTGGCCTTATAGTATACTATAAAAGCATTCATAACTGAACACGTCCACTTACGGTAGACATTTTTTATTTTAAGAAATTAAAAGCCTTGCAAGTTGCACACACTACTGCTACTTTCTGTTTGTTAGTACACATCTATAAAGGATTCAAATAATATAATTGTTTTGGACTCAACAGCAGTGGTAGGACTGGAGCAGGTTTTTTTACTCTTTTTAAACATTTCTAAAATTGGACATGTTCAGTTTTGTAAGATAACTTCACATCTCTCACATTTACCTGATGTATTTCTTTACATAGATGGGAATTCCTGTAATTTGAAGAAGAAAAAAATAGAAGATAAAGAAATTTGTAGAAATACCAGAAATAAATCTTATCATAAAGGTTGGCTAATAAACAATATCACGTCAAGATGAGATACTAAAGGGGAGGAAAGAAGCTTATATAACAGAGCTCGATCGATGAATTCTGCTAAGGGTATGAATCGCGTCACGAAATCTTTGAAAGGAATACATATCGCTAAAAGTGTTGTAAATATTTTCCGTTGAAATATTTTTCTACTTTTACCGTGATGGTAAATACTTTATAGGAATTCATAAGTAATATTTTATTATCAAGTTTAAATATGATGATGAAAGAATTCCCTCAATTTTTTTTTTCGAAAGCTATGTTGAAGAGAAATGCAGGGAGGTATTGACAGGAATATTTACATATTTAGGGATGAATACAGAGTGCAGGTAGTGAAATTAGCCCAGAGGAGACAATAGACAACGGAGCATAAAGACAATGGGGGCGGGACAAACGGTACCTGGAGGGCTGCTTCTATTCAGGGTGGATCAGCTCACGCCTGCCTCCTGTTTGTCCAACCACTATCGCGCCCTTAGCTATCAGCCGCTTTGGTCTAGTCTCCTATTGTTGCCAGTTTAGGTAATTTTATATTCAAGGCGTGATTATTCATCTGTATGGCTTAAAGATTAATATGGATCTCAAACCGGTTCAGTAACAAATACACAGTCAAGCCTGACGTAAGAGACATAAATAATATCATATAAGCATAATGAAATAGCTAATTCCTTTATTTGTTGACAACAGCCCGATGATTGGCACAGCAATGCTTTGTATCTACTCCTCGATCGTATCCTCTCGGATTATTTTCTTTTTATGGAATTGTTGAATATTCTGCGAAGGGTGTATTGAGCTTTCCCTCTTAACCCTTCAAACAGAACATTCGTCTGTTAGACGGATACAGTTTGTAAATAATGTACTAAATATTGCTCCAGAATGATTGAAGGGATGAGATGTCGTGTTTGCTTCGATTAAACCCCACTCTAAGCAGCTGAGATTGCATTTTCATAGACATACCCCGTCCGTGAGATGGATGTTCCCACTAGTGCAACGATTTTGTATCTATCCGTCTTACGGGTGTTCCTACAAACGTACGATTTCGTATATCTCATTTATTTTATGACTGCCTTTGAAACTGGCTTTCCTTATTTGTTTATATACAGGGTGAGTACCTCTTAGTCTAAATGGGTGAAACTAGATCAAAAAGGTAGTAAAATGCTGCAGACCTCACCTTTCTATTCCAATCCGTTGCAGATATACGATAAATCAAAGACTTTTTTAAGGAAACCATTTTTTTTTTCCATACAAGCTGGTAATATCTCCATTTTTCAAAAATATTTTTCAAATTTTGACCACATTTTCGGATTAAGCATTAAATTATCTATAATGACAGAGTACCTGTAACCTTGAATTTTACAAACTTGGTATCTAAAGAACAGCATGATCTTCACCTTATTTGGGGAAGTCACAATGTCTTATATTACTTCAACGCTCACCGTTTTTCGAAAAAAATATTCACAAAACGTCAAATCTCAAAAAAACTTGCCAATTTAATGAGCTTTCGAATGATATGTTAAATGTAATGATTTTTTAAACCGAAAAAACATGGTTTTCTCCTTTTGCATACAAATCAGTTAATTGTTTAAATAAAACATTATGACAATCCCTTAATGGAAATGTGCATTTTAAACATAATAAACTCTTCATTGGATTAAAAAGCAAATAAAAAAAATTATTGTTTAATAGAAAACACCACATCAGAGGATCTTATGTTATTACATTTATTTATTTATTATTATTATTTAGGAAATGCCTCCCCCTGTAAAACCAGACTCATCTACCCATACATTCACCGCAAAAAGTGGTATTCTTTAATATCATCTGTATTCAAAAGCTAATAGCAAAACTGAGGTCTATGATCATTATCATTGAGTTTTAAACCATACATTGAAAATCTAATAAAATAAATCCGAAATTATAGTAATAAATAAATAAGTGTAATAACATAAAACCCTCTGATCTGGTGTCACTTTTTAGACTGTTTTCCTTTATTTTCTATTAAATAAAAATTATAATAAGACATTGTGACTACCCCAAATAAAGTGAAGATCAAGCTGTTCTTTAGATACCAAGTTTGTAAAATTCAATATTACAGGTACTCATGTTTTATAGAAAATTTAATGCTAAATCCGAAAATGTGGTCAAAATTTAAAAAATATTTTAAGAAATGGAGATATTACAGCTTTTATGGAAAAAAAAGTCTTTGATTTATCATTAAAAAAAAGTCTTTTTATTCTGCAACAAATTGGAATAGAAAGGTGAGGTCTGCCGCACATTGCTAACTTTTTGATCTAGTTTCACGCAGTTATTTTTTTTACACTAAGAGATCCTCACCCGGTATATCTTGATTTATTTATTTTATTAATCTATTTTTATTTATTTACTATTGTATTGAATCTTTGTCTACTTCTCATAAATGTGCTATTTCATTATTGCAGATTACATCTTTTTGTTTGTGACTAATTTATATTTATGTGACTTAGTATTTTTAACTGAAATTTCAAACTTGGATTTAAATGATGCCATGAAATCTATTCTTTCAGTCTAGTGTGTACTTTGCTTTACTTTTTTTTTGCGTTTTAGACATAGGTACCGTTGATTTAATTATGTTACACTATTTTTCTTGTTTCTTAAAGATATATTGAAATTATGTTCCAAATTCCATTCAAAGAATAAATTATTCTACATTTTATGATTAATAAGCTTATATCGTTGATTTATTAATTACCTATGAACAATATATTATTTTCTCAATAACAAAAAAAGCAAGCAGAGTAAATAAATGGCTTAAAACATTAGTTGAGTTAATAGGAAAAAAGATATCCGTCAGAGAGACGGTTGTTCCTCATAGCGCAAAGAAAAAACATGTTCCGTCTGAAGGGTTAAAACTATATTTCATCAAATCTTGTTGCCTCCGTAAAAATTATTAAATGTTTTTATAAGAGGTTTGTTGTTATATGATAAATACTCTGCCATGATACTGAAAAATTGGTCATTTTAGTGGCGGAAGGTAATTCCATAACTGATTCAACTGCAATGATGCCGATTAAACATTTTAACGTACTCAATAGACGACTCTGAATGCAGTCAGGAACCTGAAGTGGAGGCATGAGACCAAAAGCAGACCGCTTCCACAACTTAACTTGAATTTACAAAAGGCATTGAGTCACTGGGAACCATACTGTATATTGGTTCAGTGAATGTTCGAATCATTAAAAAGATTCTTATTGTCCAAAATAGTTCGCAGAGAGTAGAAATACTAAACAATGCCTTGATCATTTTTGCAAATTGATAATCATTTTTAATAGTAAATAATGATTCTATCATTGCATCAAATTACAAACGTACAAGCATGGTGTCGAAATTGTTGGATTAAAAAAAATCAAACACATCTCCCAAATTCGCCACAAACCTACAACTTCCTGTCCTATTATATCCTTTAATGATATCCCACTGATCCCTGTTGAACTGATCTGCTTGTTAGGACTCCATTTAAATATATGTTTTACTTAGAATCCTCATACAAGACTAAAGCGACAAGAAACAAGTCATCATTGTGGTCTGTTTCATCATTTACCAGACAACCGTACACATTTACATGACAGTAAATAGACCTACTTGAACGTACGGAGTTGAGCTCTGGGGCCCTACTAAACCTTCCGATTCTTCTCGTAGCCGATAATTACAATCCGAAACCCTTCGTAAACTCCTCAATGCTTCTTATTCTATCACAAATAAAGCCATCCATAAATATCCTAATGTTCCATATGTTGATGATTCAGCCCAAACCAGATACCTATTCTTTCATAGTTAACTCCATAAACATTCAAATACGGTAGTACTTCAACTTGCTTTCCATTCTATGCCAAATGAATCCTCCGAAGGGCCTGGAATGAAGATTGCCTAAGGACCTTCTAATGTTGAACTTTTACCAATGTGCTTTATTGGGTAGCTGTTTAACAAGTTATAGACATGATATTGTAAGAATAATCTTAATAATCAATTACTAGATGTGGATTAATTTTATTTTGTAGGTTCTAAATTGCATTAAACAGCTAAAAATATTTCTGTTGTTTTGTTTGTTTTTGTTTAGAAACTATTTATTTTTAACAAGCATATCTCCAATACCTTTACAAGGTAGTGTTTTCACATGCTTGTACAGCCCTTAAAGATAGATCACGCAATGCTGCCCTCCGACGGGCAACATAAACCCCAGCGATAACAGAAGGTGTAGCCACTACCGGCAAACGGTCCAACTATAAAGAGGGACACAATAGAAGTTAGGCTTTAGTGCCCTGGCTTTATGTTTCCTCCTCTCTGGTGAATATTACTGGAAGCTGGGGCCCTTTCTTCTCCTTCGCAACTCGTGGAAAAGTCTCAATTTCATTGTTGGTCATATAAGGGGATTTCTTTCACAGGACACCATACAGCCAAAGCAATAAAAACAAAGACACAAACGTGGAATCTTCTAATAAGGATTTGGTCCCATTGTGTTGGAGAGGCGTCATTAACTCTTAATAACGCCCTGTGAACCCTGACAATAGCTCGTGGTATCTGCCCAGTGGAAACAAACAAAAGTTCGGATAATGAGAGTTTTACAAAACTCTTGAGCCCTTCATTTCACGAGAAATTATAATTGAAATCCTTAGTGATGGCCTGTGCACGATGAAAGATTTGTTTTATTAATTAAAATTCTTTAAAATAACCGATACTTCTCGTTAGTGAAATAAATATTGAATAAAAATCACTATCCTCTCGAATCGAGAATAAATGAAAGAGCGGTGAAGAGGTATCGATGTCAATACAGGCAGTTCGTAGACCTCTTTATCAAACATCCCTAATGAGCTGGGGAAATCCAGCATCACCATAACGCACATTATTAGACTGCATTCAAAATATATGTATAATATTTATAGTATTCATTACTAACATATTTATGTACATACTTTATTTTTCTCTTTCACAATACCTCTATCAAAGAGGCGCTTATTAAAATGTTTAATTAATTATAAAATATAGATATGTAACGAAGCCATATTTCGTGCAGTCAAAATTTAAAAAACGTGCAATAAAAATTAGCCAAACATGCAAAAACGTGCAATAAAACACTGTGTGAAGAGATGATAGTAATTTCAAAAATCAAATATTTATATAATTAACATAATATGCATATGTGCATACAAAAACTACAACAAATTTTTATGCTATGTATAATATTTAAATAAAAAATATATTTCATAAAACATTAATTTTCCATTCTTTTTTTTCTAAATACTTAAATTTATTAATCAAAAATTTCAAATTTTAATGCATGATCATGTTTATTTGGAGAATATGTTCGGAATGGAATATGGAATATGTAAATTTTTTTTTTTTTGAGTTGTGTCACTTTTGTTGCCCATGAGCGATATATTTAAAATAGTTTATACGGATTTTAAATTAGTTACAAAGTTGACTCCCTAAGTAACTACTGTCGTTTACTGCCAACCTATAAACGTGTATATATAAATAGGAATGTATGTATAATGTATATTGTTTATGTATGTGTTTGTGTAATAATCAGACTTCCGTAGGTAATTCCTTTTTTTTTAATTTCATTTTTAACGGTTGTGGTACATATGATGGTTTGGAAGAATCAATAAACTTAGGATTTATTTCTCATTCATTTGTCAATTCTTTCGAAATTTTTTATTTGAAGACTAGTTAAGAATTTTAAACATTCATCTTCATGATTTATTAAGCCTTATTTATTTTTAACATTCATTACAATTATCTGTATTTATTTATCTTCGAGGAAGGAAAATATTATTAACGTTAATGTTCTCATCCAAACATTTTTCTATTTTGCCTATCATGAGAAAAGCTCCTTCTAAATTACTCTTGTTGCATTTCTTCTAGAATACAATATTTTTAATCACAACTGTTGTTGCAAAGTTGTCTGTCTTATTCTGCAACACATGTGGATAATACATCCGCATTGGAGATGTTTAAACGTTAAACTGGCATTTGATCGACTCAGGCAGTCAGGACGGTTTATTCTTTCGCATTCTTCATTCCAATCTCTTAAAAATAATACAACAAAAATCAATAGAAACCAGTCATGATTCTACCTCTGCCAATCCTACTGTTGTTCATCTTAATATGGCATCTTAAGATTCACCATTTATATTTATTGTTTAAATATATCCTATATCATGCTAACACTGTTTTTACAACCAAACGTTCGACGTTTAAGTCATATCAGTGGGCGATAGTCCATTTTCTGTATTCTAAATTCCCAAGACGAGGTTCCATCAAATTATTCCTATATTTTTCGAAAATAATTCTTAAAATATGAACTGATTCGCAATAATTGTAGTTTAACATTTAGGCCTTTCAGTTGACAGAATGACTCCAAAGTCAACATTTTTCAAGATAAATACTTTTAATAAAATTTCTCTTTTGAAAATACTTACCTTTTCCTTTTGCAAAACTATGACAGAAATACTAAAATATAACAGTATACTAAACTAGCCAATGTGCTCTTAATCGTTTATTCAATACTGAAGGATCATAAAATCAACATTAAAATAATAATGAAAGTAATTTTATGGAGTTGTTCACTTTGTCAACTGAAAACTGAAACAAAGTGTCCGTTTAACCTAAGTGCTAGCAGACACTGTGGGGACCAAACTGCTAAACCATCAATGTTTATTTGGAATTTAAAAACTTCTGAACTATTCTTGCAGTTCCCAACAATGCCGCCCGGTTACATTTTTTCCATCGCTGTTTTTGGTAGTTTCAACTCCTCTATAGAATAAATTGTGAATTTTGGAACAAGCCTATTACAAGATATCATTATGGACAAGATCCTGCACATATTCAGTCTATGTAATTGCATGAGTTCTTCCGCCAGCTCCTGGTACCCTCTTCACCTTAGCTAAAACGCGGAACATGTCATCAGATGGCACACGGATTTCAATGATAGAAGCCGATTTCCCTACTTGATCACGATATCCGGCCCGTTTTATATGATAATATGATCAGTTATTATTATTTATCTAAAAAATAACTATATTAACAAAACACTTATTAAATAAATGCAAAAATAAAATACGATATTTTTACATTATTTATAATACACAATATCATCATTTTCTTCAGCTTCACTTGATCCTAATCCCCTTGTTTTCAGTAGATGTGATATATTATATAAAATTTAATAAGTTTTTTTTTCTCCAGTGATATAGTCCGAGAAGGCGGTTATAATAAATCCTGATGAGCTAATGATATTTCCGTTTTTCTGCCTTTTTTTTTTTTTTCTTTTCTTTTTTTTAAGCATCGATTTCAAAAGCAATTTCTTTCATGTTGATGAGTCGTCATCCATGATTTGTAATGCCTTAGTTGCATTTTTCATGAGAGCAAAACTTAATGAAAAAACTGTTGTCACAATAGTCAACTAATTTTATTAACTTTTCTTTTGTCATGGTTTTAAATGTTTATACGTTTCTCAACTTAAATTTAACTGAGTTAATAGGTAACATAAAAATCTCTAAATTAATTTATATTCAGTTGAAATTAAAAGAAAGAATATGAGGTTGAACGTTGAACATTATAAACAAATAAAGAATTAGTCATTCTGTGAACTGAAAAATATTGACTTTTCTTAGGAAATGAAATTTAAAAAAAAAAAATAAATAAATAATTCTTATCCAAACAACTAACACAAAAAGTTTAATAGATTTATTTGATACAATTTAATAATCATATTCACATACCGGAAAAATATAATGTTCGTAAAAATGGCAGTTGGAAATTCTGTAAGGCTCATTTGCTATTTTCAAGGATCAAGTAATTCTTACTTTAAGTAGAGAATATATCAACTGAGTGCTTAGAAAAGTTATAGAATTATATGAATATTGTGAGCGAAACATAAAAAAAAAATTAAATTCCATTAGATGGCATAACGATTGAAAATTACATAATATAGTAACAACAATTCCACCAGTGATAATGGACACAGAATAGCTATTGTTTAACGGTCTCCTCTGGAGCTTATAAATACTCCCCTGTAGTAGAAGATTGATATAAAAGGCTTTATCTAGACCTATAACGGCAATATGTCTTCGAGAGATGGGGCATTAATTTATTAATTATAGAATCACGAAAGAAAGGTAAAAATCAAAAATATTCAACAATAGGAGGAAAAATATTAAATATAGCTTGGATTTAGGAATACCCCCTGAAATGTTACATAATATGTTCATAGAGATGGCTGTGAAGGGGACAAAGAAAAAAGGAAGACTTAAATTAAGATTAATTGGAATAAAACTTCCTGTTCTGATTTGTCTCCAGCGTATAGTATAGAGGCGTATAGAGGCCTCAATCCAATTCTATCAGACCTTGCGTTGCCTTTTCCCTGGGGCGGCTTTAAGATCAGAGGATCTTGATGAATCAAAAATTTTTAAAATTAAATAAAAGACTAAAGCGACAAGAAACTGCTCGTCGTTACAGACTACTTCAACATTTACTTGACAAACGACCAAACCTCCCAATTAATTACAAAAGACATATTTACATGACTGTTATTAGACGTATTTGGATACGGAGTTGAGCTGTGGGGCTCTACTAAACCATCAAATTCATCTCGTATCCAATCCTTCGAAAAATCCTAAATGCCCCTTACTTTGTCACCATGAAGCTTATCACTAATGACCTTAATGTTCCATATATTGCCTATGTTAACATCGCCATAAACAATATTACATACCAAATAAAACATCCGCTTCATGCCTGTTTATTCGCTGACGACCTCTTGATATATATTTTATGTAATGATTTAAATTTCCATGCAAAATACGGTTGATGAGCTTCAACATTGGGCTTTAAAAGCAGGTTTGAATTTTCTACGAGGAAAACAGTTTCTCACTTCTGTCGCAAAAATAAGTGCAACCAATATTTCATAGTCAATATAAATAATGAAATTAATAAAAATTTTGCTCATTCAAATATTTCGGTGTAATATTTGACAGTAAAGTTACGTGTAAATCTCAAATCGAGTATCTTTTATCAAAATTAGGTAAAATAGAAAACTTGTTAAATCGTTACCACACAAATTCAGCAGTGACAGGTCAACTCTTTTAAAAATATATGGAACCGTGATTCGACCAGTTCTATAAAGTTCCACTTTATGGCAGTGCCTCCATAAAACTATTATAAAAGTTGAATTATTTTCATAATTTAATGATCAGACTCGCGAAGGGAGCATTCAGAACCAGCCCCACAGCATGTCGGCTTTATGACGCTGATGAATGGTCACTGACTATTCGAAGGACTTATAATTTCCTTTAAACATTGACAAAACTAAAGGCCACTCAACAATTTAAGATAATTACTCTGTAAATCCTGTACCCTCTAAAGGTCACTTTAACTTTCTTACATTAATTACTCAAATAATATCCTACAAAAAAGGAATCTCTTTTCCTCTCAATTTTACCTTGTATTGTAGTTTCTTTGATTACCTGTGATCCAAGCAGAGTAAAAAAAAAATGATAACATAATTAATTTTTTTTTTCCAAACCCCTATTGGATACAATTCTTGTGTTTAAGGATTAGAAATTTCTATTGATGTCTGGCCTTACTGGGTACATTGTAGGGTCTGCGGAAAGTTTATTTTTTTTTCTTGGGGTGAGGGTTTCTGAGTTTATATTTAGGTGATGAAGCTCACCTAAATCTTGTTGTGGGGAGACTTAAAAACTAAGCTATATATGTTTACCAAAACTAAAGAAGAAAATGTCCTTACGGTCACATTTCTGATAGTTGCCAAAGGACCGGAGGTGGCTCTGGTGACAATGTTCTAAACAGAGGGTTTGTCAGAAACTGAAGTGAGTCCAGGAACTTAACATGTCAATGCTGGATGAATTCCAGGACTGTTGGAAGGTCGAAAATCTTGTGGAGGTCTTCTGGTTTCTTCTTCTTCAGGGAGGTAGTTTACCATCTTCATAATTAAACGGTTTGAAAGAAATATAAAATTTTCATTATGTGATTTGTTTTTACGAGAACTCTATATTAAAAATAAACCATTTGGTTGTCGTTGACTCCTATCTGTTCTTCGCTTTCTGAAATTGTTTATTAATTTGAATAAATTTACCAATAGACAGACGATAACAATAGGTGGGGCTGTACACAATATTATAGTTTAATTAAGTATCTATAAAAAAAAAATAAGTTGGATACATACCTTAATATATAATAATCAAATTGATTATTTATTTTTTATAAATCCTACGGTTATCTCAAATAAAATATGTTCTATTATATTATATATATTCTTATAAAATAGTCGTAGAAAAAAATAATAGTACATTATCCCACTTCCAACCTATATTTTTGATGTTATACAGGGAATTTGTTTTACATTAAAAATAATAAATAAATTAAAATAAAAAATAAAAACTTGCCAACTAATCGATTTGGCGATATATTCATTTTATTTTTTCTTTATAACTTTGATTATAGTGCTCCTCCTATGTTGCAGGTATAAGATTGAAAACTTTACGTCAAAAGGTAGTTAAAAATCCAGTACCGAATATCAAGGACGGTCTTTCAAGACACGCAACACAATTTCGGCGGTTAGGCATGTGTTTAACCACATAATCGAGATTTGGAAACGTGAATTGTTTTTGTTTTTTTTTTTCCAAAATTTAACACTTTTTATTTATAATATACATAAAACATAAATAATGACAATACCTATATAAATAAATATTCATTGTTCATTGTTTAGTGTGGAAAATTCTGTTGAATATCAGGTTCGATCAAAGGCCCCCACTAATGGAAGCATTGTAAATCTAATTTAATAAATAATTATTTTTAAATTCTAATGTTTGAATAATATTCAATTAATTAGTCAAAGAACCGTTCATTTTTCGAGACAGTTTGAAAAGTCAAATCTTTTTTTCGATTCAAATGATTCTAATCACGAAAAACTTACAACAGCTGATTGGTCAATTTTTCGATTCACACTTTTTTTTGTAAAACTACATTAACAATATTAAACCGACGTAGCTGTGAACTATCTCTTGGTTAATGTATTTTAATGGAAAAATCTAAGTCGGGAAAACTATTTGAAATAGAATATGACGTTTCTAAAAAAAAAAAAAGTATTTAAGGATTTCAATGTGGATTGGTTCCCTCCTGTTAAATGCCGTCCATATGACAGTTTGGCAAACCTCGTTTCTAGCACTCGAGACTATATATTTAAATTATTATTATACTTAATTTTGTTATTGTAAATCTTCCTAGAGCTATGAAAATCTGGTACAGTTGGGTTTAATAGTTTTGACATTGCAAACTCTGTTGCATAATGGCGCTAGCAACATATCGGTCTTTAAATAAACCGCACCAACTGATAGTAAGTAAAGTTATCATATATTTCTTGCTCTATTTTACACCGTACTTTTGTAACTTCTCTCGATTGGTGCTCGCCACATATCGGTCGATTATCAAACTTCACTGCGTACCACATATTTATCGTTTTTTTATAGACATATAATTGAAAATATTTAAATTTTATTATTGCTAAATCATTCTTGAATTATGAAGATGCTGTAGTTAAAATTTGGTACGGATTAGATCAGCAGTTTTTGCGGTTAGTGATCACAAACAAAAAATGGCTTGTTCTTTAATATTATAGTATAGATAGATAGATTAATTGTAAACGCAGAGGTAGGTTTGAAGCTGATGATCAGTGATTCAGCCTGTAAGATTGTAATCTCGATTTCCTTATTTTATCAAATAAGTGGGCCGAAAACTTAAGATACCTGCCAAATTTAACACCCAAATAAACAATATTTTTGAAAGGTTTGTTGACAGAATTATTAATTTTAAAATCGGTAGGAAGCTTCTTTCTGCCTTTATGCAAAGCAAATATAAGACCTTTTGTTTTATCTGGGTTCACATCAATGCTTAATTGTCTGTGCTCCTCAGCTAGCAATTATAATTATTATAATTATAATTATAAGCAATTATACCGCTTAAGTTTTCAGGATCACAATATCATCAGCAAACGCCGTCACAGTTGCATTCAGGAATTGGATTCCAACTATTTTCCAAGTATAAATGAAAAAAAGGCCGGAGATAATACCGCACCTTGGGATACTCCTCAGTAGCCTATGAAGCTGAATTTTTGCATACACCTTTGTTTTGGTCTCCTAAATAAGTGGTAAAAAGTCACCAATCTCAGCCCGTTAGCTTCATTAGGTATTCAAGGTCAAAGGTCACAAAAATCATTTTTTTTCAAATATCTCGGTTTCTATGCCTCGTTCGTCAATCAAAGTGGTTACAAAACATGTGTATAATAAAATTCTCTCCAATTTAAGTATTACATTTTTTTTATTTTTATTTTTTTGTTAACCGTTTGCGAGATATAGCTCGGAGAATGGGAAGCGGGCACCAGTTCGGACAAACATACTTCTAGTGCCTACCAGGATCGTTTCACAGAAATATTGTCAGTTACAAAGTTTTAGAGCATTAAATTTACGATAATTTCATAAATGAAAAGCACTTGAATCAAATGTTTGGCAAAAAGGGAGGTACAAATATTTTTTCTCTATAATTATCGATTTTTAATAACGTATATCTGGAACACTGTTGAGAGTTGGACAAATATGTATAAAAACAATTATATAAAAAATTCAATTAGGTTTAATTTTGATCCGTAGTTCATTTTTCTAGAGTCCCCCGTTTTCGAGATATAATCGACAAACCTAAACATTGGCCTTCTCCCCTTTCCCCACCATTAAATAGGGATTCACGTACCCCCAGGAACCGGGACCTTTAGTATATTTACCTTCTAACTACTCCTAAAGATTCTGTGAAATCAAAAATAGTCATATAATTCAAGGACTCTACACTCCTCATTTCGGCACTCTCAATGGAGTTGGGCTTCTCCGCGAAAACACGTTTTTGGCACTCTTTTGGCTATAACTCCGAAACTGATTGTTCGATCCAAAATATTTTTTTCAACTAAAAGATGGTGAAATTGATTTTTTAAATTTTGATCAAGTCTCATAAAATATTCATGTCTGCACTCTCAAAACCGCTTACTGTTTTGAAGTCCAAGTTTTTTTGGCGCATTTTTCACTATTTCCATAACTTTTTCCCCGATGTGAACATTCATTTTTTTTTTTAAACTAAAACTTTGTTAACTTTGCTATTAGGCCCTTTATACGAAATCCCGTAATATACCCAAGCAAGGCCACTGAAAATGAAAAAATCGTCAGATGTTGCCAAAACATACACATTTAGCGTGCTGGCTAGGGTGTATCACGGGGTTTAATCAAAATTTCATTTCAAGGCACTAGGAGGTAATGTTTGTCCGAACCGGTGCCCACTTCTCTTTCTCCTCACTCTATTTCGGAAACGGTTAATCCTAATAAAAAAAATGAATAGAACCTAAACTATAGAGAATAATATTATCTACAAGTTTTGTAACTTTTTTGATTTATGCCTGACGTCCGAGGTATAAAAATTGAGATATTTGAAAAAAACAACAACTGATTTTTGTGATCTTTGACCTTGAATATCTAATTATAATAACGTGCAAATGTCGGTGACTTTTTAACCCTTAAATTTAGCATCATTGCTTCCTTTCAGAGATTTGATGAATAAAATTCCCTATTTTACTGGCTATATGTGAGAAAAATTGGATTAGAAATGTCTTTTTGAACATCGCTTGCTAAGAAATGATTTTAAGATCGAGTATAATTGTTCCTAGCAATCATGATCGATAAGCCTTGTCAACTAAAATTATCGTTCACTTATCCAATTTACTATTGTAATGACCTCTAAATATTTATTATTGTTAGGAAAGATCATTAAGTATTATTCACTCAGCCTCCACTGGATATTACCAGTGATGCAGCCGAATTGAAATACTTGTAGAATGTAAAATGAATAGAATTATTTTGTAAGTGCCTTACTTCCAGATTGGGAATAGAAGTATCATGGTAATAACTTAATCAAAAAACACATAAAACGCTCATAATGAGCAGAAAAACTAGCTTCGGAATTGGAAGGCAAGGACGTTAAGATGGGCGGGGCATGGGACCGGAAACTGTCCACTAATTCGTCCCAACCAACTATAAGAGAAGGAGTAATCAAAAATATATCACAAATCCAGCCAATCAAAGCCTTCAACAAATTACTATATTTTTCAAAACATTCGCTCTCTTCTTCATTTCTCCAAAATATTTGCATTACTTTTGGTTCTAAAGAACAGCTCATTATATTCAAAATCAGACTAAATTGTCTACAATTAGGGCATAAGAAAAGCTCTGTAGTCTAAACGGGGACATGCAAACTACTGCTCTGTAGCTTTCAAATTTTCAGAATTTTCAAAAAGTCGAAAAGTCAAAAAGTGGCGGAAATTGTGAATTTTTTAACGATTATTATAGTCGTAAAAAATATATTATGATAGTCCCTTAAACTTGGGAAATAACAAAAAAGGAACAGGTGAAACTAGACACTATCCAAATAAAAGTATGGCGGGAATCCGAAGAAGTGAGAAGATTAAGAACCGAGATATCCTAACTCGTGTAAAAGTTAAAAGTCTCAGCAAGGAAGCCCGAAAACTGAAATGGAGGTTGGCTGGACACCTAGCGAGAGTCAAGGACGAAAGATGGTCTAAAAGAAGGACCGACTGGACACCGATCGGCCAAGTGAGAAGCAAGGCAGGTACATGAGGTGGAGGGATGAATTATAGTCCAAGAGTGGGGAAGGCAGTATATGAGGTGGAGGGATGAAATTATAGACCAAGAGTGGGAACCAACTGGATGAAAGTGGCCAGGGACAGAATCTGTTGGTTCAAAATTGTAAATAATCATTAAAAAAAAAAAAATTTGTTTTGTGTTTGTAGATTTGTTTTTGTTTTTGTGGTTTATAAAGAATATTGTATATTTTATTTTATATTGTTACAACTCAATTTCTATTTTATTGTAAAATTATTTTGGAACTAAACTCCATTTTACCTCCTAAGGGAGAGGCTTTTGTCATGAATATGATACCAATAAAGCTTTATTATTATTATAATCGTAAGAAATATATTATGGATATAATTGATGCGTAGATACATAAATAAATTATAATAGTATACAGTAGACAACAGTAGTTGATATATACTAAATATATTTATTTATCAACAATAATGTCAACTACAAATTACCTTGAAGGGTAAAGGCAAATTATAATTTAAAAAAAACAAAAAAAACTATACAAAACACGTGTTTCATCAAAATCTCCGGTTAAACCAACTATATGGCGGTTTCATCCTACCCCTGGGAACCTATCCCTTGTTTCCTTAGGGTTCGTATTAGTAAGACTGTACTGTAATGACGTTTTTAAAATTATTATTTGGCAGGGTATCCAGAGATAACATTTTTTTGAAAATTGTGAGCGAGTAAGTTAATCTGGATTTTCTGCGAACATCGAAATATATACGAGTATATCCTTTATTAGTGCAGTCAATAAACATTGTGGTATGCATGATATATACGATAGTTTTCGACTTCACATCTTGCTTAGTCCCCGCCCCTGGGAGGTGAGCTAACGGTGGAGGGGAAGAAGGCCCCATTTTTGGTTTTTTCGATTATATCTCGAAAACGGTTGACTCTAGAAAAATTGTTGCAAATAACAATTATAGCTAATTAAATTTTCAATGAAATTGTTTATATACCTATTTGTCGAACCTCATAGTTTTTCGAGATATACGTTATTGAAAATCGATATAATTTTCACAAAAAAAACAAAAACAATTTTTACTTCGTGTGTTGTCAAACATTTGCTTCTAGTAAAAGGTCGTTTCATAGAAGAAATGTCAAAATCAAAGTTGTAGAGCGTTAAATTCACATTAATTTCATACCTATGCTTTTAGTACTTGAAGCAAATGTTTGACAAAAACGGGGGTAAACATTATTTTATTTTCAAAAATTATTAGATAGATTTTTGAACACCGATGAGAGTTCGACAAATATTTATATAAACAATTTTATAGGAAATTTAATTAGCTTTAATTATGATTTGTAGTTTATTTTTCTAGAATCCACCGTTTTCGAGATATAATCGAATAACCTTGAAAATAGGACCTTCTCCCAGAGGCGGGAACTTACAGTATGTTAATCCTTTAGCTACTCCTAACGAAGCTGTGAAGTCAAAACTAATCGCATATTTGAAGCACATTACACCCCTCATTTGAGCACTCATGGACTGAACTATATGGACTATATATTACAATACCCAATGTTAATATATTCCTTATCTCCTTCAACTCCTTAAGTTGTTCTCCAAAAAGACATACTTCTAAACTTCCGATCTATGCCACTTCCCATAAAACTGCTACATATGAAAAATACTTTTTTTGGGCTACTTCCTTATGTATACAATTCTAACTTTTGTCCGCAACGTTACCACTCATCCTTGTTGATTTCGTCATTAATGTTTAATTTTTTAGTTAACATTAATTGTTTTTCATTATAACATTTATTGTTATGTATATTTTTTTATATAAAAAGAAATATTTGCGTTGGAAACATTTTGAAAAAAAAAGGTATTGTGCTAATAATTAATGAGAGAATGTTTATTTTGTTTTACCGAACTCGTATTCAACTATTATTTCCAGTTACACTTCCTGAGCGGAAACCAACAATCCGTGAAAGATCTATCTCAACCCTGACATTTAAGTAAATTGAAACAATATGCATGCAAACTATTATATATTTACTATTCATGTATTTAAAGGATACTTATCATTCATCATTTTTTTCATAAAGGGTTTCGAAACACTGGGGAAAAAAAGCAATACTGCTGTTCTAGACATGTTAACGATTCTCTCAATCAGGCAGAAAAATCAATGAGAAAATTAATTAGGTTAACGAACTCTACTAATATTCTTTGTTCATACCTGTCCTATTACAAATATGGCTTGGTCTAATCGGACTACATCCCGGAGGATCTACGGAACGATAACCGAACCGACGGAAAAAAAAAAAAGATACGGAAGTCACGGAACAGGCAAACAAGAGGAAGGAAGTCAGACTACACGCACTGTGGGGCATTTGTCGTCTCCTGCCCACTATCGTCACTAACAAAACTATCGTCATTAAAAATATTTGTTAATATTGTTCAAAAAACTTTTAGGTGCAAGTAAAAACAAAAAAATTGTATTGCGTTGTCCGGAAACTAATGCAGAATTTCATGTTTAAGCCAAAACCTGATATTATTATTAAAGAGATTGTTTATCTCTTTACCACAACTAAAACTTGATTCATTAGTTTTACTCTATGTCGTAGTTTCGGACCAAAAGTCCTATTAAATAAGATCCCATTAAACAGATCTCTTACAGTGTGATATCATAAAATTAGTTTCATCTTACAAGACGTTTTGACTTGCAACACACCGATTTGAATGCTGATTTTTGTGTGAGTAGTAGGGCCCTATAATGGTGCAAAACTAGAGTTATAGCCGCCAATGTGAGTTACAAGTCACAATGTCTACTTGTAAGATGAAACCAAAATATCACACTGTATTAGATCTGGGTAATGGGATCTTATTTAAGAGGGCTTTGGGCCGAAACTAAAACGCAGAGTAAAAGTAATGCATTATGTTTTGGTTGTGGTAAAGAGATAAATTATCTCTTTAATAATAATATCAGGTTTTAGTTCAAACATGAAACCCTGCATTAATTTCCTAACAACCCAATAATTCAGAACACTTTGCAATATAATAAATCCCCATATGATTTTTATGGTATTCAATTTCAAACGTACTTCCTAAAATAGATAAATGCTGAACAGGAAGCGCGTAAATGAAGATTCTATTCATTGCAGTAAATCCGTTCACCGCTACAAACACGTCGATAAGAGAACACGCTCCAGTGAACTCTAATAGAAGCGGACTAGGACCTAATCCGGTCACAAGATAAAGCCGCATTGTATAGAAGGATGTTTTTAGATCTTGGTTTAAAAGAATAGTTCTTCACCAGTAAGCCCATTCACCATTTATAGAGCAGCTATAAAAACAAAGCACTGCTAAGATAACATGTATCTTAATTACTAAAATAATTTATTTCTTAATCTTAACCAAACCGCTTTTACTTGTTTGACACCCATATACGATTACGATATTCACTAAAATACGATTCATTCTACTCACGTTGTAGAAAAACAATTTTTTTGACCATTTTATATTCTTCCCCTTTCACCTGAGAAGCACATCTAATATTTAAAACCTCAAAATATGGATATCATTTATTTATTTACACTAAAAATATAAGAAAAAAAATAAACTGACTCTGGCAAAAGGTTTGGTACAGCATCAAATTATTTTATTTAAGAATTAACTGATTTTTAATCCTATCTCTTTATCGCTATGCTATGTGATATTCAGAATATATCTATTCAACCCGTTTTTTTTTTTTTTTTTTTTTTTTTTTTTTTTTTTTTCTAGCCTCCGGCTTTATTTATTTATTTATTTCATGCAAGGGAAAGGATAAGGGGAAAAGGGATCTTTTATTGCCTTTCGGCATTTTAAGACTTTATTTAAAACTCTGCCATCTCTGGTGGGTCTCGGTCTGCTGGAGGCACTCCGTCTACAAGTCAAGTGCGGAGGAAACACTTTGCCGGCGATGGTGGGTATCGGGTCAGTCCGTATGGTCTGAACCCCTTCCCTCGGCGAGTACGTCCGCTAAGGGGATTTCGCCTTGCCACCTCCCAGGCCTGGGAGGTGGGGCTATGTCCCTGAAGAGAGGGTTGGCACAGAAGCTCAGCCCGTCAAAGAATTTGACGTGCCGGCGACTGATAAAAGCCGGTATCGTAGGCATCCTCAACTCCTCGAGGATCCGGCTGTTTTTGGCCCTCTGTAGGCTGGTACCGCGGACGATTCGCCGAAGGACGGTGTTCTGGAAAGTCTGGAGGGCGCGCAGTGTTGTCGCGTACATGTGATGCAGCAGTGGAGCACCGTGGAGGAGGGTGGGACGGATAATGGATTTGTAAATTTGGATTTTGAGCCTGAGGGATATCTGAGGAGAGGTTAGGAGGTGATGGAGGCGGTATGTCCGCGCCCGGGCCAACTCGATTCTGCTTTTGACATGCGTCGAGAAGGTGAGGTGCCTATCGAGACTGACGCCTAAGTATAGGATGGAGCTGGAGATGGACTGCTCGATGCCGTCTACTGTAAAGCTCTTGGGAAGTTTTTGAGACTTCCCACGCTTACAGAAGGACATCACTATGGCGTCAGTCTTCCTAGGGTTCACCTTGATGCCGCATGTCTTCAGCGCCTCGACGATGGTGGAGGTCGCCCTCTCAGCCATCTTGAGGGCCCGGCCGGGGTTAAGGCTGGACGCGTAGACTGCGACGTCGTCAGCGTATGCAGCCACTACCGCCTCAGGGTGCTGGATGGATACCACTGGCGCCGTAAAGATGTTGAACAAGATTGGTCCCAACACTGATCCTTGAGGAACACCACAAGTGGTGGGGACCGACGAAGACAGGCTCCCGCCCACTCCCACAACGAATGATCTTCCGCTGAGGTAGCTTCCGATCAGCCGGCACAGGGTGACGGGAAACCCGTACTCCTCCAGTCGGTGCATTAGCAGGGGGTGCGAGACGCAATCGAAGGCTTGAGTGCAATCCAGCGAGATGAGCGCTGTGGCCTTGTTCCGGTGCATCTGCTCGATGGTGTGAGCCTGGAGTTTGGCCAGATGATGTTCACACGCGACACCTCGCTGGAAGCCTGTTTGTTCTGGTGGGATAACATCTTCACGGCGGCAGTGGTCGAGGATGCGATGGTGGATCAGTCGCTCGAACACCTTGCTGATGTGCGAGAGGAGGCTATCGGACGATAATGCTCCGCAACGTTCCCGGACCTCTTGGGTTTCAGGAGTGGGACAACCACAGCTTCCTTCCAGGCCACAGGGAAGTAGGCAGTCCGGAGGCATGAGTTGAAGATGTTAAGCAGGAAGGCCTTGGCCCTCCTGGGTAACATCGTTAGCAACGTGGTGGGTATACCATCCAGTCCGGATGCCTTCCTCCCTTTGATGCGGCGCAGGACTGATTCCAACTCCTTGTAGGTTGAGAAGATGGGCGTCTCATTGGGGCTGGGTAGAGGTCCAGGAGGTGGCTGCGGAGCATCACTCGTCCTCTCAGCGTCCATGTCAGCATATGCGTGGGCTAGATGTTCAGCCTGTTCAGCAGGTGTCAGCAACCGGTCCCCATCGGTCAGGAAAACCCCGCTCCTTTTGCTGACAAAGGTTCGGACCAACCTCCAAAACTGTCCATAGTCATTGTGTGTCCGTAACAGTTGGTCGTGCCACAAGGCCGTCTTCCAATCACTCATGAGCCTGGCGATTTGCCGGGTCATGGCATTGATAGACGGCTTCAGACCGTAATCCCTTGTGCGGTGATAGATGTTTCGGAGGTTGTTCCTCTGCTTTATCAGCTCCAGGATGTGCTGGGGTGGAGGTCGGAGGTAGTTCGGTTGAGGAGCAAACTTCGGGATGTTGAGGTCGGCTGCATCGAGGATAGTGGTTGTGATGGTCTCCACTGCTGCATCGATATCACCAGGGGTCAGGCAAGGCGTCACCTTAGGGAGACACTCCTCGATCGAGGCCCTGTACCCTTTCCAGTCAGCTTGCTGCAGTTTGTACTTCGTGGCCGGTGGTGTGGCTGGAGTACCTTCGAAGATGTAGAGTACAGGGCGATGATCGGAGGTGCTGAACGGCAGTGCTCGGCATTCGGTGACGCTGTGCATGTCCCTGGTGATCAGGAGGTCCAAAGTCGATGTCCTAGTAGGGTCGATGTCCGAGCGGAAGGTGTGAACGCCAGGGTGGTAGACCTGGAGTCGCATCCTGGTGATGATATTTCCGACTGGATTGCTGCTGCGACACAACCACGCCGGATGCTTGGCATTGAGGTCGCCCAGAACGACAAACCTGCTACGCGACTGTGCGTGAAGCAATAGGTCACGAACCGGTGTATTTGACGCCCGGGGTCTCCTGTAGACACAGGCAAACGTATACCTGTGTTTGAGCCGCACATCCACCGTGATCATGTGAACACCATCACAGCAATCCACTGGGTTCGGGACGAGTCTCGATGATAGGTCTTTCCTCACCAGGATGGCGACTCCCTGCCTTTCACCATCTCTGACAGCCTCCCTGTAGACGTTGTAGTCCGTGATGTATAGTCTTGTCGTTAGGGAGAGAGCATGGTGTCGGTCAGGGCCACCACCGCCGGTCTGTATTGTAGCAGGAGTACCTCCAGTTCGGGTTGCGCAGTGCCGAAACCTCGGATGTTATAGTTGATCACTAAGGCTTCATCCATCATGTTTTTGAAGGAGTCTGGATACGAGCCCCATCAGGTTGGTCATAGCATCCATCATCTGGTCCATACGCCCGATGACCCTATAAAGTAAGTTGTTGTCAACTATTGGAGCGGCGTATGGTACCACCTCAGATGGTTCCTCGACGAAGACCCGGGGCTGGCTGGTTGACCTCTTCGAAGTGGTCGACGGCTGCTGCTGGTCCCATCTGGATGCCTCCGCGAAGGAGCGGCTGCCTCGTGCAGGCTTGGGCTGAGGAAAGTTCTTTTCGTCCATTATCGGAGCTGGAGCTGGAGCCGGAGCTGGAACAGAGACCGGGGCGATGTTGGTCTTAGCCCTCCTGTGTTTTATTAGCCCTTGGCGGTAGCTGCATTCCTTGGAGAAGGCGGCGTGTGGTCCTTTGCAGTTAGCGCATACTGGAGCGGCTGTGGTCTTCTTTGGGCATTGTTCAATGAGGTGTGGTCCTTCACACCCTGGGCAGGCGCAGGTACGGCCACAGTATTTCATGCTGTGGCCGTATTGCTGGCACTGACGACACTGAACCGGGCCCCCGTCTTCCTTAAAGTTAGACACCCGGAAACGGACCATATTGATCTCTTTTAGCTTCTGGATCGCCTCGATTTTCACCGTGTGCTCTGTAATGAGGAGGACACCTTCAGTTGCGTACGACCCGCCGGCACCTTCTCTTCGGGTTAGTCGTCGTACAAGTTTAAAGCCTGGTAGTCTGGCTGCGAGGTCTTCAGTCATTTCCTCGAGGCAATGATCCAGGTCAAATCCATGGAGGACAAATTTCTTTGACCTCCGGGTTCCCCTGGGAGCGAAAGAGTGGAATTGACACTCTTGGTCACTGCGAAGCAGCAAGGTAGCAGTATTATGCTCCCGGGCGGTGTTAAGGTAGACCCTGGACTCCCGCCGGGAGTTGTTAAATCCAAATTTAATGATCCCAACTTCTGCCAGTTTCCTCCTCATATGAGTGAAAGATATCGGCGGTGAGATGATAATAGGAGGAGGTGGTCTATCCTTGGCTGGTTCGGTGCTGACTTCCGCAGGCAGGGCATCATAACGGTTGAGCTTTTTTACTTTTTTACTTTTATTCAACCCGTGATAACACATTTTTTTTTTCAACTCAATAAAAAATTTTCTTTGACGAGAGTAGAAAGAATCGTATTCAGTATAGTGAGTATGGTATATGTATAGTGAGTTTACAAATACTTTTGCTGTTCATTGTATACAGGGGGATTAGAAAATATATGCGGAGCCGTTAAGGGGAGATAGTACAAGCTAATCTGAGTCTATTTTACTAAAGAACTACTGCTCAAAAATTAGCCGTTTTCCAGTTATACTAATGTTCAAGATTTTACAAAATTAACTTCCTTCATACGCTAAACAAGTCATAACACTAAACAATTATGTTTGTGTGGGTTCGCTTGGAAACTTAGGTATCTGATCGAAATCCTGTACCCACAATAGAAGACCTCAGAAACAGGATAATGCTTGCAGTACAAGAAATTCAAGCCTCTCTTAGGAATTCGGCGATAGTAAAATCAGCTGTAATTAGAAGAGCACGTATGCACATTAGAAATAGAAGGCGCCACATTGAAAATGTTTTATAAAAATAAAAAATGTAGTTTAAAACAAATTATCTTATATTGAAGTATGATTTTGTATTTGTGGTATTTTTTCGTTCCTCCTCTTTAATAGTCATATTTTTGCCAATTTTCAAACGATTTGTGATTTTTATACCTCATTTGAAAGGTAATGAGACGTAGATGTTTTCTAATTATTTTGTACGAAAAATTTGTAGGTGATTTACTCTAGTAGGATTAAAAAAAAAAAAAAAAAAAAAAAAAAAAAAAGGAACTATTTTGAAGCTTACTGCATGAGATAACGTCAATAATGTACATCTGAGTATCAATTTTCGTATTTTAGAAAATTTTTACTGTAAAACCAAAAAAAAAATCAGATAAAACATCCAATTTTTAAGTTTTATGACTTGTTTAAAGTATGAATGACGTTAATTTTATAAAATCTAAAAATTAGTGTAACTGGACAACGGCTAATTTTTGGACAGTAGTTCTTATAGTAAAACTGTCTCAGATTGGCCTGTGCTATCTCTCCCTACCGGCTCCGCATCTATTTTCTATTCACCCTGTATAAACTTTATTATTTTAAAATTTCGTTGATGTAAAAATGCTTGGTAATTTTTTTGTAAATACTACTGGCTTTTAATTATTTTTTTTTTTTTTTTTTTTTAATAATCATAACACGTAAGACATATGCCCTAGTTACAATATTTGGAATCGTAAATCCTTAAAAAAATAATAAAACTTTTATCCCAGAATATTAGAACAAACGGTTGGGTTGTTTTTTATGCTGGTATGCGTGTAATGTGTATGAGAAGATCGTAGCATTTTCAACTAGATTAAGATCGGGCAAACTTCCAAATTTAACCTGATTCTTAACGGGCGATAAGGCACAAGATACAGGCGTTCTTTCATGAAAAATAACTTTCAGAATAAAGAATCGTAGGCACTTTATATGTTGCCTTGACTCGGTAAAAGTTGCAAAACATTTACTCCGTTTGGTAATATACTCTTTTTCCGTCGTCTTCGAGATGAAGCTGCAAGGTTCATGTGCGAGAAAGTTGAGAGGCTCTTACAGGAAACCGAGAAATAAATGAGATTGTCTGAGGAAACCTTTTCTTAAATATCTCTTCATAAGAATTAAACGGGGATGGGGAGGGGGGGGGGGAATTACGCTTGAGCCTCTCGGGTAAAGAAAGAATAACATGGGGTTAACGGGTTACTTCAGGGGTTAACGGATTGTATTTTTTTTATTCAAACCAATATAGCTCCTAAACGGTAGCTCCGAGCGAAAAATAATATATAGCAAACAATATTCTCACTTTAATTCCTGATAAGGGTATGTCGGCGAATGTTCGATCCGAGAAACACCAATAGAACTAGAGCGTGCCAAAAATTGTATACTTTAAAATAAGGACTTCGAACGTTACTGTTTTCAATCAAACCATTACAGCTCCTAAAAAGTAGGTCTTAGTCACAAACATCAAATGACAGAAAATATTCTTCATCTAATTTCTAATCAGGAAACCGTCGTCAAAGTTTCGATCTGAGCTACAGGTAAAACGTATCACTTTGGAACAACTAGGCTACGGGTAAAACATGTTACATTATAAAAAAATCATTTTCACAACAGAAATTTGACCTATTTGGCGTACAAAGTTAGGCTTTGTATCTCCACTTAACCAATCAATTAATTCCATCTCCAATCCCGAATCCATCGAAAAATCCTCAATGCACTTTAATGTGTAGCAAATAGACTTATCCATAATTATCTTTATGTCCGATGTGTGGTTGATTTGATCAAAACCAGATATCTTCTCACAAGTTGTTTCTCAATCTATTCCCTATAACGCTCTAGGGCGTCTGAAAAGAAGATGACCTTGGGCCCTGCTAATGTAGAACTTTCCTTGAAGGACTAATACCATTGGGTTGTTTACTTACAAGCGATTGGCATCCTTTTTTTACTTATTGTATTATTGCGCAGTTGTTAGTATATGAATAAATGAGCTTTAAAAAGATCTATTGCACAGCACTTTATATCTTACAAATGAATCCTCCAGACTGGTACCATTAGGCTAAACTGTTTTTCTAGCCTCCTTTCCAGGGCCAGCCAGGTACCTGGAGAACGCCCGCCATCTGCCTGATGGAGGATCTCCAAATTACTAACAGCGGAGATGCAGCTGTTGTGGCAGCTGGTCCAGCACCTGGGCACGAGCCCAATCCGGCCTAGAGCAATCTATCCTCCTCCGCATCGGCATGTGGTTCCGCGGCCGCAAGCAGGTTCTCTGCCTGTTGAATAACAGAGGGGTAACAAAGGGAGACTACCTCCATTTTTTTAAAAGTGTATTTTAAGTAGTTAAACTAAAAAACAGTTACATGTTTAAATCTAGCTCAAATAATTTTTAAAAAAGAAATGTTAATCCATTTTCCTTTAAACATATAACTCTTAGATTTATTTATAAATAAAATAACATTTCAAATAGATAAGTTCCCAGAAGAAATCGTTTAGATAGCTTATAGAATAGCGATTGCAAGATATCTGGCACGATGTTTGGGAATCGCTTGATGAATGAACTATTTTAATCTTATTTCCCTTCCCCTCAAAACAAAATTGTGAAGCGCGTTAGTTCAGTGGGTAAGGCGCAAAAAAGCTACCATGCTCCAATGCCCGAGTTCAGCATATTTATTTCTGTATTTCTGCCGTAGTTTGGTTTCGAGGTTGGGAGACCTCCTGAAGCCCACCCAGCCTCGTTTAAAAGGGTGAACTAGTATTTCAACCAAATCTCCTCCTTTTACAACTGTTCGCAGTCAATTTAAATAAAAATTTTGTTTTTTCTTAAACTATATATTGATATTTAAAAGGTTTTTAAATATATACAAGTAAATATGAGGAAAAATTATTACAATGATATGTCAATGACATGTAAACAACTACACACTAGTTGCACATCAGTAGTTCTACGTTATCTTCATGGATAATTTTGTTTGTGACATAATAAGAAGCATTGAGGATTTTTTGAAGGATTTTGGATAGTAAGGATTGGATATAAGAAGAATTGTCAAAAAAAAATTCCAAATGGGTATAATTACTTTCATGCAAATAAGTCTTTTGTAATTTATTGGGAGCTTTGAACTCTTGTCTAGTAAATGTTGGAGTTGTCGTAAACGAGGAGCAGTTTCTTGTCTTTTAAATCTAGTATGTTAAATAAAAATTAATTCAAACGATTAATTCAACAAAGATTCATGAGTTAATGTAATTCATCACATAGAAAATTGATTTATACTCTAAAATAAATCATTATAAATAATAAAACCAATCTAGACCTTTGTTTGAACGATCATATAAATATTTCCAATAGTACCCTTTTAAAATTGTTTCCAGTAACAATAAAAAAACCAACTATTTATAGAGAAATCCCAGAGAACTGCCTATTTACCTAATAAATGTAGGGATCGATATGTATTTTCCAAACTATCCAACTCACTCTCGTCTCTTTAAATAATGTCTGCTCTAGGTTCTACATTAGGCTTCTAATTAACTACATGCATTGAAATTAACAATTAAAAAAAAATTCAGTTTAGATCACTTCAAAATAGGTTCAAAGTGTTAGAAAGATTTTTGTCTATCAAAAAATTAGTATGTATTTTGTAATGTTTTTTACTCCAGTCAAATTTTGAAAAAAAAAAAAAAGAAGACAATATCGAGTTTTTGTTCATTTATTTTCTATTATGTTTTCTGTGGAATCGACTTCGATGTCAAGCGACCCTTATGTTGTAACCCCACCTTGTGTAATTCCGTCAAATATCTTCATTTTACAATCTTTGACCTAGTAACGTACTGTCCTTACCAAATTTATTAGAATTATTATCATGATGCTACCCCAACCAATATAACTTTCTTAAATTTCTAATATATGTGGTTGGTGAAAAGCCGTTTCATCTTACAGCTTAGACCCGAGATGAGATCTTTATGACACCTTCAAGGGGTTTGGTGTAATATAGTCGCATTTAGTTTTTAATATACCCGATTTCAATATACTCGACTTTAAAAGAAAAAAAAATGTAATATTTCAAGGGAAAAAACCAGACACCTAATAATAAGCTACCACCTAATATAGCAGGAAATAATTAAAAATTTATTGCCCTCCTGTGGAAATTTTATAATGTGAAAACTCAAAAGTGATTTATCGCTTTTAAGAAAGAAACGATTACTCATAGGCTATATCTCGACTTCAACGCAACCCGTGCATGCGACGAATTCACTTATAGTTGAAATAACTTAACCTTTAAATAAGTCATGAAAAATGAATTGGTGCCTGAACGTAAACCTGTCGGCAACTCTTTTAGTATACATGTCGCATGACTATAACGTTAATTACATCGTTTTTATTTACATTTTTTAAACCTTATATTTTAGAAATTATTATGTAGTTCGTAAAAATTATTACAATAGAAAAAGGACCTAGGATCTTTTAATTCAACTATTATGTATGTTCTACCGATACATTATCCCTCAGATTCACCGGATTCTTTTACTTATACAATTTAAGTATTTGTTAATAATATTTTTAAAAAAATAAGGACGTGAACAATGGAATAAAATTAATTTTACTAAAGCCTTACAAACTTTAATATAATACCTATTTGTAAAATTATGGTCCCTACACCCGCCTTTCTTGATAAACATAATCAGCTGTTATTAATAGGGTGCATAAAAAAAAATGACAGATTCTTAAACAAATATTTGTATTATTATTTATTTGATATAAAATACAATTAATACTCTAAGTATAGTCCATTGTTATCTACCGTCATTACCCATCCGCTAGCCAATTGCTCGATGCCACGCTGATACCATTCCTTTGATGGCTGTCAAAAAACTCTTGGACAGCATTTTCAACTTTCGTAAAATTATCAATTTTATTCCTCTTGAAGAAAATGGGCTATGGATCAAAACGAGTAGTAATCCGAAGTTGCGAGGTCTGGACTATAATGAGGAAGGAGTTCAAACCCATGAAATTCTGTAAACTTTTCTTTGGTTCGACGGTGTTGACGAGCAGGTCTTTTTCACCTTGCCCATGGAGAGAAGATGGCGCCTAACAGTTTCTTTTGACACACCACACTCCCTGGCAAGTTCGCGAGTACTTGTGGACGGATTTGACTCAACAGCTTCCTTCAGAACCTCATCAATATCCTTAAATTTTTCATTCCAACGCCGCGCAGTGCGCTCTTCAAGGACACCTTCCCCTTCATATTTAATATTTTCACGAGTTGCTTTAGCGGTTGTGAATTTTTTTTTCCAGTAATGTCTTGAAGCTACGAGAATTTCGTAGGACACTCATGTTTCTTCTTTGAAATAAATAACTGAACTGAGGCTTTTTTTTTTTTTTTTTGAAGTCCAGTGTTAGAAACAAGTTTAGAGAATGCTCTAGAGGGATTATTAAGTATTGGTAAATAATAAACAGCATTAAGATATTTACAGACTTTTGAAGTCAGAAATTTGATAAAACGGTAATTTTTTTTTGTACGCCCTATTAATATAGCAGCATTAAAAATATTTATAAAAAAATACAGATAAATTAGAAACAAGTAAGACTGCGTTGTGCTGAAGTGGATTGCTGTAACCGGAGAATTGTTGAAGAGGCCAAGGTCCTTGATGGATCATAGACCGGCAGTTAGGAGTAGTCAACACTGTGCTGTTGAACCTGAATAATAAAAAATATTTTCCAGAAAACAAAAGAGCAACTAAAATAAATCGGTTATTGTTTTATTCCAATAATAGAATATCTTCCATAGGAATCTTACATCTGAAACAATGATACAATCGAGCGCCAAGTAGAAGTGAAAGTAGTATTACATCAGAACAATACACCCTACGATAGAACCTGGATAAACATATATCACATATGTCCATAAACATATATGTTTATCAAAAAAAAAAAAAAATATCACCATGATAAAATACATAAATTCACTATAAAATATCAAAACTGTAAATCTAGCTAGGCTGTGTCATACTTTTGTTAGCAAAATGACCTATCAATGGAATCGAAAAATGAGTCGCAAAACTACTCAGTTAACGCCTACTGTCCAGAAATCAAATTCAAATTCTGGATTACACTTCACGGCTTCCCAACTATCTTTTCCTTTACTTCTCAATTACACGTTTAATATTTTTGACTCAACTAAATTCACAAACAGTTAAAAATCAGTATATTCAGCGGATATGGGTTCAGTAATATTTCAATATTGGTTGTTTCCCATACGTTCAAGGACTTCAAGGAGGTTACGCCATTTCTAAAAATGTTACTTTAAAATTATTCCACCATTGTAGCGGATTTTTAATATACTGCACAATCAGCAAAGCACTTATTTCACAGTAAATTATGTTAAACAACCTAACAGGAGTTTAAGGAGGCTCTTGTAGTTAATACTTTATTTCTACCTTTATAATACCATGCCTATATAATATTATACCAACAATTTCATTTTTATTGAATAAAATGAAATTTTAAACATTGAAGTGCAATTTACAAAAGCATAGATTGTGATTTATATTTGCATCTATAATAGAATCTGAGGATCTTCTGCTGAACGGAGGCAAATTTGGAAGTTTTTACTTCGAATGACTACCGCTAGAATTCGCGCCGGTAAAACAGTAACTGGTTACAGAAAAGTAACTGTTAAAAGGAGCAATCCGCCTCTTCGCAAGGAATACGTTTTTATTTCACTGATTTATTTTATTTAGTATTTTTCTACTTCTCATAAATTTGCTGTTGCATTATTGAAGGTTAACCCTTTTTGTTTCTGATTTAATCTCTTAATTACTAATTTATAATTAGTTAACTGATGTCTTTTGAACCGAGTTTTCGAACTTAAATGAAAATGATACCAAAGAACGTCCTGTTATTTCAGTCTATTGCATACAATATGTTTATTGACTTTACTATAATGTAAATTATAGAAAAAAAGATAAATTTCAATATCCGTCTATGAGACGGATGTTGCTCATAACGCAATGAAAAAAATATTCCGTCTGAAAGGTTAGTAAAAGTAAAGAGTTTTTCTACTTTGGTTTTAGATATTTGTACAATAAAGTTTTATAACAGACTGTAGAGTTTATTTATTTTTGTTTTTGATAAACGTAAAGATAAATATATACTTTTTTTTAATATATTATTGGAAAGCTTTTATTTTTTCATTCCATTGGTTATGAAAGAGACTGGAGGAATATCAAGCCAATGAGATTGAAAATTTTAAAATGTAAGGAAGGAAGTCGACTGGCTTAGGATCGGCAGCTGCGGCAACAGGTGGCCTCAGAAATTAAAAACCATCGCCCAGGCAAATCCTTCGATTCAAAACATCATTTAAAGAAATATTTAAAAGAAATAAATTTCGGTTCGATTCTCCTCAGGTTTTTATGGGTAGTTCGTATCAATACCATTTATCGTCGCTTCTAAATTATTTTTTTTTTAAATTACATGTGCTGTAAACAACAAAAATGATAAAATACACCGTTTATCTGATTTCTGATTCCATTTTAATTGGATCAAAAATACATTACTAATTTAATTCTGAATTTTTTATGAAATGTATCGATTTGCTACACCACATTGCATACTCTGTAGTACCCGCCAAACAGTAGCCTATTATATTATTAAATTTTCATACATAAATTCTTTCTTTTTCTGTTTTTTTTTTTTTAAATGTTACCAACTATTTTTCTCCTAAGTGTATAATTGGTATAAGTACACAGTTTTAAACGTAATGTACTGAAAACGATTTTTATGCATTTTCATAAATACTTATGGTAAACCGAAAAAAAACAAACAATGTTTCATCTTGTTATTTTATTTTATACTACATCCACATTTTTTATTTATTTATTTTTTTTTATTGAACGTAAAAATTCGTTTTTCTGTAGACTAAGAATCTAATTTTTTTTTTTCTCGAAGTGCGAGGAAAAACCCTATTGGAGACATAGATCTTACAAAAGATGCAGCTCAATAGTTAATATAAACCTAATAGGTAGTTAATATTCGTAACAAATGTTTTCAATTCCAAAGTGTGGTTTTGTTGTAAATTTGTATTTATGACTTTAACAAGAACAAGAAGAAAACAACAAACAGTGTTGAAAAAAAAAAACTAGTCATTATAAAAATAAATATTTTATTCAAGATTAAACTAACAAATAATTTCTGATATTACTAATGATTTAGATTAAAAGGATAAAAATAAATAAGTTTTGCAAATCGGATACAAAAGAATATGATACTAAATAAACAAAACAATAAAGATAAATAATAGAAAGTTATTATAAATTATCTATGCAAATGAGAGCATATATATATATATATATATATATATATATATATATATATATATATATATATATATTATATTATATATATATATATATATATATATATAGACAGTATTATATCAGTTTTTTATACATCAGTTTTATATCTGATTTATTAAAATGATATTCACTACAAGAATCCATGTGGGCAGAGAGCGTCAGTTTGGAGAGAGAGAAGGTGGTGAAAGAGGAGTGATTTGAATGTTCCGAGTGAAGGGGTATTGCAAATGTGAGGAGAGAGAGAATTCCAAAGCGTAGAGAAGCGGCAAGAAAGGATCTTTTGAATTCAGAAGTTCTGTAGGATGCAGTATAGACAGGATCTTGTATACAATGATTAAATTGAGAACTTGAATTGTAGGATACTTAAAATAAATGGAGAGTAACGGTTGTTGATAAATTAGAATAGGTATGTACCAAGGAAGCATTCTCTACGGAAAGATGGGGAATGCCTAGTTAACTCAGTGAACAGATGGGACACATGAGATGTCTTGATGTTTATGCGTGGTTAAATACCTGAATAAAATTTTACTTTAATTATTTAGTTATTATTATAAATTTAAAAATCAGAATAAAACCTCTCAAGTTCTTTTCTGAAATACTTACTGTTTTATCGACATAATGAAATTACATAATTTTTTGATATTGTAAAGTTAACAATATAAATTGTATAACTTTACAACAGTGTGCAAGAGTCAAAAAAAGTTTGTTTTAGTTAAAGCTAGTCCGATCTTTTTTGTTCTTGTATTTTATTCTGTTTTATGAGTGCAGAAGAGGAGAGATTGTTAGTCATTGCCCCTACAGTATATTACGTTACTGAATTCCTCTGATTCGTAACTGTTAATATTAACTGTTAACAATCTTTGAGAGTTGAAAACTTTTTATTAATCTGGCGTATAATGAAAAAGAGAGAGAGATGAATGTTACACCATTTTATCACGATTCCAAATTAATTTAAAATTTTATCAGGTAGTTTACTTTCATATTTTAAATTTTATTCTAAAACTTTAATAAAATAATAATATACATTTAACATAGATTAACATTGACAAAATATATAGGTAAACATGTTAAAAAAAAATTAAAATAATTTATGCGATATAGATATAACAGGAATTGAACTTGAAACGTAAGCAGTTTAAGTATCTGGTGTAAAAAAATATCAAAGAAAAATAAAATTAGAGAGGAATTATCCAAAAAGGCAAGTTAAAATACCGATTGTAATACTACTCAGAGCGTACCCAATGCCCAAAACCATAAAAAATCAAGATAATTAAAATTTTAAACTTGAAATTTTTAAGACTTTCCAAATCGGTACTTTTTTTTTTTACTTAGACTATATGGTACGTCCTTTTTTAAAATAAGGAGATTCTTTTTTTCTGTTGTTATTTAATTTATCACATTAATACCTAGGAAAAATAAATTCGAGATGCAAAGAAGTAAAGATTAGTTATTTATTTCTGCTTCGTTAAACTACTTAGTTTGCACCTACTTTCCCAAACATAAAATTAGGATTTACAACAATATTATCCAAACTAAAAACGGGCGTGAAACGTGGCCATTTACGTTAAGGGGTGAAATACACTCCAAAATAAATTATAAAGAACAACGCCTCTGAGAAAAATTTTGTGTAGATTATTTGGAAAAAAAAAAACATTTACACTACTCTTTTTGATGAAGTAAGAGTTTCTCGGAGAAAATAGAAGCTTCACAAAGTTGGTTTGCTTCACATTTACCCCGTTTGTATAGTTTAGGTAATATCAGTTCAGCGGTTAACATGGGGATGTCGTTGGATATACAGTTACCAAACTCTCAACACGTTATCAGTGTTTAAAAGTAAAGGTAATCGTCCTACAGGAAGACCAAGACGTAGATGGAAGGGTTTTATTAAGGTGAACTTTGGTGAATTTGGGTTTAGATTGAACTGGGCGGAGGGTGATTGAGGATAAAATAGAAAAATAATTTTACCTTGGGACAGTCCCTTATAATAACAGATATAAATACAATTACATCTTCTCAAAGAAATATTAAAGTGAAAAAAAAGAATAATAATAATAAAGATAATATATACTTGTATACTAAATAAATAAATAGAGAGAATGAGAACACTCCACAAATTAAATAAAAAACTAATTTCTGTAGAATAATGTTTAGGGTAGTACAAAACACTAAAAAAAGTAACGAAATATTGGACACAGAGTAAACAAATTTTTAATTAACTTTACTAGAAATGCTGAGTGAGTAAGGCACTCGACTACCAAGCGAGCGAAAGCAGAAAATTTATTTTCTGTTATTTCGGTTGTAGCTCGACTTCGAGATCGGGAGACCCTCCTAGGACACACCCAGCCTCTACAAAGTGGGTACCCAAAAATTGGGAAAACCTGACGGTTGAGCGTGATTTAGGCCAAATATCCACCTTTCACAACCGTTGGCTTAGTACACTCTTACCTAAGTACGGAACCCATGACCCTTCATTGGTTGTAAGTGGTACAGGTTTATTAAAATCATAATTATTTATAAGACTCCAGAAATGCAACAAAATGATGAAACTTAAGTAAGTAGACAAATAGTTGATGGTCAAAGATTGGTTTGAGTTATTATTTATTTATAATATATTTGGTTGTACTTAAAAATTGTACCTTGGGTGTAAAGATTATATAGTTCTACGAATAATATTTATATAGTTATTCTTGTAAATCCAAATGCATACGGCAAGATCGAAGCATTACAGTACTCTTATTTACGAATGATAGATGCAGTTTGACTTACGGACGATAAAATTGCCTGACATAAAGGCAGACAAACTTGGAAATCCAGCCCAGACAGACTGTAATTCAATGGGTGGTAATCAGTTAGCAGATCTCATTTCCTGGCTGGTCGGAGCTTAGATATACAGGTCCCATTTAGATAGGCCGACGGCTAGATAAAGGATACGACGCTGGTCTCACACGATAAGAATGGCCTTAAATAAATACCCCTGTTTCAGTATTCTTTGAACAAATATATTGCCAGAGATATGGTTGTTCGGTGTCAACTATTCGCATCCTAATGGACAATATTTTATAGCACCTGTGGTGTATTTTGGAGCCATAAATGTAATTCATTGCAGTCAGCAGTAAATATTAGGCATCTTTTCCACAGTCACTTTTTTTTAATTATAATATTATTTTAGGATGTAGGTAGTTGGGGTATGCAGTCATAGATACACAGCAATTAAAAGTAAATTTTTAATTTGATATGCCGACGTTTCGACTAGCATTGCAAGCCTCCATCAGGGGTAGAAGAAACAAAAACAAACAAAAAGATATGACAAATTGCAGAGATAATAATGACAAAAAATATGGAATGCATAACTATATGCGAATAAGGACTGTAACATAAAGGCAATAAATACAGATTAAGAAGACTATGGAATCAACAATTAAAATGAGTTTTTTTAATATAAAAGTTAGTGACTAAACACAACAAATTAATGACTAAATTAAAAAATAAATTTCTTTATATCTACTTATTAATTTAAAGTCGATACGTCTGCATAATAAATTTAAAAATTATTTTTAATTGCTGTGTATCTACGACTGCATACAGCAACTACCTACATCCTAAAATACTTCTCAGTCAACTAACACCCCATATTAAATATAATATAATATAATAAATATAATATTATTTATTTAATCCACGCATCATTCAGTTATCTGGTTCTAACAATTTCTTCTTCGGGTAAATTTAGGTAGGCCTGTAGCTGAACTATGAAAAAACAAACTCCCGCAAACTTAATGGTTACTAACATTCTCACATAAATCGATCAATATCGACCATATTATTGCCCTTGAGTGAAGAAGATCGTAATATTTGTTCAATTAATACAGTTTTATTCAAAATAAATAAAATAAAATAACCTTTAAATAACAAAGGTCTGTAAAAAAATTTTGTTTGTCAGCTGCATGAGATATTTTAACTGAATTATAAGTTTTAAAATGCGCTGATTTCAGAAGTGATGTTTGGTTTTTTCAATCACATGAGGGTTTTTTGCTAATTCAAACACAAAAAAATTGGTAAAAGCACTCATTTATTCGAGTCTTTTATTCGGGAATTTTGTACATAGATATTTAAAACAGTCCCCATCCTTTTTTAGCTGTTTTACAACTTTCATCAACCCCAATTTGATATGGAGAGGGGGCAACAAAACCTTTTCTGGTGGTACCAAAGTCGTATTGATAACATTTTTCTCTCGAGGTTTTAAAGTTTCTCGGGGTGGCCAATCACTTTTAGTCCAGTCATGTTCTTTAGCTCTACTGTCCCACAAGCATAAAAAGCATGGGTATTTAGTTTAGCCTGCCTGCTGACTCAAAAGCATCGTGAGTAACATACATAAAATAATAAACACAATACTGCAAAACACATAAAACCCTATGTGATAGAATTTTTTGAATATTTTTGCAGTTTTTGGGAGGTCAAAATCTATAAGAAAATATTAAAAAATCCTATGCAGTTTTTAGTCGCAGACCTGTGTAATCTATGGGAGTTTTATGCTAAAATAAAAAAAGAAACAATTTTCATAATATTATATATTTCTTAGAAATGGGCTAACTATGCCATTGGCAGACTAGTCGGCTGGCAAAAAATCCGATTAGTTGGCCGAATAATTGGCCAAACCTATCATTGTTTCCGTTGGTTTTCCGGCGACAGCGGAATTGTGCGAGGTGCTTCATTTATATATTTACAGGCGTCTGTAAATGTAGCTACAGATTTTTGTTTATTTCATATTTTATCTGTTGTTTTTTTTTAAAGAAAAATAAAGCAAAAGTTAGTTCTTTACTTTATTTAGCTTGGATAGTTTATTGTGAAATATAAAATTCATTCGGAGATAACTCGTAGATTGAGTTCTTTTCTAGGACGCCAACTACGAGTTATCTTGTACTAGCTATTTTTGTCCAGCTACGATTAAATTCGAAATATATCAGTACTAATATGTCTTCTGGGAAAAGAACAAAAAATCGATGCTGGTTTGAATGAACAGAAAATTTATTATAAATCGAATAATTATAAAAATTCATAAAACCTTTTTTTTTATAAAAACATATTTTTTATGCTTTTTAATGATAACTATGAACTGCAATTAGAGTGTTCAATAATATAATGTGATTAAATGAAATTGTCATTTTAGGCCAGATTTCTGAAAACTGCCATGGCAGTCAACGTGTTAATATAATGCCCATTTTGCCATGCATTTTGCCGATTAATCTCCGACTACAAAATTAGGCTCATCTCTAATAATCATGTAGTTTTTAAGTTATCACCAAAAATGTTAGGATCTTACAATGTCGAACGTGAACATTGCTCAAACTGCTACAAGTTTTAATTTACAACTTCCTTTCCGGTTTCACTGATTATGTGTTTATTACCAAAAATAAAACCGCTGTTATTTCTATATCAAAGGTAAATATCGTGTGACAGTTCGGTTTTTTCAGAATAGCTGCTGTCACCCCCATCATCTGTAGCATTTGCTTGCTGTAGTAGGTGGGAGGTCAACAACCAGCATTGTAAATTTTTATTCGTCAAAACGGTAATATTTAATTGTCATTATGCCCCTTCAACAAATGATTCATTTGAGGTAGGTAGGTTGATTGTTTTTGGACACTCAACTTCTATGGTCTTTAGTGTCCTGGTTCCTTAGTTTTTTATGTTTTTTTTTTTTTTTTATATTTTTTCGAAAACGTTATGGTGCTTCAAAAATGCGATAATTTTGTCAATATTATCTTTGTTATCTCCAAGCATTACCGAGAGTCTTCTTTCCAGCCGTTCCAGCTCATTTGAGTTTTTTCTCATCGTTAAAAAAAAAATCGAATTATTTTCTAGGTTGCATATAATGTAAAGTTTTAAGAACTTTTTTTCTTAGATTGAGTTTTTAACTGTTTCGTGAGAACAGTAATTCTTTTTAACATATTCATAATTTTCGTACAACCCAATTGCAAATTATTTATAAGCCCATCCTTATTGTTGATTCTTATAATGAGCTTACCCATAATGATCTAAACGCCATATATGTCTTTGATGTGATCCAAACTAGATACCTATCTTTCCATAATAAGCCTCAAAGCCACTCGAATCTCTGAATGCTACTTACCCGTTTCCCGATAACCCTTCGAGACGTCTGAAAGAAGATGGCCAGGAGATCTCTTAATGTGAAAATTGTTTTTAGAAGTGTTACTTATGGGTAGTTTCATTACAAATTTTAGATATTTCATTGCAATCAGTTTACCGCAAATTTACTTATTGTATATATTTTTTACACTTGTAAATATCAACAAACTAGCATACCCCGTCGTGGCTTCGTCCGCTCTCAAAAATAAACAACTTAGATTATTTTAACTAATAATTGAATTTGATTTGTTTATCGATAAAAATCTTGTATTGAAGTATGGAATTTAGCATTATTTCTTTAACGATATTAACCTGGTTAAAATTGCATTGATTAGGTGTTTAAAACTGTAAGAGTCAGCAGTAAGTACGGGCTTAAAATAAAAACCAAAAAGACAAAACTCATGGTCGTAAGTAAGGAAAATATTACAGGAGTAAACTTAGTCATAAACCAAAGATCTATAGAAAGGGTAAAACAATATACATACCTTGGAACCATAATAAATGAAAATTGGGATAACTCTCAGGAAATCAGGATTCGTATCGGGAAAGCAAGAAATGTTTTTCAGAAAATGAGTGCCGTCTTCAAAAGCCATAATCTAACTCTAAGAACAAAAATCAGACTCTTGCACTGCTATGTATATTTTGTCCTCCTATATGGTGTAGAGTCATGGACCTTAAATAAAAACAAAGAGAAGAAGCTGGAGGCCTTTGAATTGTGGCTTTATTGGCGGATCCTGAGAATACCTTGGATTCAAAGGGTGACGAATGTAGAAGTATTGAGAAGAATGAACACAACAGCTAACTTAATCAAGATAGTGAAATCCCGAAAACTGCAATATCTAAGACATATCATGCGTAATACTAATAGATATTTGCTACAAAAAATACTTCAAGGGAAAATCGACAGCAAAAGAGGTCCTGGAAGAAGATGAATATCTTGGTTTGACAACCTCAGATGCTGGTTCAGTATGTCTTCAACGGAACTTTTCCGCATTGCTACCGATAAGAGAAGAATAGCCATCATGATCGCCAACATCCGAAGCGGATAGGCACCGAAAGAAGAAGAAGGTGTTTAAAAAGTACCTAAAAGCAAATTTGACATCCCAGTTGGCATAAATACTTTATAGATCCATCTGGTTGGACTTTAATGTCTAACCATAAAAGTATATGACAGTTTGGCAAACCTCGTTACTAGCACTCAATACTATACATTTTAATTATTGTTATAATAAAATATGTTATTATAAACCTTCCTAGAACGTTGTATGAAGATTTAGTTAAAATTATTAAGCTATATATTTATAGCTTGTTTAATAACAATTTAATTTAAAATAAGTAAATTTTATCATAAATTTCTAGCTCTATATAACGCCGTACCTTTGTAACCTCTCTCGAATGGTGCTCGCCACCTTTCATTATCAAACTTCACTGTGCACCGTATATTTATTCTTTTTTTACGGCAAAATACTTCAAAATGTTCTAATTTTATTATTTCTATACTTTTTTTGAACTATGAAGATGGTGTGGTTAAAATTGAGTACATTTTGGTTCAGTAGTTTTCGCGGTTAGTGATCATAAAAGATATAGATATAAAATAAAAAACTGAAAAAAAAGTTTAAATAAAGAACAAGATTCCCCCTCCCCCATTCATTAAAATAACATTTAATCAACTCCAATTATTTAAAGTTAATTTAGCGAAATCGGTACGTAATGTGAGAAAGACACTTGAATAAAAAGAATTAACTTTAATGTAACTTCATCAAAACTTTTCTAGACAGCAACAAAATTATGATTTATTTCAGAAAACACTCAAGATTTATTAATGAAGAAAGAGCAATCTTTATTAAGCATTTCGGATTGTTAAAGTGTACAATGTAGAAGATTAGATGTAAAAAATAATCCTATTCTAAGCCCCGAGTAAAGGTATCAAGGAGCTCAGGGACTTAAGTTTCAGATGGGAGTGGAGTTTCAATGAAGTCATTAAAGGAATCACATTTAACAAAGAATGGTCCTCTACTTAGTCTGATAATGGTGCCCAGAAGAGTTCAGTTCATCGCTATGTCCAAGAACAAGGATCAAGAATTTCCCGATTGAGAACAATGAAAATATAATTTGCTTGTTTTCGATTTCAAAATATTTTCAAATAAGCATTCACCGTCACGGCTTCGCACGCTATCATAAGTAGAGAACTTAGATAATTTTAACTAATCGAAGTTTCTATTTCAATTTTATATTTATTAGTTGGGTGGTTGTATGAGTTGGTATTCCAAATGGGCAGAGACTGTTAAAAAACTCTTGCGGATAATGGACTGAATTATCAGTGCTTGCAACTTAAGGTCCATGAATCCAAATGTCGCATCTCATAATATTTAAATCATTGTTAATAACCTAATAGAAATTAAGTAAATTTAATTATCAATTTCAAGCTCTAGCTTGTAACCACTCATGTAAAATGGCACTCGCCACCTATCGCTCAATTTACAGTTATCCACATATAATCGTTTTTTATTAACAAATTAATTAATTAGTAGATTTTATTATCGCTAAACTCCTGGGTCTGTAAAGATGATGTTGTTAAACCTTGTTACAGAGAGTTTACGGGGTTAGTTATCACAAACGAAGAATGGACTGTCCTTTTATATAATAGTATAGAATAAAAAAACTTACACGCCTAAGTTTCACATAATTCGAAATGTTTTCAGACTGATTGTGAAAATGATCGATCTTGGTATTCAACAATGTCTCTTTCAAGCACAGTGAGGAAATTACTTTTTAATGCTTTAATGAGTGTTCCGATCCAATCGTTTCACGCCAAATGGAATCACTGCGAATAGGGACAATTGGTTTGGAATCTCAAGTGGGTTTTATGGAAACCGACAGGAGTTCCATCCCGCCATTTTATCACATCAGACCGTGGATTGGAAACAGAGTAGTGATTCAATTATGAAATAATGTTATAAAACTTTTGATACTGGTGGTGGCTTTCTGGTAACCGTTGAAAGCCATTATATTCACTGTAAAAAATATTTTATTAATAAATCATCAACTGAAAAATTGTTTTTGTTTTTATTTATTTATTTTTTATTACTTTTTATTGCTCTCGCAATAATAGAGCTTTCAAAAAGCCTTCAACTGTTTTCAAGTCTTCAATAGCATTTTTTAACATCGCTATATATATAAACCACATACAAACATATACCGAGATCAACTGTTATATTTCCTTCAAATTATTCAAATTTTCTTTGCTTGCTAAGCATGATCCGATACATAATTTAGTATTAAGACGTCAGTGTATGAGATATATTGATGATGACAGATCCACGAAATAAGTCATGACCTTCCCACCAAAGCTGGAATAGCTTGGCAACTTATAGGATAACCCGTCCTTCCTGCCCTAGATGAAGAATGTAAGGACGTTATGCCCTCCAAAAAAATAAATAAAACCACGAGAGACGTACGGCTTACAAATTTACGGTATAGCTAAAAACAAAAACATTAAAAAAACACGGATATTACAGTCAAAAACATTACTAAATCGCCCCAGTATGTCAATAACATATTTCACACAGACTTGATTATACTCATGGTACAAGATCACTTCCAGATTTTATAAAAAGACTTCAAGACAAACTCTACGGACATATCGACAATCTAATACAAAAACTAGCCTCCAAAAACATGCTAACAAATGTCCAAAGAATGCTAAAAAGAGGTTGGTTGAGGAATCATCTCGGTTAAAATTGATTAAGGAGCAAGGTGGAGGATACACAAGCCAAATTGGGAGAGTAGCTCTCATGCTAGTTGCTGGAATGCGCCAGTAGCTGGCACAAAGGCACGGGGAGCAGATATGCCAGCTCCTGCCACGCCCAGAAGCAAGCCAGGATACTTATGCCAGTTCCTTGTAGCCAGTATTCTTGTTTGATGGGTGAAACACTATGTGCACAACTAAAATGTGTTTTGTTTTCAACATTATATATTATTTTATAACAACATTACATTTTGGGCGAATGATGAAAAGCATTCGTAGTGAATTAAATTGCATAGTTTTAGCAGTGAATTAAATAACCAGAATATGTAGGTAAATTAAGACAACCCGAATCAAATAGGAAAAGAAGAAAACTGGGTGAAAGATTGGATCAGCAGAGAATATGGAGCAGGTAGTTGTTTGCTTTGAGAAAGGAGACAAGAACATATAGAAACAATTTAAGGTTGCTTCCTGAAAAATTTGATGAATTGTTAGTAAAAATTGTGAACAAAGGATAACCCCCCTCCCCGCCATATGCGACATTCAATTCCACCCAGAATTAAATTGAAAATAACACTACGATTTTTAGCAACTGGTAATTCCTTTACAGGGTGTCCCAGACATAGTGTAAAAATTGAGTAATACTCCATGCTAAACGGGGTAGAATGGCGCAGAAACGAGTTTCCTACATCAATCTGTTGAGGAGATAAAATCTTTAAAATTTTAAAAAAATTTTAAAATCTTACTTTTTCTGAAAAAATGACAGTTTTCTCTACTTTGGTTTAGTGTAGAAACAAAAACGATGTTATTTTCTTTATAAGCATGAAATTGTCTAAACGGTGAGATAGGTCTAGTTATTATAATCAGCAAGAATTTGGGTCACCCCCCCCCCTTAAGTTCTGTATAATAATAAGTTGTGTTTTTTTGGGGGAGGGGGGAGGGGGAGGGAGCGCTTTCCACCTTCATAACTCTTTCCCCCAATGCATATGGACAAGAGATAAAATAACTAATACTTTTATTTAATCAAGTAGTTTTTTCTAGTAGGTACGTGAAGCAATCAAGTATTTATTCTCTAGCGTGTTTTTCATCAGAAAAACTTCTTTTAGACTCGAAAGGTGAAGTGCAATTGTAACATGGGTTATACTACATTCCGCAGTTTTTGGGAAATTTTGCGGCTTCTAGGGTGCTTCAGTGGGGAGTGAGGAATTTTCAAGAACTAATAAATATTTAAGTTTTAATAAATGTTTTGTGCTTTGCGCGTTAAAAGGCCCCCAAAAAAATTAGCCTGGTTCATTAATTTTGATTATATGTAATATACCTTAATTTAATATTTTATTCCGTTTATAAATAAGAAATTAAAAATTGTTTATTTCACTGTTACGTATGACTCTTCACTATGGCTTACTGTTATATTTGTTACTAAAAAAATAAATAAATAATATATAAAAATATTAAGTGAATCCTGAATATTTAAATTTATCAAGTCAATTTATTCATTAACACATAAAGTTATCGACGCAATACATCTCCGTTTCAGCTGACATTTCCATCCCCGGGGATTCTGACATTATAGGGGATTCTAAAACTGACCGAGAATATCCAGTTGACCCCGGGATGATACGAGGTGGCGAAGATACACGGGTCAGTTGCCACCTTACGGGTAATTGATTTCACAGATGAGTTGGCCGCTGAGCCTTCTGCTCCCCCAGCTCCTCCTTAGTCGATATTATTACAACACAACAAATATTTACCTCTCCGTTCGGCGAGGTATTAATTAAGTCAGTTTGCTTTCATTAGCACAGGCCTAGTGTGGTTTAGAGTTTGCCTTTCCTCATACTCCAGTTTCCAGGCCTTCCAAGGTATATTAGAAGTTAAACGGAAAAGTTTAAGGACAAATTTAACGAGCGAACTATAAATCTAGGATATACCAGGAATACTAACTTAAACTTAATAAGAAAATCTTGTTTTAATCCTTTCCAGGACACAATGTACTACAGTACACCATAATTCGATAGCCTATTTGGAGCGGCCCCATCATTCAAAATCAAATGATTTTTTTTTTTTTTTTTTTTTTTTTTTTTTTTTTTTTTTTTTACAGAATTATTAGTTCAATAAAAAAGAAAAAAAAAACAGGAAATTTAAGTGTTTTGAAATATGTATGCTTGCCCTGAATACGGTTAGGTAGGTTCTTTCCCATATATCAGTTGATTGCATTTACCGTTTTAAATATTTCTTTTTTTATTTGAAAATACTCATATATTTTTCTTTAATGTTCTACTATAAACGAGTACTGTAGATAAATGTTTCAGAAAAAAAAGTCAAAGCTGAAGTAAAAATAGAAAAGAAAAATAAATGTTTGAACTAAAAAAAAAAATAAAAAAGGAGCATTTTTTTATTTGTTTTTTTTCATTTTGTTTTATAAAAACGTGACATGCAGATTTCAATGAAACAAAAAGAAAATCATTTCTTAATTTAAAGATTTTATTGGTATATTTATTTTATTATACATTTTAATCTCTTTTAAATTTGTATTCAATAAAACCTTATTTTCATATTTTATTTTCTTTCTCGGCTCTTATTGCTCATTGAAGGCTACAGCTCTAGTTTTGCACTATTAAAAGTCCCTACCACCCACACACAAATCGGCATTCAAATCTGTGAGTCACGACACCATCTTTCTGAGTATTTTTATTGGAATATTTGTATTTTTTTAAGGTGTTAATTTTTTGCAGTCCCGTATATTTGTGTGTCGTATTTCCCAATGGGCTTTAAGTAAGTAAGAGTATGTATTCAGTCGTTGTCGGAGTTTTAATGTCGACGTTTAATAAGTATTGGATACGAATGTTATTACACTAATAAATAAAAGAATACGAAGGTTCGATGCCGATTACTAGCAACAATAACTTCTGACCACACAATTCCCTCTAACCAACCCCACCAAAACCCTAATCTCCAAGATCAGCCCTGAAACAATCTTCCCTTCAACTTCTCAGTTCACCCTTCGCACGCTTACCTAGTGGTTCAACGCTGATAATTTTTTTAAGGTTTCAACTATTATTAAATTAAAAAACCAGCTTTCCATGTCCATTTTTATCCTCGCTCTTTAATTAGGTCAACGCATTCCCAGTTTAACCTCCGTGCTGGGATTAAATGAGCTATACACAGAATAATTCCGCATTTTGAAGTGTAAAAGCTCATATTTTTTTTGTGCTAAATATTTAATAACTGGAGAGTAAGCACGAACTGAGTAGAAGTACCGACCGAGAAATAACAAACATTTCTGGCATTTAATATAGCCTTTATTTCCTCTTGAATTTTATAATTTCCTATATATTGTAGGCCCTAGATACTTGAAGTGTTCTACGTACTCAAACTTAATTCGGTAAATATCCACATCACCGATGAATTGAACTTCAAATTTATATATATCAGTTACAAGGTGTAAGGTTACTACCTGACATGTAACATAGTATTTTAATGTAACACCAAATTCGATAAAAGGAAATTTTATTTCCTCTATTCCGTATCCCAAATGATATCTATATTGATAAATTGTTTTAATTGAATAAAATATAATAAGATTTATTTTTTTTTTTATTTGGATAAAAATTTTGTCGCTTGAAACCGGAGGTTATTAACTAAACAGATAATAATAAAATGAGAGCATTACAATTCTTTGCAATCATATTTTCCTATACAACTTAAAAGGTGATGAAAATGCAACAGGCTGTTGAGAGGCATTCATCTAAATTTATTTTGCATTGTTGCAACTGATATAAAAATTAATACAACAAAAATTGGGATAGATGGAAATATTCTAGATGAACTGAATAGGATAGGGTTTGTACAACATACGATATCTACAACAGTATTTGATGAACGTAGTTAAATGGATCTGCATCTGAGTGCTCGGAAATATTCTAAACAGTTATATTCTAGATACGATATCTACAACAGTATTTGATGAACGTAGTTAAATGGATCTGCATCTGAGTGCTCGGAAATATTCTAAACAGTTATATTCTAGAGAGCTCTGAAAGCAGAATCATGTCCCGTCAATTACAGCCAGCGATAAAACTTGAATGTTGCTAGCAATTATTTGTAGAGTTCATATCCTGTTTGATGATGTACTTCATTCTCGGGGCAAAGTGTAATGAATAGGGAAGCTGTCAGTATTTCCGCATAGGAATTTCGATCAGACATTGTAAGTGGAAATTGTGAATGAAAGCATTAAATGAAATGACACCTGAATTAAAGGCAAATGGTAAAACTACGATATCTTTTTATGGGTGATTCCTAAACTAGGGGCAATTTTTGTATTGGAAAATTCCGAAATTCTATGGTTAGATATAATTTATATATATATATATATATATATATATATATATATATATATATATATATATATATAAGTATATATATATATATATATATAATTTTTTTTTTATTTATTTTTTTTTTTTTTTTATTGTTCTTCAGCGTTCACTGATACTTTTCAGATGTATTTCATTTATTTATTTCAGCTATTCCTGAACTTTATTTCTCTCTCGATTTTCAAATTTATAAAAAATTATGTTATGGAAATAACAATTCCTCCTTATTTAGAAAGCCACGTGTTATGAAAATAGTAATAAATATGAAAAGATCTGAGTTATCAATCAAGATCTAGATTTATTTCATTTTTCATTTTTTTTTTTTTTTTTAAATACAAAAGATGCAATAAAACTTCACCATGAGGCAGGAACCATTAAGGAAAAACTGTTAAAATCATAAAGGTAATAAAATTAAGCAGAAAAATGATGTGAAAATCTACTTAAATGTCATTGTCATGGCAGTATGCCATCATGTACTACTTAGAGGCCATGACAATGACAAAATGGATATTTGAAGGGAGTTTTCTCAAAGACTACTTTAATTAATTGAAATTAAAAACAAGCATCATCTTCTAGTATAGGCAAAAAATAAAATTATATGTAAAAAATAGTTCTATTAGACAAGAAATATTAATACCAACGAATCTAACAAATACAGGCAATAAAAGATGTTTTTCGAATTGTGACTGTTTCGAAAACGTTACCTAAAACAAGTGATTCTGCACTTCAGGATTGCTACTATACAACACATCTGCCTAACAGATAAAAAAACCCTGTTTTATCACAATAAAATGTCCATGACAATGGCTAAAAACTCTATATACAAGAACCAAATATATTCTAAGAGTTCACTAATCATTAATTTAAAGAAATTAAAAAAATAATTATCGGTAAACTCTGTTAAAATATCCCTAAACATATATTTTTTTCCGTGTTTTTACTTTTACTTTTTTAGGAAAATAGACTTTAAATATAAAAACCTAGATTTTTTTTTTTTTTTTAAACCTAGATATTTTTTTTTCCGTATTTTTACTCATAGGAAAATAGACTTTAAATATAATAACCTAGAAACATTTTCATGACAATGATAATGAAGCTATAGAAAATATAGAGAATCATAGATTTGATCATTTTTTTAGTGGTTTAGGTAGGACAGAACTCAACTTTAACATCAAAACTAAAATGAAAACTATGATTTTATTATAGAAGTCAAGGTTTATCATTTACTGAAAAAGAACGACTCATGGGTAAACATTATTTTTTTTACTTTTTTCTTAGTAGTTTCTGTGTAAAACCAATATGCGTATAAAAACGTTCTTGAGGCTTGGAAGAATAATAGCTTTTAATAAATTATAAATATATATTTATTTGCTAAAATCAATCCATTAATAAGTGATATATCATTCTAAACTAATAACAAATTTATAAGTGGTGTTTTTTTACGAAAATGATCGGTGATGCATACTACAAGGCAAAAACAATTAGTTCCTCCAAAGAAAGGAATCGCATCTGACAGCCTAAATCCACAAGATGATGAGACCTAACGCAATCTATCCTAATCCTTCACATTATTATTTCAGTCGCAGTTTTCAAATCAGAGATTAATTATTGTACTAATTATTATTAAAACACATTAATTATTAGAAAAACATAACTTTACAATATAAAGGAATTATCGTCAGGCAGCGAACAAATCATGCAGCAACGTTTGTTGATTATAAATTAGATATTTATATACTTATAGATTGTATATGAAGTCAAAATTTTAATTTAAGAACTAATCTTCAAATTTATATAAAAAACACTCTTATACTAATGTATCAATACACAATTTCGGAAGATTAATAATTGAGGAGTTGTATATGAATATTTTTTTTTTTAAAGGATATGAGAGAACGAATTGAAATAGGTATGGAATTCCAAATTATGACTGCACAAAAAAAAAAAAAAAAAAAAATCAAAGGAGGCAGATCGATGAGTAGGGATATACAATTTAATGGACTAAGATCTGCTATTCAAAAGATGAATGGAAAAACGAAGGGGAAGGATGTCGTAAATATAATAAGGTTTTTTGGGCTTCAAAGCTTGGAATATAAAAGTACCAAGTAAGTATTGTCGGCGAAAACCTAGATAAAGCCACCTTAACTCAGAATACCTGTGTGTCAGAGCGCTTGGGGATCCTAAAAGTAAATCATATAAAAAATTCATTTATCTTTTCAGTCTCATTTCATTCTTTCCAGACAGTCCTAAGCATCCATAATCGAGGTGGGGAAGGATGAGGGAGGACACTAATAATTGACGGGTTTTGTGTGGGAAAAATTCACGGAATCTTAGGAGCTCTTTGAGAATGGAGATGGTTTTTCGGGTTATTTGTGAAATATGGTTATTCCAAGACAAATAATGATCGAAAACTATTCCGAGATTTTTGACAGATTAAACTTAATTTAACTTATGTACACCAGCCTAAGTGAGAAGAGCAGATTATCCAAAAGGTTACCGCCAACATCTTTTAGTCGAAGAGAAAAAATCTTTAATTTCTTTGAAATGCCACAAAATGAGTGAATAAACCTATGTCTTAAGCCAACTAGCTCTTGATAAGAAACGGATTCGTAACGTGCTATTTTAAACCGCTACGATATTTTTTAGTTTTCTTGGTCATAGAAAGAAGAAAATATTTTAAACTATCAAAGAAAGGTTTATGTAGATATCAATGATTGTTTTTTATTGAAAAGTGTTCTTCGAACTCGATTAGAACTTATTCGAGTGATTTAATAGGTTCTGCTTCTGTTATTTGTAAAGAGAACAAGTCATGAAGTAGGATTATTTGTATTTCATTCTACAAGCCCCAGAGCTAAACGCCATTAAGAGGTTGTCTCCCAGTCCTGACCGTTGCACAATGGGACGAAATACCAATCTAGGAGGAAAAAATGTATAATCAAAATTAATGAAACTATTGTATCAAGTGTAAAGGGAAAATGTTTATAAAACATTATTAGAAGTTCTTTCGTTTTCAGCAGGTGGATTTCGATGTAAAAACAACAATGTAAATAGCACCTGGCTCAAATTTTGTTAACTATAAATTCTGTCAGTTGAGATTTGAGTATCTTTGTGATGACATTTTTTGTAATTAGTAAATATAGAAAATCGTTATACAAGTACGCCATTCTCCAAATAACTATTTAATAATTTGACCCATTATATGGGTCAGCACTCTTTAAAGTGCTGTAAAATAAGGCATTTTTAAAACTAAAAACATCTTTTACTAAAAGGTACCCCAAGTACCTCTTTAAAATTCATGGTAGAAGTTTATTAGAAGGTATATGAAGTAAACATGATACATTAAGCTGCTTTTATTTGCTTCATTTTCAGAAAATGAAATTTCAATTGCGTGAAGGGAGTGATTTAGTATTTGGCAAACCTGTAAAGCCATTGGTTTAATATATATTACTATATTGGAGCAATATGAATTAGAGGATATATTCCAACATTTTCAGCTGTGTTGAAGGCATAATTAAAATTGGTAGTTACGAAAATCAAAACGAAATGATAAGAGGCAGGAAAACCACCCCCGAAAACCGAATTACATTTTATTGAAATATGAAATAATTCTTGGTTGTTAATAATTATTTTTTAAATATATTTTTTATTTTTGAAGAGAAAAGATTTGACCCGGTTGGGATTCGAATCCAAGTCTCCACTTCTCTAGCGTGGTGCCTTATCCACTAGGCCACCGAGCTCGTATCCGAACCAGGGAAATCCTTTCTCTTCACTGATCCATACCCACGGGCACTCGCAATTGCGATGTACAAATCGGGGATGAATGTTCATTTGAACATTATTGTTAAATGGATCTATTGACATACGTCATATATATTATAAATATGAAATAATTCTTGGTTGTTCGTCTCTTCAAAAATAAAAAATACATTTTATTGACTTCCGATCATCAAGGTGGTTGAGAAAATCACTTTTATAACAAAAAAAAAAACGTTTTATGTACATTTGTTAAGCTATAATACACAAAAATACATAAGAATGGGTTTATACATGCATATTTTTACATATGTATTGAATTTTCATTTAGAGAACAAATTAGTAATTTTAGTTTGTTTTACTAAGCATTTCTCTTATAATATTAGTTGTCATTGCCCGTAGTAAGATAATTCTGCTTTAATCGGCGTTCTCTAGTTCAAAACTTTTTCTAAGTCTTTTAATCAAGGATTTTTTTTTTTTTTTTTTTTTTTCAGAAGGCAAATATGTCAGTAGGAGTTTCATTGAAATACTTTAAAACTTTACCTATCCATAAAATAAATCGGATTAGTACATAGTTACCGAACACATATCATTCATATAATAAGTATCTTTGATATATGTTTTTCCGTTCATTATTTTTTAAAAACTATCAATAATTAATAATTATGTATTCGTATTTTTATTGCATTAATATTGTACGTATTAAATAAATGGTAAAAAATTAAAAAATACCTAATAAAAAAAAAATTACCCATCGGAACAACGGTTAATGGGATGATGGGGGTCCTACTATATAGTATTTTCCTAATTATTGTGACTTTAACGGGTTATTTTACCATATTTCAACTTTATTACTTATTTATATCAGGTTTTCATGTCTATTCAAGGGAGTCGGACTTTTTTCCTCCTAGATTGGTCATTCGTCCAACTGTGCGTAGTGGGAATGCCAGAATTCACTTCATAGGATCTTACGAAATAAATATTAACAGTTTCAAAAGGGAATAAAACCCACACAGCTCATTACTTATGGTTAACACATTCAATGAGCCAGCCTTAAATTATACCAAGGCCCAACATTTTGAGTTTACAAGGAATCAATAGTACGTTCACGTAGAAGTAAGTTTCGTTCAAACGTTATGTAAGAATTTCCGACTAATCGCATAAGGTTTTGAAGGTCATTGCGTTTTTGTTGTTTTTTTCCTGTTCATATATTTTCTCGATTTAAAATAGTTAAAGATACTTATCGAAGCTTATTAAAAATTGAAAAATTAACAGACTTCGTAAAAAAAAAAAAAAAAAAATGGAGAAACTACATTAACTTCGATATGATCAGCTATTAGTGGATTACTGGTTATTTTTATGGCCCGCTTTGGACGGCATTTTTTCTTTACATAATCGCTACATTTCTATTAAACGAAGGTTCTTTGCCGGCATCACTAGCAATCTTTGGTAACACAATTTCATCCGCTGAAGCGTTTCGGAACACAAATTCATGAGGTTAGTATTTTTTTTTATTTTTATTTTTTATTTATGAATATTTACAACTGTATACAAAAGTTAGTAGGAAATGATTACAATGGCATGCCAATAGCTTGTTGAGAACTACTCATTAGTAGCAATTAAATAGAAATTCTACATTTACTACATTTCGACATTAGGAGGTCTCTAGATCAACTTCAAAGCCTATATATTAAAATAATAAAACGGTTAAGCAAACCCGTAGGCTCGATGCCGACACCAATATTATCTTGTGCAATCGGGTTTTGATGGGGTTAGATGGTGTGTGCGGTATTTTTTTTTTTTTAAAATTAGGTAAAATTTATGAAACTATATTTTATTTTTGGATTTATTGTATAGATATATTTTTTTTAATCTGATGACCTAATAATTAGAAAATAATTATATAATAATAAAATAATAACTATGTTTCAGGAATTAATGAAAATATGAAATTTGTGATAACTGTATATATTTTATTCCACTTAGAGAATTTATTATAAAGTCTGTTTGATTATTTTATATTTATATATTATAAAATACTCTCTAAGTTACTAACCGAGGATCTCGGAGGTAAAGACAATATAATAAAAGTTATGATGAGGTGATATATATAGAACAAGAGCCGTCAAATAAACACGTGATACGTTACCAGCTTCCCGCAACCTGACCAGCATCCAAAAGAACAGGGCAAAGAGTTCTTGTTCTAGTTCCAAGTAATATAATATATGATATTTTAATAATATGCATCTAATTTAAATTAAAGATAATAAAAATAAAAAACGTCAGATGACCCGATCAAATCCAAATAGAACGATTTACAGTCGAGGAAGTTCTTTTAATATAATACTTAAACCTTTTTCAAATTAGAGAAAAAGTCATTTTTTTTTTCATATCATTTCCCATAAGTATAAAAAGTCACCAAGTGAATATAACTGCTATATATGCACATTAGAGAATGAGGAAATTCACTAAATAACTTCTGAGAAATTTTTAATGAGCACATTTCTGTTTGAATATTGAAACGGAAAATATTTCATTTTGTTACTTAATGCCTTTTACCTCCAATCAGCCGATATATTGCCGTTCTTTACCTTGTTGAGAAAATATTTATATTTGGTTGTTATAAGTTTACTTTTCAGTCAAAGTGATCCCGCTTCACTCATATTTCACATCTTATAATCCTAACCTAGTGGTAAGCTTCTTTATTTAATCAATAGGGTGAATTATATTAGTAATAAAAATAAGAAAATAAATATATACATATCAATAATGATGTTAATTTGATGTTTTACAGAAAAGAATACCTATGCTGCCTGAATATATATAAATATATAATTTATGCTGATATGTGTGGTGGGTCGAATTAATTTATCATTTTATAAAAAATACCCATCGACCATAAAAAAACCTTAATAAACTAATTACAATATAAATAATCTATTGATTTATGGGTTGGCGAGAATTTTTTTAGGAAAGAAATGATTCCTTGGTTTGGTGACGTAGAATAAAAGCAGTAGCTCGCTGGGAGGAGGGGCGGGAGGGCGGGAGGGGTGTGGATTTGTTCTATGATGAATGGTCGAAGGAGATTACACAGCAGGCTGGATCCACCCAATTCCGTGATCGATGCCCGAGCCGACTCAGTGAAGGAGAAAAATTAGACAGAATAAGGGCAAGGTGGAATAATGTTCGGGAACTTCGACATATGTTGCCCTTTCATAACAGTTCTCCGGACTTTGAGATATCGGCCGATCTCGTGAGGGCAGCTGTCCGGCAGGTGCTGTCTTCTTCGGCCGGAGTGCCCGGTCCTGGTTATTTAAATGATCCCGTCCGGGGTATCGGGTTGTCCGGGTGTTCCTTTACCAACACCTGTCGGTTATATTTAAAAGTTAAAAAGTCTCGGGATAGTACGGAAAACATTATGGAGTCAATAAACGATTAGAACGATGCATTTAACTTTACAGATCAATCAGGCTAGAAGAGTTTGACATAGATTGAGATGATGATAAGAATTAGATGAAATCAAGATCAATAAAGAACTCTACTGAGGAAAATACCTGTAGAACGTTGATACATGCCTTTTCGTCACAAATGTTCCTAAAAATGATTTCAAAGGATACTAGAATGAAATCTTTGGAAAATTTAAACGATAGTAGTAATTCACGAAGGGACTGTGGATACCGTATGGGTCATCATGGCTAAGAATTTAAAGAGATGGTTGGAGGAATTTGCTAAACTTAAGGGAGGGTGAATTGATAATGGAAGTAATAGGACGAAGTGCTTTGTGGGCTTTGATGGCTTTTGTGGATTTTTGGAAGACCATAAAAACTAGGAGCTATCTGTTTAGATTCTAAAAGGGATTAAATGTGTTGGTGATTTAGTGATTAGGCAAGGAGTAGGATCACGTTTGGTGGTGATATAGGTAATGGGGTTATAGAGGAATTCTAACATTTTTTCGTTGTAATCAGTTCGGTCCATGATCACAGTTTTGTTACATATATCTGCTCTTGTAACATTATTCTGATCGTTAAATTTTTAAAAGGATCGGGTAATGGATAGATCTTTGAGGAACAGTGGAGAAAGGGTGGATGGTTGAGAGGGTGGGCGTTGAAGGTGATTAGGAATAATATTGCTGACGGTGATGCGCGACAATTCTCTATCTTCATCGGTACATTTAAGGAGGACATCTCTGTAGATATATTCTAAATCTGTGAGTACTTGTGGAAGAATAGGGTGAATTTTTGACTGGGGATTAAGAAAATTGGGACCTAAACTGAGAACATCCGAGACAGGAGGGGGGATTTCAGTTGAGGAGATGTTGTGAATCCATATTTGGTCTCCTTTAGGATAAATTTTATGGTGTAATGAATTTTGGTATAGTTGGTCCAATTTTTATTAATTATAAAAATGATTTCCCACATTGGTGTTGTGTATGTAGTCAACCATTTGGTATGAATTTATTTCATGGAAAATACTGTAATATATTTGTTTACGACCTGAAAATGTGAGGTCAGGTGGAGTCAGGACCAAGTAGTACATTAGGGATTGATTCTTTACTACATTTCTTAAACTTATTATATTATAAAAATAATAATAATAAAAGTCGTAGCGAACCCGAAGGTTCAATGACAAAACGCTTTCCTCAAACCTTTCCCACCAAAACTCTAATCCTCAATATCAGCTTTGAAGCGATCATCACAAACACATTTCAGTCTACCCCTCGTCCGTTTACCAGACAGAAAACAGATTACTCTTTTTGGAATTCCGTCATGATTTAATCTAATGACTTTATATGCCCAATTTAACCGCCACGCTGCTATTATCAGAACTATATTTACTGAATAAATATCCCGCAGTTCTAAACTGTAGACCCTTTCTTCTTAATTATAACTAGCGCCGTGAAATATACACATTCGCATATTTCTTCTACCCAACTAAAACTTCTAATACGATGAAAATTGTGTGTTTTGAAGCATTTGGAATCAATTTGAGTTATTTTCATTTTGCATATTTTGCCGTATATACAATCTTTTGAATTGTAAATTCATATGCAGCATATAAGCATTTGATTAAAAGACAAAACCGAAAAATAGATATGGGGAGTCCTATTCTTTTTTTTCCGCCGAACGAATGAGTTCATGTTTGTCCAGGCGCTGATTCTTTCCTTTGTGTGTACTTTCTATCACAATTTGCTTTTCTTGGAATTGTTTAATCAGATTAATTTCTGGTTCTCACTCCGCTCAAATACTTGGAATATTACTTCACTTATATCCTTCATCCTACCAGTATTCATTATAGACTGGGAGCCAGCCGCATTCAAATTTAATTGGAAAGACATGAATCTGTTTCCTATCCCATTTCATAGTATCATAAGCCTTGAAATGATGTATTGTTGGCAGTCTGAAATCGCTTAAAATAGCAAAAAATAATTGGAAAGTCATGTTCTTGAGTTTGGTCTAATTTTTTTAAGTATCCTTTTCTAAACATAAATCAAGTGGTCTGGCAGCTGAAAGCCGTCGGAAAAATACCGCCAGAACGATTTTTATATCGCGGGGAAGTTGTTAGGACGCATAAGAGTAGTTAGAATGATTAGAAAGTAAATTTTTGATACTCGAAAAACCGGTTTTTGATACGGAAAACCGCAAAATTTTGGCACTATTTTCGTTTTTTCACTTATATCTCGTAAAATAATAAAATTTGCTGGACATTGCAAATTTACAATATTAAACAACAATATCTTTTTTTTAGTTTAAGCTTGATTGTATCTATGTAAATTAATTGATTGCAGAGATAGAGCTCTCTAAAAATTGTAATTTTTCACAAAATTTGAAATTTTTCTGTTAAAAGTCAAGTTCTCGGCCGGATACGGTTCATGTTAAAGCAGGAACAGGACTAATTCGACCTAAGCATTTTTTTTTCAAATATTTTTTCAAAGTAAATTCCTCAAAACGCCTTGTTTAATCATATAATCACTCTTGTATGTCTGAAAAAATAATTCTGACATAACGTCTGAAATCAGAAAAAAATAAATAAATAAATAAAATCGGCATATTTTGGTTTCTGTGTGGATACAAAAAAAGCTGATAAAGTTAAACAAATGCTATGTATTTAATAAGAGTGTTAATTAATATTTATTTTATTAATTTTTAGTGAATTGTCATTCGATGTTCTGTTGACGTCAACCATGAAATAAATGAATGAATGAAATTTTAAGACTTATGTTTTTATAACTTTATTTTAAAATTTTTTGATGAAAAAAGCTTTCATATTTGTTTCAAGAAACACCTTGTACGGTCAATAAATTCACAACTTAATTTAGTCTGTATAATGGGTATCCAAGCTATTTGGCTTATCTGCCATTGTACTTATTCTGACGTAATGAGAATTTGTTTGTATTTATCATACGAAGTTATATTATATATATTTATATAATAAATGACACTGATAAGGATCCGAATAGCTTCCAAAATGGCCATTTTAAACAGTGAAGCGAACACCCTAGCTCTTATGTCAGCAATGAATCCCTGTCGCGCTGAACGAGCTCAGATATTTTTGTCACATCGTTAAACTGTAACGCCATCCCCACGCATTCGCAGAAGTTATTACCTCAATATCCTCCGCACGTGTTTACAGCCCTATTTTACGGCCAATAGCCACCTGTTTTATTTACATTATGTATAGCTTTATGTATCAATACCAATCTTTATCAATTTACTACTAAATATGGAATACACTATAAGCTGCTGAAATTGTATCATTAGCGATCTATTCTTATATAAATAAATAAATGAAATGATACTGTAATCATTTCAATAACAGGAGGTATGGTTCTCTGGTCTTTTTTTATAGGTTATAATTAGGGCTTTCAATTATATGCGATAAAAACTAAAAAAATTTGCTCATATATATGCAAATATATAGGGTAAAATATTCAATTAAATACCGAAAACCCAACTCATCCTACCACTGTCCTCACTACTTACGCTGATGACACATGTGTGTTATCAGTAAACAATGATCCCTTCATTGCCTCTCAAACACTCCAATCCGATACCCTAAACCTTTAAGAATGGTGTCAAAAATGGAGAATCAAAATAAATCCAAACAAATCCCACCAAAAACCCTTTACCGTTCGTCGTAAACCTACGACCTCCTGTCCTACAGTATCCTTTAGTGATATTCCACTAATCCTTGTTGAACAGATACGCTACCTAGGACTCCACTTGGACAACCGACTAATTTGGAATCCACACACAAGACTAAAACGACAAGAAACTGCACGTCGTTCCAGACTACTTCAACATTTACTAGACAAACGTTCAAAGCTCTTAATTAATTACAAAAGACTCATATACATGACTGTGATTAGACCTATTTGGACGTACGGAGTTGAGCTTTGGGGCTCCACTAAACCATCCAATTCATCTCGTATTCAATCCTTACAATCCAAAATCCTTCGTAAAATCCTCAATGGTAAGGAGCATTTTTCACCAATAAACTTATCCATAAAGATCTTAATCTTCCCTCACTCCTTAATCTTAATCTTAATCACTCCGCCGTGCTGAGGTGCTCAAACGCATATACTGCTGTTCATGATCATGAATAGTCATTTAGTTGAAATGCAGCAACAATGTAATAACGTTTATTTTTAGGTTATTACTTCCAAAGTCCATTTTTTTTTTGCTATAATAGTTTATAGTTTACTTGTATCACTTATACAGTACAAAATTTAGCATCGAAGATTCAACTCCAAAAATCAAAATATCTAACTGCTGGATATTGTTCTCCAACCTTAGCTGTAAGTTTGGTAAAAAGTCTTCCTCAAAATATCTTCGGGTTTAGGGGAGAAAGGGGATGAAAGTCGTATGTTGTTAGCTGTCTGATCTCGAAACTCGGAAAACGTTACTTTTAGCTTATATATACATAAAAAAACAAAGTGAATTTGCAAAAAATGTCATTTTATTCCTCTCTTTACCATATCGTAATTTGAGAGCTATGGAATATGGGAATGGAAGATTTTTTTACTTGAGGTAAGTCGCAGTTCTCCGGAATAATACCTTTGTCTGTACTCATTTGGCTATAACTCCAAAATTATTTGTCCGATTCAAATTTCTCTTTTTTCATATGAAAGCTGGTTACATTTGCTATAATTAATCAAATAGTAAATTTTGATCTAGTCCCGTAAAAAAACCCACGGCAGAATATTGAGTAACCCGTACTGTTGTGAAAAACTCGTATTTTTCGGCACATTTATCACAATATATTCGGAACTATTTCTTCGATTCAAAATCTTTTTTTTCTACCTGATAAAAAAAGTGATACAAGTAAACTATAAACCATCATACCAAAAAAAAAAAAAAAAAAAAAAAAAATGGACTTTGGAAGTAATAACCTAAAAATACACGTTATTAAATTGTTGCTGCATTTCAACTAAATGACTATTCATAATCATGAACAGCAGTTATGCGTTTTTGCACCTCAGCACGGCCCTGCTAGGACCGGCAGAGCGGTGTCCATTACTCTTTCAACGCTCTCTATGAAGCCATCGTTTAATATTTTGCGTTATGAGATTCTTCATTTTAAAGTTAATTATATGATCTATAAGTTTTGTTTTGTTTAACACTTTTCTTCTCAAAAAGTAATGATAAAAATCTATAATTTGTTGAAGTTACTTTTTGTTTTTTGTAGTGGCAGTTTTCTGTATATGATTAAGTATTACGGCGAAACTAAGCTATCTACATAAAAAGTGTGTATAACATAATTTGTTTGTAATATTATTAGGAGTAAAATAAAAAAAAACACTCCGATAGCACAATTAGGTTTCGAGCTGTCACCATATAACCAGAGTTCTGTACCTGTAATGTTGCTGAAGGGGTGGGGAGGAAAGCAAGAGAGGTGGGGGTCGGGACTTTGTGTTTTATTAGTATATACTTCATGTACTAACACCCTGCGAAAATTCAGCGTTCCCCTAATACGTTGCGACACGAAACCTTTATTGACTGGACTAATAATCCTCCGAGGCGTCTGAAACGATGATGGCCTAGAGACCTTTTAGTGTAGAAGTTTTAATAAAGTGCTACTGATGAGTAGTTCTTTTCAAGTTTTAACATGTTATTATAACCGTTGCCAATACATTTACTTGATGTATATATTTTGTACAGTTGTAAATTTCAATAAATGTATATAAAAAAAAAAAAAACGAAAATAGGTAACCATCAACATTATTTACAAAAACTAAAATTTTGCCATACAGATAAGTAAGTACAAACTAAAGTTATTATTATTACTGCTCAAGTTGTTATTATTATTGTTTCTGTAAATATTATTAACAATGAACTATTTATATATACATATACATTCATACAAAATTTATATTGGCTGACTGAAATACCATAAACTTTCACTTTAAAGCAATAAATAAAATACTTTTTTAAATTATTTAGGTCAATGAATATTCTCTGGAATATTCTTTTGCTTATGCCGTAGCATTCTCGGAACTCTTCTTTGAAGATACGCTAGTAGGAGAGGATCTTTTTAGACCTTTGACATTCTCCATATTGTAGGAAAATTGAAAAGCATTTCAACATATTTTCCTGGGATATAGTAGGATAGATTCTTTAGAAGAACTGATTATGAATACTGACTATAAATAATAATATTAAAAAGAGGATTTAGTCACGAAATAATATAATATAAACCTTTGCTTATTGAGAAAATTCCTTGAGAATGAACAAAACTCTCATAAGTTAACAACTAGTAGCAGCAATTGAAATAAAAAATAAATAAAGGGACACCTTTTCGTGATTATTTGTTAATATATTAACATAATCAATTTGTAATTTATTTTATGTTTAAAAAACAAAAACAAAAAAATTGCTTTTCACAAGAGTTTAAAAGGAATAGAAAAACATTATTTATTTTTTCTAGACTAAGATATTTTCCAAAGATAAATACTCATAAGTATTAACTATATGAGTCGTTTAACATCAAAATGTCCATTTTTCTAACTTTTACTGGAGGATAAAGAATTAAATAATACTTTTTGGACAAACAAAAAGTTTGGTCATACTTTAAACCTATCTTGAATATTGCGTTATTGGAATTGGTCTTAAGCTTGTTAATTTTCGATCTCAATTTTCAATGTATTAAGCAGAAAATGTTTATTTTGTGATGGACATAACGGGACTTGTATTGAAGTGGGTCCAAAAATACATTATTCTTTAATTTTTTGTCTTAGCGACTTTTTATAACTCTTTTATTTATATTAGATTATATATAAATATATGTGTGTGTGAAATATGTTACCTTCATATCTATAGTCCATGTAACAGAGTGCTGACGTTATGAAATGTTTCTATGTTTTAGAACTGATGAATGTTTTCTAAAAAAAAATGATTCCAATAGATCTGGCAAACAATTCTTCAATCCTAATCGAATTTATCCTTCTATACCAACATGGTACCTCAAGTGACTAATATAGAGAAATTACATAGCTGCGAGTGTTTACATAACCTAAAAGGTTTGTAAACAAACTCCGCAATAGAAGGTAGTATAGGATTCAATTTTTATTGGGATCGAGTGGTTTTTGATCTATTGCCTTTAAGCGATAGATAAAGGGGCTTTTAAACATATATGTAAATAAATCTAAAAAAGTGTAAATATTAAATTTATGTAAATATTTCTAAAAAAGTGGACAAAACAGTTTTTTATCCTAAACGACTCATATAACTGTTCAAATAAGGTTTTCTCCTGTTACGTGTCTAATAGTCCAACTATAGATGTTTTTAACTATTTGGTAAGTATAAATTACAATTTTTCCTTGTATAATAGTGATATTTAATGATTAAACTATTGTTTTTAAAAATACTTTTAGGTAGTCATCCTTGGCTATTCCTAACTGAATATTAGTTCTAAGTTTGGTTATTTCATGTTAGATTTTAAATAATTTTCTGGATGATGATCTTTTAAAACCGGTTATAACTCGAAATTAGAGTACGGTAAATATCTGTAGAATATAAAAAATGGTACGTAGCTTTTTCTATTAGCGTACTTTTATTGGTGATAATTTTGGGGAATTGAAAAATTCGAAAAATGTACATCAACATTACCATATATCCTAAAACTATTTCACCGCTCGCGTCACCTCCATTTCTTACCCACCCGTGAACTTCTAGTGACTTTCCTCTATTTGACTATTTTGCGTGATATATGGTGACCGATTGTTGGAACCTCCAGACGTTTCCATCTTCCGCATATCTGCACCGAGTTAAATTGACTTCCCCTCTCATCCGCAGAAATATTTCCATGGCACCTACCGATTCAAGTGATCGACACCCATCACACTCCTTTTATTTACAGTATACTTCAATTCAAGTTCGCAATCAAATCACTGCCTACAAGATCTTTCCGATCTCTATACTCCATCCACAGATGTACAGCATTCCAACGTTCCTTTCTTGTCCGATTCTTTATATTCTGTAGTTGCCTCCCCCCCCCCCCCCCCCCCCCCCCTCTTGCCATGTATCCGCAATGCTTCTTCCCTCAGAACATTTAAACACTCTTCTTTCATCATGATCTTTGTCTCCAAACTGACACTTTCTAATTATATGAATGTCTTGCAATGATCATACGATGCTCTCACAAACTATGTCAGACATAAAACATTAGCCTCAATCTATAGTTTTCTTGTGATAATGTTTAAAATTTTTGTAAAGATAATTTTTGATTTATTATTGTTTTCTTTTTCATTATCATTTTTCTGTTGTTTTTTTTCGGCACGCCCAGCCTCTAATAATCGATTTAACAGTACAACCTACCAAAGTACTGAACCTGAGACCCTTCATGAGTTGATAGTGGTACAGTTTTTTTTTGTTTTTTTTTCCTATAATTTGTATTCAATTTTATCTATGTCTTTTTTTTTTTTTTTTTTTTTTTTTTAAATCTCGGCCAGTTATGGTTTTACTTTATGTCATGTACCTAATGTTATTCTTAAGGGACTTTGCCCCAGAATATTTTTTTTTTCTATTCTCTTCTATATTGTTATTTGTGTGATTTGAGACAGCCAATTATAGTTCAGCTGTATGGAGATTAACAAATAGTTTTGACTGGAAAAATTATTTTTTTTTTTTTTTAGACTAGATTATTAGCGAATTCTGACCTGTCTCCAGCCTTAAAATATAACTTAATATACATTTGGGCCAAAAAAATATTGATTTACGAAATTCTGGTAGGATATTTTGGATGGGTTCCAGATAAATTCAACTCCAGATTTGAGCTGCATGGAACTGATGAGGAGACCGTTGGTGCTTTATAGCAATCAATAAAAAAAAGAAAGAAAGAAAGAAAAAAGAAAAACTAGATGTATCCACTTTTAAAGAGACAACTAGACAGATAGAATGGGCAGACTTTTAATTTTTTCTGGTTTTTTGAGTGCAGTTGAGCGTATACGTCGAAAGCTCAAGCTGAATTGAAGGAAGAAAGTCGTTCTTGCTGTAGGATCTGAAGGATAAGCCCTTAGTGCAATGGTCAGCTGATGAACCTGATAAGTCAGCTTCTGGTAGATCTTAAGGCTATCCAGAATTGTGTTAAGTCTCAACATAAATTACGATTTAAAAGTATATTAAATTTTCTGCTTCTGATAAAAATGATTCGTAAACCAGAGCTAATTACGGACACTCCTTCACAAGTCGACAGACCTAACGATTTTTTTTTTTTTTTTTTTTTTTTTTTAAAGACGAACATACTACCATTTCTGTCTCTCTTCTTCTACCCCACAAAATATTTTTTTGCTGAGAGTAAAATTTAGTCTATTTCTCGATTGTTCTCTAGCAATAATATATGATAATTTACCTTTTAAAATACATTTCAAATTAAGTCATGATAATTGGAAATTCAACTCTAAGTACAAAACTAAATCATTCAAAAATGGGGTCCTCATTAATTTGGTTATTTAACGTAACTTTTATTTCAAATTTATATAATGTTTCTAAATAAAGAAAAATAAATATTTAATTGAGATTTGATACTTTTAAGTCGGTTAAAACTACTCTTTATTTTTTAGAGACAGGTACTCTCTGTACGGCTAGAAAGAGCGAGTAAGAGGAATTAAAGAAGATAACATTTTTATTATGATTAGTAGTTTAATTAATAGCTTTAAAGTTATTTGGAAAAATAATTCTCCAACAGTTTTACTGTACTTACCTAAAGTAGATGATTTACGAAAATAAGTATTTAAATAAATAAAAGTTGGATGAGAAGGAGGAGGTATACGTAAACAAAATTTTACGTGCATTATCTCAATTGTTATCAATTAGATATACCTGTATTTCGTAAACAATAAATGTCGCTGGCAGTTTACTGAATCATTTCTTGCATTTTAAAGTAATAATTAATTGACGGGGCTCACCCTTTATTTATGTGTATATGCCTTACACACTATATAACATATATCTATAATTTCAAATTTAAAATAGTTTTCGCCATCGATTTGGTTCTCCTGGGAGTAAAATTTTGCTGTAGAGAGGATTTGGAATATTTTTTAAGGTATCGAAAAATATTTCTTTCTAATCGGCCAAAAACTCCTTAATTTTTTTAACTTTTAATTCATCATATAACTTCGTAGTTTTGGCTCTTTGCATTTTAGTAACTTTTACGATTTTTCTCATTATACCATTTTGGAATGATTGAAGTTTGTAATTTGTACTTTTCCCGATCGATGAAAATAATGGTGCTCCATACAGCATATATATATGGTTATAATTATTAATAGTGTTTTTTTTCTTTTTTTTTCTTATTCTCCATTTATTAATTTAAACAAACAACAAATGATAACAATTGGAATCGATCTTGTGTTTCCTTCTCAGCATTTTAAGATTTGTTGCTTCGTAGATCCTGGCGCTTCAGTTGACTATTGTCTTCCTGTTGTCTTGATCGAGTGAGGAGGAATCACTCTGCTGCCTATGGTGTGAAAATGGGTCAGTCTAAAAAACCTGAACCCCTTCCCTAAGCGAACACGTCCGCTAAGGAGGTCAAATCTTGCCACCTACCAGGCCTGGGAGGTGGGGCTATGTCCCTGAAAAGAGGGTTGGCGCAGTACTTTAGGCCGTCGAAAAATTTTATGTGCCGTCGACCAATGAATGATGGGACCGATGGTATTTGTAAAGTTTCCGTTATGACGGTGTTTCTGGCCCTCTCGAGGTTTGTTTCGCGGACTATTCGTCGGAGGACTGAGTTCTGAAAGCTATGAAGTGCTTTCAGTGTTGTTGCATACATATACTGAAGAAGTGGGGCGCCATGAAGTAGGGTTGGGCGAATGATAGCTTTGTACAGCTGAATTTTAAGTCTAAGAGACAGTTGAGGAGATGTAAGGAGGTAGTTAAGGCGGTAGGTCTTCTGCCGAGCCAGCTTAATCCTACTTCTCACATGAGTAGAGAAATTAAGGTGTCGATCAAGGTGAACACCTAGGTAGAGAATGGAGTTAGACAGCGTCTGTTTCTCATTGTCCACAGTAAAGTGGGTAGGTAATCGATTCCTCTTCCCTTTTTGATAAGACATTATGATGGCGTCGGTCTTTCTATGGTTCACTTTGATTCCACACGACTTGAGTGCTTCAACTATGGTCTCTGTTGCCCTCTCAGCCATTCTAAGAGCCCTTTTCGCATTCATGCTAGATGCATAAACTCCTATGTCGTCAGCATAAGCAGCCACCACCGCTTCAGGATGTTAATTGGCAACTACTGGTGCAGTGAAAACATTGAAGAGTATTGGTCCGAGGACCGAACCTTGTGGCACTCCACATGTGGTGGGAACAGGTGACGATAGGCTTTCCCCTACCCTCACTATAAACGATCTACCGCTGAGGTAGTTGTCGATAAGTCGACATAAGGCTACGGGAAACCTGAACTCTTCTAGACGGCGTAGCAACAGCGGATGAGATACACAGTCGAATGCTTGTGAGCAATCGAGGGATATAAACGCCGTAGCTTTATTCATGTGCATCTGGTTAATGGTATGCGTCTAAAGTTTCACCAGATGATGATCACAGGCGACACCTCGTTGGAATCCAGTTTGTTCGGGAGGGATGACGCCTTCACTGAAGCAGTGGTCCACGAGGTGATAGTGAACAAGTCGCTCGAAAATTATTTACACTTTTTGCTAAAAAGGTATGATATAGAAGAGTGGCGGTGGGGGTTCGGGGCGGGATTAAGAGATGGCTCCTGTTATGAGGACACTGTTTTACAGATCTGCCAGGATCTGACGTTTTTTCGAGGCCGAAGGACATCCTTGGCCACTCTCTCCATCCACAATTAGAATTAGCTTTTTCGTCCTTAAGGATTGCTGTTTTAACGGTTTTTTTAAGTTATCCGAAGGATAACTTCCTCCATTGTTGTCCTCCAGGATACTGTTTTAAAATATTTAACGGTTTTAAGATGGCGGACCTTAAAAGGACACTTTTTTAAAAATATTCGACTATTTGACTGTTTTAAGACGGCGGAAGGATATTAAATAAGATTATTATTAAGATTATTAGTGTTAAATAGTTATCGATAATTTATACTCGATATATCGATAAATTATATATGAAAATAGCTTATATGTAACCAGTGATTCTACATAAATTATCAAAGAGGAATTGCTGGAATATAAACAACAGTAGAAGGAGTTTCAGCATATATTTTAAACAACCATGTGGATATTTTAAAGTTCGTTATCTGTGTCAAAAAATATATATTTTTTAAAATAAAAACTGTGAAAACTATACAAATCCTTTGCTTTAAAATACATTTTTCTCAATACATGTCGAAATAACATCAAACTGTAGCGCATAGGCTAATTGTTTCCTATAATTAAATCACCCAATGAACAATAAATTTAATTTTATGTTTCATGGGCCGTAACCTGGACCAGCTGGGAACTCGGGAGGTCCCCCTTGGGTCTCACTTGGATGTACAGAGTGCTAAGCCACCGCTTAATTACAGGAGACTAATGAAACTAGCTACAGTGCGTTTTTAGAGCCACATTGTGGGCATAAACTGTAAAGCTATTATAATAAATCTGAGAATATACTTCAATTTAAAATAATTTCGATCGGTACAGAGAAATAATCGAAAAATATCCAAAACAAGTTAAGGGGACAATGATGTGATGCAAGATGACGAAGTTAACATTTGATTATCGTTTCTAATGTATATAAACTATTCAAGACTCGACCCGGCTTTAGGTTACACAAAAACTCCAAAAAAATGACAAAATTCCAAAGAAATCCGCAGTAAATCAGTGGAATTTTTTTTTCATGAAACTGAACTCAGACATCGATTTAACTCACCAATAAACCATTATATGCGAAATTTTATCAAAATAAAAAAATATTGATTTTTTTTACCCCTTTCGAAGATGTTAAAATTTTGAAGTTGAGATTTCATCGACAACTTCTAAGGGCCATAACAACTGCTGTGTTCAACCGATTACAATACAGAAAACATTCCGAGGCCAGGTATAACTTGAGATATCTCAATAAGGAAAAATACTGCAATCTCCGGATTTGGACTAAACTATGTAGTTTTACGGCTTCTAGATGACCTTAAAATTTGGTTTCAATCAGTGTCGAAATATATGAGATAGCGCCAATTAATTATTTTTAGAAATTGACAGTCTTTATTATCCTATAAAATTTTAGGGGTAAAAAAATTCAATTTTGGATTTCTTCAAAATTTAGTTTCTAAGTGTTTTTTTGAGATAAAGAATCTGAAAATGATATCAGTTTTTAGTTTAAAAGTTTTCCTCACCTATTATATATATTTTTATTTCAAATAGCATTGAAACCCTTCGATTGATGAATAATCTAAAAATAATATCAGGTTTTTGTTTAAAAAAGCTCCCCAACCCATATTTTTTAAAAATTGTCTTATTTGAAATTTAGAGTGTAAAAATAAAAATAATAATAAAAATAAATCATTTAAAAAGTTTTCTTTATATAATATAGCTAAAAACATTTTTTAAACTAAAACCTGATAAATTGTCAGATTCATCTCAATTTTTTCTTAATCACATCAGTTTTTGTCTACTAAAATCTGGAGTAAATGTTATATGCATAGATTAAAAGCAGAATGTACGCTGATTCTAGTGATGCTATTACTATTGTAATCGGTTGAACACAGCAGTTGTTATTGCCCTTAGAAGTTGTCGATGAAATCTTAACTTAAAAATTTTAACATCCTTGCAAGGGGTAAATAATCAATATTTTTTGATTTTTATAAAATTTCGCATATCAGGATTTATTGGTGCCTTAAATCGATATTTGAGGTCAGTTTTTCATGAAAAAAAAACTCATTCTTCTTTCATAACCTTCTCCTAACCTTCATAATCCTTTCCATAGAATATTATTCCATCATTCGTTCCTTGGATTCTCTCCCTCCTGAAATCAGATATGCATCTACTCATTTGTTCGCGCCAATCGGTGCTTTTGTGAGGGGGGGAAAGGAGAAAAACTTTAATATACCGTATATTGACGCACTCTATGGATCTCTAGGTAACTAGCCCTTATCTTCGTTAATCCCTACTAGAATATTCCTCTTTCTTCTAGCATCTGTGCTCCAGTACGCACCTATTTAAATTGCCCAGACCTCATGGTCTTCCATCACTTTTTTGACCAAGACAAAATAGTCTTCCAGGACCCTGTTCCTCTTTTAAAAGTGATCTTATTTCCTGTGCCAGTCAGTAAAGATTTAGTTCAATAATATCTCCCCAAAGGTGCGAAACCTCGTTTTAATATTTTCCCATAAAGTCCATTTTCTCGAGGCTGAGGCGAGTTTTTCGCATCGGACATTATAATTCTTTTCCTATACACATTTTTTATAATAATTTTCCTCTCTGAGTATACGCTCCTTATAGTATATATTTTTTATTTATGTTTGTATTCATACATACGAGACAACTGTAATATATTGTGTTTTTGTGTTATGATTAGAGTAAAAGAAATCTCAGAACAAAGTTAATTTTTCATTTTATTAATTTCATATATATATTACACGAACGTGAAAATATAGTATTAAGCAGCTCAGTAGTTTTAAAGAGAAATAAAATCATCCGTGATATATAAAGGATATTAATATTTTGAAAATCTCTTGTGTTTTATTACATGTTTAGTTTAGTTTAGTCGTATCGAAAGATACGATATTTTTTCACAATTCAATTTTTAACAAATGCTAATTTATTTTTTTTATTTTTTTTTAATAAACATTTTCATTCAAAAAATGTGTAATTTCTTATTTTTTTTTAATTTCTATATACATATATTTTTATTTTGTGAGTGTTTAATTCTTCTTTCCTTTTCTATATACATATAATATTGATTATTCATTTACAAAACATTTTTTAAAACGGGTTGATGATGATCAGTTAGTAGAGTATACTGGCAGTAAAGTAAGTCATTGATCTCATCATCTGAAGCCAAGATTTGTATTGGTACATTTATTTCTATATTGGACTAAATATAACTAGTGCCCAGTTTGAAAAAAGGAAAAAAAAAGCGTTCTTGATTATTCATTCAAAATTTACCTAATAATCAAGGAGATCATAAATGTTAGGCAGGTATAAGAATAGAATATATTTTATATAGGACAAAATAGCAGTAAATCCACAAGTAAGGTGATCAACAACAATTAAAAACAACCGTTGTTTTCAACAATGACCTTGATCGTGAGACGCTTTCTGCAAAAAAATAAATGCCTCACGCAGGTGTGTAGTAGATGAGAATAGACATTACTGATTATCCTAAGGCTTTCTAAAAAACGTTTCAAGGTTCGCCCTTCAGCTAGCCGAATCTCCTGCTTATTACCTCAACAGAAATGTAGGTTAATAATAACCATTAAGCGGAAAAATACAACTAAGGTAATTATAACTCATATTCTGGCTATGGTTGACCTACCGTTGGTGATTATGCATTAGATACGAGTGAGAAGATAATGTTTAATTTTCCTTCATGTGTAGTAGCTGTGTGCATTGCATGATTATAAAATTATACTAAGGTATTTAACAAAAAAGTTGAGTTAACATGTCGGATATTGTGGATGTACCAACACAGAACTCATTTGCCAATTTTTACCCTGATTTTCTAAGACGTTCTGCAATGGACAGTTTTTCGGACACAGTTAATACAACACTTTTTCGTTTAGGTGCCACAACTCTATAAGTTTATAAAAAGGCCACTCTCGGCTGGGGAAAACCCATGTAAGTTGGATGTGCTACGCTTCTAGAAATTCGCTAAGCACGTTTACGCAGAACTTAACTGTTATAAGGTGAGTGGGCTCCACCCCTAATTCTGATACGCAGTTCATATATTTAGTTTTAATCAGTGAAGGGCCGTTTCGACTTAAAAGTGGAATGAGATTTTACGGTCTGTTCCACATTTCGTTTCACGTCAGTTTTACTAATTTACTACCTATACACAATGCATTTTCGTTACATACTTTTTTGTGACTTCGAGCTGATAACCTCCTCCTTCTATTTTGTAATTAAAAACTTTATAGGTACTATAATATTAAGTAGGTTTAAATAGCTAAGTATACTTATTTAAAATAAATTTATACTTTTAAAGTAATTTTATTCAATCAAGAATTTAATTTATGAGGGAGGGGGGAAGTTAGCTCAAGCATAGTGCCATGTTGAGCGAGAACTTTCCAACTACATCAACTACAATTAAAATCATTTAATTACATACTCAGTAAAACTTTGTGTGATTCATTCCTCTGAATGAAAACGCAACAAAGCAATCGGAACGACCTTGGGTGGAACGAAACCAGAGGTGCAATCTAAACCCTACTACTATGCCAAGGGAACGTTGGTTTTCGTTCCAGGTGGAACGAAAAACTTAGGCGATTGGTTACGTTCCAAACCGGTTCAAAGCTGGAACCAGCTCCACGTCCCGTTCCGCTCAGAACTACACATCTCTAGTTTTAATCTTTTATTTAGTCATGAAATTTAATAAGACAGGACCTATCGTATTTTTCGTGAACTCCGAACCACGTCTACAATGTCTGTTAATAAACTATTTTAAATATTGTTTGTAATAAAAAAAAAAAAGTATCTATATTTTTTCTTCAAATCAATCCGGATAATTGGAATTTCTGTGTGTATATATACAGGGTGAGTATCTCTTAGCGTAAAAAAAAAAATTGGGTGAAACTAGATCAAAAGTGTAGCCAAATGCCGCAGACCTCACCTTTCTATTCCAATCCGTTGCAGATATATGGTAAATAAACGATTTTTTGGAGGAAAGCATGTTTTTTTACGATAAAAGCTGTAATATCTCCATTTTGTTTAAATATTTTTCAAATATTGATCACATTTTCGGATTTAGCAATAAATTTCCTATAAGATCGGAGTAATTTAACCTTGAATTTTACAAACTTGGGACCTAAAAAATATCTTTATCTTCACCTAATTTAGGGAAGTTACAATTTCTTATAATACTTCAGCGCTCACTGCTTTTCATAAAAACAATCCACAAAACTGCAAAGCTCTCAAAAACTTGCAAATTTAATAAGCTTTCAAATGATATGTTAAACGTAATGATTTTGTTTTAATTTCATGGAGAAATTTACTTTTGAAACCGAAAAAAACATGGTGTTCTCATTTAGCATACAAATCAGGTACTTTGGTAAATAAGACATTATGATAATCGCTTGATGAAAATCTGTATTTTAAATAAAAGAAACACTTCATTAGAATAAAAAGCAAAGAAAAAATTTGTTAATTTGAAAATAAAAGAATCACTGTCAATAAAGCGCCGCCAGAGTCCGTTATTTTTTATTAAATTTTCAAAATGTCCTCCATTATTTCGAATGCAGCTTCTTGCTCTCTTTCTCACAGCCCCTACGGTCACTGCTAAAGTCAGACGCTGTTGCAATTTGGCTCCGGCCTCCAGAATTCTCGTCTTTAGGACCTCAATGCTGGTCACTTCTCTGGCATATACCTCGCTTTTTATGTAGCCCCACACATAAAAGTCCATTGGAGCTAAGTCAGGTGACCTAGCTGGCCAATGTATCACACCATTTCTACCTATCCAGGTCGAATATCGTTGGTTCAGCCATTCCCGTACTGCTGCCGAATGATGTGGAGGAGCACCATCGTGTTGGAATATTATGTTTTGCTGAACATCAAGTGGAATGTCGTGAATAAGTTGTGGTAGAATATTTTGTAAAAAATCCAAATAACTTTCTCCATTCAATCTGCTGGGCAAAAAATGTGGCCCAATGAGTCGGTCCCCTATTATCCCAGCCCACACATTCACTGTAAAACGATGCTGGAAAGATGCTTCTTGAACCATATGTGGGTTTTCAGCTGCCCAGTAGTGCCGGTTGTGGACGTTAAAAATTCCTTCCCTTGTAAAAAGAGACTCATCTGTCCATAAAATTTTCCTCAGAAACTGGTGTTCTTGAATGTCTCTATTTAAAAGCCAGCGGCAAAATTGTATTCTATGTACATGATCATTAGGTTCTAGCCCTTGTACTTGTGTGAAATGATATGGGTGAAAATGTTCTCGGTGCAAAATGTTGATAACTGACCTTTGGGAGATACCAATTTCACGGGCCAAGTCTCTTGATGAAACACTGGGATTTTCATTTACTATATCAATAATTTCCTCTTCGAGTTCAACATCATGAGGAACTTGTCCAAATTCTTGACGTAACTTATGAACGGAACCTGTTTCAGATAAACGTTGATGAGTTCGTGAAAACACTATCGTAGAGGGGAGGCGCCTATCTGGAAACCTAAGTTGGTACTCCCGCCGCGCTGCACTCGCGTTTCCATTACAAAAACCATACAAAAAATGTATGTCAGCGTACTCACCATTTGTGAACGTTGCCATCTTCGCAGGTGTATTGCCAAACAGAAAAAAAAATAATCCCAATAAATAAAATGGGCCCTCAAGCTAAGGATAAGCAATATTAGCAAGGGTCTTTCTAATGATAGTGACACTTTTATCTCTGTAGCTTCTTAATTTCCAAATCAAACTTTCAATCATTATATCAAAATAAAAATAAAATAATAAACAATAATCCCCTCCCATTTCAAAATAAACAGGAAAATAACTATGAAATAGCGATAATGTGCTTAGTACTGAGAGAGGTCAAAGTCGCTGTTGTTATTATGAATACCTGAACTGGCCTAAAATTTATGTCAATAAATATATATTTTTTTCTTTGCTTTTTATTCTAATGAAGTGTTTCTTTTATTTAAAATACAGATTTTCATCAAGCGATTATCATAATGTCTTATTTACCAAAGTACCTGATTTGTATGCTAAATGAGAACACCATGTTTTTTCGGTTTCAAAAGTAAATTTCTCCATGAAATTAAAACAAAATCATTACGTTTAACATATCATTTGAAAGCTTATTAAATTTGCAAGTTTTTGAGAGCTTTGCAGTTTTGTGGATTGTTTTTATGAAAAGCAGTGAGCGCTGAAGTATTATAAGAAATTGTAACTTCCCTAAATTAGGTGAAGATAAAGATATTTTTTAGGTCCCAAGTTTGTAAAATTCAAGGTTAAATTACTCCGATCTTATAGGAAATTTATTGCTAAATCCGAAAATGTGATCAATATTTGAAAAATATTTAAACAAAATGGAGATATTACAGATTTTATCGTAAAAAACATGCTTTCCTCCAAAAAAATCGTTTATTTACCATATATCTGCAACGGATTGGAATAGAAAGGTGAGGTCTGCGGCATTTGGCTACACTTTTGATCTAGTTTCACCCAATTTTTTTTTTTACGCTAAGAGATACTCACCCTGTACATATATATATATATGACGCAATACTCGTTAGTTCTTAGTGTTCTCCCTTATCCTTACCCACCCCGAATATGGAAGCTTAGTATACGGAGGATTATCAGGTGAGCTCGAAATGAGGCTGAAGAAATTAATAAATTTATTTTGTAAGATATTTTTGGGATCCCCAGGCATTCTCACATCACGTACTGGTGTTCTGAGTTAAGATTTATCCAATTTTTCTTCCTTGGAACCTTCCTCACCAATCTTAAAAGTCCAGAAAACCTTCGTATATTTATGACATCCTTACCCTTCGTTCCTTTATCAAGCATTTGGGTACCAGATCTCAGCCAATTGATTGGTATATGCCTTCTCATCGAACTGCCTCCTTTGACAAGTCCTTTATTCTTCGTGCAGCCTTAGCGCATTCCTTCAATTCGCAATTCTTCATTTCTCGCTTCCGTTAAGCATCATTTATTCGTTCATCTCCACAACTACCAATTGTCCGAAATTATGTAATAATATATTGATATAAAAATGTTTTGTATATAAATTCTAAGATTTGTTTTCAGTTTTAATTTCCATCTGATATATTTATATGTATTAACTTATAATCTACAGAAGTTCTTGCCTGATTTGTACATAGTTAGATAATAATACATTTTTATTTTTATTTCATTTTATTCATAGAGGACAAGGATAAAGATTAATTTTATTTCATTTAAGTATGTATAAGTATGAATAATGACAAAGTTAGAAAATTAATCAAAAGTTATAGTTTATACTTCGTTTCTTGTTTATTAATTTACAAGTAATAGTTGCAATAATTGCACTAAGAATCAAATTTACAGAAACGTCGTAGTATTATTCAATCTATAAATACAGTTTCTTAATCATCAGTAACTACTTGTTAAAGTGTAGTTATGGCCTTCCAGGTTAGGGGAACAGTACTCGAACACCAAACAGTACTCAAGTATACTACGCTCATTCACTATGCACACCCTAGGATCATCTTTCTTAGTTAGAAAGCAACGCTGAGCAGGAAAGCATATCAGAATACCTTTAGTCCTGTCCAATTAGGAAAAAAACGGATTTAATTTATTAAGTTTTGAAAATTTGGGAAAAAATAAACCAAAAAGTATACAATTTGGGATGGAGAGCTGGTTATATTTATAGAATATTTTCATGAAGGATGGGGGACATATCTGCAGTATAGGTATGAATTTTAAAATGCTGATGTTTCATTATCAGAGGACATCAATGTGAAATTTCATTTCTTATCATAGTTTTAAAAAAATAAATAAATAAAAAGTCTCCTCTAAACCAGAGAGAATACATGAGCAAAACAATCGAAATCTAACACTCACATAACTCTCTATATTATTCTATAGGTTCCTTACCTTCATGGGCAAAACAGGTAGCTCGTATCATTTTAAAGACCTTTTTCATAAAATTGTCCTTTTCTAAACTTTTTCATGAAAAATATGTAATAATTAATAATATATGTAATAACATTTATCAATATTCTCTCTTTGGAATGAAAATAATTAAATAAAAGGTCAGAAAAAAAGCTGGTTTCTAAGAAGGAACAATTTCCTTATTCCGTAACAGAAATATTTCTCATCACATCTTTTTTTTTTTATCTCCACCAAGTTTTTTTTTTTGTTTTTTTTTTTTATTTTTCAAAACTTAAAAAATTATTTCGGTCATTCATTAACATTTTAGCTAATTTTACTAGAATATTTGAATAGATAGCCTCCCTACCTGACTTATATACAAGGGCTCGTAACCCACTTCTCTTAAAGTACTTTGTATTAGTATAAGGAAAGGGATGCGGAAGGATATACAAGACTGCTTCTGAAATTGTTTTTATCAGATTATTTTGTTTAATATTATTTTTTTTCTAAACAGATATATTTTTAATATCATTCAGAAACCCAGACAGCCAGGTGCCAGCAAATTCTAGAGAAACAACTCATAAGGTGCATCTTTGGAGGAGCACAGTGGAAAAATACTCTAAAAATGAGGGGCTTTCTGGGGTTGGGGCGGATCGGTCCCGCTTGGCGGGGAATGCGACACGCTGCTTGGGCTAGTCATGCTCCAAACCTCGTGGGGATGTGGACTTTTCCATATAGAATAAATGTAAATGGTTTTTATCTACATCCCACAAATGAGCTTTTAGTATAATTGATTTTATTGAGTATAATAAAAAAAAAAAATGGATACATATATACAGATAAGCACGCCGTGGCGGCTTTTCGGCGGGTACGACTCGTCTCTCCTTGGGGCGCGCCTCTATCCGCAGCACCCAATCCGGGCCAAATTCTACATAGGATTAATCAAAATTAGACAAGCATTAATGGCCTTAGGGTTTTATGCCTATAAGCCCAAACAACTCTAAAAATGAATGGTATCACATATAATGTATCACATTTTAACAAAGGGAAGACTGGTATACCTGGATTTCGGACTACTTCCTTACTTATATTCTTGTTGGAACTGATGCACTCTTGGATTTCTATCGTTCTGGGCTACGATATTCTAACGTTCTGGCCCCTCATACGCAAATTGGCCCTGAAATATTTGATGATTTATATATTCATGCCCAGCTCCATAAATACATAAGGCCATATTGGTCTATAGGTGATAATGAATGTGGTGTTATACTTCACATAACTATAATTATGTACAATAACGTTTTGAGATCCATGTTAAAAATATATTCAACTCCTTCTGTTTTTTCTCTGTTTCTAATATTTATGGAACACATACTCTAGAAAGCTCAGTTCCTCTCTTCTCTTCTTCGTAATCTAAATTATATCCAAAATATCAACTTCTGATTTCCTCGGACAGCTCTATCTCCCTTGAAGACCCATTCACGATCTAACCTATAAGGAAGTACTTGACCGAAATAAATTCGGATTGAGGCAACAATCAGGACCTGGCGAGACCCTCAGCGAACAAACTGAACAAATCACTAGTATGCTCAGTGAGGCCAAAATACTAAAAACCTATTTTTAAGTAGTTGCGTTATAAGCATGAAATTTGGAAATTCCACAATTCATGAATTATTGAATCAATTGAAACCACTATCAACTTCTTAAAATTATCAGAAAAGGTCCAAAATTAAAGGAGAAAAGTTTGTTGTCTACGTATGTATTTTTCTTCTTCTTCCGCTACTCCCACTGAGTGCCTCTCAGCTCTCTATCCCTCGCTAAGTTCCTGATCTGGCGTAGAGTTGCATCTGTCTCCTGGCAAATTCTTTCAATATACTCTATGTAGGTTATCCTCGGCCTCATAATCTTCTACATTCAGGGTATAGTCCATCGTTTAAGAGGAACCCTGTGTTCGTCCATCCGCACAACATGACCAATGTTTTTCCACCTGTTAAATCGATTAAAAACTTTTGGACTTGAAACATTTAATGAGTAGTAAAAGAAAAGAATTTCTAGTGCATAATTTACCCACTAATTAAATATTAGTTTTAAACGTACAAATTCTCATAAAATGTAAAAATCGCTAAGATATTGTATTTCAAAGTTATTATTTCAGACTAATTAGGGAAGCATCAGTTAAGTACGAAGTTAAACTGGCAATCAAACAATACTAGCCTTGCCAACTTTAATTTTCTTAATGCTCTTTTTCTTTTGTGTTCCTTTCAGAATTATTTCATTCTTAAGTTAATTATCATTAACCCGATTATTATTTTTCTTTCTGCCTCTGACTTCAACTCCTGAAAAAAGCTTTAATTCCAAAAGTTATAAACGTCAACAGACAACAGGAGTTTTAGCGGAGAAGTATTTTTAATTATTTCTCTGAACATCTCTGTTCATCATTAATCCATCTTGTTATCCATGAATAATTCAAAAAAATATATTTTTAAAAAATAATTTAGTTGTTTTAACGTTAAAATACCTTTACGAGTTTTACGGAACTTACCCATACTGACCTAAACATCCCATATGTAGCTGAATTGGCTCAAACTAGATAGATACCTTTCCTTCAATGATAAGCTTCAGATCCACTCGTATCAACTGGTCTCCCAACAGGCTGCTTTCCACCCAATTTACGATTAGGTGTCTGAAATGAAGATGGCCTAGAGACCTTCTGATGTATATAGCAAGTGCTACTAATTCGTAGTTTTTTGATAAGCTATTGACGAGTCTTCGTTAAATTTTGTTGAATGTAACCATAATTCCACACATTTACTTGATTTATATTTTGTATGTAGTTATAAATATCAATATTTTTTTTTTCATTAGTAAATACTTTTAGGTCCACAAAGTCTATTTTTCTATTAGCTAGTAATCATAACTAACTCCTTGGAAGCTTAAATAGTTCTAAAACGTATGAGGGACAGGCGAGAAGGGTATACCATTCCGCACAACTATCCCTTAAACTAAACTCAATTATCCACATTACGGAGTATCCGATCAGCGGACTACCCACTTCCTGTCTTCCTATAACAAAATTCTCTGCATTAGTAGATTTTTTTTCTTTCCAACAGTTAATCAATTAAGTCTATTATTTAAACATACAGCGAAAAATCAAATGTATAAATAAATAAAAAACTCGAAAGGTATAATTTATAACATATTTGTAAAAAACTAATAATTGACTACTGGGTCTATTAAATAATAATTTCATTTTTAGGCCTTCATCAGGAAATGAAATTAGTTCTAAATATTTTGTCTTAATACCAGGTCGTTATAACACTTTTGCACAAGTATAAATTTATTTCAGATTACGTATTTAGCGCTTTACTGAACGTTACTCTTAAAAGTTAAGTTCATTGTGTTCAACTATTTTCACCTATCATTCTGTCAATGATTGGAATTTCTGACGGAACCACTATCAAAGATCCAATTTTGTTGAAAATGGGTTTTTAATCTTAACAAACCATGAGGCTAAACGATTATTTTATTTAATTATTAAAGTTGAGTGAATTTTTTCTCGGTTAAACGAGAAAGACGTGCAGGGGACTTGTCATGCTGAAAATAGCTCGTGATAACCGAAGTGATGAATAATCATCAGTTTTGTAAACAGTTATCATGGGTTTGACATTCCAATAGTAGATTTTTTATACTATTTAATAAACAGGTTACAATTTTTCACGTGTATGGTAGGATTTGACTATGAAACTATTGTTTTAAAAATATATCTTTAGGTAGTCTTCTTTCGCTATTCTTATCAGGTTCTGTTTGGCTATCTTAGTTATGGATTTTAAGTGTTCTTCTTACTGATGTATAGTAAACTTAACTAAACTAAACTCTTATACAACGGGTTATAACTTTAATACATGTAGAGAGTAAGTGGTTTGTAGCTTTTTATGTTTGGTTATAGGTTACTAGGGTCGCTAAGCTTCTTTATTTATATAACAAATTTATAGCAAAGAGGGAGTCAAAAGCAAGCAAAACTTTATCAAATGAATATACTGGTGACATATATGGAATATTACTGTCAAATCAATTAGTAGGTCTAGGAAAAACTTTTTTTTTTACAAACTTTTAAAATTAAACACCATTAAAAAGTTAGCGGACTTTTTATTAGCCCTATATTATTTATAACAGCCGACGTTCTCAAAAATCAACACAGTGATTTTAAAATATTAAAATCGCTGACAGCGACTTCTGCCTCAGCTATGAGATCATTTTCACAATTAAAATGTTTTTTTAAATTTTTTTTAGTGTTTTCTTTGGTGATAATTTTGTTAATAATATTAATTCGCTGTAATTCAATTCTTTTAGAAATATACAGGATATGGTTGGCACCACTATCTCCAGAAAAACGTTTTTTATTCATTTTCCTAACATTTTCTTTATGTTGTATTCTAAATTTCCTAGCACAAAAGTTACTTTGAAGATATCCAAAAACATTTCAATACAATTGGCAAATAATTCATCTATCCTAGTTGATCCTTCAATACCATCATAAATACCTCAAATGTTTGAGTTAATGGCTTCCTCATATTCACCCAACTGCATCCATCATCATCATAGACAAGCACCGGTATCTTACATCCATTATAAGACCAATTTCGTACGTCTTAAGTTCCTAAATTCGTATTTTAGAGCTTAATCATATAAGACCGGATAAACAGACTCTTTAATTTTTTTTTTTATTTTTTAGATTAAAACTGACTAATTCTGACTTAAAAGGGAAGAACACACTCAGTCTCTCACTGATCTTATGGGCAATTTTTTTTTTTTTTTTTTTGAGGTTCCTGATCAAAAACTTTTACACACGGATAAAAACGCATGAAATAACATTAAACTAGGTTATTTTTAAAAAAAGTTTTATTCAAATGATTGAACAGTTTACAATTGCACATATTAAACATTGTTACCATACATGTTTTGGTATAAAACAATTAACTCTACATTGACAGCTGAGCTTAGCTAAAATGGGTATAATTTGGAATGCATTTATTTTAACAGTAGGAAAAATACTAAAAAACCTACAAAATTAGAAGAAAAAAAGAGATTGATAAAAGCTAATACCTACATAATAATATTTACTAAACTAAAATGCATAATTTATTAACTTTTTGTACAATAAGTTAATCAACATTTTGGATAATTAACTTATATATAATTTGTGTTCCAATAAATTTAATTTCAAGCCGAGGCAATAACTTTTGGATGTCTAATTAGCAAAATATTGTTATAGTAGTATGTGGTTTGTACGTTTGTGTATGTATCTTCTTAGGGATTTCTTGTTATAATTGCCTATTGTTTGAATTATGGGATTTCCTGAATTGTTTGTGGAGTTGAAAAAGTTTCTGGTCTGTGTGTGGATAAATTGTTTAATAGTCTGAAAATCTAATTCGAGTAGCATGTCGGTTATTTTTGTGTATCTGGGGTAGTCATTTATTATTCTCATGCAGTTTTGCACCCTTTCAATTTTTTTATAGTTTGAATCACAGGTGTAGCTCCATACGGGAGAGGCGTACGTCAGAAATGGTCTTATTTATACAGAATGATTTTGTTTTTGATCGATAGTGGGGATTTTCTTCTGAAATACGGAGCCATAGTACTTTTGTACTTTTGAGTTTTTTGGCTTTGTCGCATTAGTTATTTATATAAGGTTGAATGTCAATCGTTTATCTAGTTCCAAACCAAGGTAGGTAACAGTTTGAGTCCAAGGGATTTGAATATTTTTTAGATTGATATGTTTTGGTATGTTGGGCCTTCTTTTTGTAAAAATTATTGCAGTTGTTTTTTGTTCGTTTATTTTTATTTTCCATTTTTTATAATATTTATTAAATCTGAAGTACAATGATTTTAATCTGTTTTCTATTGTGTCTATCCTGAAGGAACTTGTGTAAATCGCCGTGTCATCGGCATATAATGATCTTTCAACTGAAGGGAGAGAAGGTAGGTCGGATATGTAGATATTAAATAGCGTTGGTGAAAGACAGGATCCCTGAGGAAGACCTGCTGATAAGGGGTATTTGGGAGAAGTGGAATTGTTAACTGTAATCTGAAAGGATCTATTGGAAAGGAATGAATGGATAGTATGTATGATGTAGGGAGGGAACCGATAGGTAATAAGTTTGTATAATAAACCGTTGTGCCATATTGTATCAAACGCTTTTTCTATGTCCAGTAAGATCATCCCTGTATGTTTCTTTTCGCTAAACCCTGCCGTAATATAATCTGTTAATCTTGCTAACTGTGCTACTGTGGAATGATGGTTTCTGAATCCGAATTGCTCACTAATTATAATATTGTTTAGAGATATGAAACTGTCTGACCTCTTCAAGAGTATTTTTCAAATATTTTTGAAAGAATGTTGAGAAGGCTGATTGGTCTATAGTTTATGACTAACGCTGAGTCTTTATTGGGTTTGGGAATTGGGATTGTTTTTGCTGTTTTCCAGGAAGTAGGAAAGTGACGAAGGCGGAATATGGAATTGCAAGTTTTAGTTAAGAATATTATTGCTTTTCTGCTAATATTTTTTATGACTATTGGAGGTATGTTGTCTTCACCCGGAGCTTTTTTTGTTTTAAGATGTTTAATAATATTGATAATTTCTTTTGGTGATACGGAAGAAAAGTTAAGGGGCACCTTTTTCTGAAGATACATTTTTACAGTGTTGTTTACTTCGCGATTGTTATGTGGTGAGCCAAAGTCTTTGGTAATTTGAGTGGTAGAAGCAAAATTTTTAGCCAGTAGTGCTGCCTTATCCTTATCCGAGTAGGCGAACCCATCAGGGATTTTAAGAGGTGGGATGCATTGAGAGCGTTTTGTAAAGGTACGGTGAAATTTCCACAGAGATTTATCTCCTGGCTTTATTTTGTTGAGGGTTTGGGTCCATTTTTGATTTTTCCAGATATTCAATTTATTTTTAACGTACGAATTCTGTCTTTTGACTAATATTTTATGAGTTAGGCTTGAAGAGCATTGATATTTTTTTCTAATTATATTTTTTATTTTGATAAGCAATTTTAAGTGTGCTGGTAATTTTTCTTGAACTAGATGGGATATTTTAGGAACGGCAATTGACATTGCTGAAGAGACTAATGTATTAAATTTATTTATGTTTTGTTCTAAATCGGTGGGAGTTGTAATTTTGGGGTTTATTTCTAGTTCATTGTCGATAATTTGTCTAAAAATAAACCAGTTGGCATTTTTAAAGTTCATTTTTGGGGAAGATGGGTTTTTATGAATTCGTGCATTTACCCTGAAAATCACAGGGTTGTGGTCCGAAGAAAGACACGGCAGGGAGACAAGGCGCGAAATATTTCGTATAGTTTTAGTGAGGGCCGGATCAATAATACTAGGTTTATAGCGTTTTTGAGAGGGTATATGTGTCGGTTCCATGGGACTATGTAGTTCTATATTGAATCTTGAAATAATGTTTAGAAGAGTTTTTTCCATTTTTGTTGCTATTGTGACAATTCCATTGTTTATTTTTAGCGTTTAAGTCGCCAAAGATAATCAAGTTTTGACTAATATTAATTAATTTGATTAGATCTGGTGCACATAATCTATTAGGGGGGATATAGGTGGCAACAGCTGTAGTAATATTATTATTGAGCCTAAACTGAATGGCGATGGCTTCTGCGTGCAGGAGGCCCTCTACCGGGAGGAGGGTGTGACTAAGGTCCGAGCGGGCGAGTATCATGACACCACCGCCCTGCCTGTTTCTGTCCTTCCAAATACACTTTGTAGCCAGGAATCGAAAATCTATCACCCGCAGCCAGCCGAGTCTCACAAACAGATATTATGTCGGGATTATCATCGAATAGAAATTGTTTGAATTCTATTTCATGACCTTTTAATGTTTGGGCATTCCACATCATTATATTTAATTTATAACTGCTAACAGTCATTTCTTGTTACGATTGAAATTATTAATAAGTATAATAAACTATTAAAAAGTATTAATAAGCGATAAATGTTTTTTAAACGGATTAACATATTTTTCGTGTGATATTGGTACGAATGTAATTTATTTGTAAGATAAATTGAAGAACGGGACTCTGATAAAACTTGTTTGAGCTTTAATAATTCAGGATGTTTGTCAGTTGGTGTTGTTTGAATATAAGAAAATTGTTTATTATTATACATGTATATAGGATATTGTAGATTTGTCCTTTTATATTGTGATGTTATGATTATTCTTACAGGTAATTCCATATAGATTATTATTTTAAAGTACACTATATATCTTATTTTATATACAATATTAAATCGGTTATATAGTACATTGGAATATAATAAACATTGTATATGGGATATACTCTTAATGTTATGGAATATTTTAAAATTAACCGTTAATCAAAGAATGATAACAGACCTATTATTATAAACATTTTTGACATGCTGTCTTCAGCGTTTTTTACATCTGATACAATACTTTTAAATTTGGTTAATATGTTATTAAGATTAAACATAGAGAACATATTCATGATTTCTTTGAAACATTCCATAATAGAAGGTTCGTTATTATTCTTTTTTGAAGGTTATTTTATATCTCAAGTTTAAAAGTTATATCTTCCATTAATTTTTTTTTAGTGCAGATTTAACGAAAAATACTGCCGCTTCATAGATTTTAGTTTAACATAGTTAAGTTCTAAAAAAAAAAAAAAAAAAAAAAAAAAAATGATTAGATCTTCAAGAAAACTACCTCTATAGATTTTTTTCACACGAAAAATAACGACTGATTCTAATCCAACACCCTCAAAAACATTTAAAATCGTTTGTTCTATAAAAACGAAAACTATCATTTGTTTCACCTTCTTCAAAACGGGTGAAAGTTTTAAACCGATTATTGGTATCCCTTCTTTAAATCTCCATTACATTGTAACGCAATTCTACTTGATTGGTATCTCTGGAAATAGTAAAGCCTCAGCTTTTTTTTTTATGTTTATAAATGCAACCTTTGATGCACAAAAGGAGAAGAAAAACCTAATTGAAAAGTTAGAGAATCATTTTAATTTTTAACTTGAGTTTAAAACCAGATAGGAAGATGAAGTCAAAGATATTTCAAGCATATTGCCACCCTGTATACTGGGTAAAAATATGAAATTGATATGTTTAACCGTTTAACCGTAATTAAAGATTTTATTTTTTATTTTATTTTTTGGATAAAATTTCATATTTAAGGTTTCTTTTGAATGCTGATTTAGAATCAGGCGTCATTCTTTCTGTAAAAAAAATGCATAAAGTAGTTTGGTTGATTTTTTTTTTATTTAATTAACCTAAACCTACATGACAGTTATTAGACCTATATGGACACAGAATAGAATAGAATAGAAAGAAAACTTTATTCTGGGACAAAGTCCCTTAAGAATAACTTTAAACAATACAAAGTAAGATCATAACTGGCCGAGAGGCTGTTAAAAATAAAACAACATAGGTAAAATTAAATACAAATACGTATGAAAAAAAAAAAAAGAGAAAAACTAGAAAAAAAAAAAAAAAAACTATTAATAAAAAGAGAGTGACAAAATAAATATACAAAATAGAGGTTAATATTGTAAACAAAATTGCAGAAGAGAAAAAAAAAAAACAAACAGAAACTTAAAGAAAAATAAAAGATAAAAAATCAAAAATTATCATTACAAGAAATCAAAACATTATCATAGTCAAACTATAATTTTTGCTAATGTTTTAGTAATTAAATTAGACGATTACATACATCAGAGTATAGAGATCGAAAAGACGAGATCTTGTATGCAGTGATTTGATAGCAGACTTGAATTTCAGGTTACTGTAAATAAAGGGAGGGTGATGGGTGTTGATAACTTGGAATAGGTAGGTGCCTAGGAAGTATTTTTTGCGGAAGGAGGGTAAAAGCCAATTTAACTCAGTGTAGAGATGCGAAACATGGGAACGTCTCGAGGTTCCGAAGACAAACCTAATGAAGCAATTCATGATGCGTTTTAATCTGTCTTCAAGAACCGTCGAGAGCCCGCCATATATCACGCAACCGTAGTCAAATTGGGGGAAGATAAGGGAGGATACTAGAAGTTTGCGTGTGGGTAGGGGAAGGAGGTGACGGGAGCGGTGAAATAGTTTTAGGATACCGATTCACCTTCGGGAGATTTGTGCAATATGGGATTTCCAGGAGAGGGTTTGATCAATGGTTAAGACATACGGAGTTAAGCTTTGGGGTCCACTAAACCATCCAACTCTTCTCGAATCCAATCCTTACAATCCAAAATCCTTCGAAAAATCCTTAATGCTCCTTACTTTGTCACGAATAAACTTATCCATAAAGACCTCATTGTTCCAAATGTTGCTGATATAGCCCAAACCAGATACTAATCCTTTCATAGTAAACTGCACTCCCACACGAATCCATTAGTATCCCAACTTGCTTCTCATTCGATACTTGATAACCCACCGAGGCTTCTGAAAAGAAGATGGCCAAGAGACCTTCTAGTTAAAAACATTTTTTGAATTGCTACTAGTGAGTAGTTCTTCACAAGTGATTTACATGTCATTATAATAATTTCCTCAAATTTACTTGATGAATATTGATATACAGTTGTAGATATCAATAAATAGTTTCAAAAAATTAACCTAAACCAACATATTTGAAGCTGCTGTATTTTTACCAATTTTTTCCGATACCAAAAATAAAAATTTCAGTGCACGAATCATATCGATATCATTTATTAAACTCGAGATATAAAATATGTTACTTTAATGCTAATTCACTTTTTTTTTTAACTCGGCTTTTAGAGTCGCGACGGCAAGACACGTGTCCAATATTTTTTGACCACGAATATAAAAAAAATTGCCAACAATATCAGTGAGAGACAGTGTGTCCTCCCCTTGTTGATAATTTTTTTTATTCATGCATTCACTAGAATCACCGATTTCTTCAGTATTCCCAAGTCAATCAATATTTCAAATAACATCCTAATAAATTAGTTATGTATGTATCTTTTTTCTAGTTTTTATGTACAAATTCTAATCGATGGAGTTCAAAAAGCAGAATATTAAATACATATTGAATTTATTAAATTGGCCCCACCCTCCTGGGTATAAAATCCCCCCTCCCCTTCACAGAACTAATTGATTTGCTCATTAAGCATTTAGCTGAGGGAAGTTTGACTCCTGCTAATAGCTAAAGTATCCAATATCAGATTCCAATATAAGGTTAATCAAAAGCCGACCGGGGTACTCATCAAGTTTCATCCTTTCAGATCCAGTTACAAATTGTAGTGTAGTAACTTCCCATTAAGTAACCTAATAAAATATATTAAATGGCAATATTATAAAGGAAAACTATGAGGGAATCACGGTACTGTAAATCTTACAAAAAAAAAAAAATTAAATAAACATATTTTTTATACTATGAATATAGAATTTGTACAAGATACAAAGCACAAAAAATGCTTTGAATTTAATAAGGCTGGTTTTATAATAGTAAATTGCAAACCGCAAACATAGGTAAGCCAGAATTCCCATACAAAATATCCAGAGAGAGACATAGTTGCGTAAAATTTAATCATGATTAACTATTCGACAATTAGTTTATTTAAATCAATCATGTAATTTGATGATGATTAAATCTTTGAGTTCATTTTTATTCATTATATGATTTAGTTTATTGACCTGAATTTCCATACATAATTGCTAGATGTACAGCAATTCGAGTGTACCTGCCCGCTTTTGGTATATTCTTCTCTTTTACTACACATGTATATTCTAAATAATTTTTTTTTTTCGATTGTTAAAAGATGTTTTTTATACTTCCAGTAATAATTTAATTTGAATATATTTTATATATTGAATATTTAATATAAATTTGATAATAAAAACATTTTTTCAAAATCGAATCCTATAAAAAGTTATTAAATAAATTATCTGTAACCGTAATTAGAATTTATATATTATTATTAAAACTACAAATCAAAATCTAAAATAAAGTTTACTAATATCTAAATTATAATAATGAGGGTATGAGCGAGCACGAAGTCCTTCCACACCCATCTTTAGAATTTATACAACTTCCATAAAGGCAATTCAAAAAAAAAAAAAAATCCTGTGTCAAAAACGCGTTTTCTGGCTTTATTTATTCACGAAATTCCTGAATTTTTAAGCTCTGGGATTGTTTTTGTTTTTTTATATATCTATTTATTGAAATTTACAACTTTACATAAAACATACATCCAGTAAATGTGATAATGACCAAAAATAATAAAATAACAATTGCTTGTGAAGCAACTACCCATTGGTACTTCAATAAAAGTTCTATTAGAGAAGGTCCCGAGGCCATCTTCTTTTCAGACGCCTCATCGGGTTGTCAGGAATACAATAGGAAGCAAGTTGAGAGACTAGTGGATATAAATGGTTACGGAGTTTACTATGAAAGGATAGGTATCTGGTTTGGGCAAAATCAGCAACATATAGAACATTGAGGTCTTTATGGATACGTTTATTTGTGACAAAGTAGGGAGCATTATGGATTTTTTGAAGGATTTTGGATTGCAAGGATTGGATACGAGATGAGTTAGATGGTTTGGTGGAGCCCCAAAGCTCAATTCCATATGTCCAAATAGGTCTGATAACTGTCATGTAAATGATTCTTTTGTAGAACATCGGAAGTTTTGAAAGTTTGTCTAGTAAATGTTCAAGAAGTCGAAAAAGAGGAGCAGTTCCCTGTCTTTTTAGTTTTGTGTATGGATTCCAAGTTAAACGTTGGTTTAGTTGGAGTCCTAGATAGCGTATGCGTTCAACAAGGATCAGTGGAATGTTATTAAAGAATACTGTAGGGCAGGAAGTCGTTGGTTTACGAAGAAGGGTAAAGGTTATTTGATGAGATTCATTTAAATTTATTTTAATTCTCCAATTTTGACACCATTCTTGAAGGGATTGTTAAGTTGATAAAAAACTGGAGAAAATGTACAGAAAACGATTCTTAGTATTTTAAATGAAAATGTTTTGATTTCATGAAATTGTTTTATTAAATTACCTTATATTTCGTATTAAACGACCCAATATTAGATGGTTATCTTTTGAATAGATTTTAGTTGGTTATCCTATCCAATATCCTGATGTTATTCAGGTTTAACGACGCATCAAATACCTGAATAAAAAAAAGTAAAATTTTCCCTTACTGGGAAAACCAACAGATCATGAATATTTCTATCTATAACTCCCTGCTTCTGATAAGAAAACTGTCTGTGAATTTTCAATCCGAGTAACACCAATAAAGCTAGTGTGTCAAAAAAGCCAGAACGCTAAAAGAATGTGGCCAAAACGTCACTTATTTGATTCAAGCCAATGTAGCACTTAAACTGTAGGTCCTAGCGACAAACGTTATATAACCAATTTTTGATCAGAGCAACAGGATCAGAGTATGTCAAAATGTTACTTTTTTGAGTTTTAAAAAAAAGTTACACAAGAATAGTACAAACTCTAGCCAAAAGACATATCCGTAACAACATTAATATATCATATATTATTCATAAACATTTTAAGTATTCATTACTCAAAATCACTGATAGCGGACAGAGTTCAGTTAGGTATTGTCTTTTGTGAAAACAAGTACCTGTTGTAATTATTGGTTACTAACCGCCATCGCCTTCCAATGCAATATTACCCTCTGTGAGGTAGGCACTAGCGGGCCCTGGTGGGGATCAAAGGGCTTGGAAAGGCTCAATTTAGGAGCGGAAAAATGGTGGCCGCAATTTAGGGAATTCCTTTGACCGGGATTGGCCACTATGGCCTCCGGGAATCGAACTAAATTAAGAGGATTGATACCAGGCTGATAAGGGTCAGCCAATGAGAAGGTCGCCCCCTAAGCCACCTACACACCAACTCAATTATTTCTAAAGAACCCTTTTGTATCTTCCTTAGTACGCGAGGTATCTGCTTGGATATTTTTAATTCGGGGTTCAAGTACCAATTTTGATATAATGAACTTTTTCCTAGTTTTAATATTGAGAAAAAAAAATTAGTTTTTATAAAGAATAGTATAATATCCTAATAACTATACTAAAATTTTAGAGTACGGTAAACCAAACAGTTATCGACACACTATCTTTTTTTTTTTTCTTCCTTTTTTTTTAAAACTATTTATTGATATTTACAACTGTACATTAATATACATCAAGTAAATTTGAAGAAATTATTATAATGACATGTAAATCACTTGTGAAGAACTACTCACTAGTAGCACTTCAAAAAATGTTCTAAACTAGAAGGTCTCTTGGCCATCTTCTTTTCAGAAGCCTCGGTGGGTTATCAGGTATCGAATGAGAAGCAAGTTGAGAGACTAATGAATTCGTGTGGGAGTGCAGTTTACTATGAAAGGATTGGTATCTGGTTTGGGCTAAATCAGCAACATATGGAACATTGAGGTCTTTATGGATAAGTTTGTTCGTGACAAAATAAGGAGCATTAAGGATTTTTCGAAGGATTTTGGATTGTAAGGATTGGATTCGAGAAGAATTGGATGGTTTAGTGGAGCCCCAAAGCTCAACTCCGTATGTCCATATAGGTTTAATAACTGTCATGTAAATTAGTCTCTTGTAATTTATTGGAAGATTTGATCGTTTGTCTAGTAAATGTTGGAGTAGTCTATAACGACGGACCGTTTCTTGACGTTTTAGTCTTGTATGTGGATTCCAAGTGAGACGTTTGTCCAAATGGAGTCCCAGGTAGCGGATCTGTTCAACAGGGATTAGAGGAATATCGTTAAAGGATACCGTAGGACAGGATGTCGTAGGTTTACGACGGAGGGTAAAGGTTATTTGATGGGATTTATTTGGATTTATTTTAATTCTCCATTTTTGACACCATTCTTGAAGGTTTATGATGTGGGGTTGGAGTGCCTGGGATGCAATGAAGGGATCATTATTTGCTGATAACAAACATGTGTCATCAGCTTAAGTGGTGAGGACAGTGCTAGGATTGGTCGGAATGTCAGCTGTATTCACTGTGTAGAGGATGGGAGCTAGGATACTTCCTTGAGGAACTCCGGCAGACTGAGTAAAGAGGGATGAATGGGCAGAATTGTTACTTACTCTGAATGTTCTGTCATTAAAATAGGATTGCATAATAAGGAAGTATGTAGGAGGTAGAAAATTACGGAGTTTGTAAAGCAGTCTCTGGTGCCAGACTCGGTCAAAGGCTTGTTCTACGTCGAGAAAGGCTCCAGTGCAGTACATCCCGCTCTCCAATGCGGACGAGACAACGTCTACCACACGATAGCATTGCTGGATAGTGGAGTGTGACGTTCGGAAACCAAACTGGTGATCAGGGATGATGTGATAGGATTCAGGCGTTTCAGAATGAGTTTTTCCAGGATTTTTCCCATAATGGGCAAGAGTGATATTGGACGATATGAGGATGGGAGAGTTTCCAAGGATTGGGAAAGTATGTGGTGCGGAGAACAGCATTATAAATATAGGTTAGGAATAGGATCGCTTTCTGAGGAAAGAGTCTTAGGATTTGGGCTGTAATTAGATCATGTCCAGGGGCTTTGAGGGTAATCTGTGGATTATGTTAGATACCTCTGAAGGATGGAATGCTTTAGGAAGAGGAGACCTTTGGAGTGGAATATTTAGTTCTGCTTCAACACATTGGACGTGATGAGGATTGAATATATCTGGATGGGGGTTGAATGATTTAAAGAGGTGCTGGACGAAAATTTGGGATTTTTCTTCGTCTGATCTTGTCCAGGTTTTGGAATCTGTAAGGAGAGGATGATTAAAGATTTTGTAATTAAGAAGTTTTTTCGTAGTTATCCATAATGACTTATCACAAGTATTAAGACTTCGAGTACGGTTTTGTAGGTTTTGAATTTTGAATTTTCTTATTTCTGTCTTAAGTTTGTTGGTTAAGTTGTTATAATTATTTTTGTCTGATGGGTATCTAGTACGTTGCCACTTCGCTCTTGCTCTGCGTTTTTCAATCAGTACGGTACGAATATGTTGTGGCAGGTTATTGTGTTGTGTACTATGAATTTTTCGGGGTAAAGTATTTTCCTGTATACTAATTTTTACTGATGTTATAAGTCTGTCAATTGCTAAGTTGATGTCTTCTTTTGTTTTAAGGGGAGTTTTTAAGTCTAATTTGTTTTCAAGATCATACCGAAATCCGTCCCAGTCTACACGTCCTGTAATCAGTCTAGGAAGAGAGGGTTTAGGAACGGGATTTGAATGCAGGAGAAGCAGAACAGGGCTATGATCTGATGAAAGGTCATCAAGGGATTTGATGATGGTTTGAGAGGATGAAATTTGAGAAGATATAAATATATCGAGAATATCTGGACGTTTTTTGAGGGATGTAGGCCAGTAAGTAGGGTTCAAAGGTGAGAGGACAGAATAACATTTGGAGGTTGATAAACGGGATAAAATGCTGCCGCGGGAGTTTGTTGTTCGACAACCCCATCGCTGGTGTTTGGCATTGTAGTTTCCTCCAGCAATGAAGCGCGGTCCGAAGGATCGGAATAAAGAATCAAGGAGGCTCTGAGAAAGGGAATTACCAGGAGGACAGTATACAGCTGAAAATTTTATATGGAAACGGCGAGTTGAAATGGATACTGAGGTGGATTGAATGGCATCAATTGAAGTAGAAGGGATAACAGAATGAGGAATTGTTTTATGGATAAGGATGCAGGATCCGCCATGGGAGGTGTTGTCTGGGTGATCAGATCTGTAAGTGATGTAGTCACGTATGTAAAAATATAACCGTTGAGTAAAGTGTGTTTCTGTCGACAGGGCAATGTCTATTTGATCGTCATGGAGAAAAATGTCAAGTTCGTCTCGGTGATTTTGTAGTCCGTTAGCATTCCACAAAACGACAGCTATAGGCTTAGCGCTCATCTAGCTACATTAAATGGAATTTCGGAAAGGGCTCTGGTGAGGAGGATGATGAGGGGCTTGATGGTATCTTTTAATTCAGATAGGAATGAGTAAAGGATGGTGTTAATATCATTGGTATTTGGATGGGGAAGAGGAAATGTATCTGGAGCTTGCGATGGATGATATGTCAGAGTAGGAGCGTTGGTTAGGGGCTGGGCCCTTTGTAGGTTACTAGGAGCAGAATCAACCTGTAATGGTAATTGGGGTGAAGGGTTGCTATGTACAGGTGGATGGATCGGAAGTGGATATTGCTTCTGAGGCGACACCCTATCTTAAAAATTAAAAAAAATATATATTTACCAAAAAAAAAAAATCATAAAAATCCTTTTAAACCCTCTAACTCAACTTTGTATAAGTACTTTCAACTCTGTCTGTATTTAAAAACATATCCATAGTGTGTCAATAACTGATTTTACATTATTTATTGTCACTATCTTGCAGAATAAATTCCAGGAATAAAGTATGGTGCGAAATTTTTTGCTCATTGTTGTTGTTTATTATTTTTCTTAAGTTTAGTAATTAGGAAAAAATTACTGCAAATTTAAACTTTATTAGACTATTCCTATAATTTTAGTATAAATATTTCCTTAAGGGTTTCAATAACTATCTGGTTTATCCTATTCAAATTTGAAACTTTAAAGTTCCAGATCTGTTTCCAAAACTGTCAAAACTTTGAATTGCCGAAAAATTAAAAATTTTATTCATTTTAGTAAACACAAGTTATTTGAATTATATGTGCTTACATTGCCACTTCAAACAAGATTGTGATGAATTTCTGAACATCTGAATGCTGTAATGATGCATGTAACACATTTTTGCAAAAAAATTTGTACTTGACACATCATTAGCTAAAGCACAGATATTAGTATGTTATTACTTAAAAACTGCTACGCTTTAAATATTCAATCATTTAATCAGGTTGCTACAGATTGTTATAATGTATATCTCGGTTCCAAATGTCGATTCTTGGTTTCTTGAGAAAGAATTGGTATTCAGAATTGATGACCCAAAGTAGATTCCTAGGAATTTATCGATACTCATGTAATCATGTAATTATCGTAAGTATATTCTTCTGCCTACGATTATCATCACTGAAGAATTAATATAAATTGGATGTGGCCATCTTCTTTTTCTATTAGCATTTAGTTCGCGTTTGCTATTTAACTGATCTGATATATGACGGGGTTACTAGTGAAACATACCTATTGTGAGTAAAATAAAACCTTTTTTATTTTTTCTAGGTAACGTAATCACATTAAACGTATATATGAAACGTATATGACATAATAAGGGAGTGTGGTAGCTCAGTGTGTAAGACGCAGCGGCTATGCTCCGGAGCCTGAGTTTGAGCCCAGCAGAAGGCAGAAAATTTAATTTCTGTTTCTTCAGTCGTGGATCGACTTCAGGATCTAGAGTCCCTACTGCGGCACATCCAACCATTAAAAAGTTGTTGTCTTTAGTTAGGGGAAAACCTGGTGGCTGAGCGTGATTGCTGACTACTCCGCCGTTTTATATAACTGTTGGTCACAAAACAATACTTCCCTCCAGGTACTGAACCCAAGGCGCTTCATAGGTTGTAGCGGGACTGTTTTTTTTTTTTGTTTTTTTTTCGTAGTAACATTAAAGAGATTGCATATAAATCAGTAATATTGGCTTAGTGTATCACTGATAATCAAATGATATATATATAGGATCATATAAGTTGAAGTATATCATGAATTAGTTAATTTATGAATGTATGAAAAGAGGGGAAAAAAAGTATACAGAACATTTTTATTTCATATCATATTAAAGATAAAATTTGGCTCCATTCTACGAATTGCGATAATTTATAATCTCGTACAATGAAAAAAATAATGCCTGACGAAACCGAGAGTTAGAAACATACAATAACTTTCCCTTTACTAAATCCCCTTGATTATAAAATGTAAAAATAAATAGAAAAACAACTTGAAACATTTTTGAAGCAATAATTTATATAGGAATATTCGACATCTTTATTTCATTACACAAATGTCAGGTTTTAAAAACCAGAGCTCTAAAAAAAATTTCTTCTAAGGTACCAAAACTGATTTTATTATTTTTTTTTCTAGCTCATTTGGTACAATAGGAGTTAGTAGAGAAAGTTTATAAAGCAAAGTAAACGTGAGTGGAGCAAAGAACCTTAGAGATGATTAGTCTACAAACATATTTTCAGATCATAGTAATAAATAAAGAAATAAGACAGAAAAATAAGTATGTATATGAAATATTTAGATGTGTGGACTTAGTCAAGGTTATAAAAAATTCGAAATCCGGTTGGAAGAAAATGTAGCACGCAAGCAAGAAACACAGGTGTTACTAACGAAAATCATCCATTTTTCAAGACAAATTGACTTGAATGTCTCCTGTTGGATGGATATGTACAAAACCAAAAGTGGTGACGACAGTTAAGTCAAACATCCATCAACAAATATTTACAAATAAAAGAATAAATGAAAATTAACTTTATTCTGCGACTTACTGTCTCCAAAGAATAATAATAATGCTTTTATAAATGTTAATATATTTATAAGAATAACAATTGTTTGGTTGTATTAGGTATTTACAAATTAAATGCTTCAGTAATTACAGAACTAATTGTTGATAGGGAAGAAAAAAAAAATTCGTCATTTACGAAAAAACTAAAACTAAACTAAAATATTTACTTTACTTTTTACTTATTTGCGGAAGGTTAATTGTCTAAAAGATGTAAAAATAAATTATATTTAAAAGAAGGAAGGGAAGCAGCTTTACGAGTGGGATGTGTATTCTAGATATAAAGGTTAAAATTTTGGATCTTGTTTTTAGGATGTAGATAGAAGAACGCAGAGTTATTAGGTCAAGGATATAGGTTTTTGGTTTTTAGAGATTGGAACAGGAAAGCACCCAAAAAGTATTGCCGTCAGAAATTACGAGAATCCACCCAAGCCCAGAATAACCTGGCCGCCTGAGAAACATTCTGAAGATGATACCAATGAAACTTTTCATCAGTCTCCTCAATCTCATCTCGGGAACAATAGTCAGTCCCCCATAAACCAAGCAACCGTAATCAAAGAAAGGGAAAATAATAGAGGACACTAGAAGACGAGTACTTTTAAGAAGGGAATCTCGCTGCCTAGGATAAACATGGATTTTTTTGAGATTCGAGCGATATGGTTTTTTTCAGAATAGGTACTGATCGAATATATCTCCTAGTTTTCTAATAGAGTTTTGGAACTGAATGGGAAGTCTATTGAGGTAAAGCAATAATGGTGATAAAAAAAAAAAGATGAACACATTTCCCCTAGTCACAGCTTTATAGCAATTTTCCGACTTTAGAAGAAGCAGATGCACCTTATAAAAAGAACCTATAACATTACTAGAGAAGAGAGAGTCTGCTGTAGAAATAATAGAGCAGAAGTGTTCTAGAGGAGAATAACGGTGTGGCTTCTTATATTCACAGATGTGTTGGCAGCTGTCTTCCGCCGTCTTCAGCCTACCTTCCGTATACAGCAGGGTGTTCGTGGCATGTGGTCAGCGTCAGATTGCGCATTGTAATGACTCATACATAGGGTTTATTTCAAATCACGGACTTCAAAATATCGTGTGAATACAATCTAGGTCATATGATATAAGGTTTGCACTAAATAAACAGAACTGTCGCAAGTTTGTTAATATTTATAATAAAGACTAGAGTAACACTCTATACCTTTTACTAAAAAAAATTGCATACTAAAAACTGAAACTAGTCCGCGGTGTCCGAGTGTACTCACTAGGGTTGGGCGATAGTCGATAGTTTCTATCGATATATCGATAGGTCATGCCTATCGATGGTCACTATCGATAGTGTCGACTATCGATAGATCTTTTTTACCCTCAAGTTTTGAAACTCTCGGAATTATGCTGATCTGTCTCTGTCAAGCGTTGAGTTCTTTTGAAATTGAATTCAAAATTCCTAGAGCTTAAGGGTTCTCTCAAAGATTAAGCCAAAGGAAAGCAGAAATGCTAGTTTCTTGACTCTTGAAATTAACTATTTCGTTATTTTTCTTTCATGATTTGATCTGTTCATTATTATTGTAACCATGTAAATTGTAAATACTTTTGTAAAATTCAAATAAATTAGTTTTTTTTCTCTCATCTTTATGATATTATCTTATAATTTATAATCCTGCAAATTTCAAATAGTAAGTAGATAATTGAATTTAATTAAATTAGTTGAAATTCTTTATTGAATATCTTAGGAAAAGATTGAAGCGAATCGAACAACTATCGATAGCAATCGATAGTTCTCAACCGATAGTATCGGCCTATCGATAGTGCTAACTATCTACGGTCGCCCAACCCTAGTACTCACGTAGGACTTGACCACACACAGATCTGAAGCGGCACCGAATCGAATCAATTTGATATATCATTTATAATTTCGAGGAAGAATGAAATAATTATACAATTTTATATAATTGGTAATGATTAACTATTTACCACTTATAGTAGGATTTTTATTCGAAAATTAATTACAATGTTAAACATCCATTCTCAGTTCTAAAATTTAAGAAAAAAAATTGCTACACTGATAATAGATATTAAATTTTAAATGTGTGAGAACGAGACTAAAAAGACAAGAAACTTCTCCTAATTTCAAACTACGCCATCATTTTCTGATTACAAGAGTTAAAAGCTCCTAATAAATCACAAAAGACTTATTTACATGACAGTAATTAGGCCAATTTGGACATACGGAGTTGAGCTTTGGGGCTTCCTATTCTTCTCGTATCCAATCCTAAGAATTCAAAATCCTTCGTAAAATCTTTAATACTCCTTATGTCACAAACATGCTTATATATTAAGATCTTAATATCCCTTATGTTGAAGATTTGGCCAATCTACAGATACCTATCGTTTCATAGTAAACTAAATACCCATTTGAATCCGCTAACCTCCCAACTTGCTTCGCAATCACTTACTCCTCGACACAATAGGTCTAGATGACCCTTGGACTCCTGGATTTTTTTTCTCCGTCTATCTCTGTCCTCTCCTTCCATTCCTCATTTACTTATTCTTAATTTTGCGTCATCTTTTGTTTCTTCAACCTCCCATCTCCTTCACGGTCGTTCCCCTTTTCTCTTTCCAGTCATTCTCATATCTAGCAGTTTCTTCGACATTCTAACTGCTGTCATTCTTCTGACATGGCCAGCCCACCTTAATCTCTTTACTGATAAAGTTTACAATATGTTCTTTTATTAACATGTTGTCGTTTAGTTACATATTGCGCTACATATTCGTCTTATTACCTTTCTTTCAAAAACTTTCAGTTCCTGGATGTCATTTCGGGTTTAAGTTTCAGCTCATTACAGGTCTTACAGCTCATTAGGTAACTATATGTCTTATTAACGACTTGTAAAGTTTTAGTTCAGTTTTTCTAGACAACAATTTAGACTTAAACAACTTATACTCGCTAAGTTTCCTGCGACAATACTCGTATCAGTTTCACTGCCGATCTTGTTTTCATTATTGACTGAAGAGCCAAAGTAGACAAAGCTAGGAACATTTTCGAACTGGAAGTCGAGGATTTCAATGTAGCGCACGGTTCTTCTATTTGCTGACAAAGACATTGTTAAGAGCTTTGCACTCAATTCCCGATGACCCTCCGAGGAGTCTTAAAAGAATATGGCCTTTTAAGTATCACTAGTTAGTAGTTCTTAACATGTTATTGACATGTCATTGTAATCATTACTCTCAATTTTAATTATTGCATATAATGTATACAGATGTAAATATCCGTAAATAGTTTTTTAAAAAATATGTGAGAAATGAAATCAAACATATTAATACTCACCTACGGAGGAAAAATGGAAGGGCTTCTAAAAGATAATTGGAGCTAAAGCAGACTGAGTGTAAAAAAACGAAAAGAGGAGTTGAATAGTTAGTTTGATTATATAATGTGTGTAGCAAAGTAATGATGTTTTGATTTTTTTTAAGTTTATAGAACTGATGAAGAATGTTTTCGAAACTAGTTTTCAACTAAAACATTTCAACATAAATGGCACATAATTTGTCGATCCCAATGGTATTAATCCTTATACAACATCTTGCTCACTTCCACATATTTTGTATGATGCTTTATTCAATTAACATGGTCTGAAAAAAGTCTCAACAATCCTTATCTGGTTACAATAGCTTTTCCATCTGTTTTATAAAGTCAACCTTCCTGCCATGATTGTTGTACACGTGGATATTGAAAACAAAAGTTTATTTTTCATTTCATCTCATATGAACAACAATGACAAACTGAACAGGGAAAAAGCAAATTTTAATTAAAAGCATTTTATTTGACGAACTCTGGCGCCAACTGTGAAAGTAAGGCATTAATATTTCACCATATCCTTTATCACTCCATAATATTTGATAAGAATCTATCTACATATCTTGTAGGTTTACTTAAAGAGATAAGTAAAAGGAATAATAAAAAAAAAATAAGAATCGTTAAAAATAGTAACACATTGTTTAATTAACACTTAACTATGCCAACATTTACTCCGTCTATCATCGGTAAAAATACCCCTGGTCGATTTTCAAAAAGATTTTCTCATTATTTATATAATGAAGGAGTTGAATATATATATCTTTTAGGATGATCTCAAACTTTCAGAAGAAATCGGCAAGTTAGCAGAAATTTAATTTTTTTTTTTGTTTTTTCATTTCTCGTTATTACTTGTAATGTACTATTATTATTATTATTTTTATTTAAATATTTAAAAGTATTTACAAATTACATAAATCAAATATATCTATATATATTATGTTTTGTACAAATAAACAATCATAAGGCCATCTTGCAAAGTTTCTCTTAAAAAAATGATTGAAAGTTGTTGAGGGTGTTATTAGTTATTTTATAGTTATTGGTAGGTGCTATTAAGTTTTTATCATTTAAAGAAAAAAAATCAAGTGTTATTTTAGACGAGCGTAAACTTCTTCATACCTCGTTTATTTTAAATTATATAGCCACTACCCCTTTACAGATCTGCCTAACCTAACGAAATTTTTACGACGGAATCATACAAGTGTAATGATTTAAAAAGATTAATAAAATCAATATCACGTGAAAAGTAAATCGTTTCGATTACATATGAAAAAACATTATGTAAAACGAAAAATAATTGTTAAGTAATAAACTAGTAACGACAGAACGCAAATTATTATCCTTCAATAAGTTAAATGATGATAGATTTCCATAATGAAAATAAAAAATCTTCGACAGCCTAAATATCTTTTTTTAGTTCTTCAGCGCTAAGTGTACAAATCATTTTGTTTAAAAAAATTGCAGTAATCTCTAAAAAGCTGTTTAAAAGTTCGAATGGATCACAGAATACCTTTAAAAAAATTTATTTTCTATTTGACTCCAGGTTTTTTGATAAATCAAATAAAAGATTGTAGAAAAGCCCAGCAGCTTTTTTAAAAAAATAATAAACTATATTGCTGCATTCCAGTATACTTAAGTTACTTTAAAAAATTGTCATTTCACCTGATTTTAAATGTCTCATAGAATATATCCCACCCGATACATGTTTTTTTTTTTTTTTCCTTACCCAATAACTGAAAAAAATAATACTAATGAAATTTACTTAATGAGTATTATTATGAAATACTCACAAATATTTAACTTTAGAAAACAATACTGGAACGGAAATTTATAAGATAACATTAAATAATATTTGTTTGGTGGATAAAGTAGAATTTCTTTCGTTTCTTTTTCTTTACAAAGTTGCATTAAATATATATTTTTAATGAGGAAACGTAAAGAAAAGAGGAAAGCTTTCAAGTCTGGATTAAAACCTCATGCTGTACATCATTAAAGGAAATTCTAATGCTTGTCAAGGTTTTTGAAGGATAAGGTATAGACCCGCGTAGGCCTGTTGTCGATTGTATAAAGCCGAACTGAGTGAATGAGGAAATACTGTTATTTTCAGTTCAAAAGGTAACCATTAGTAATATATAATATTACAAACACTAATACTTACAGACATAGCATAAGCAGATTAAACCCATGATGCTAAAAATGCCAGATTTTAAAAATGCTAAGCGTTTGATACAAATAAAAAATATAATTACTATCATAAAAATGAAATGAAAATCAATCATCATTCTGAGACATTTGTCCAAAAATTATATCAGGTTACAAATTATGATACTGCTTTCTGTCTTTAGCAATATTTATAATAATCAAATACAGTAATCTACAAAGTTGTTACAAGTTCATACAAATACAAGCACACCTACATATAATCTATACAATTATACAGGGTGTCCAAAATGAGTATCGGGTATTTGTCTCATAGACAAAAGAATCGATAAAACAAAAATTACTTAAAATAAAAAAAAAAAGATATCGGGAACGAAGATTGGCGATCACATGCTGACACATAGCTCTTGATATTGCTGCCATTTCTGGCCTCATGTTTTGCTTCAATTGCATCAGGTTCGTCGGATTATCCTCATAGACCTTACTTTCAAGGTATCCCCATGCAAAATAGTCAAGTGGACTTAGGTCGGGGCTTCTGGGAGGCCCATAATGTTACCCCTACGTGAAAAGACCTTATTAGTGAATAATTCGTTAACAGCTTCCATTGCTTGAATTGATGTAAGTGGCCCCATCTTGTTATAACCACCTTCTTGAGTTAAAGTGATATAATTTTCTAAGGAAGAGCGACTGAAAAAATCGCATTTATTCCTAGAATCCTTATGATTTCTAATGATGCACCATTTCAATTCAAACGATTAAAATTTCCAATTAAAGTTTCTTTCCGTAACAAAAACACATCGCAAGGCCAAACACACAAAAACCTTTTTCCTTTTCTAAGGCCACTTATATCTAGGGCAGAATCAAATCATTCGCATAATATTTGGAGAACAAACATTCAAAATGTAGTTTATTCGGATGTCATGAATTTTTTATTTTTTGTATTCTACAATACAAGATTTTTATTGTTATTTAAGGATGCCTAACATCATTGCTTATAGGAGTGGATGGACTCTCAACGGTAAATTCTAGAAATTTATAAATCAGAATAAAAGAATCCTTATCATATTTGTAATTTTACAACTCGCATATGCAGAAGAGTGATGATTGAGGAGATGGGTGTATAAATGATAAAGAGTTTATTGAAGAGGTTTTGTGGATGGAAATTAATAATAAGTGAGGATGCACGGATGATAAAAGATTTTTTAAAGTAAGCAGTTCTTTGAGAAATGAAATAGAAATCGGCAGACTGAGTCTTTTAGTTTAAGATGAAGATAGAGGAACGTTGGGTAATTTGATCATGAATGCAGATTGGCTTTATGGTTCTTAGGGTTTGGAATATAAAAGCTTCAAGGACGACTTCGGTATAATAGTACAGAGATCGATTTTCTATTGACTTGTGAAATAGGTTATTCCAGGATAGATATAAACTGCGCAAAAATGAATAGGGATATGCCTTATTTATCCTTTATCCATTCATTAAATAAAATTAGCCAATCTATTCAATATTAGTAGGGTACAACAAAGTAGAAAATACAAACCAAAGTCAAAACAATTGTTAAACCTTTTATTTATAACAAGTTTTCTTAAGAATAGTGAACATGAAGATTTACCATTTTGTAAATAAACAGCTTTTCTCGTATTTTAATCCAGGAGTACTTTCAATAAACATGGACAAACATCATCTTGAACCCGAAGTTCGCGAAATTATAGTGAGAATGCGTTATCAAGGTCATCGACAAGTTATTATTGCAGAGGCGGTTCGCGTTTCCCAGAGTGTCGTCTCCCAGGCTTTAGTTCGATTCCGAGAGACTGGGAGTGCCAATAGAAGACCGGACAGTGGATCACAACGTATTGCAACTGAAAGAGAGGATAAAATATTGTTATCACTGTTGAAGGTGTTTTACCTAGACTTTTATCAAAACAAATGATTCGTAATCGTTTGTGGGAAGTTGGCCTTACATCATATGCCCCCTTGAGACGACCTGCAGCAACAGCTCGCCACCAGCAGCTCAGAAGAATGTGGTGCAGCGAGCGACTAGAAGAGAACACAAATTGGAATGCTGTGATGTTTACCGACGAGTCGCGTTTTTGGCTGTACGGTGACAGTAGACGCCGAAGTGTCTGCAGAGATTAAGGAATGCGAAAAATGCCCCGATTCGTTGTGCCTTCAATGCAGTTTGGAGGAGGTGGTGTAATGGTCTGGGCTGGCATTTACACGGGAGGACGAACCAACCTCCCAGCAGCTCGATATGCACATGAAATCCCTCCAACTAGGGATCTCATTGGGAGTGATTTTCAATTTCTGGATGAAAACGCTCGACCTCATAGAGGAATAGTTGTTCATCAAGTTTTAGAAAACCTGGAAATTTCCCACCTGCCCCTTCCCCCATTGTCTCCAGACCTCAATCCTATTGAGCACATGTGGGGCGCGTTACAGAGAAGGCTTTTTAATAATTATCCGCCGCTAATAGACCTTCGACAACTGAGTGCAGCATTGCAACATCTCTGGGGTGAAATTCGTCAAGAAACCAGTGACAACATTATTAATAGTATGCCTAATAGGTTCACACAGGTTTCGGCTAACAGACGACATTATAAAAGGTATTAATTGTTTCCAAAAACTAATCTGTTCAATAAAAAAAATTATGCAACTAAAACGTTTTATTTTTGTTATTTTTTAAAACCCATTAATTGTATTTTATTTAAGCGAAAAACATTATAATTTTTAATGGATATTAATGCAGTTTATAATAAAAATAATACAAAAATGGTAGGCGAAGTAAATAACACAAAATTAGTAATATCCCTATTCATTTTTGCGCAGTTTAGATCGAAAGTTACTCCAAGATTTTTTGACCAAATTTTGGAAGTGAATATATCGTTTGTTAAGAAAAGTAACAATAATACAATAATTGTTAGAGTTCAAATGATATAACAAGAAATATGTTTATAATTTTCAGTAAATATTCACCAGAACCATAAATATCCTAAGCAAGTGTTATAAATTTTTTTTTTTATTAAATTTCTATATTCATGGTTATATGATGTACAAAAGAAATTACTAGGGAGGAAGGATCTTGTTAAACTGCCTCAATTCTATTGATTACGCCTAAAACGTTTTGATGATCGTTGTATCATTAAATTAAACGATACTTTCTCCTCACCCTATCAGTTTATTGCTGATCTTACACAGCTGTAAAACCCAGATCACATATGACGTCCATCTTTCCCGTCTTAGAAATTCCAAGGTGTGGTGTGCTTGCCTCTTCTGAAAATCAACTTATAATTGGCGCAAATATTCAGTATTAATTTCATAATTTAATATTGTATACTAAATCATATTATATTATTATTATATCAAATAGTGGTTTAATTTCTAATTTATAAGGTTTATAAACGGTAAAAATCATCAACTTTGTAATAGAATGAATTGTGATAAAATAATAAAATACAATATAACTTTTAATATGAACAAAAATGTTTCATATAATCTCATATTAATGAAATAATGTAAAAATAAAAATAATTATAAAAACAATAAATGATCTCTAACGGATAAAAAAAAAATACATTTCTTGATGTAGTTATTATATGTTTTAAAAATTTGTGTAAGAGAAGTAAAACTCCATAAGGTAGATAACTTTCGGTTTAAGAATCAGGCGAATGGTGATGACCAAGTTCCGACGAAAATAGTAAGGTGCCCAAAAAATTTTAAAATAAGGGGAAGTCTAAATCTTGTGGTGTTGCTAACCAAGCAAAGTCTATGCCGAGGATAACATGAAGAATAAATACCTACCTGGTACCTTTTCTATTTTTAATCCTATAAAGAAGATTCTTGTCAATGAAGTGATTTTGATTGGCTTATATGAAAATAGCAAGAAGTATGAATGAAACAACATGTGATAAAAATCAACGAATATTATCACAGAGTAAAGTAAGTCATCAGACACATAAATTTTAAAACTACTCGTATAATTAAATGAAACAACTTCAAACATTATTTTTCAGTAAAGATGGTTTGTAATATCAATAAAACTACTAGCAGATACTGTTAAATATAATAATAAATAAATAAAAATCAAAGCTTAGAAAATTTAAATTATATAATGAATAAAAGGCTTAGCGCACTCAGAAGCTAGATGTCGACACCAATCTCTGACTACATACTCTTCTTTCCACTCTATCAGAACCCAAATTAACAAATTTAGCCCTGATACAATCCTCGCATCTTCGTTTTGTTCTACCTCTTGGACCTCTACTTGACGGTTCAACGAAATAACCTTTTATGGGATTCGTTTGTTATCAACTCCAACTTCTTAAGCCTTTTAACCATCGTATAATATAACATAGCATAATATAACTGCTTCTACTAGTTACTACTAGTTATATTAATTGTAGTCGGGGAGATGTCACTTTCGATCTCACGACGAATTTTTGAAATTTGAAGAAATTTAAAAAAAAAACTACGAAACTACTTGAGTTATAGAAAAAGAGTATTGCCTTCTTCGAAAACATTTTCCCACCACTTTCCCTGAATCCCACCCCCACACCCACCGTGGTCATGCCGTCTGACGAGTGGATTCCATACTAGCAATGAAAGAACTACTCTTGGGAGAAAATTCGTCGTGAGATCGGTCACTTGTTCGAAAGTGACACTACCTCCCGGACTATTAGATAAATGTCTCCTTATACCGCATTGTGTAGCCTTCCCAATTCTGCAGTGTAATCATCTTTTATCGGGACAAATATTTTATGGTATACCTTTATTTTTGAAATGTTTAAACCATTACTCTTCTTTTAAAATAGGGTCATATGTAAATAACTGAGGTAAATATGAATTATACTAGAAAAAAAAATTACATCTAATCATATGCATCATGAATTAAATAATGGTCTGCAAAAAGCTCTCCAATACAAAAGTCTTTCCAGGAAGGCAAAGCTTTTGTTCTACAAAACAATAATTAGGATAGTAGCAATGTATGGCAGTGAAACGTGGACTCTAACGAAGGAAAACAGAAGAGCTCTACTGGTTTGGAAGAGAAGAGTCCTGAGAAAGATCTATGGAGCCGTTAAAGAAGAGTACAGGTGGAGAATCAGAAGCAATGCCGAACTAACTGAATTGTACGGAGAGCTTGATATCCTCTGTGTTATTAAGATTAGGCTTAGATGGTAAGGGCATGTGGGAAGGATGGAGCCCTGTAGGCCGCCAAAAATGGTGCATCAAGAGGGAAAAGGAAAAAGGGCAGACCCAGGCAACGGTGGATTGAGGACTTGGAAGAAGGTATAAGAAAGATGGGAATTGGAAACTGGAGGAGTCTCGCTGGAGACTGCGAGGCATGGGGAAGAACGGTGGCAGAGGCCCAGGTCCTGCAAGGACTGCAGCGCCCAACAATGAGTGAGTGAGTGAGATAAAATCGGATATCTAATCCAAACGGTAAATTGTTATCACACAACTAAGCCATAAATATTAAATATGGAGACAAAAATTATTAATGTTTCTGAAGTAAAGAAAAAACCTCAATTTTCTACTGGGTAAAACGATAGATCATGTATATTTCTATCTATACTCCAATGCTTTAATATTTATTGCTTCTGAGAAATATGTCGGCAAATTTTCGATTAGAGCAACATCAACAGAGCACTATAGCTCGGACCTCAAAAAAATACTTCCTCCTTTCGCTAAAACGACTCAAAAATATAGGTAAACCAGACTTTTTTTCCATTCAAACCAATAGGGCTCGTCAACGGCAGCTACTAGCGACAAATGTTCTATAACAAAAAATATTCTCCTATTAATTTCTGATCAGGAAGGCAACTGTCTTCAAATTTTCGATTGCGCAACACCAAAATCTCTAGCTCTTTGTGTCGAATAATATAATGTGACGAAAAGAAGTTATGAAACTAATGAGTGAGTGAGACTTTTATAGAGTGCCCCAACTACAAATACTTTTTAAGAACTTTGTCTTGAGGCCTTCAGGTTCTAAGAATGAGCCAATGTTATTTGGATTATTCTTATTTATTTTATATCCAACTACTTTTTTATTATTTCAATAATGATTAGATATGAACTAGTTTAGATCAATCAAAACGTATATCATTGTTCATATGTAGTAAATATCCCATTCTAAAATCTAGTTAGGAACCGAAGATAGTGTATAGTGGAGCTAGTTGTGCAAGCTGATACATCAAAGCCACTCTCACTACTAAGTTAGCAGAACCTTTAGCCAGCAGTTAGCGTCAACCTCAGACCTAATGCACTGGAATGTCATTCCCTCCTTACATTTACTCAGTAACTTTCCGCTAGTCCGAAGGGAGAGCACTTTCCTATATGGTTACCAAGATGAAAGCCGTCAAGTTTCAGAACATATAGGTCATATGTCTTGTTATATTGGGTAAAATAATGCCGGATTTAAATAGATAAAAAATAAAAAGTTAACCCGAGGGCTCGATGCCGACATCTCTAACCACACACCACCTTTCAACGTTCAAATCCTCAGGTCAACGCTATCCCCCATCTACGTCTCAGGCTACCCCTCGAACGTTTCTCAAAAGCTCAAAATTGATTGCCTGTTTTGGAATTCAGTCTTTATTAAATCCAACATGTCCATTTCAACCGTCGCAACGGTACCTCGTAGCACACAATAACAGTTGTTTTGAATGAACGAGATATTTGTCTTAGTTTTGCTTCTTTTTTTTTCAATTTACAATTACCAAAAGAGCCTCTCTTAAATTACGTTTTAATTAATTAAATTTTTATAAGGTAAATGGCGGACTATCCTTACTCCGCTAAGTGACCGCTAAAAATCGTTAAATCCCAGAAGATTACAAAGTTAGTCACTTTGTCTATCTATCACTATGTCTATGGTCACATAGTTTCCTTGAGTGTCTTGTGAAAAGGAATTAACGAGAAGAATAAAGTGTCCTTTTAAAAATCGATGTAATTAATCATTTCACAAAAGGATGAAAACTAATTAGTTAGAAAGGAATAACCAATAATCCAGGAGCTCACCACATACAAATTTAATTGGAAACATATGAATTTGTTTCCTAACCCATTTTATAGTATCATATTCCTTGAAATGATATATCGTGGTCTGGAAGCCTGTATCTGTCAGACCGCGGTGTAGCGCACGCTTAAAATCGCCCAAAATTAGCAAAACAAACCTGGAAAGGTATTTTCTTGAGTTTGTTCCCATTTTTTAATTTATACTTTTTTAAACACGTGGCAGACTTTTCAAGTGGTCTGGCAGCCGAAAGCCGTCGGAAACATACCGCCAGACTGGTTTTTATATCGCGGAAAACTGACCCGAAAAGTGAAGAAAAAAATATTTTTAATATGTTGTTATCGCGGTATGCAAACTGACCCGAAAAGTGAAGAAAAAAATATTTATCCACCAATTTTTAATATGTTGTTAATACTCATTAGAGTAGTTAAAATCCAAGTATGCAACCCTCAAAACCACGAAAGTTTTGCACTATTTTCATTTTTTCGCTTATATCACATTTGCAATATTGAAGAGCACAAAATTAGTGTTAACTTTAGTCTAATTGCATGTCGGTTAATTAATTATTGCGGAGATAGAGCTCTCCAAATATGGTGAGTTTTCACAAAATTTGAATTTTTTCTGTTAAGAGTCTAGGTCTCGGCCGGATACAGATGAAAGTACTGGTTTTACAAAAACACCACTAGGAAATAATTTAAAGGAAATTTAATTAGCTTTAATTTGAGACATAAGAGATTCCCGCAGATTTAATAGTTTTCTGAGAAAGAGGAAAAGATTGGAAAATATGAAAATCGGGTTTAAAGAGAAAATCATGTTAATTGGTCGTTAATATAAAAATATTCATAAAAAAACGTTTATGAATCAGTTCAGGAATAAAGTCAACATTCATCAAGTTTAAAAAGCTATTACACAACAACTTTTCATCCTAAATATTCAAGGGGTGCTATCAAAACTAGAATGAACACGTTAATAAGTTAAACACACGTGTGGGGATAGGAGATACTTGTACATGTAAATGTTTGAACGAGAATAAATTGCTGAAAAGCGGGCTAACAAAGGTTCTGGGAACTCCTAGATTCTAATTATTTTTTACATATCCCTCTTCTCGGAATTATTTTAATTGAGAGAACATTTTAATTGGTATTCTATGCTAAGGTTATTTTTATTTAATTAGGTTTGAGTAATATCGTATTTATTCAATTGGTTAACTTTAAATAAAACATAAATGAAATGAAATGAAAAATAAACTTTATTCGGAAACTTACTTTCCCCTATAAATAGCAATAATGCACAATTACAGGTACAATTGTCTGGCCGTAATCATGACATATATTGTCGACAGAAATAAAATAATTCTAATGATAACATAAAATACAATTGTATATGGAAAGATAAAGTAATTCTAAATACTTCTTTAATTATTTACATATTTGCGGAAGGTAAAGGTGTAAAAATAGATTATTTTTAAAGGAAGTAAGGGAAGCAGCTTTACGAATAGGATTGGGTAGGAAATTCCAGAAGGTATTAGAACGAATAATGAAGGATTATTCAAAGGAAGCAGTTTTATGTGAGGATGCATACAGGTTAAAGGGTTGGGATCTTGTGTTTAGGAGGTAGATAGAAGAACGCAGAGTTAATAGGTCATGAATATAGGAAGGTTTTTTGGTTTTTAGAGATTGGAATAGGAAAATACCCAAGAAGTATTACCGTTGGAATTCAGGAAAAAGCCACCCAAGCTCAGAATAACGGCAAGTTACATGTGACCGCCTGGGGATCCTAAAGATAAATCTAATGGAACAGTTCATCAGTCTCCTAAACAGTCTCGAGACCAGCAGACAGCCCCCCGTAAACCAAGCAGCCGCAATCAAAGCAAGGGAAAATACGAGAGAACACTAGAAGCTGACTGATAATTTGAGGAAATGAATCTAAAAATCTATAGAGTTGTTTAAGGATTATGATGAATTTTTTTGTAAATTTGGGTGATATGGTTGTTTCGGGATAGGTGTTGAGCAAAGGTAACTCCTAAGTTTTTATTGGAGTTTTGGAAATGGATGGGAAGGTCATTGTGGTAAAGCAATGGATAATAGGGAAGGATATTAAGTAAAATAAAATTAATTAATATCAAAGAAATTTTACGAAATGTTTTCATTCAGTTAGTGAGAACCCTGTTCTTTATTAAAAAACCTTGGATCAATTTCAAGATTGTTCTATTAAAATATTTAAATTAACACTTGGACCTGTAGTGTGTTGTTCTAAACCTTGACGTAAAATATTAATGCATTTGATTATAATGAGAAACGTTTGCCAAAAATTCCTTGCAGAGATCCTCCTTTTTTTTTGATACGCAAGCCCCCTAGAATGGAAATATATTCTTATGTTTAATCCAAAACAACAATGACCCGATCTTGTCTCTCTGATCCCTTGTTACAGTGGCTTATTCTGAAACTCTCTCTCAAACACGATACGCCACTCTTCCTCCTTTATCATTCTCAAATCCCATCACTTTCTCTAATTATTAATTACAAGCTGCCCGTCGCGGCTTCGCCCGGTCTCATGTGTAAAGAACTTACAATTAGACTTTTTTTAATTGGAAACTGAAGTTTTATTTGTTTATCGAGAAAAATCTATGCCTTGAGTACTATTTATTGATTGATGATATTTTCACGCATAGTAATCATTTCTCATCATTCACGAAAATCATCATGAGAAATCTAATATTTAATTTTAATATATGAGATCATAAGACGGACATAGACTATTAAGAAACTATTGCGGAAATTGTACTGCATTATCAGTGCTCACAACTAAAGGCCCGTGCACTATATTTTTTCCCACAATATCAAAAAGCATAAGGTAAACATTTAATTTGTTAATAATGTTTATCCGGCAGAAATAATTTTATTGATTTCATCCTGCTGTATGTTAATTTCTAACCTAATGGCAATTATTAACTATTGGCTAATGGCAATGTAGTAAACCTCGATTCTGATATAGTTTATTTTTGCTGAACTTTCCTAGAAATATGAAGACGATGTAATTACATTTTGGTTCAGATGGATCCATACATTTTACTAATCCTGTTGCAGAATGACGCTAGTCACATATCATTCTATTTTAAACTTCATGGGAATACGCACGTCACACGACATATTTATAGCTTTTTTATGCAAATTTGATTATTAATTTCTAGCTCTACATATTATTGTAATCTCTCTTGAATGGTAAGCGCCAACTATAGGTCAATTTTCAAACTTCACTGCGCATATTTATCGCTTTTTTTTTTAACAGCAATTTAATTGAAAATATGTAAATTTTATGATTGATAAACCTTCCTTGATCTATGAAAATGATATAGTTAAAATTTGGTATATCGTTATATGGCTGTAGTTTTCGCGGTTAGAGATCACAAACGAAAAATAGCTTGTCTTTTTATATAATAGTATAGATAATGTTTTCTTTTATTTGAAATTTGTATTATATATTCATATTCGAAAGGGTCCCAAATTTTGTGTATCTGGGAACGCTTGTCACCTCGTCCAACAACATGTCCCTCCAAATCAGTCGGCGGATTACGGCAGCCAACCGGTGCTACTTTGGGCTTACAAGACAGGTGAAGAGCCGCCTGCTCACCAGAGGAACAAAGGCACAGCTGTACAAGACACTGATAAGGCCAATTCTTACCTACGCTTCCCAAACCTGAATTCGCTCCAGTAAATTCCTCCCTCAATCAACTCGTCAACTATTAATTTCTTCCCTCATATTCCCCCATTTCGATTTTGGTAGTGCGGTGTACGGAGGCCTCTCTGCATCTCAGGACGCAAGATTGAAGAAGCTCGTGAACTGTTGCCTGAGATTCGTTCTAGGGATATCACGTTATGACCATGTATCTCACCACTACACAAGATTAAAATGGTCATTTCCCTCCTTCGGAAGACAATACTTCCTTTACAAATCACTTTCCTCTCAGTCACCTCCCTATATCCTGAAAGCATTAACATTAAAATCATCTGTGAGTTCCCGCAAAACCAGATCCTGTTCCTCAGACCTCTACCTAACTTCCTTTAACACAACATCCTTCAAACGTTCCTTTATTTCTAGAGCTTCGAACTTCTGGAACTCCCTCCCTTCCATCATTCGCCATTCCTCCACTCACAATAGCTTCAAATCCCGTTTTTTCGTTTACTTATTAGAAACTCAATCTAATGAAGAAAATATTTTTTAAAATGAAATATGAATATTCAAAGTATAATATTGATTTTGGTACAGAATTATTTTAATACTATTACGCTAAATTTGTATAATTGGTTTCAGCATAATTATATTATTTTATCAGACAAGATACATTATTTTTCCGTATAATTTATATTTCTTAGCTTTGTCTACTGTATTTTTTTGCTTTTTCCTAATTTGTTTTTGTAGCTAATTTTAAATTTCTAACCTTAAGATGTGATTTGTTTTTCATGTGATATTTTAAAACATGTATTAATAATTTTATTACTTTATGTTGTAATTTAAATTTCTTTTCAATTCCTTAATTTAATTTTAATTGCATTTCCTTGCCTTTATCATATTTTTAAATTATAGATACGGCAGCTAGGCTGCCAATAATTGTACATTATAATTATTCTTAAGGGGCAATGGCCCCAGAATAAAATGTATTTTTCATTTCATTTCATTTCAAACCTGGACTATAACTAAGGCAGATGAAAGGGATCTGCTAATATTTGAAAGAAAAATATTAAGAAGAATATACGGACCTGTTAGAGAAGGCGAAGTGTGGAGAAGGAAGAACCAGGAACTCTACAGCTTGTACAGAGACATCAATATAGTACAGTTTAGCAAGAGAGTAGGCTCAGCTGGGCAGGACACGTGGCGCGCATGGCAGAGAATAGAATACCGAGAAAAGTTATTGAGGGGGTGGTGGACAGAACAAGGAGAAAAGGAAGACCCAGGTTGAAATGGATCGACGGTGTGGCCGAAGACGCGAGGGCAATGATTCAACAACGGAACTGGAAGGCGGTGGCTAGAGACCGAGCTGGATGGCGGAGGCTCTTAGAGGAAGACCCACTCCGGGTTGTAGAAGCCAACGAAGTAAGTAAGTATTATGTACTCAACCATCGAATTTTTTCCGTATCCACTTTCTCCAATTTAAAATCCTTAATCCTCCTTGTTATATTGCCAAAGAACTAATCCAAAATGAAATATTTGGACATATAGAACTCCAGTATCCAATTGGGTTCTTAAGCTAGATGCATGCTGTTAAAAAGTTGCAAATTTCAATAATTGCGTTTTTAACTCTGTAATTTAAAATAGACGCTGATCTGGGCTAGTTAAATGTTTCAAAAGTAGGTTCATCACTAATAAAACATTACAAAAATCTAATATGCTTAATCCTCATTTGAGAAAGAGAAATGTTTTTCGATCAACGGTCCAGTCTAAAAAAAGTACAACTTGATGAAGATAAAATCGAGGAATGTTAGGTCTCTTCAAGAACAGGTAATACAAGATTCACCAAGTTTGGAAAGCAGAACATGCCGCGAATATGGACGCGACCTGGAGATCCAAGGAAACTAAGCTAAGTTCTATACAAAATAACAATACTAAGTTTGATTGTCAATTTTAGCTCAGATATCTGAGGCACAAGGTAGCGAACAGCGACAGTCTTTTGATAAAGTATTTTGTTCGGTGATGAGTTGCTAAGATGGCGGTGATGAAATGAATAATCAAAGGCTATGAAAATTGAAGATACACTAGCGTAATGAAGATGAAATGTATGTTCCGTGTGAGCGTTAAAGGAAACAAATTTAGATAGGAAATGAAAGAATGTTTTTTAGCAGGCAATGAAGAATATTTTAATGAGAAAAAAAAATTAAATTTGGAAAATTTAAATAGGTTCTAATAAGCTTCAGAGTTTTGTGGAAGATACACAAGAAAACGATAGACCCCCAGCTAAAAGGTACATCCATCTCATATAATATTATCCGAGTATCGCCAACAGAGCGTGTCCAAAAAAGGCCGAACACTTATTAAATGTAGATAAACGTGACTTTTCAAACCAAAATAGCTTCTTAACGTCAGATTCTAGCGACTAATTTTATATAACAAAAAATATTATGCATTCGATTTCATATCGGGAGCCCGTAGTCAAAATTTTGATCCAAGCAACTGTTGGAGCTAGAGCGTATCGAAATAAGACATTTTTGAGTGCGAAAAAAATATTCAAGAAAACGATAGATCCCCGTCCAAAAGGCATATCCATGTCAACAAATATTATCATCAATAATAAAATCATATCATTTTATAAAAATATCAATTTTGTAATAGTTATTTATTTTTAAACCGAAGTGTCAGTTTCGAAAATCGGCAATCAATGTTCTTGTACCGCTACTGGTATCGAGGATCAAAAAATGTTAGAACCGACACATCATTTTTAAAAATTATACTTTTTGAACGAGCAGTAGCATGTTGTGTTTGGTGTTGCGCTCATACGGTTGAAGAAATATTGCTAACGAAATTCTATTTTCCATGGAGGCCTAAGGCAAAGAGAAAAAGATTTAGTAGGGTCCTCGTAGAGGGTTGTTATTTCAAGTCTCCAGCGAAGAGTTAATCCGGATTTTTCGAGGAGGGGCCTTGGGGGTTTATCCCGGTCCGAGACTGATCCTCTCCTACGGATTATGGAAAGTTACTACCCTAATTATGGCCGAATGGAGGTGTGAAGGAAATCTAGACAGTTCCGCTCTGAGGGAGACGAATACTTGCCTTCAAAGGGGAATGGATTAGCGGCCACTTCTGGGGCGAAGGAGGAGAGGAACGAGAGAGAAAAGAGGTTTAGGGAGAATTAACTGCCTGGGGCCCGATACCCGGATCACTCCGCCTCTTAAATCTTTCTCCGGATCTGCTTAATGTCCTCGTGTAAGAGTTTGTTAGTGGCCCTCCTGAAGGATGGAGGGGCTCCTGCTTTCGAAAGTGTTAATGCAATTGAATGAATATTTCTTGTCTCGCAACTTGGTTTATTAGGTTTCTTTCCTGAAAGAATCGATTGTTGACCTGAGAGGAAATACTATCGACTGGACTTTATCGCAACATTGGATACTGGAACAAACCACTAACTCCCGAAAATTCATAAAATATTGAAATAAGAAAGATTCTACGAACGATGTTTTCTATGATTTGGCATGTTTGGAAAAAAACGTATTTGCAGGTTCCAATCAGTAGGTAAAATCTCATTTTAAAAACTACTCTATACAAAAAAAAAAAAAAAAACATTAAATTTCCTAAATATAATTTCTAATATGCTTCATAAGATTTAGTTTTAATATAAAATGTAGTTATAATGCAGTAACTTGGTATCAGAAACGAGAAATATCCAGAAAAAAATATAGTTTTTCTCAATAGCTTTTTATATTTAGTTTAGTTTAGCCTCAATAAACTTGAGAACTTTTTGGTTCCATAAAAAATATTGCGTAGTGAAATAATGAAGAAACTAAAATAAAATTTCCTACATTGCTTATACATATAATATATAGCGAGCATTAATGTTAAATACATTTAAATAATATTACAGTAATAGTAGTATAATTTAAATATAAAATAAATAAAGTTGCTATTCAACAATAGTCCAATTCCTCTGACAATAGTTTAAAATATATTACATCCATATAATTATATCATTACACAGTAATTAATTGCATTGAATTTCCAGCAAGCTTTTTTTAAATTTGTTTGTTAATTTATCTAGTCCCACTATAAACGGACAATTGTTTATTAGCTTATACATCCGATTCTACATACTGTACGCTTCTATGCGCAATAGCGCCTAAATTTGTTTAATTTGTCGTGGAAGGCAAATTTTCGATCCTAGTAAAAGCAACAAACCTAGAGCATGTCAAATTTATCAAAATATTTATAAAACGTGACTTTTTTCATTCAAACCAAAATAGCTCCCAAACGTTAGGTTATAGCGACAAATGTTAAATAACAAAAATTATTCTCCATGAAATTTCTCACCGGAAAACTGTTGTTAAATTTTTGATCCGATCAACACCAACAGGGCTACAGCGTGTCACAACAAAAATGTTACATTTTTGAGTATGAAAAACGTTATACATTTAGAGGGTAAAGTAGACACCCAGCCAAAAAATTTTCTATGTCGAAAAAACCATATACTAAGCAACAAGGATATTTTATTATTTAATTATTTAATGTGCAATTTTAGTTTGTATACAAGCATGAAGAAAGAATATCATTTTTTGGTATTTCATTTTGAAAAGCTCAAGTTCTTCTTGGGAACACAGTCGAATATAAAAAATACATAAAATATAAAAATCTTCTATACTTTCCCTCGCTCCAATCTACTTCTTTACTGGAACTATTGGTTTAGTGAAGATCTGCAATAAACTCGCTAAATCAGAGTGATTTTTATTTTATTTTATTTTTTTAGAAAATGGCAAAATGATTAAAAAAGAAAAAAAAAAATACATAAGCGGTTTACCCACCTAATTTCCTTGACAGTTCATTGACATGGGATTCAAATTCAAGGTTCTCTGCAGATTATAGATTTTAAGATTGCGTGTTATTAAATTCACGCATAAATATTCAATTTCAAAATTTTAAGATTCTACATGATTCCTGCCCTCCCCTCTCAAGTTTACATTAACAACGTTCAAATTAATCAGACTAACACTGTTCAATATTTAGGACTAATTTTAATATTTAGGATGACATGGGGCCCATATCTGTAACAGAAATGCCTAAGGCTTGACAAAAAACTGATACTTTTATATCCACTTCTACATAAACGATCAACTTTTCAATATACGGAATAAATAAACTATTATACATTCAAGATGTAGATTTTCCAGTGAAAAAGACTCATTAAGACTCTTTACACAATCACCCTGGTACGTCATAGCATAACATTAACTGATGTATGTACGTATACACATGTTACAAAATCACATTCAGACTTCATATAATAAATTCACATACATAAATAAATACATTCATGTGTTAAAAATATAAAGTAAATAAATAAATAAATACGTAAATTAAATATTATAAATAAATACATAAATATAATTTTACCTAGTATTTACACTAATTAGGTGGTTGTAATTATGTAAAGCATGATAGGAATCCAATTCCTAATTTTAAACCAGATGGACAGAAACTATAAAGAAACTCTTGATAATGGACTGCATTATCAGTGCTTACAACCAAAGGACCATGGATCATACGTTTAGACCCGTTTTTAAAAACCAAAGAATTGAAATGTTGAATCAGCAATTCGACAGAAATAATATTATTGATTTTATTTGGTAGAATTTTAATTTTTGATTTAAAAGTATATGGCAGTGTGGCAAACCTCGTGTCTGCTACTCAACATTGTACCTACATTAAAATTATTATTATAGTAAACTTTCTTATTGCTAAATCTTTCAAGAACTACGAAGATGATGTAGTTAAACTTTAGAACGGATTCATTCAGTTTTCCTATTTAAATGTTAAATAATTCTATTGCAGAATGGAGTTGACTACACAAAGGTCGATTTTCAAACTTTAATGCTCACCAAATATTTATCGCTTTTTTATTAACAATTTTATTGAAAATCAGTAAACGAAAAATGGCTTGTCATTTTATATAATAGTATATATATAGAAGTATAAGGGATGCAGGGTGCTTAAGATTTGGTAAAGGAATAAGCCAATGAAAAATTGTCTTCGGAAAGAAGGGAAAAGTCAACTTAATACAGAGTAAAGATGAGAAACATGGGATAATTAATATTCTTCCTTGTATTCCTTTGTGTTAGAAATTATACTTATTAACTGTCTAAATAAAATAAATGTTTAAATAAAATCTCAATTAAATTAGCAATGCTGATCATCGGCTGATCATAAAATTCAAGTTGTTCATATTTAAATGCAGTCATAATAAAACAACTCATAAATATTTCATAGCTCTAAACTGTAAATTTTGAAACAAAAAAAAATTAAATGGTCAATATTTTTTTTAGGAGCTGAAATAAAAAGAGTATTTCTCACCCTCGGGTTTTAGTGCTGCTTAAAACTGCCAATATTTGCTTACGACCTCTAAATGAAACTGACAATCTACTCCAAAAGGTCACATAAATCCTGTCAGGCCGAAATCCATTTCAGACATTATGAGTAACATTAGATTAATTCATATGGACAGCAAACCATTGTTAAAACAGATCTAAGTTTAAGGTAATTTGAAATTTTTATAGCACTTGTTACCTATAATACTTATTATATAAAAGGACAAGCTATTTTCGTTTGTGATCACTAACCGCGAAAACTACAGAACCAATCTTTACCAAATTTTAACTACATTATCTTCATAGTTCAAGGAGGGTTTAGCAATAATACAATATACATATTTTCTATTAAATTGTTGCTAATAAGCGATAAATATGTGGTGCGCAGTGAAGTTTGAAAATTGACCGTTAGGTGGCGAGTGCCATTTAAGAGAGGTACAGTGTTATATAGAGCTAGAAATGGATAATAAAATTTTTATTAAAAAATTAATATAAATATTTAGTGTGACGTTTGGATACCAGGGATGTTTAAAAATCGAACGAAATGTGGTTAGCGCCATTCTGAAATAGATTTTACAATGGTAAAACTATTAAACTCATCTGTACCAAATTTTAACGGAATAATTTTAATATTTCCAAGAAAGTGTAAAATAATATAGTTTACTATAATAATAATTTAAATGGACAGTGTTATTAACTTTTATAGTTAGAAAGTAAAATATAACCAGATGAAATCGATAAAATTAATTCTGCCGCACTAAAAATTCCCTTATCAAAATATCGATTTCTAATTTTTTGATATTGTGTGTAAAAAAAGTCTAACCTTAGTTTTCGCTGGAGATATTCAGAAGACTGAAATTTCAATGATTTTAATTTTATGCTGATGTTTTAGGTTTATTAAATAAATCGTACAATTGGATACGTGAAAGAGCAGTACTTTTACCTAAAACTACTATAACAGAGAAAATAAATAACATTATTGTTATTGAAAAAATATTTTGTGAAAGCCGAGAATATCTCTATTGATAGGGTTGCAGTAAATTATCTGTCAGAGTTTCTTCCTAAAAAGTCTCTGTCCATCTGAATTACCAACTCATTGATTAGAATTAATGATTGAATATCCAATTATGCTTTTAACTAAATTTCAACCACCTAATCATTGCAATTGTAACGGGTTAAAAATTACATCTTTTCGTGAAAATATCTTGAAATATAGCGAGAAAATAATTCTCAAAACTGCATGATACAGTACACAATTTTTAACGTTAAAAATAAAACATCAATTATTAGTTAAACCTATCTAAGTTCTTTACTTATAAGATCGGGCGAAGCCGCGACAGTTGTAACAGTTGTAAATACAACCACACTTATTTACAATATACACACATCCTAAGGATCCCCCAACCAGACTTGTCCCTCCACTTATGGTGGGATAAGCCAGATCCAAATAAATTCCCGCACTGCCCTCTCAAAAAGAAAAAAACCAGTGGAGGATGAATGAGAGCGCAATATAAGTCAATCAGGGCATGAGTGGAGAAAAAATGGTATTGTAGCGAATAATTATTTAACAAGATGATAACATTAGAAATGCGAGATTGTTTTAATAATTAACATAAAGTTTAATCCCAGAGCGCAGGGCAATGAATAGATAGGAAATAAGACATAATTTAAAAAAAATAAATAAAATGATCATGTTTAATCATATATGATTAGGGTCAAATATTGTGTACGGTACGCTAAGTTGTCACGCGAGCAACCACTCTTCCTAACCACCAAACATTGTTATTATTACTGCCTTATTACTTATATAAGGCTTTGGAAAAGAGTAGAAACTACAGACGGATTCACATAATTTGGTTAACATTTATGGTGATATTCACAATAACATGAAAAAGTCCCGGAAAAGTGGTAAAACATTGTTTCTCGAGTTTGTTTAGAATTGCATATTAAAATTTCATTAGTCCTACAAAGTATATCAATAAATAATGAGTTGAAAGTTTTATTGTTGTGTTGAAATATTAAAAAAAAAATTGCTTGGAAACATCGAGATATTGTCATGCGTAGGTGTAAGGTTTTTTTTTTTTTTTTTTTTTTTTAAAAAAAAAAAAAAAAAAATTTGTTGAACTTTAACAGATTTCGGATTTCTCTCCCTAAAAACGGTCGTAAAGAAGTTTTGGTTGATTTTTAAAAATGTTATTTCTTGATCCCAAAATTGGCTAAAAATTCTTGAGATGGTCCTAATATTATTGCGTTGTCACCCATTCCTAAGATATATTGTAAGTTTAAAGTATTTATCTCATCGGGAAAATAGTACACAGATGTAAATCTAGGATAGTGTACATTACGGTACGGTAAGTGTCGCGAGTTTGCTTTTTTTATCGTATCCCAAATACGTGCCCAACCAAAAAAAAGATAATTAACACTTGAAAAGAATCATATACCAAAAATAATTTAGGACATTTTATGTTTTTTCTATCTTTAAAATAAAAATAATTTATTTCTTTTGCATAGTAAAGAAATTTTTTACAGGGACTCCCAAATTCACGAAAGAGACTCCGTCCTATTTTCTACTTAACAATGTATGACATAGACATAAGATATTTCTTGCAATACCCATTAACAACACACCTTCACTTAATCGGGGTAAGAGACAATCAGAGGACCCTCATAAAAGCCTGAAACTACCAGAATAACGGCACGTCGTTTGCGACTACTTTAATGACTAGATAAATGGTTTAATCCCGAATCATTACGAAATGGTTAACTATATTTAACAACAATTAGAACTATATTCAAATAATCTTGATTATTCAACACAATCCAGAATCCTCAAAATTCTCAAAACTCACATGGATCACAAAAAAAAATAAATATACCTTAAGCCTAGTACGCACTGGGATTCATTGTTCGGACTCTTTGTCGCTGAGATGCATCTCGGATTCATTTCCATGCATCTGAGACGCTCCGCGACAATGAATCTAGCATCTCGTGTGTTGCGGTTTAGTATTTTTTGAATCCCAACCGGAATGGGATTCTTTACATATTGTGTCGCAACATTGAGTCAGTGCATAACGTAAATCTCGAATAGAGTGGGTCTCTCACCGTTCTCGCGCATTCATCTTTGTTGTTATCGCTTATCTGTTGATTGGATAGGACAGGATCAAGTTATGGGGCGATTAACAGCAGAGGTTATTACGCCCTAGCTTTTAGGTTACTCATTACATTATACTTATTTCTTAATTATTTTGTATGTATATAAACACTTTTCCCTTTATTTTTATTTATTTATTACACACACATATATTTCTTTTTAATATAATGAATGTTTTAGTTATGTGAAAATTATAAAATAAAATAAAATAAAAATAAACATATTCTGGTAATTAAATTTTGTTGTATAAGTTCAGTTCTTTTATAATGGAAATAATTTTCTCTATGTTACCCGGGTTTTTTTCGGGGGACAGTTACTTACTTCTTGCCAGATCTTTCGAAATAAAATGAGATTGATGGATCAACAGCTGATGTGCTTTTGTTTAATTGAAAATTAGAAAAAAATATCTGCTTGTACGGCGTCTTTTTTTTTAACTATTTATTCTTTGGTGACACCTGCAGATGATTTAATAAAGGTTGTGGGATTTTTTTTCCCTATATAACCTTTTGGCCTCATTATAAGGAACTTTTTCACTGACCAGAATTGATTTTATTTCTTTTTGTAATAGAAATACTGTAGCGGTACAGTTTATACGCTTTTTATTTTTATTACATTTTAAATTATCTTAATGTTTACCTTCAATCGATTCTTTTTTGCATTTAAAGTCGGGCAGAGAAAATCCTAAACAATTAAAACACCTCACTGGGTTTGGTTTTTAATCATTTATTGCTCACTTTACATATTTGAAAAAAAAAAATAGGAGATTGAAAACTAAGATTACATTGGCATGTAATTCTACACGTATGAAGTTGGATGCGGTGGTGTAAGAAGGGGCAGTGTCCGATGACTGTGAACTATCAGCATATAGACCGTTTTGTAAATCAAAAATAATCTGAGTTATATGCTTCAGGAACAAAATTGGATATTATCTGCTTCGAAATTTTGAAAGTACATATGAGGCTTGTATATGAATCTCCACTTACGAGGAACCGGAGAGTAACTGCAAGCCTGTTGATTGCATAAACTGGCTCCCTAAAATTGGTCTTCGTTTTCGACATACTTGGTCCAACCATTTTCAGGAAACATTCGAAATCAACTGGACTAAAACGAACGAAATAGACGAAATTAAAGATGAATTAAAACATATCATCGTAGATATAAATAGAATACAAATTAAAATTAATGGAGAGCAAAAATTAACCCACACCTATATTGTAACATTTGCTGTTAGAAAACTCCTTCTTAAAATATTAAAATAGGGTTCCACACAATAAGGGTCCAATCTTACACACCAAACCCAGTGAGGTGTTTTAATTGTTTAGGATTTTCTCAGCCCGACTTTAAATGCAAAAAAGAATCGATTGAAGGTAAACATTAAGATAATTTAAAATGTAATAAAAATAAAAAGCGTATAAACTGTACCGCTACAGTATTGCTATTACAAAAAGAAATAAAATCAAAGAGTCCGCACAATGAATCCCAGTGCGTACCTGCCTGTAGACATTGTTGAGATGCAAAGAGTCTGCGACATGAATCTGAGCATCTGCGACAATGAGTCCGAACAAAGAATCTTAGTGCGCACTAGCCTTTACTAACAAATTATAATCTAGGTTACAATTATAATTTATTATTAGATAAATTCCCTTGTATTATACATTCCTCTATCTTACGCTGATTCCTGAACTTGCTTCGAAATTTTCGCTCAAGTAGCTTCTTTACAGAAGCACATTGCAATATTTTACCCAAACCTTATTTTCGTTATTTATCTATTGCCTTATTGATTTTAACTACAGTTCTAGTTAGCATCGGTCTCATTAAAAATCAACTGCTACTTCCGTTAATCTTCAACTCTCCTTCGCAAATCTTTCACTCCCAACCGTCTCAGATCTTCCTCCATCTTAACCTTGGTCACTCTCTCTCTCTCTCTCTCTCTCTCTCTCTCTCTCTCTCTCTCTCTCTCTCTCTCTCTCTCTCTCTCTCTCTCTCTCTCTCTCTCTCTCTCTCTCTCTCTCTCTCTCTCTCTCTCTCTCTCTCTCTCTCTCTCTCTCTCTCTCTCTCTCTCTCTCTCTCTCTCTCTCTCTCTCTCTCTCTCCTCTCTCTCTCTCCTCTCTCTCTCTCTCTCTCTCTCTCTCTCTCTCTCTCTCTCTCTCTCTCTCTCTCTCTCTCTCTCTCTTTCGAATTGATGGCTTAATTGCCACTTCTATTGGATTTATTTTATTTTAAAACTAGTTTCGGACGCTAAAAATTCATCATCAGTTCAAAAGAGGCAAACGGTCTTTCAAGTCCGTATCCTCCACATCCTGATTGGATTGATCCTTCTATACGTAGCTCTACTGTTTTCCGCCCGACTTGCAGATCTGGCTTTCTTAAAACGTGATCCAGCCACTGTAGTCTTTCTTCTTCAATTATACTGAGCTTACTAAGGAGCTGTCCATCTTCAATATTTTTTCTCATTTTCCAGCATCATTAGTCACTAAAAGGACCAAAAATCTCTCTAGGAACCTTCTTTTCAAATCCGAAGTAAAGAAGGTAATACTCTCAGGACTCGCTAGTTATTTACCTAGCACTCGCTTCTATTTGGTATCAGCGGTCTTACAACTATTTTGTAAATTGAATGGTCATCACAGATCTAGACGATTCTCCGAACTTCAGAATCTTATTCAATGTGAAAAGGGATTTGCTTTCATCCATTATTCTTGCTTTGATCTTTGCTCTCATTTCTTACAGTTGTAATATAATTTTGGAAATTGATGCTCAATTAACTTGCCACGTAACTCGGTAAGCAAGCTTATAAGACTCATTTCCATGTTCGGATCCACTGCGCATAGTTTTTTGTAAATTGAAAAAAAAAAATAAATAAATAAAAAATATTGTTTTAATCCTGTGTGTTAAGTGTAATTTTATGAATTTTCAGTTATGAGTATTATTTATCAGATACTCTTCCCCCCCTTTTTTATTTGTTCGTAATGGGTTATTGCAGAGATGAATAATCCATTGTGAATCATTGTGAGGAAAATCCCAAACTTGTAATTGCGTTTTTCCTAAAATAATTTATGCGCAAACTGAGCAGTTTGGCAACCGGGAAATAACAATTTTATTAAAAAAATTAGAATTTTAAATTTAAATAATCCCCACTGTTCCTCCATACTGATTCGGAGGTTCTATTATATTTTCCAATGTACCCATGTATTTTTTTTTTTAAAAGTAAAGTGCAAAATCATGTAAACTGACCAGTAGCGAGAATAACACCCCCACACATCAGGTAAACTGTGTAATAAAATTTGTAACAGGGGTTGTAGCGATTGGAATGGATATGCCGTGTTTTGTTAGGGTGGACGATGGAAAAAATCCTAACACGACCATCGCTGAAAGTAATCCTCGTCTGAATTTATAAGGAACGAGACGGGGCTCAATTTAGATTTTTATTCGATCAGTGGTGTACTGTAATCGAAGCTCTTTGGAAATAGTGGCATCGAATCCTAAAATTTAAACTTTAAGATATTATCCCTCCATCTGAGATTATATTTAAATTGTTTTTTATACTACGAAATTCGTCTTTTTGGTACAAACACAGAATTTAAAAAATTGCATATATAATATTTCATATTTACACTGAACGCGGCACACAAACATCGTATCTTATATAGTTACGAGATATTTTCAACTTAATATAAAAATAAATCATACACATTTCATTGTGAACAAAGTTTAAAAGCGACTTATTAAGCAATAATATGTAAATATTATTATGTAAGTTGCGTGCGGATAATCGAGGCAACTAAACGTCCCCGAATTCAGCAGATGGAGCACTCCAGGGATTGTCAGCTGTGTGTCATTTGCTATCACGCAGGAACGAAATATCCATGATTCTGTAAAATAAATAATTAATCGTATTTTTTAAAATTTCTAAATTAGTATTTAATATAGTAATTTCTCTGGTGGTCCCTACCAAATGATTGAATACATTTAAGTTTTTTTTTTTTTTTTTTTTTTTGACCGCCAAAAATAGGTAATATTCAAATGCGATTGCTTCTATAGACGTAATATTTGAATAACAGAGATACCTTATGGGATTCTTATTGATTAAAAGACAAATACATTTATTTTTATGTCGTATAGTTATACGAATTTCAAGAATATTTTGACATTGGTTTGATTATTTAGCTTTAATCATTAACTGTTCATTTCAAATACAAGAGAAGAAGAAAATCAACTGTAAAATATCAAAAGTGAAGAAAACACATTTTTTTCATATTTAACGTATTTCAGTTAAATAAGGAACTATACACGGGACGGATGATGTAAAAAAATGCATAATGCATTTTTACTGGACCACCGTGACTATTTTCAGCCGAGTGGAATTCCTTTTTTTTTAGCCTCGTGAAAATTAATGTTTTTCACATTATACTAAATTCTAATTCGAGTTTTCTGTAATGATAATCAAAATAAAATAAGAAAAAATAAACTGTATGTCGACAATCAATGAAGGAGATCAGGCCGAAATCTCACTCAACCGCCAGGGTTTTTCCTTATTAAAGGTCTCAGTTAATCAAGGCTGAGTGTGCCCCCAGGAGAATCGAGCAACAGCCGATGTAATATTCAAACTTCAGTCGGACTCGAACTCGGGTCCGGGAGCATGACAGTGTAAAATGACAGTTTCACCATGTTTTTCTCGATTAATTTTTATTTTTGACGTAAAATTAATACGAAAAACTGATCAAAATCGAGATCGTTCAGCTCGGAAGATTCCTTTGTAAGGATATTCTAAAACTTTCTTAACACTAAACCTACCATGACAGTTCAGATGACTCTTCCCGGACTTTTTTGGGAGAAGTTCTTCGAAACAACATTCATTACTCTGTTATTGACTTTACTTCTTCAATTAAAAATATATCAAAAGTATTTTTTCAATATCCTCTCCTCTCTTATAATTGTTTTTTAACCGAGATATTGTGGCGGAAAAAGGTATACAATGATGTTGGTAGGTTTAGTGTTAAATTGGCAATAATAAATGAACTAAATTCTTTATAAGTTTCTAGGAATTCAAATACGAAAAATATTTTTGGTTAGAACTGATAATTACTTTTACCTTAATCAATGCACACATCAGCAAATATCTGGCGTAACTCCTAATATACAACAGTCTCATACCCTGAAACAAAATAAATTGGATTATTTTTTGCCAATTACCGAGTTAATAACTTCGTGTCAAGCTATTGTTGTAAACCATTAACAAATGGTTTGAAATAACACATTATAAATAAATGTATTTATAAAAATAAATGTCATAATACTAACAAATAAAAGTATTGTGATAACATAATAACCAATAACTCCTAGCTACCCTTTTCAGTTTATGGTCTGAATGTTATATGTCGACTTGTATCAGTGCCCTAGTCCGCAACCGCAGTGTAATTAGGTCATTTAGATGAGATTCAGAGGGAAATGAAAAAAAATACGAATTCCATAGCAATTTTTTGGATAATCGATAAAATCATAAATATTTATGAAAACAAACGAAAAAAATAACATAGTTAGTAACATAGCATATATCAAACATTGAAATAAAAAACAAGAAATATTTTAAACCAAGGCAATCAAGTAAACAAAAACGAATAAGATAATTAATTTAATTAGCAAAATATTTTACTATTAGGTATAACACAGATATTAAAAAAATACTTATATTTTTAAAAAACACTGTACATTTATTTTATTAAACTTCTTTCTGTAGGACTTCAGTTTTATTTACAATTTCAGAAAGTAACGTAATTCTTTAATTTATGTTCAGTTCTATTCGCTCGGACTTTTAGCAATAGGTTCGGTGAAGAACCGTTCCTCTGTCCAATGCCTTGTCCATCCTCAAGTTTAAATCTTCATTTCAATCAACACAATGCAATTAATTCTATTATTACCTGGTGCATGCACCGCAATTCCGCAATTGTGTAACCTTCTATTCCAACAGTTTGCAGTCTTCTACAGGCTCCAAATACCACCGATAATACTTCTTAAAAACATTATAGTTTCCACTGTCTTGTCCCAGCGATCTTAACTGTTTTGCTGGTATTCTAAGTAGATGTGGCTTTATTCATATTTTCGAAATAAATATTTCCTTCTTACCTTGCTATTTCAATCATTAACACCCAAAAAAGGCTGTTTATATTCAAAGTATTCTAGGCCATTCATACATCAACTTTGTATACCAGATCTCAACCTATTTATTTGTGCATACCTCTTTGAAATATCTCATATTATTAGTGGGGCCGCGTTTCTTGCACCCTAGACTTCATTACAATCCCAATAAATTCTAACTTTCTATATATTTCCTTATAGTCCGATCCTATCTCAGGAATAGAACCTTCAAAGTAAATCATAATGGTTCCTATTCTAGTTCCTCTTTATCCAATCTACCGGTGTTCCTCAAGGTAGTCCAGTCTTCTACACGTGTTTGTACAGCTAACATCCCGACTTATCACTATCCCACCAAGTACGCCGATGACACATGGATTTCATAATAGGGCTTTCATAAGATCACTTATATCTCATTCACTCTAATATTAAAAAATCTTCAAGAATGGTATCAAAATTAGTGGATTATAAAAATACCTACAATCACAGAGATGTTATGAAAGTCCTACAATACAATGACTCCCTGTCCTATTGTACAATTTGATAATATTCCACTAATCATATTTAAAATTCTTTAGTGCGACCCACATTCAAGACTAAATATACAAGAAATTGATCCATTTTTTGGAAAACTCTAACTTTAACAAGACTAACGTTTAAATCAATCAGACTTAATTTACGTAATTAAGTAATTATGCTTATTTCGAAATAAAGTAGTTAAACTTTGGACTCCATTAAACCATCGAATTCTTCTCGCAGCCAATCCTTTCTATCTAAAATCCTTTGTAAAATTCTAAATGCTCTTTACTTTGTAAAATTCAATAATGATGTTGCTGATTTGGCGCAATCCGGTTTCCAATTTTTTTCCAAGTTAACAATTATACTTTATACTTATACGAACTAACGTTGCTAAGATAGCTTATAATGACAGTCAACTTTACCATTCAGTATAGGTCACCTAAAGACAAACATTCCAGGCTTAATTGAAGAATTTTTAGTGTTGTCGGGGATCTACCATCATGCTCATTTTCACCCAACAAAGAGAAAGGATTATCTAGAGAGTGTTCGTCTAAGTTTGCGTGTTGTGTTTGCCAGAACAGTGAAAGTTACTCTGTTATTTGTCGAGTGGGACCCTGTAATTTGTGTCAACTGAATTGTTTAAGGGTTTGTAAACGTGAGTTTTTAAATAAAGTTTCCCTCAGTTTGGGTACTTTAGATTGAAAAGTTTCTAGTTTCCACTTTCAATTCTTTTTGACAAGTCGTTAAATTTGTCACTTCTAAGCCCATAAGTGGTCCTAACGTTGTTCAATCACTCTTTATTTCTCGTCGGATAATTTTCTAAGCGGAATTAAAACACCGTATACTATAAATAATACCGAGATGAAAGAGGGTAGAGTCGCTTGTCATTAAGAAACTGCCGATAACCGGTTCCATCAAATTGACTAAAAAGAATGGCCTCAGACTGCCTTCATCGAGAATTACAAAACGATATACACACTGTATTTAAATAAAATTACCATATTTGTTCAGTCGATTGGCCAACGGATAATTTTGATGAAATTATGGCCTATCATCAGCTTGTCCGGAATAAACGCCTATGGGCGGTGAAAATACTTTTTGACAATTTAATTTAATTTTCAGCTATTAATACAAGGTTAGAGTATGAAGGAGTGGGCATTAATTTTAATAGATCATTTTTTTTTAAAGATTATCTTGGTTAATAATAAGATGGTATGGTATGTTACATTCATATTTTAAGAACATTTTTTTAATACATTAATTTTCGTAACACGATAATAGATCAGTTATTTATACAACTTTATGTATTTACGTTTTTTAATAGTACTAAGAGCAGTACCCATAAAAAATATATATTTAAATAAAGCCAGCCAGATCACCAGTTTGGATTCCGAAAATCACATTCCTCAATCCAGCAATGCCATTGTGTGGTAGACGTCGTCTCATCAGCATTGGAGCGCGGAATGTACAGCACAGGGAGTCTTACTCGACGTAGAACAAGCGTTTGGGAGTCTGGCACCCGGGACTTCTCTGCAAACTCCGTAAATTCCTACCTCCAACATACTTCCTTATTATCGGCTCCTATCTCAGTAATTGAACTTTTAAAGTTAATCATAACTTTTCCTACTCCTCTCTCTTTACCCGATCTGCAGGTGATCCTCAAGGAAGTATCCTTGGTCCAATCCTCTACACCAGAGTTCCCCAAACGTTTTTGTGTCGTAGACCCCTTGCCATGTTTTTCCGTGTTGGGTAGACCCCCTACTTACCTGATCTTGATTTCTTGTAAATTTCTAACTGTAGTGAAGTTTAGTGTTAAAAACTAAAAGTAAAAACACATGTTAATTTATACATTTATTAATTGAATTTAAATTAAAACTACTCAAAATAAAATTTCGTATCTGTTATGTAAAATATACGTAACATTAAATAAACATAAAATAAACTATAAATAAAATAACATAAGCAATAAGTCAATATTTTTAGTGAGAAGGATAAACCTGATGCTTTAATTATAAATTATCAACATTTCGCGTCAATTTTTTAAGGGTAATCTTAAATCTCCTCGGCTAATGATGTCCAGTCTGTTTCTTTTATTCGTTAGGAGATTGGTAACAGCGCTTAAGCCCCTTTCCACTAGGTATGATGATGGAAAGGAAATTAAAAATTTCCTCGCTATATTCCATAATACGGGATAAATTGAACCTTAAGTTCGTCGTTTGTACTTACTTCAGTCAGTTCTTCTTGCCCTAATTTATATGTTTTGATATTATAAGATAGTATGATGAAAGTAAAAAGGTACTATCAGTGTGTGTTGAGATCCACTATCGTAGACACCCATTTTCATTTCATAGACCCCCAAATTTCTTTTCGCTGACGTAAACCCCTTGCAGGTTGTCATAGACCCCTAGGGGTCGATATAGACTACTTTGGGAATCACTGCTCTACACGGTGTATACAGGTGACATCCCGACGTCTCCAAGCACCATCCTCACCACGTATGCTCATGACACTTGTGTATTATTAGTAAACAATGGCCACTTTTGCCTCCCAGACACTTCAATCCAAAAATGGTGTCAAAAATGGAGAATCGAAATCCCATCAAATAAGCTTCACATTTCGTCGTAAACCTACGACTTCCTGTCCTACAATATCCTTTAATGATCTTCCACTAATCGCCGATGAACAGATCCGCTATCTGGCACTAAGACGACAAGAAACTGCTCGTCGTTTTTGACTACTTCAAAATTTACTCAACAAACGTTCAAACCTTTCAATTAATTACAAAAGACTCATTTACATAAAAAAAATTAGACCAATTTGGATATACGAAGTTGAACTTTGGGGCTCCACTATTCCATCCAATTCACCTCATATCCTTACAATCCAAAATCCTTAGAAAAAACCAAAATAGAAAATAATGTAAACAAAGACATAATGTAAAAAAAAAATATAGCAACTTCAAAAATGCCTCCCTGACATGGAAAAACAATAGATCGTGGATATAACTATTTGTAATCATATCAGTATAGCTCCTAAACGGTAGGTTCCAGCGACAAATGTTATATAACAAAAAATATTTTCCATTAAATTCCGGATAGGAAAACTTTCCCAAGGCTGCACTCTCAGATGCGTCACTAGTGTAAAAACGCAATTAGAGAAAAAATAATAACTAAATACTTTAGAAGAGTTATAGATGGGAGAAGTTGGAGAAATATTTTTGCTGGTTTTCTTAAATATCTAGAAAACTATATCCGTTTCCAAAAGCAAAAAACTTCTTTTTTTTGAGGCATGAGTTTAAGAAAATAATGAGGATGAAACAGTGGCAGCATATTCAAAATATTGTACAAAACCTAAATATTCCCAGGTGAAATATGTTTACTTTGGCAAATCATTGTTTTTCATCCCTAAAACTAGTATATTATTGGGGGAAAAATTAGCAAAACTCTTGTATACTTGTTGTTAGAGTTGTTAATTATTGAGATTTTTGAGAAATAAATACAGGGTTTTAACAGCTCTGTCTCCCCTTCTTATGAGTATGGAGAACAATCAAAAAAACAACTTTGACAAAATCCATGAAAATGTTCCATTTTTCATCTGTTGCCAGGAATAATTTAATTGAATTAATGACTCTTTAATTTTCGTCAAGATTTGGGGCTCAGATTCTAATTGTTTTAACGATATCTTGACGAATAATGAAACTACAATGACGGTGCCTCTATTAGTCAGAACAAACCCACCAAAACCGTTCCTAATGGCTTTTGAATTGATAATTCTATCAGCAAACCACTAAATTAATAGAGAGAGAGAGAGAGCAATAAAATTGCTGATTAAAACAAAATTAAAAAAAAAAATTACTCCACATACATATACAGGATGAGTACCTCTTAATGTAAAAATTGTATAATAAAACTATATTAAAATTGGGTGAAACAATGATATATGATAATACAAAGACTTATCTGAGGAAACCACGTTTTTTGCCATAAAAGCTGTAATGTCTCCTCTTTCGAACTATCGTATATCTGCAACGGATTGGAATAGAAATGTAAGGGTCAGCGGCATTTTTATTTTATTTTATTTTATTTTTTTTACAATTAGAGGTACTCATCCTGTATATTATAAAATATTCAATTCTATGCTTATTTAAATAGAAGTTAATATACACAATTCGCATCCCTGAATAATTACAATCCATGTTTGGTTGTTTGTGGAATTCTCATGTTTATGTTTGACCTGTACTCAACCTGTACTCAATGAATCATAAATACATTCCATTGTTATTTGATTCCATTAATAACTCATCGAAAACCAAATCGTTGGGACATTACTCACGCCTGAATAAACAATTATAATTGTTTGTTTCCAATTAAATCCCACCGTAACGCGGACTTGTATTCGCAAAGTAAATTTCAGTAGTATATTTTGTTTTCAGCAACTTTTTTAGTTTACACTATAATTTTAATAATTATTATTATAAATTGTCTGATTCAAGTCAAATTTAGGCCATCGGAAAACAATAACCAGAGTGGAGTAGAGGAATAAACATTGATTGAGGCAAAAAGGAAATTCTATTCTATTGATGGTGAGAAGACAGTCTTATCAAATGATTGACAGCGCTGTCTGGAACCACAGGGTTTTCACTCCCTTCTTGTTCAATTTCTCCTATCAAAAATATTGAGTTTGTCAGGAAATTCAGAAACAATTTTCTGATGCTCTTTGAAGGTAATTTATGACATCTTTATCATTAAATTTGCAATCATGAATTGTTTGATTCATAAAAAACATGACTGACGTAATCATTATTAATACACACCGACCAACATTTATTAGGTGTTATCTCATTAAGTAAAGTCCCGATTAATTGTGAATATTTCAAATCCATGGATAAACAAAATATAATGTAAAATTAAAATTTTGTGAATAAAAACATTTAAATATTCAATACAACCCTATTACTAATTGTAAGTATAAAATTGTGTCATCCCAGATGAATGTTGCATACGCTTCCAATAATTTATACTAAATTAACAACCCCCCCCCCCAAAAAAAAAGTAGGTTCATTCATTTGGTTTGTATTGTTTAAATGAAATGAGAGTGGATTTTAATGTAAACATTGTTTTCAGTCTGATGATGGGATAACATATAAGAGAATAATATAATATATTTAACATTATATACTCCATTATTAAAGAAATAAAATATAATAATAATGATTAAAAATATGGGTTAATAACAATAAAGCACAGTAACATAGTAATGACACATTATTCTTTCACCAATCAATCGCTCTTTTCAGACTTATGGCATTAAATGATACATACCACTTTACATTTGATTAGAGGCGTAATCGTTTAAGTTATTCTACTTTAGGGAATAAAAAAAATAAAAAAAAACCGAATGCCGACAGTACCACTCTCTGACCATACAACCCTTTATATCCTACCCAATAAAAGCGCAAAACAAAAGATTCTGAATCATTCCTCCCATCTATGTGTCGGTCTACTTCTTGGAGGATTACCTGAAGGTTCAATACTATCTTCTTAGGGATTAAATTCACAATCAAAACTTAAAATCTTGGTGTAAAAATCATGTCGATGTCATTTTTTAAACTCGAGATATAAAATAAATTAGTTTCATGATATTTTTGTTTTCTCGGCTTCTCGGGCCCATTGGTCGGAACGGCAAAATACGTGTCTAATATTTTTTAACCAGGAACCTCCAAAAAAATTGCCAACAAGATCCGTGAGAGACTGAGTGTGTCGTCCCCTTGTCAGTGTTGTTGTACTGTATTCAATTGAGGCTTTCTCATTTAGGTTCCAAGTTATAATTTCCCTAGGATACTTGAACTTTCTTACAACCTATATCCTATTATTATATATTATTTACAATTTATGAATTTTCGATCGTGCAGGTTTCCGAGCCCTTCAATATTGAATATTTCTTGTTTTTTAATAGATTTAGTTTGTTATTTATTTATTTATTTTTATTATTTTTTTTTTGGTTATGTATGGATTATTTCATATAATAGAAATTTTAAACCGAGGTATCGAGAATCGAGAATCGATTTTTTGGTATTGTTTCCGGAATGGAGAATCGAAAATTATATATACCGATACATCACTAGTTTTATTTTTCTGATTATAAGGCAGATAATCCGCAATTGTACAGCAGATAATTGAGGGTTTACTCTACATTAAACAATTAACATTAAAAAAAATAGCACTAAAACAAGCAAAAATAAAATGTTCAATCTAAATAAATATAATGTCTTTAAAGAAAAGGAAAAAATACATTATAAAGGTTTCCTCCTAATACACAGGAAAGTGGCAAGTCATAATATTGAATATAAAATCCTGGAAAAAAACTGTGACAACAGTAGAACAGAGGAAGGCTTAGTAAAGCCAAAAAAATAAAGATAAGGAAAGTATCTTATCCTCAAAGCCCTATCTCGTTCCTGTTTGCTCTTTCCCCTTCCATTTCTCTGAGATTGAGTAGTATCCTCCCATCTATGTCTAACCTCATCCCGAGATAGAGTCCCCCCCTTATCTTTCGGATCCACCTTCAGCTTTTTCCTTTTACCAGTGTCTTTTTGATTCTGTTTCAAGGACCACTTGGCCAAATTGAGTTTCTTATATATGCTTGCAATGAACGAAAACAACAGAAATCCTTTTTTTTTTTAATTCTTTATTGAAATTTAAATCTGTATATACAACAAAATGAAAACACATCCAGTTATTGAGAAGATAATGCTCATAATGACATGCCAATTGGTTGTAAAGTTGTAAAGCAACAACCCATTGCTGGCACTTCAATAAAAGTTCTATATTAGAAGGTTCTGAGGCCATCTTCTTTTCAGACGCCTTGGAGGGCTGATTTAGAATGGGAATCAAGTTGAGATACTAGTGTATTAGAATGGTTATGGACAGATATTTGATTTTGGTTAAATCAGCAACATACACTCAACAACAAAAAAAACCGGACTCTCAGATCTGATCTCATAATTTTGTTAAATACATTGTGAAACGGCACATGAAAAAATGCTTTTTGATAAATACACACCTTCCTGTGTTGAAGGAATGATGAATAGATTTTTAAAAAGATCCTATATGAAATTTCGCAAGGACATCCTTTGTCAGAAAACCTGATAAAAATGAAGAATAAAGTTTTTAAAAAATGTGTTAATTTCTTATTTTTTCTTTATTTCATAATTTTTTGTTAATAATTAATAAAAAATATTCATTTGTGGCAGATTTTGTGTAAATATCTTATAAATAAACCATTTCCTACCATAAATTTAAAAGTATTTAACAAAATTATGAGACCAAATGTGAGTGTCCGGTTTTTTTTTTGGTTTTTTTGCTGTTGAGTGTATGAGTACATCACCGCCACAAAAAATGAGTCACAACTATTGAAATAAGTCGAACTTTCTTCTATAAAAGCGTCACATGTATAATTGAATTACTTACCGCAAAATGGTGAAACGACATTTATACCTTGTCCAAGTTAGCGCAGAATACATTTTGCTATTGTCACTGTTGACTTCATAACAGTCTACGCATAGAGCTTTATCCTGAAAAAAGTCAAATTTAAAATTTTAACAGTTTTGTGTGAATTATTAGTCATATCTGATAATTTTAATTAATAAAATACTGCCATCTTTAGTGTGATGACGGTTTATTCTAAGATTCAAACGAGTGAAGGAATTTTGTCCAAATACGTCTCATCACTCCCATATAAATGAGTCTCTTTTAATTTATCAGAAGGTTTCAATATTTGTCTCGTAAATGTTGAAAGAGTCTAAAACGATAGACAACTCAGTTTTTCTGATCAGAAAATTATATTAAAGTGTTTTCTCCACAATATTCATTGGTATTTAAAATCCTAGTGGATCAGAAAAAATATCATCATACTTAAAACTAAACATTGTTTTTTTTTATAATATGTATTATACATATACGTATAATATGTATATATATATATATATATATATATATATATATATATATATATATATATATATATATATACGAAAAAAGAAAAAAATAGAATATAAGAGCGTAGTGCATCACCTTAACATTGATTTCTAAAAGGCTTACGATTCGACTCATCAGCAGATTGATATTCTTTATTGTTGTATTTATTTAAACTCTTTCTTCTAATAATATCAACACCAAATTAATTTACGATAACATGTAATAAACGTTATCGTACGTTTACTTGTTTGGTGAAGATAGAATGGATGCATCACTGGTCACTGTCGATTGCATGCTTATTGATTAGGGATGGACAAACTACTGCTTTTAGGGATAAGATTAGAATGATTCTAATATCGAAGATAGATGATGATGAACTGATTCAATCATCATTTCTTCTTCATGGCTTCTTAATTCTATAAAAACGATTCACGCTGAAGCTTTTTGGTTAACTGAAAAAAAATTCACTCAATATACTAGATAAGCTTAGGAAGGGTGGAAATGGGACGAGTAGAGCTTTTTTAGTCCAAGTAATTGTTTTAACTAAAATTACAAGGCTATAATAAAGAAAGTACTAAATTAAATTTTAAGTAAGGTTTTTTTTTAACTTCTGATAAAGTTAGTTAGATAAAGTTACATGGTATAATTGTATCGGTTTTAGAAGCATTTGCAATCACGGATAAAGTCTTCTGAAATTTCCGGAAAAAATAAATGTACCATACTAAATTATTGTATGACGATATTTTAAATTTACATTTATGTAAAGAGAGGACAAATTAAATTATCCACAAGGCTCATGAATCATGTTTTTACATATAATATCAAAAAGCAAAGGATAGGCATTCTAATTCGGTAACAATTTTCATTGGGTAGGAATCATTTTACTGATTTCAACTGTTGCATTTTAATTTCTAACAATAAAAGTTCATGACAGCGTGGCACACTGCGTTTCTGCCACTCAACATTGTTCATTTAAATTTTTATTATTGTAAATTTTATTGTAAACTTTCATATAAGTATGAAAGTCATGTATGTAGTTAAAATTTGGTGCAGATAGATTCAGTAGTTCTTCCTATCAGTTGCAGAATAGTACTATGGTACCATATATTGTTCGTTTTTTTTACTTCAATGGAATACCACCAAATTTATAGCTTTTTAATAATTGAATTGAATATAAGTAAATTTTATCATCTATTTCAAGCTGTATATAACACCGTACCTTAGTAACCTCTCATCTAGAATGGCGCTCGCCACCTGTCAGTTGACTTTCAAACTTGAATGTTATATTATTGATTACATAATATATAGATAATTATGTTATTAATGGATTTTATTATTGCTTAACCTTCCTAAGCTGTCAAGATGATGAGGTTGAAACTTGGTAAAAATTGGTTCAGTAGTTTTCGTGGTTAGAGATAACAAACGAAAAATTGCTTTTCCTTTTATATAATAGAAGAGGAAAGTGCCCTAAGTCTGGCTCCTCTCCCTAAAGTGGACCCCTGGTCTTCTGTCACTGCATTCTCTTGAACTATATCCTGACCGATTGTAAACAGTAGTTTAGGCAACTAAAAACTAAAAACTATGTAGTGGATCGAACTCATCGCCCACTTCACCTGTCGCTTATCAGTTCACCATTACATGTTTTGATAGTGGTAAAAGTTTTTACTAATGTAACAATTTTCGTTATTTTTCCTAGATATTCATAGGTAATCCTTTATATTTATATATATTCTTAAATGGCATGGTTTAAGGTTAATGCTTATCATCCAAACCATTGCATTTAGATCTTTGTCTAAAAATGTATCGGGTTAACAAACTGCTGGACTTCAGTTTTGTTTCAAACCGGACCCTCTCATGAAATTGTCCAACATGAAGTATGGTACACCTTAAGAAGTAGACCTACAGTTTAGGGTAATGATCTTGAAGAAGCTGGTTCGCTATTGCCTTGCTATGAAACATTGGGTTATGCGCGTTATGTGCTCACTGTGGGCACATGTGTATTGTGCTGGAGCTGAAAAAGATGTGTACATCTGCGATTATTGTCGATAAGGAATTTAATTATGTTTCTGTTGAAAATACATTTAATAAAATTTTTAATTAACTGGGAATAAAATCTTCATTGTATTTTATTATATTGTATTCTGATTGTTATATTATACTTAAATTTTAAACTATATTGAATATTCTTTGATTTAATACCACTTTTAAAATTTTGAATATTTTTACAAGGAGTCCGATTTCAGCAACTATATCACAAATTGAAAAAGTGTAAGGTTTTACAAAATAATTTATTTTTCTACTAATTTTGATAAGATTTTCTAAAAGTAAAAGATAATGATGCTCAACATTACAAAGTAAATATTACATGCTTTTAAAACATAATTTTTTACTGTTTTATATTTCTTTTTTAATCAAAAACAAAACAGGGGTCCGGTTTTGGGCACCTCCTATATAGATTATGATATCTATTTCTTATTGTAATTTTATATGTCATCCTTTTTTTTTTTTTAATATATATTGCTTTTCAATTTAACAATAGTAAAATTTATTGCTAGGTCGCATGACATTCACCCAATTTATTCCTTTAGATAAATTCTTTATGATTAGCTTAGCTAAATTATTTGGCCCTACGCAAACCTCAGGAGAAGAATTTATGAACTAATTTATTATTTCAAAATTGTTTATATTAGTCAGGCAAGTAGGTCCTGACTGGCATTCCTCAACGGACACAGCGAAGTGCTACCACCGTTTGGTTGCTCTACAAGCAATTGGCATGTTAGTATTATCTTCACATTTACTATTTTGCTTTAATTTTATTTTGTATGCATTTATAAATTTCAATAAGTAGATAGAAAAATGAAAAATAAGCTACTACTTTCTTTTCATGAACCTCTGATATCTACACCTATAAAAGTTTTTCTTTATAAACAGGACAGCCCATTTCTTGAAACAGCCAATTCTCTTTTTGAAGTCACTATGACAGAGTTGAATATTATTGTTAGATATAAAAAAAAACCACTACACCATAATACAAAACACCATTTGAGCCTCAAGGGATGTTCCATACTCCGCCTTCTGTCACTAATGGACCGCTTCAGAACGGCAGAGGTGTATTGGACTGCCCGAGGGCAGGGACATAAAGCTGCAATGGTCCTCCAGAAGTAGCAGTTAGAGGACACACTTCTTGAGCATTGTCGTTAGGTCCAGGCGGTGGGATATCCTCAGTCCTCTGCAGTTCTTCACCCCCAAGCGGCCTTATACCGTTTTGTCATAGTGATTTCTTTATAGATTATTTCATAATTAATGAGGGAATGATTAAGTAGAATTAATTAGATGTCAATAACCTTACATAATAAACTCTAACAATAAAACAAATAATATAGAATCTCGTTAATCCGAACTAATTGAAACCAAGCCTGCAGGAATCTTAAAAAACAATTAATTGATGCAATATGCAGAATATAAGTAAATAATCTAAATATAACAACTAATAGAAAAATAATGAAATGGATTAGTAAAGCCTATCCAACCTACCCTATCAAAACCCTAGTCCATAAGATCAGCTCTGAAAATCATCCTATCTTCGTCTCGGTCTACTCCTGGGATGTTTACCTCAAATCTAATTCCATTATTATGACACAACAACCGTCTAACTTACTACTATTGCCAGACATTGAAATAAAAGTCGCGCAACACCATATTGTGAGGCCTTCTAAATTGTTCCATGTGCTCTTCTTTTTTATAATAAAGAAATGATTCTATAAGTTTTAAGACAGTGATTTGTTGTATGATCTGTTGTGACGAAGGCCTCTGAGACATGGACCCTCACCAACGAAACGAAAAGAGTTACTTTTGTGAAAGATAAAAGTGTTAAGAAAATTTCTGGTCCAATATTTAGGGAAGCTTTAACGTATATAATTTTGTTATTTATAGCTGCCAATTTAAAGAGAAAAAAAACTGACGAATTACAGAATAAGACGAATTATCGAGTGACGAAATAACGAGTTTCCACTGTAGTAACCTTTATTTTATGAAACTGATTCCTTCGTATAGTCCAACATATCATTAAATTTAAACAAACGGAGATAACAAATAAAAAAAATTAAAAAAACACTTCGACTAGATTACAACTAGGGGTGACTGTTTGAGACAGAGTGAATAAAAGTTAAAACTAAACAATGGGGCAAGTTGACTAAGAGGACGAAGATATGCAAGGGGCCCCTGAATGGAAGGGTCCCTCCCTGAGATCACAATAGGGATAGGGCGGCACAAACTTCTTTCTGTCCAATCGGCTGAATCGAGCCTCGGTAAATTGGATAAGCCTATTCTCGTTCACAGAACTATTTCATTGCCATTGCGTCCGAGTGGTGAGAACTAACTTGGCTGGAATTCAAAACACCAGAACTATTCATTACGAGCTTGTTAATTGTGTATTGATCACATCGTTGAGACGAATTCCATCCCCGACCACTTTATTGTTCTTGTTAAATATCGAGTTTCTGTTTGTACGTTTTATTTGACAAATACTTGATACAATTTTCCCCAATCATGGGCAATAAGCAGTAGGAATATTGATAAACCATTCATACAATATTTACAAACGTATGTAAGTAAATAAATAATCTTAAAATATTTAAATATTCAAAGGCTTGATGCCAACACTAACTACTGACCACACACTATTCTGTCAGAACCCTAATCTATAAGATCAGCCCTGACACAATCTTCTAAACTGACGGGGCCTGGGGGAAAAAAATGTTTATAATTTGTTGATGGATTTCAGTTAATGGTGGCCTTCAACCCTCTTCCGACTAAGCTTGAGCAATGCATTTCAGGGAAGAAATATTTAGGTCGGGGAGCGACAAAATATCTACTTGTACCTTTTCAGTTTTATTTCGTTCCTCAATTATTACGTTTATTTCATGATATCAGTGGAAAATGGTAGTAATTTTGGGTAGAGTTCAGGGTACCGGGAAAATGAATGTAATAAAAAGCCGAGTGGAAAAAATAAGGAAAACTGGTTGTTTAAGAGATGTAATGAAGAGGATGAGAGCTACTCACAACCCCAGAGAAAACTGCCACTGCAAACGTTTACGTTTTTTGAGGTCATTTCTAAAAAACGAGCGGATTAAGAAATTTCTATTTCAACTTATGAGCACTCATAAGTGATCCGGACGGAAAAGAGGATGGATACATGGATGATATACGCTGATGACCAAGAAAGCAATTGAAAAAAATATTTTCTATAATTAATACCTTCATATGAAGGTTATAAGTGACTGGCAGGGTGCATGGTTGGCATTAGAAACTAATAAATAGAGAGAAATCTATAACTATCTTTGCGTGGGTATCTTCCTCCAGGCAATGTAGATGAGATGAGGTTATCACACAGCTAAGAATTGGATATTCCCATATAGAACACGACTACCTGATGGCAAGGAGAGATCCCCTTAGTTTCAACTCATTGCTCTCACAGAGAGACACATCTTCGAAGAGTGTCAGTACAGGAGAGGTATGGATAAACATGGTGTACCTCGCTAGCTCTGTAAAGCCTAGGGCAATAGTGAATAGTGACAACTACATTTGTAGTACCATAAAACGCATAATAGATTATATAATTTAATTTAGTTGCTTGTTATAAGTGACTGGCGGGTGCATGGTTGTCACTAAAAAATAATAAATAGAGCGAAATCTTTAACTTACTCTGCGTGGGTATCTTCCTCTAAGCAATGTAGAAGACACCGTTTTTTCCCCTCCTTAAAAACAAACAATATATATATATATATTGTTTGTTTTTAATAACAATAATAAATAAAGCCTAAGCGAACTCGAAGGCTCGATGCCGACACCACCAACTGTTGACCACACACCTTCCAATCTACTCCCTCAAAACCTGGATGTTTAGGAGGTTGGCTCGGCCCCGATGCAATCCTCGCATCTACGTCTTGGTCTACCACTAGGTCGTTTACTCGGCAGCTCGAAACTGATTAATTTTTTCGGAATTCGGTTTTTTTATGAATTCCCAAAATATTTTATCTATATACATAATTTCATCTGTTTGCAGGAAGGTTCATAAAAATTACAAGTACCAAAGAAACCTCTCATATCGCTAGAGGACCTATTACTTCTAGATAAGGTAAAATAAATATTTATTCATCACTCCAAATAATACGAAAATTCACAGTTTGTGGTTACAGAACAATTTTTTTCATGAGATAAAAAACAGACATCAAAATACAAGTCTAATTTTCAGAAGTAAGCAATATGGCTTCAAACGAGCGAACACTGAGACCCTTGTTTTCAAACGTGATGTTATAAGTGTTCCATTTCTATTCTTGGAATTTATCTGTGTCTACTGAATCCGATCCTTTTTATTTTTAAGAGTAGGTGTCTTGAGAACTCGTGTGGGTGATGATTGTTGTTGATGAATCTCTGTATATATGTTCCATATTTTATATGTTCCATTCCATATACCAGACTAATCTTAAATGAGCTGTTCTACAGACAGTAAATGTACCGAAACTAATAGCATTGTCTTTTAAATATTCTGAATTTCAATTATATGTTCTTCTTGGGCTAAAAGGACTAAATAAAATAATATTGTTCATATTTAAATCTTTATTAAAAACATTAGTAGTACCCTAAGTGCCCCATCACCGTCCTCAACATGGAGGGATAGAGGACCCAGTTGTGAACTTCCATTCTAAGCAGGCAAACTTGGAACTTGAAGTGGCCCCTAGGACACGGCTTGATAACTCCCTTACTGATAGATTTAACTCTCAGCTAACTTTGAAGGAATATCTTGCTATATTGTCAATATCCACAGTAACTAGCATTGTATGTTTGTATATGAAAGTTGGCTTAGAGAGACTTAATTTCATTTTAAGATTTTTTTTTTTTTTTTTGGGGGGTACTTTTTATTCCGAAAAGTTTGATTTAAGTTCGGGTTTAAAAAAGGGAGATACTCTTTCTCCAGTATTATTTAACTTAGCACTAGAATACGTTATTAGGAAGGCAATGCTTACGGAAAAGGGACAAGAAATAGGTTCTAAGTTATGCTGATGAACTGGTAGTGTTGTGTGAAAATGAGGAAACTATTAAATTAAACACAACTACGTCCATAAAAGCCGAAAACGAAATTAGTCTAGTAATTAATACCGATAAAACGAAATATATTGTTAGCAGAAGAAACGGTGGCAATATGGGTGATGTAGAGATTTCCGGGATTAAATTTTAACACGTATAGCGATTCAAATTTGTGGTGTCTGCAATACTAAAGAAAAATATATTTCAAGAGAAAATAAAGGTAAAGTTCAAAGTTAATATTTCTCTGTCGCAATACTGCTTAGTTCGCGATTACTTTTCAGAAATTTAATAATTAGGATATATTAAACTATTACACTAATAAAACTTCTCTATAGATGCGAAACGTGGCTGCTTACGGTAAGGGAACGTTGGGAAGTTTACGAAAATAAAGTACTAATAAAGAATATTTGACCCAAAAAGGATGAAGAAACGGGAGAAGTTAGAAGACTTCAAAACGCGGAACTGGAGTTATATCCAGTATAGTTCGGGTAATAGCAACACGGCGGTTAAAATGTGCATGTAAATTCGTTGAGTTTAGTAATGATCGAATTCTAAAAAAAGTATAAGTTTTGTGCTGGTGTGTAAACAACTGAGGGATAGACCAAGACGTAGATGGAAGGATTGCTTCAGGGCCGATCTTGAGGATTAGAGTTGTGCAAGAGGTTGGAGGGAAGTGTGTGGGCAACGGTTGGTGGTGTCGGCATTGAACCTTCGGTTTTGCTAAACCTATTATTTTGTTTTCCAGCTACATAGCCTTTTGACCATAAAAGTTGTTATCTGAACGGAAGGTACGCATAGTATGACCTCAAAAAGTATAAGGTGACCTACTTTCGTTTTGAATTTTGACAATAATTCGTGCTATAGAGTAAATGTACAAATGGTTATGAAAAAAAAAATTTTATTATTGGCACTGCTTACCAAAATATTGAAGCAAGAATTTAATTTGTTATGAATTCAGTTAGACCTATCTCTTTAGATAGGTTATTCATAAGAACTTTGTAAAAAAAATTATTGCTGAACTCCTAAAATGTACCAATAGTAGAAAATGCAACGGTTTAGGAAGTGGACACAGTTTGAATAGTGACAGATGCATTTATTTTCACAAGAAAATATCAGGTAATAAGGATTGCAATCAAAAATAAATAAATTGTTGTTGATAAACTAGTAAAGTCACAATTGAAATTATTTCAATTAATCAATCATAAGCAGGAAGCTAAAAGTAATTAGTACCTTTGCCCTCGATTTAAAGTTAAAAAATTGGGATTATGAATTAAGGCTATAATACCTAATGATGAGAATATATAAAAGATATCGGTCAATGGGTTTAAATGTATAACCTGTATCTCAAAGTTACTGACAACTTTAGTTAGTAACATGAACACTTTTTGCACACTTAGGTATATCTCTTCCTTGAAAATCCAATAATTATACATTTTCCTTCATAAACACTGACATTATCTCACTGACATTGTTCTTCCTCTTAAAAAAAAAGTTCTTTATCATCCCTTTATTAATACTTACTGATAATGTTTAATTATTTTTGTAAATATTATAATTAGTTATAGGCATATTTGATTGGTTGTAATTATTTTTATCATTGTGTTATGGTTAAATTAATAAATATGGTCTAATTAACCATTAGATATGTAGGAAATAAAATACTATTATATTGGAATATAAGGTTACACCATAATTCCTTTTATCATATTTGTTTGTTTTCTCTAGAGTTCCAACTTTTATATAGAAAATCAAGTATGTATAAAAAGCCACAGTTTTAACAGGAAGATAAAGTTATAAATAACAAACTAACCAAAATCAACTTTAAAAAAAAAAAATATCTCTAAGGTTACAAATCTCTCTACTTAGCTGCACAAATACGTTTTAAAAGGAAGGACCACCGTACTTCTATCCCTACTCTTTCCCCATTCATTGATTTCTTTCTTCGGGTTATCGAATTCATTCCCTTTTAATGTTCCAAAAATCTGCTTATTCCGCATAAGTACCATCCTAAACCATGAATAGCGTATTATATTAATAACCAATGAAATTCTTATTTAAAAAAGGCTGAGTGAGCTCTCAACTCATGCTCTTGGTTGTAAATGGGTTAACTGAACACAAATTGCTACCCAGCCCTCTTTTTCGAGTATGAGAAACTTTTTTTTTTTACTTACATTTTTCACGAATTTAGAGTCATTCAACAGGGATTAATTTCTCTAATATGCTATATTTGCAAATTATTAATAGCAGCTCTTAAAATTATTATGTGTTTATTTATTTTTTCAGGCATAGTCTCTTTCATTGCTCTGCCAGATTACTGATATGAAATATTATATTGATGTATTCCAGAGAATCCCCCCTCCTGATGACCAACCCCACGCAGGCGATTGTCTTGACCTCTTGCCACTGTTAATGATTGAGATCTAAAAATATTGCGATCATAAACTTATCATAATTAATATTAAAAATAATTTGACGAGGAGACAACTGAGAGGAATGAAATATAAACCAATCGCGTGGCTGAACTGTGTCAAATGAATTCTTCAGCTGACATGATAATATTGGAAAATGTCCGGCTTCCAATTAGTCACAAATCCATGGTTGATTGTAAATCCTCAATTAAACCCACAAGTGAACCTGCTATAATCGAAAGCTTAAATCGTTGGCCATTCTCATTTGTTTCACTATTTTCGATGTAAATAATGTTTCGCAGAATCCGGTATACGTCTGTGTTTCAAACGCAGGAGAATTATTTATATAATAAAGAATAATTATTTTCATTTGTTTATTACGCTACAACACTTTAATGTAAAATACCTAGGACTCCATCTGGACAAAACCTCAGGAATCCACATACGAAACAAAAACAGCTTGACGATTTCGACTACTTCAACATTTACTAGACAAGCGTTCAAAGCTTCCAATGAATTACGAAATATTTATATACTTCACTATAACTAGACCTGTTTGAAGATACGGAATTCTTACCGTATTCAATCTTTACAACCCAAAATCGTCGTCAAATTTTAATTCCTCTTACTATGCTACAAACATACTTATGCATAAAGATCTTAATGTTCCATTTACTGCTGATTTGGCCCAAACTATAAACTATTCCTTCCATGAAAATCTTTATACCCACTCGAATCCAATAATCTCCCACTCTGCTTCCTACTCGATCCCTAAGGGTCTTCTAATGTAGATCTTATTGAAGTGCTATTAATGACTAGTATCTTTGCACGTTACTTACATGTAATTGTAATTATATTTCCACACGTATACTTGATGAATATGTTGTATACAGATGTGAATATCAATAAATAAATAGGCAAAAAAAACTGCAAAATAAATTGACGGGATTCGGAGTAAATTATTTATAAGAGTCGTTTTGTAACCAAGAAAAATATCGCCTTTTTTTTTTTTTTTTTTTTTTTTTTTTTTTGGCTTTAAAGACTTGCTAACACAAGTCCTATATTGCCAATATAGCACTATCTAATTTTATTTAATTTTGTGCCCAGTTGAATTTTCTTTTTCTTTCTCTATTATATGAGAGCTTTGGTTTCAGACAGAAATTTAATTAAATCTTGGGCCTTTACTTTCGTCAAAGTTCTTAAGAATTCAGAGACGTCTTGAACAGTCAGTGTACCCAGCGTTCTTATCCTCTCATTAACAAACTTTTTGCACTAAAACACGATGTGTCTTGGAACTTCCAGACATTGGCATTTAGAACACATGCCACTTTGAGTTAGGGCCATTAAATTGAGGAATTTGTTGGTTCTGCCATGACACGCAAAAAAAAATATCGCATTTAAAAATCATTTTTCATGTTATAATGAAAATATAGCTTAGAGAACATTATAGCTCGAAGCCGACACGAACAACAATCGCTGTATACAACCACCACTAATTCCGATCCCAAAACAATTCAGCCGTCACTCCTAACTCATCCTTCCATCTAGGTCTCGGCCTTCCCATTTGACGTTCCCCCATTATTTTTATCATAATCGTTAATTTTTTTTTTTTTTTAGTTGAAATATAATTATGAAATAAGTAAAAACATGAAAAAAAAAAAAAACATTAATTCAGTGCTAACGCATTTTATGTTGAGTAGGCATAATTCATTAGGTGATCGGTGAAAAAAAAAAAAATCTATATTTTAATTCTTGAATTTGTCATGTTGAATAAAGAGTGACGATACTAGAAAGCAATGTATTAAAAAAAAAAGTGTGATATTTTTTCTTTCACAAATGAAAAATCTTTCAGGATCCAAATGCAAACATAAAACCATAAAATACCTAGAACCCTTGGTATGGTATATGTTGGACCCGCATATGAATATGGAAACACAAACATCAGCTTGGGACAAGTCCACCTTACATATAGCCATAACACCACAAAATACAATAAGGCAACAATTCTCAAACTTTTATTTCGAGCCTCCCTATAAGGTTTAACTTTAATCCACGCCCCCTTGTATATACATAACTGTGCGTTTTAGTACAACACTTATACTTTTGCTGGTAATTCTTATTTAAGTTATATGTTCAACGATTATTTCTATTGTTACTATGGGTTCGACGCGTCGCAATTTTTGCTAAAAAAATATGATTATTTCTTATTTTTTACTATGGGTTCGACGTTAAAATAATTAAAAACACAATTACAAATAAATCAGGTTGTATTTTTAATTAGTGCATTAAAATTGAGACTAATGATGTGACGGATAAGTCTGGTTTTTCTCGGCTCAAAGCTTGTGAAACGTGGATATTGCAACTCTTGTCTCACATTGTCTAATTTTGAACGATATTTGCTCTTCGTGGCAACAAGATTAGAAAATCCAGTACAAGAATAAGAAGTAGCGAAGGGAATGAGTACTTTTGAGGTATTTTCACTCAAAAAAAGGACATTATTTTTTAACACTGATATAGTATGTTAGCAAATAATCCTTAAATTTTGTTTCTAAGGCAGTGTCACTTTGAAGACCAATGAGGTTTTCCTTGCCTATCATGTTGAGGGAGCACCGCTGCAATAAGGTACAAGGAAAACCACAGGTATCCCTTTTAATTAATCCTAAAATTAGAACTTACGGAGGGCACGTGAATCTCCTCTAAATTCAAAGAATAACAGTTTTTTTAAGAGATAAAGTTTACACCTTTTATATAATTAAATATTCTAAAAACTAGGAAGAACAAACTATTAACTTCCCCTAACACAATAACCTTCGAATAATTAACTACCTTCGTTAAATAAACAAATATTACGATACCTCATTAGGTGCAAATTTAGATGGTATCCTAACCTAAGTTTAGCAAGCTGTCTAGGAAGAAATCCTGCGCAATGCATAGAAAATGATCCGAATCACAATGGAATCCAGATTATCGTGAAAAGAAACGCTGAATTATAAAAAAAAAAAATATATTGAAAACCAAATATCTTAAATAACTATCCCATTTCTAAAAAACTAAAAAACTATATTGAAAAAACTTTAAAAACTACCTATTTTCCCAATTCCTTCAATAATATCCCATATGAAATCTAGTAAGATGCCGGTAATCTTCTCTGGAATTCATAGATAATATACATATATTCATAAAAGAAATACGATTAACGATAAACTGATATATTGACGGATAAACTCACTAAGGCCAGATGAATAATTCAAATTTTCCAAAATAAATAAAAGACTTAGCGAGCCCGAAGGTTCGATGCCGACACCACCAATCTGTGACCATTATTTTAGATAACTGGTAAATGTAGAATTATTTTTAAATTTAAAATATTTATAGTCATCATGAAGTTCTAATACATTTGTAGTTCTAATTTGACATTTGTTCGATGATGTTTGAAACGTTTTCTTAACAGAATTTGACCAACCTCAGCCATTGTGAACGTTTAGGGTTTAGTGAATGTTGTGATCCCAATAGCTCCTTGGCTCAAACTAGAGTAGTGTAACTAAGCATTTGAGCTTGTAAAACTAATACATTTTAGTAACTATTAATAAACACCTGTTTCAAAACTTATTTTACAACTTATATTAACTTATACTCAGGGCAGGAACTAGGAGAAAACAAACTTTAAACTTTGATCAACTGATTGCGAGTACTTTTTAAGTACTTTTTTTTTTTAGGATTGCTCAATTAATTGCCACTTCTATTGGGATTATTTTATTAGAAAACTAGTTTCGAAGGCTGAACATTCATCTTCAGTTCTAAAACATACAACATTTTTCAACACATCAGAACTACGTTACATAGATTATATACACTCAAGTTTTTAAAAATGTACGACAAGAAATCAAACATCAGTACCCACCTTAGGAGGTCTAAGATATAACTGAAATAGAAATGTACTTCTCACTGAATTTCTGAGAAGTTAAACTTTTGTGATTTACTATGGGATTTCCCTTATGACTCATTGGATTTTTTGGTTCCTATGGGAAACAAATTTAAAATGGGGTTATTTAATATGTTTATCTAATCATTTAAACAGAAATCTGGATCGGCTTTTATTATTTCTAATGATTCACAAATATTATATTTTAGGCTATTTTCTACTTGTATTTTACTCCCGAGTCTTTATTAAATTTGTGGTTATTTTCAATTAGATGGATAGTGAAATTTGATTTTTGGGTCTTATTAGTGTATGTTCTTATATGTTCTTTTACTCTTTGATTTACCGATCGTCCGTCCGGTTTTTCCCGTGTATTTTGATTCACAGTCATTAATCAATCGTCCAGTTTTCCCCGTGTTTCCGTTTTTTTTTGTTAATTACGGAGTTTCTAAATAAGTCAACACACTTTGCCTGAAGTCAGGTACATACTCTCAATCGCAATCTGGTAATAATCAATCGATCTACAAAAATCAATTGTATTTTTAAATAAAAAAATACCAAATTAAAATATATGAAAGTTGTTTATGTATTCAAGGAGTTATCTGTATAAATAATAAAATATACGAAACAAGAACATGACTATATGTACCGTAAGCTGTAATCTCGCTCAGCTAGAAGACCAATCTCTGAAGCTTCTCAACTCAAACATAACAAACTTGGTACGTACGGACGGGGAATAATGGGCGAATATATTCCCCCTTCGAAGTTTATTTAACCAATACTGCGGGCTTTATTAGCACAAAACTTCCTGTATTAAAAAGAATTTGTATAAATGTTTTTATATATTATCGGTAAAGTGTTTCATGACGAATCATAACTTTTTTTCATCTGTGTATGGAAAATGATATAAAATTGAAGTTTATTTTTTTAACGATACAAATCTTGTACTATACCGTGTAGTTGAGAATTACTTTCTCACAATATTTGTAGAAATTTTCACGCAAAGCTGTAATTTTTAACCCTGTACTATTGTACTGATTAGGTAGTTGAAATTTACGTAAAAGCATAATTGTATATTCAATAACGTAAATTATTATATCAAATCTCATTTATTTTCTCCAGATAATATATATTTTTAGCCCTGTTTACTGTATTTTTTCTTTATTTATTTTTTCTTCCTTTCTACTCTTTCTGTTTTCTTACTTTGTTTTGAATTTTTCAAAATAGTATTTAATACATATTAATTTTATACCTTAACTTAAATTTATTATTGTTTTTTCTTATCATTATGTCTTTATTTCTATATTTTCTTACAAAGGGACGTTTTGACTTATAACTCACAGATTTGGCTGCCGATTTTTGTGTGGGTAGTAGGAACTGATAATAGTGCATAACTAGAGTTATAGCCGCCAATGAGCATTAAGAGCCGTGAAAAAAAAAAAAAAAAAAAAATCACCTTATATTTTTTTTTCTCAGTTCTTAGGCAGGATAGAGAAATGATTCTTTCACGTTAAACTGTAGTTTTGTTTTCTATTTGAAATAAAAACACTTTCGTTATGCCTTAGGCACTGCCCGGCTTTAGGGTGCTCAAAAACTCAAAAACAATGACAAAATTCCAATGAAATCCGCTGAAAAAAAGTTTTTCATGAAAAACTGACCTCAAATCTCGATTTAACCCAAATTTGTGGAATTTTATCAAAATCAAAAAATATTTATTTTTTACTCCTTTCGAGGACGTTAAAATTTTGAAGTTGGGATTTCATTAACAACTCACGTTTTTTTCAGAAATTGCCTCCTGACTTCTAAAATCCTACAAAATTTTAGGAGTAAAAAAATTTAATTTTTGAATTCGACAAAATTTGTTATCTGCATTTTTTTTTTAGATAAGGAATCTAAAAATGATATCAGTTTTTAGTTTAAAAATTTAAAGAATAAAAAGCAGAATGGGTGCTGATTGTTGTGATGATTGTAATCGGTTGGTTACAGCAGATGTTATGGCCCTTGATGAAGTTGATGAAATCTCAAATTTTAACGTCCTCGAAAGGGGTAAAAATCGATATTTTTTTATTTTGATAAAATTTCACATATAAGGGATTTTTGGTGCGTTAAATTGAGATTTGAGGTCAGTTTTTTAGTACCCTCAAGCAGGGTCGTGCCTTGAGCATAACGAAAGTATATTTTTTTTAAATAGAAAACAAAACAGTTTAACATAAAAGAATCATTTCTCTATCTTGACTAAGAGCTGACAAAAAAAAATAAAACGTGATTTTTTTTTTTTTTTTTTTTTTTTTTTTTACGTCTCCCAATATAACTCCTGCGGATATAACTTTGGTTTTGCACTATTATAGGTCCCTACTACCCACACAAAAATCGGCATTCAAATCTGTGAGTTACAAGTCAAAACGTCCCCTTGTTAGTATTATTCCCTTTATTTTATTTATGGCAGCTAGGCGGCTATTATATTGTCCATTGTAATTATTCTTAAGAGGTGATGACCTTTTTCATTTTCATTTAATTTCTCCATCATTATTATTATTTTGTAACTTTATTTAATTATAATTAAATTGTTTTTAAAATGTTTTATTTATGTTTAATTTGCTAATCCTTTCACTTTTTTAGTAGTGTCTTTATTAGTAGTTAATTTTGTTATTCTTACTATTCTATGGACTTGTTTATAAATAAATGAAAACCGATTTCTTAAAACTTCATAAATAGAACTAATAATGAATATCAAGGGCTCTGGTTGACCAAAAAAAAAAATTAAATAAATATTTAACGTGGAATTAAACCAGTAAATATACTGGTGAAGTATTGATTACAAAGTTGGGTAGCCAGTATAACATCCTAGGCATAGCACCCTGAATCCGGTTGTCTCCCATTCACAACTAGATAATTAGTAGTTGTAGAGACTGGATGGACCTTGGGGGTTGAGTCCATACAAGTCGATTGCCCAACTTGTCACCAGGGAATACACTGCCTTAGTTGGGGGTGTCCGCAAAGCAAACCCATCTCCACTGAATCTAAACCCTTCCCAAAATTCTACAAACATTTCTAGGAAAAAGAGTAAAAATAATCCTTATCTTTCATAATTATAAATTTCAAATAACGATGTATATTTTTACTAACTTTATAGAATATAGAAAGTAAAACCTTAGAACAGAAAGAAAAAAATCACAATTTCCATATAAAAACAAAGGAGAAAAGCTAAGGAATAACTTGAATTGTTGATACAAATACAAGGAACAAAACTGGTTTCGCAAGACTATATTTACTTTGGCGAATACCATCCTATTACTTTTCATTCCTCTTTTCACCTATTAAAGTGCCAATATCTGCTGAATTGTTCATTGACTAATCTTGAGCAAAAGTGCAAAAATGGCTATGTTCTATTGTTTAAGATTAAAAAAATTTTCAACTTTGGTATTGATAAAAAAAAAAACACCTAAAAAAACGTTTTTTTTAAAGCTTTAACCATAAATAGTACATTTCTTCACAACTATTTTAATACATAGTTTATCTACCTTTGCCACCTTTTACGATGATTTTTGTGGTTTGAGATTTCAAAACCAATTCTCAACTGTAGGACGACGGGCGCAGTAATGAACCAACTATCAGATACCATACTTTATTTCATAGAATCGAGCAAGAATATAATTTATCTGAATATCTGAATGAAGTTAAGGACAATATAAGATGATTCGTACCAATGTTTTGCCTAGATATTAAAAAAAAAAAAAAAAAAAAAAAAAAAAAAAAAAAAAAAAAAAAAAAAAAAAAAATTGGTCCGCTGTCACAGCTTTTCAGTAAAATTCAAAAAATTAATAATTAATTTGGACACCGTTTTGAAAGTAGTTTCTAGACGGAAATCAAATATATACTGAAATCCACTGAGTTAATTTCTGAAATTAAAGATTTATATCTGAGGCATTATTCGTGGTATTATATGCCAGTATCATTCCATAAATTGCTTTTCCATGAAACCTTAAATTAATTATTTTTTCATTCAAATTGAGAAATTCCCAGAAGCATTGGATTGCCGACACAAGGAGGCCATTAGGTACCTCTGAGAAGACAATACAAGGAAAACCCCTCGTATTGGTATAAATATGAATCTAATGAAAATGCTTCTTTCATCATATCCTTATTTTAATTTTATCTTTTATTTTACCTCTTATAAATAATTTCAGAAAGGTTGGCTCCGGAAAACAAGCAATTTCCGAAAATGCTCAAACATACTACTTAATTTTAAGTGAAAATGGTAGTATTAGTTTACATTCTAGTGATTCTGATGTGGAATACGTTTTTTATTTGTAATTTTCTGTATGTATTTTTGTAATAGTGAAGAAATGGTCAGGGGTGCAGTCAGGTAAATAAACACACCAAGTTTTTAAATTAAAAACTTTATATTAGTCGTGTCGACGTTTCGACCTACCTTGCAGGTCTTCATCAGGGCTGAAATAACAAAAACATTGGATGTGACCAAGATGATACAAACATTAAAAAAAAAAATAAATTAATAAAAAAATTAATTCAAAAGAAAAAAGAAAAAGAAAAAATAATAATACAAAGTAAATTAGTCAACGAAAGAATTAACAGCTGTTTACATTATTATAAGAATATCTGAAGTTAATTAAATAATTGAATACAAAATAATAGCAAAGTCTAGTCAAAGATACAGTTGTAATAACATAATTATATAATTTAAATTGAATTTGTATTATTCAATACAAATTAAATTGAATTTTTATTATTCGATTTAAATTATTTAATTATTTTATTGCAACTGTATTTTTGACTAGACTTTGCTATTATTTTGTACTCATTTATTTAATTAACCTCAGATATTCTTATAATAATGTAAACAGCTGTTAATTCTTTCGTTGACTAATTTACTTTGTATTATTATTTTTTCTTTTTCTTTTTCATTTTAAAATTATTTTTATTAATTTTTTTTTTTAAATGTTTGTATCTTCTTGGTCACATCCAATTTTTTGTTATTTTAGCCCTGATGAAGACCTGCAAGGCAGGTCGAAACGTCGGCACGCTTAATATAAAGTTTTTAATTTAAAAACTTGATGTGTTTATTTACCTGACTGCATCCCTGACCATTTCTTCAATATCTCACAACAATAAAATCATCATCATGTATATTTTGTAAGTTCCTAAATGTCACATGTGAGTCTGTATATACATTTTATGTAAGTTTATTCCATAATAAATTATTTAATCTGTCATTTTTGTGTTGTTTAGAAACCGAAAAAATAATAAATCTTGTCTAACAACAATTATGATTTTTCATTTCTTACACCATAAACTCGTGACACCATTTGACGGCTCAAAACTGATTATTTTTTTGTCGAAATTCGGTAATTACTAAACCCAACGACTTTTTTGAAGAAGAAAATTTTCCACTTCCTTGCCGTATCAGCAATACGGGGTTTATATGGTCAAAAGGGTCGAACATCGAGGGGTAGAGAATTAATTGTTTGGTCAATAGCACTAACACTAACGTATATTTTCAAACGCAAAATAAATTTACCTCTTTTATCAACTGGGAATCAAGCGGTTAATCAGGAATCATTCGTATAACAAAAAACCATAGGTCGTCAATGATACCAGAAGTAGATTTGCAATTCACTTTCATTCGTAACCCCAAATCAATTCTCCAATAATGGTCACAACTTCCATCTACTCGTGCCTCTAATCACATTAAATATATTTCAGAAAATCATATTTTTTTCGGTAACCGCTGAGAAATGATGTATGAGTAAAGTTATAAAAAGTTGGTTGGGTTACTTTGAATAATGAATCGTGGGTGTGAAATTGAGTGACAAGCTAAATAATCGAATTATTTAAGTTAAAAATTTCGATCAAGTTAATTAGAGTTTTGACGGACATATTGGATGGGAGAAGCGTCAACATAATGCAATGTGGGCACAATATTACCAGTATTTTAACACCAAAACAAAATTTATTATTTCTTTAGAGTAAATGTGGATTCGATACACGTTTTACGTTGTTGAAATAATTCAAATCATTCGGGTTGCAACTATCCATGGAATTCACTCGATGATTCTTATGCCTGTAATATATTAAATCCGGAACAAAAAATAGCCTACTTAGTTATTATTATTTAACATTCAGCAATGTATAATGAATTTTTTAGGTTTAAAGTTTGGGAATCTTTCAGGCCGATCCATGACCTGTAGTCCAGTCAATAAATATATTGTAGAGTGCATGAAATATGCGCTTATTTTTGACCTTAGGACTTCGATAGGAGTAATTAAAATATAAATATACTAAAAGTCACCGCCCCTGGGGGGGGGGGGTGAACTAACGGTGGGGGAGGGGAAAAAGTTTTTGGTTGTTTCGATTATATTTCGAAAACAACGGAATCAAGAAAAATATGTTTCGAATTAAAATTAAAGTTAATTAAATTTCCTATCAAATTGTTTATATACATAGTTGTCGAACTTCCAATCATTTTCAATATATACGTTATTGAAAATCGATAATTTTCGCAAAAAAATAATTTTTTGTTTGTTTGTTTAAGTTTTGTGGCGTACAACTACACCGGTTATCAACGCCAATTTTTCCTTTTTATTTTGTTTATGTATCGAAATATTCCGTTATTTGATTTAATTTACATATTTTATATAGACTTTTGTTTATAACATACTTAAAATTTCTGTAAATAAATCGTTTAATTTTAGGAATTTGAACACTAATATTGTTGATTCACTGTCATCTCCCAAGACAGTTTGAAGGTCAGTACTCACAAGGGGAGGACACACTCAGTCTCTCACGGATCTTGTTGGCAATTTTTTTGGAGGTTCCTGGTCAAAAAATATTAGACACATATTTTGCCGTTCCGACCAATGGGCCCTAGAAGCCAAGAAAAAAAATAAAATAGCATTAAACTAATTTATTTTTTATCTCGAGTTTAAAAAATGATATTGACATGATTATTGCACCAAGATTTTCAGTTTTGATTGCGAATTAAAGGAAAAATACAGTCGCTCCATAGATTTTGGTTTAGGTTAATTAAATTCTAAAAAAATGATTAGTTTTTCAAGCAAACTACCTCTATTGATTTTTCCACACAAAAATTGAGGTCAGATTATAATTCAGCACCCTCAAAAACATTAAAAAACGGTTATTCAACAAAATCAAAAAATATCATTTTTTTCACCCTCTTCCAGGAAAATGAAATTTTAAAACCGATTATTGGTTACATACCTTTAAATCGTCATTACTTTGTCATGCAATTCACTGGTTGGTATCGCTGGAAAGAGGAGGGTCTCAGCTTTCTTTTGATGTATATAAATGTAAAATTCGATGAACAAAAACCTATTAAAAAAATTGGAAAATCCGAAAAACATTTTGATTTTTAACTTGAGTTTGAAACCAGATAGGATGATGAACCAAATATATTTCAAGTGTATTACCACCCTATATTTTGTGTAAAAAAATGAAGTTAATACGTTAAACCGTCTAAGCGTAATTCATGTTTTTATTAATTTAAACAAAAGTTGCCTACCATTTGGTCAGGCAAACTTTGAAGCTTACAAACTTTTATTTTTCTATTTGGATGAAATTTCGTATTTAAGGGTTCTTTTGAATGCTGAATTCGAATCCGATATCGGTTCTTGTGAAAAAATTATATTGAATATACTTCACTTGAAAATGTTTAGCTTTTACACTGTAAAATGTGATAGAAAATTCTTTTAGCCCTAGAATTCCATCTCAACACCCTCAAAACTCAGGAAACGTATGTATATATATAGATATCAAAAAAAAAAAAAAAAAAAAAATATATATATATATATATATATACTAATTGGGAGAAATAATTTGTTACTTTAATTATTATTAAAATAATTATAATTATTAATTATTTATTGTAATAACTTATTACAAATTAATATTTACATTATATACAGACAGAACCACATATTAGATTTGATTGTTAAGTATTTACAATTTTTATTTTATTCTTCAAACCCAGAACACATCTCTAACCCGTTTTGTAATCTTTGTTTACTGGGTTCTAATAACTGAAGCTTATTACATTACAATTTCATTTTCATTATATTCAACAAAATCCTGTCAGCAACAGAAGTGAGGCAGTTATTGCTATAATGTTTTTATGTCAACTGTCACAATCACATTTTAACATGTTCAACTGCAAAATAAAATAAAAATTGTAAATACTTAACAATCAAATCTAATATGTGGTTCTGTCTGTATATAATGTAAGTATTAATTTGTAATAAGTTATCATTACAATAAATAATTAATAATTATAATTATTTTAATAATAATTAAAGTAACAAATTATTTCTCCCAATTAGTATATATATATATATATATATATATATATATATATATATATTTTTTTTTTTTTTTTTTTTTTTTTTTTTTTTTTTTTGATATCTATATATATATACATACGTTTCCTGAGTTTTGAGGGTGTTGAGATGGAATTCTAGGGCTAAAAGAATTTTCTATCACATTTTACAGTGTAAAAGCTAAAATTGTTCAAGTGAAGTATATTCAATATAATTTTTTCACAAGAACCGATATCGGATTCGAATTCAGCATTCAAGAGAACCCTTAAATACGAAATTTCATCCAAATAGAAAAATAAAAGTTTGTAAGTTTCAAAGTTTGCCTGACCAAATAGTAGGCAACTTTTGTTTAAATTGATAAAAACGTGAATTACGCTTAGACGGTTTTACGTATCAACTTTATTTTTTTACACAAAATATAGGGTGGTAATACGCTTGAAATGTATTTGGTTTCTTCATCCTATCTGGTTTCAACCTCAAGTTAAAAATCAAAATGTTTTTCGGATTTTCCAATTTTTTTAATAGGTTTTTGTTCATCGAATTTTACATTTATATACATCAAAAGAAAGCTGAGACCCTCCTCTTTCCAGCGATACCAACCAGTGAATTGCATGACAAAGTAATGACGATTTAAAGGTATGTAACCAATAATCGGTTTTAAAATTTCATTTTCCTGGAAGAGGGTGAAAAAAGTGATATTTTTTGATTTTGTTGAATAACCGTTTTTTAATGTTTTTGAGGGTGCTGAATTATAATCTGACCTCAATTTTTGTGTGGAAAAATCAATAGAGGTAGTTTGCTTGAAAAACTAATCATTTTTTTAGAATTTAATTAACCTAAACCAAAATCTATGGAGCGACTGTATTTTTCCTTTAATTCGCAATCAAAACTGAAAATCTTGGTGCAAGAATCATGTCGATATCATTTTTTAAATAAACTCGAGATAAAAAATAAATTAGTTTAATGCTATTTTATTTTTTTTCTCGGCTTCTAGGGCCCATTGGTCGGAACGGCAAAATATGTGTCTAATATTTTTTGACCAGGAACCTCCAAAAAAATTGCCAACAAGATACGTGAGAGACTGAGTGTGTCCTCCCCTTGTCAGTCCCAAGCTATTGAGGCGCGACGAGAAAAAAGGGCATTCTTGAAATATATGTGTTACCGTGAGTGTATTATTGCAGTATTGGCACTTTGGCGGAGCTTCTTAGGTGAATAGGTAGGAGTGTGTCAGTCTGGTGTGGCCTATCTTAAGTCTTGTCAGTACCACCTCCTCCATACGACATTGGCGGCTGGTTGTATTCCAGGGTTTGGCATTCATTTTTATTGTTCTCAGTTTATTTGGTGGGCTTTCTTCCCACATAGACTGCCATCCATCATTGATTTCTTCCTCTAGGACCTTTTGTAGATCAGATGGAGTCAGTGCAATCTTACCCCGTCCCGGCAGTTCGAGAGCTTCCCTTGCAGCTAGATCGGCCTGCTCGTTTCCTGCTATACCCACGTAACTTAAAGCAAAAAGATAATTATTACCTCCATTTTTGTCAAACATTTACTTCTAGTGCCTTTCACAATCGTTTCTCAGAAAAAAATGTCAGAGTCACAGTTGTAGAGCTTCAAATCCACTTAAATCTCATATATACGTTTCCGGCACTTAAAGCAAATGTTGGACAAAAAGTGAGGTAAACATTATTAAAACTCCTTACCTTAATAGGTAAACATTATAATGTACTCCTAACGAAGGTGTGAATTAAAAAATTATCGCATATTTCATGCACTCTTCACCCCTCATTGCAGCACTCTTCGACTAGGGTCGCTCTTCTCCGCGAAAACACGTTCACGGTACTTTTGGCTATAACTCCGAACCTAATAGTTCGATCCAAAATTTCTCTTTTCCATTTCAAAGCTAGTTAGATTTACTATAAGAACCTATACCTTATGTTTTGATCAATTCCCGCAAAATACCCCTGCCAGCATGCGAAAAACCGCTTACTGTTATGTTTTTGCCACATTTTTCACTATAAATTCAAAACTATGTGTCGGATCTGAAACTTCTTTTTTACAACTTAAATCTGGTTAAATTTACTATTAGTTCCAACATACGAAATTTTGATTAGGTCCCGTGAGTATTATCACAAGTCAGCCTACTGAAAATATCAAAATCATCATATTTTGCCAAAAAATAAATATTTAGTATACTGGCTTGGGTGTATTACAGGACTCAATCAAAATTTCATATATAGGGCCTGATAGTAAATTTAACCAGATTTTAGTTCAAAATAAAGAAGTTTCAGATCGGACAAATAGTATAGTATATTGTAAAATGTTCTAAAAAAAATTGGATTTCAAAACAGTAAGCGGTTTTTCTTATAAAGCTTGATAAATCTTAGCTGTTCATAAGGCTAAAAATCGTCACAATATTAGTTCTTTGATTGCACCCGATGCCTCCCCATATCATCATACTATCTCCCCCCATTAGCCTTTTAAAAAATACCATTTGTTCTTTCCGTAGGTCATGACAATGATAAAGCCCAGTCATCTGGACCATTCAAATTTTATTTTTTTATTTCTGTGAGCAACACATTCCTAGACTTCTCTTTCAAATGAAAATGGTGATGGGCACACTTTTTCCCCTTCATGCTTATGAAACATAATGAGGGGTGGAATACGATTATTTTTTTCCCTCTTTATTTAAGGTACAGCCTGAAGAACCCTTTAACGTTTTTTTTTTATATCTGTTTGTACCCCAGCATGCTGACCAATTTGACAAGCCATTTAAGTGGTGTTAAAAACAAACCTTAAAATTGCCTGATTTCGTAAAATTGTAAATACTGGGAGCCTTCCAGAAAGTTTCATTCATTCGTGATTATCATGAGAATTTAAAAAGTTGATTATAACTTTTCTACTCCTACTACAGTGAAAATCCGATTATCCGCATTAATTGGGGTCGAAATTTATCCGGATACACAAAAATCCCAAAAATCAGATTTACAATTAAATTAGGGTATTGAGATAAAAAAGAAAAAAATACACACATATGTAATGCTTTAACTATGTATTTTATTGAATAACTAAAAAAGTGGCTGTTTATAAAATTATATTTATGAAACAACAAAGTTTAATTAACATATTAGAAATCGTGGATGTTGTGACACAGAACTCATCCGCTAATATTTTCCAAGAATCACCTTTCCTAAGACGTTCTACAATAGAAAGTTTTTCGGACACAGTTAATACAACACGTTTTCTTTTAAGTGGCACAATTCTTTAAGTTTATAAAGAGACCACTCAGGGCGGTAATAGGATCCAGACTCGGCAAAACCCTTGTAGTATGGATATGTTATGGTTCTAGAAATTCACTAAGTACGTTTACCCAGAACTTGACTGTTATGAGGTGTGTGGGCTCCGCATTTTGAGACGCAATTCCGGTAGCTGCCGCTTGGTCTATTTAGTTTCAGGTCTTTTATTGTGTGATGAAAACTAGTAAGTTGGGACCTATCGTATTTTACTCCAAACCATGGCCTACGATGTTTGTTAATAAAATATTTTTAAAAAATTGTATGTAATAAAAAGAAACATATATACAGGGTGAGTACCTCTTAGTGTAAAATAAAAAATGGGTGAAACTAGATCAAAAATGTAGAAAAATAACACAGACCTCACCTTTCTATTCCAATCCGTTGCATATATACGATAAATCGAAAACTTTCTAGGAAGGAGGAGGAAACCACTTTCTTTACCATAAAAGCTATAATATCTCCACTTTGTTTAAATATTTTTCAAACATTGACCACATTTTCGGATTTAGCATTAAATTTTCTATAAGAGCAGAGTACATGTAACCTTGAATATTACAAACTTTTGGCCTAAAGAACAGCTTAATCTTCACCTTATTTAGGGAAGTTACAATGTCTTATGTTATGTAAAAAAACTATCCACAAAACTGAAAATCTTACAAATACTTGCAAATTTAATCAGCTTTCGAATAGTATGTTAAAAGTAATGATTATGTACCGATTTCGTGGAGAAATTTACTTTTAAAAAAACTATATCTATATATTTTTCTACATTTTTGATCTAGTGTGTACATTTTTTATTTTACACTAAGAGGTACGCACCCTGTATTTTTTTTTTTTCAGCAAATCAATCCGGATAATTGCATTTTCACTGTACTAGATAAAGGTTTTGTATCGCCCCATTTTCCCTGATCACATTAAAAGCAAAAAGTAAAATTCTAAACCCCTGTATTTGTAAACAGACAGCACTTGGGCTATTATTTTGTCCCGCCTAAAATACAGTATTAGTCGTTTATTCCTAGAAATTATTTTTATTAACCACTTTCGGTCAAAAATACAACAAAGTTTGAGTAATTAAAGCTGTATATGATGAAAAAAAAATACTAACTATGATGAAAGAATTATAAACTAAATAAATCAGAGTGGGCTATCTTTCTGTACTGGAAGTATGGTGAACTAGATTTCTGACTTGTAGGATTTTTGTATTCAATGTTGTTCTATCACGAATCAATACTTGGTACAATAAGGTACAGGTGTGGTACCACTCCTCCATCTCAAGTGCTCTGTCTGTTCTAGACAATATTTTTTTTTATTTAATTGAAATTTACTACTGCATATATAATATAAATATATTATACATCAAGTAAATATGATGATAATGATAAAAATGACACTTCACTTGTTTAGACAATATAATCATTAATCCCATCCGTACCTCCGTAATCGTTAACAAGACTATAGTAATGGATTGGAGAAGAAATTAACTTCCCTTTCATAAAAGTAATTATGCTAAGATCTCTGTGAACTTTTTCATCCTAATGAATTGAAACGTAATCTAATTAAACCTCCTAATATTGAAAGCTTTAAATAATCCTGGTTATCAAAATTTTTGCTGACTCCGTTTTCTTAAAGGACTGACTAATAATTAGGAATTGGTGTTAAACATCCAACATCACTTCTAAATAAATACCAAATTTCAAAAAATCAGCGATTTGATACAACAATATATATTAATTTAAAAATGTAAGATAGCACATCAAATATATATTGAAACTCATTAAAGAAAATCGGATGATTTTGAGGTTACTTCCTACTAGAAACGAATTTGGAAAAGGGTAATTGGGAGTATTTCTTTGTTCATTTAAACGATAATTTTGATTAGTGTTTAACAATTTTATTATATCTAGTTATAAAATTTATTTTTAGAGTGGCCATAGCGCTCCCACTCAGCCTCCATTGGATATTACCAGTGATGCAGCTCAGAGAGTAGCGCTGGGATCTCTGTGAGTCCGGCCTTGATTCTCAATAAGTGAGGAATAGGCTCGATCTGAGGTTCCCCAGGCTGAGTTTGTCTGTATTGTATATATGGTATGAATGTATCTTAATTTTTTTTTTCTTGTATTTTAACTTCTGTCACTTACTTTTATTATTTCATTTTATTTTTGATGATTGTAAGTAATTATTAGTTTTATTTTTATAATTATTATTTGTTTCATTTTTATCTTCTAGTATCAGTAATTTTGTGTGTATGTGCACTTGTACATATTGTATGTATGAATGCATCTTTAGCACTGTAACCTATTGCCCTTCACTGAGGCGAATTGTACATATATTTCAATAAAAGTTTTTATTAATAATTTTTTCCGTAGTGGGTTTGTCATCTAGGACTGTTTGGTGGATATCTGTACTATTTTATAGAAAGATAAACCATTTTTACTTTCTGATCACTAACCACGAAAACTAGTAAACCAATCGGTACCAAATTTTAACCACCTCATCCTTTATATTTATAATTATAATCATCTTCATATATCAAGGAAGGTTTAGCAATAATAAAATCTATTCATTTTTAATAAATTTGTAGTTAAAAACCGATAATATGTGGATAAAGTGAAATTTGAAAATTGACCGATAGGTGGCGAGCGCCATTAAACATGAGAGGTTACAAAGGTACGGTGTTATACAGAGCTTGATATTGATAGCAAAATATATTTATATTCAATTAAATAATTAAAAAAAAATTTAAATATGTGGTGCGTCATTTGTGACACTTCCAGTGAAGTTTGTATGTGCATCATTCTGCAATAATATTTACGATGGTTAAAGTACTGAACCCATCAGTACGAAATTTTAACTACACCATTTTCATACTTCTAGGAAGGTTTAGAAATAAGAAAATTTACAATAATTAAAAAAACAACGTATGCGTAAAAATGTCATTTAGGAAATAATGCTTAATTGCAGGCTACAATTCAAGATTTTTAATGATCAATAAAACCTCAATTATTTTTTCTTTACTTATAAGAGCGGGCGAAGGAGAATGTATTTATATTTTTTTTTTTGTTTCATTAAAATACTATAACAGTTTCGTAAAACGCCTCATCACATAATAAGGAACGAAGAAAACGACGGAGTTTTATTTTTAAACATTATATTAATATGTATCTATGTACTATTAATATATTAACAGTAAAGATACACTGGCTTAATAAATATAAATGAACATCTCTAAATAAGCTTCTCAAGAATGTGATAATTTAGGTTAAGGACCTTCAGAGTATTAATATCTTAACCTGCCGGTGTTATTTCAACATACCAAATTCCAAAGATATCTCAACTAACTCGCCCCGAAAATTAATATTTTGCTAAATTTGGTAAAAGACAATATGCATGCAAGCCATACTTAAAATTAGATTAAAAATTTTTTTAATTAATTAATCTACTTAAATTATTAATATAATGTATTTTATTGAGAGGATCAGTTAGTTGGATTAAAAAATATGAATTTCTGAAATTAAAAATACATATTTTTAATTTTCCAACGTTCCAGCAATATCTTTGAGAGCCATCATCAGATGGAAAAATTAAAAAGAACTATACAAGATACACCATGTTAACACCTTCATGAAGAAGCCGAATTTCTTTACAGGGTATTGTCAGCATAGAGAATATTTATATATAGTTTATTTTAATTTTCCATCTGCCCTGATGACGGCCGTTGAAGGTAATGCCGAAACGTTGACAAATTAAAAATATGTCGTTAATTTCAACAGTGCTTATTTTTTTAATCCCATTCACTGACCCCTCTCAATAGCCTAAATTATAAATCCATCCAGTCATCAAATATACCTCCTAAATTAATTATATAAATGATCAAACTATTATTATTGCCACAGTTTATTTCAAATGTTATATAGAGTAAACCAGGCAGTTACTGACACCCTATCTTAATAATTAGAGAAAAAAATATTTACCCCTCCCCTCCAAAAAAAAAAAATTTTTATAAAATTCCTTTTAATCTTACAAGTACTTCCAATTCTCTGTGTATTTAAAATGCAATCCATAGGATGTCAATAACTGTTATTACATTATTTATTTTTACTATCTCGTAAAATAAATTGCAGGAATAATCTTGCTTTGCTTAATGTTTAGTAATTAAAGGAAAATGATTTCAAATTTCAACTTTATTGGACAATTGTTTCTATATTTTTAATATGAATATTTCCATGAGGGTCTCAATGACTGTCTAGTTTACCGTACCTATAGTATTATATAAAAAGGCAGGCCAATTTTCGTTTGCGATCACTAACCACGAAAACCACAGAACCAATCTGTACCAAATTTTAACCACATTATCTCTATAGTTCCGGAAAGATTTAGCAATAATTAAATCTACAGATTTTCGATTCCTTTTGTTATTAAAAAGGAGATAATATGTGGATAACAGTGAAGTTTGAAAATTGGTCGATAGGTAGCGCTATTCTACATAAATAGCTACCTATAGTTGTTATATAGAACATGAAATTGACAATAATACTTATATTTACATAAATTATCAAAACTGAATTAAATATGTGTTGCAACATGTGGATCCCAGTAAAGCTTAAATATCGACCGATAAGTGGTTTGCGGCACTCCCAATAGAGCTTACAGTGGTAAAACTACTGAACCTATTTTTATCAAATTTTAACTACATCATTACCACAGTTCTAGAAAGGTTTAGCAATAATTAAATTTCCAATAATTGCAATTAGAATGTACAATATTGAGTGGCAGTTAAGTTTGCCACACTGTCATATATTTCTATGTTTTGGAATTCAAATCCAACCCGATGAAATTAATAAAATTGATTTAGATCTCTGCCAAATAAAAATTATTACCAAATGAAAATGTGAATCCTTTGATTTTGGATATTGAGTGCAGAAATATGATGAGGTTAAAAATTACTGCTATGAGTGAAAATATCATTCAGGAAAGGATGATTGTTAATTGCATTCAACAGTACAAGATTTTTATCTGTAAACAAATAAAATTCAATTATTATTTAATATTATCTTGGGTTTTTACTTATGAGAGCGGAAGGAGGATGGCTAGTTAATAATAATAGCTGTATTTCTGGATGGACAAATCATTATATATCTAAGAAATTATTATTAAATGAAATTAAGTTGGCCTGAGGAATAGTGTAGCAACCGATTAGACACTGGACTTTCGACTCTTAAGCCCTGATTCTTAATGCTTCAGGGTTCATCAAGGTGGTCGATTCCAACAACAATCAGGGTTTACACACCACCCTTCATCCTCCCTTCGCCCTCCTAAACCAAACACAATCATCTGACCTACGTCACGGCCAATCCCTTCCCGGTTAATCGGTAGCTTCAGCGCTTATTACTTAATTCAAGATAATTAAAATTTCTTTAAATTTATTCCAATTAACGGAAAAAATAACATGTTTCACCAGCCCAAGTTTGGGAGAGTCATCTAAAGCCAACCAAGCTGTTATAAGTTGATACCTACAATCAGAGTCAAAAGTATTCTACACATTCTATATATTGATTTAAAACAATATATTTATTTAATGTAAACATGTAAACAACACGTTTATTTATAAATATATTTTTGTATTTATAGAACATTTCACAAAATAATACATGAAGAATAACTGAAAAAAAACAAAACAATAACATCGTAAGTCAAACGTATTTGTACACTTGATAAAATTTCTGTTTAATATCGACATTCGGGAACAATTAATATTTATTAGGGCCAACTTTTGCTTTTATAAAGCTCTATATGCTTTGCGGCATTGAATTCATTAATTTTTGTGTCATAGTAACTATAATTTTGTAATAATAACGTCGCTTAAATTTTGATTGTTAGAAACACACCTTTTCCGTACTCGATCCTTTAGAAATTTCCACAAATGCGCTATAGGTTTAATATCCCGTGATTGAGGGGGAGTGGCCATCCACTTTGATGTGTTCTACAGGATCCCTATTTCAGCACTCATTAGGAAATTTCTTTTTATTCCGTCGATGTATTTTATATGATTCATTATGCCATCGATAAATTCAAGACACCTCACTATAGCATTATTCAATCAACCGCTGACCACTAGTCACTTTCCTCCTTTCCTAACAGTTGGAAATGTTTCTTATTTCTGTTACAATATTTTTTCTCCATACATTTTGGCCTATCTGAAGATTAAACATTTCAATTTTACCCTCAATTTTACATTACAATTTTACCCTCGTCGGTAAATATTATCCTATTTCCAAGATCACAATTGAAAAGGTCTTTGTCCCATTGATATCTTAAAATTGCTTATTAATGGTTTTCTCCTAGCTATCCTGGGTGAAGCTCTTTCTGTCTCAAACATTAGCGCAATGTTAAAACACTACCCTTTTCCCCCTCTTTCAGACAAATGTGCATCCACTAACTTAGGGGCACTATTTTTTTTTTTTTTTTTTTTTTTTTTTTTTTTTACTTTTCTCGTGATATGACTTTCATATTTGGAGTAAATTATCCTTATTCATACAGTCTCTCTATACAGGGTTAGTACCTCTTAGTGTATAAAAAAAAAAAATTGGGTGAAACTAGATCATAAATGTAACAAAATGCTGCAGACCTTACTTTCTATTCCAATCCGTTGCAGATATACAATAAATCAACGTTTTTTGCCCTAAAAGCTGTAATATCTTCATTTTTTTAAAACATTTTTCACATTTTGATCACATTTTCGGATTAAGCATTAAATTTTCTATGATAGCTAAGTATCTGTAACCTTGAATTTTATAAATTTGGAATCTAAAGAACAGCTTGGTCTTCACCTTATTTGGGGATGTTAGAATGTCTTACATCACTTCAACGCTCACCGTTTTTGGAAAAAAACTATCCACAAAACGTCAAATCTCACAAAAACTTGCAAATTTAATCGGCTTTCGAATGATAAAAGTAATGATTGTGTTTCAATTTCATGGAGAAATTCACTTTTCTTGGAGAAAAAACATTGTGTTCTCATTTGGCATACAAATCAGTTACTTGTGTAAATAAAACATTATGACAATCCCTTAATGGAAAAATACATTCTAAACATAATAAACTCTTTATTGGAATATAAAGCAAAGAAAAAAATTATTGTTTAATATAAAATAAAGGAAAATTGCCAATAAAGTGACACCAGATCAGAGGATCCTATGTTATTACAATTATTTATTTATTATTATTATTTAGGATTTATTTTATTAGATTTTCTATGCAATGTTTGAAATCCAATGATAATAAACATAGACCTCAATTTTGCCGTTAACTTCTGAATGCAGATTGTGTTGAAGGATACAACTTTTTGAGGTGAATTGTATGGGCAGATGAGTCTGTTTTGACAGGGGAAGGCATTCAGAAGCTAATAGAAAAATTGAGGTGTATGTTTATTATCATTGAGTTTTAAACCTTAAATCGAAAATCTAATGAAATAAATCCTAAATATAAGTTTTGTAAACTGCTCTTCAGTAATCAGGATATTTAACACTCTTCATTATACAACTAAAAATTCTCTATGGATGCGAAATGTGGCCGCTTATGTTAGGAGGAGAACAACGCCTAAAAGTTTTTGAAAATAATGAATTGCATATAGTGCAATCAATAAACACATTGTAAAGTGCATAAAATATGCGATTTTTAGGAGTAGTTAAAAACTAAGCATACTATAAGTCCCCGCTCCTGGTGGTTGAACTAACGATGGGAGGAGGGGAAAAGGTCCCATTTTGGGGTTTTTCGATTATATCTCGATTTCGGACCCTGAAAAAATAATTTTCAAATTTAAGGCTAATTCGATTTTCTATAAAATCGATTCTGTAAATATTTGTCGAACTTCCAACGGTTGTCAAGATACAAGTTATTGAAAATCGGTAATATTCGAAAAAAAAATAATAACATTAAAGAATCAATGTTGTAGAGCATCAAATTTAATTTCATATATGCGTTTCTGGCACTTGAAGAAAATGTTTGACAAAAAGTGAGGTGAAAATTATATCAATATTATAAAAGTTATAAAAATGTCGAATTTAGTAAAGTATATCTCGAAAACCGCTGAAAGTACGACAAATATGTATGAAACAATTTTATGGGAAATAAAATTAGCTTTAATTTCGGTCTGTAGCATATTTTTCTATAGTCTACCGTTTTCAAGATATAATCGTAAAACCAAAAAAATGGGACCTTCTATTCTCCCCACCTCCGTTGTCTCATCCCCAGGGGAATGTTATTAGAATGTTTACCTTCTAACTACTCTTACCGACACTATGAAGTAAAACATTATCGCATATTTTATGCGCTCTACACCTCTCATTTCTGCACTCATTGACTGGACTAATAGAATTTTTGGCCGAAAAACGAATGAGCATATTGAAGAATTTACATCAGAAGGTTTCACTATGCGGGATTGCGGGGGTTTTATCCGGTAAATATAGTTCAGGTAATAGCAGTGCGAAGGTCAAAATGGGCATGCGAAGTGGTTGGTTTTAATAATGACCGCATTCCAAAAAAGGTAATCAATTTTGAGGCGTAGGGTAAAGGTCCGAGGAATAGACCGAGGGGTAGATGGGAGGAAACCTTCTAGGCTGTTCTTGAGGGTTTCTGTTTTGATGGGGTAAGTTGGAGAGAGGTTTGTGGTGTCGGCATCGAACCTTCAGGTTCGCTAAGCCTTTTATTTATTTATTTTTTTTTTTATGAGTAATCATAAATAAACTTCGAAAAATTTGTTTAATTGATTATGAAAATCTAGTACCAAAGGATAATGACCTGGAAAAAACAATTAAGAATTTTAAGGAGTTGGATTTCATTCATTATTCATCAATTAGGCTATTAGCGGTTAAGCCAGAAATTTTAAATTATTCAAAAATAGAAAAGTTTCTTAGAACTTTGTAAGTGAAAGATACGAAAAAGATTTCTGAGGGTTTGAAAACTTGAAATATTAACAACTAATTAGATAGAGATTACTTAAATAGTTCTTATATATTGTAAATTTATATTCTTTAATACAGTTATTTGTTTTATAAAAAAAAAAAAATTAAACAGAATTTAATCAGATTCAGTATCAGAGAGATTAATTAACTAATATTTTGGAAACTCGATACCTATTTTTCTATGAATGTCTAGAAAAAATTATCTGTAGTATATTTACCTAGTGAATGATTTAATGATGATAAATTGAAACTAACCCGGAGGTTCAACGCCGAATCAAACAATGACCATTCATTAATATTAGCCCTGATCCACTCCTCCCATCCACCTGGTCTATCTTTCGGTTGTTATCGTGGATTGCAAATGCAAATGGATGCCATCACTTCAATTATATTATATGCATGTCTCGCAGTTTCATGCAATCGTTCTTCCTCAGATCAAATATTTTACCTAAATTAATTTCGATATCTCGTAAAGGATGTAACTCATAACGTACGTGCCAACGTTTCATTCGACATCAGGCCCACATGCTAAAAAGGTATCAGATAAATAATAGACAAAAATTTACACCAATACATAAAAACCAGTCATACAAATTACATATTTCAAACTTTTTTTTTTTTTTTTCATTTATTGATATTTACAACTGTACAAAATAATATACATCAATTAAATGAGTTTATAGTGAATACAATGGCATGTAAATAACTTGTGAAGAACTACTCAATAGCAGCACTTCAATAAACATCTACACTAAGAGGTCTCTAGGCCATCTTCTTTTCAGACGCCTCGGAGGATTATCGAGAATGGAGTGGGAAGCAAGTTGGGAGACAAGTGGATTGGAGTGGTTATGGAGCTTACTATGGAAGGATAGGTATCTGGTCTGGGCTAAATCAGTAACACAATTTCAAACTTAAGTATAGGTATATAAAAACAAACGATCTAAATCAAGAACATTCTATTTTAAAATTTTAATACTAATAACAAGAACAGATGTTCGTACGCTAAAAATCATCAAAACTTACAATAAAAACCACAAAATATATTAACCGCAGTATATTTAATTAATACAAATTACAAGAAATAAAAATTGAATAGTAATACATTAGCTGCGCTAGTATTACTTTTTTCAAAGTTTTATTCGGATGTACCATTGGCTACTGATTTCCCATTCCTCACATAATATTGTAAATAACAATAATAAAATTTTTACTCAATTACAAATTTTCAGATTTGTGTTTTTAATTGTTTCTGGCATCACGTCCATTTACATGTTCAGATATTTTTTTTTATATTTAGTTATAAATATTTTTCATGTAATTCTATTTTCGTTTCGACTATGAACAATTTAATTCGTTTTATTGGGAATACTAGATCAATTTCTTTACAGACTTTTATGAGCGTTGCCGTGTTTAATTTAATAGTTTCCTCATCTTCACCCAATAGTACTACATCAATGTAACCAAGAAGCGGAATTTATCACCAATTTCTAGTCCTCTTCCTGTACGCTTTACCTTCCTAACGACGGATTCTAGTATTATGTTAAATAATACCGGAGACAGAGGATGTCCCTGTCTTAAGCCAGAACAATCCTCAAACTTTTCAGAACAAAAAAGTACCGATGCAGACTCTATTATATATTTCGTACATTCACAGTTTTACTGGATTGACCAATTTCTTTGGTATCCCCAGTTCAATCGGAGTATCCAACAGCCTACTGGAAATCAATGTAAAGCTAATTGCCCTTTACTCCTTTATTCTAATTTTTAACTTGGAACATGTTTTACCCGTAGCCTAGTTGGTCAAAAGTAGTATTGGGGTTGGTGTAGCTCGGATGGAAATTTAACGAGTTTCCTGATTAGAAATTAAACCTACCGTTTAGGAGCTATCTTGGTTGGAATGAAAAAGGTCACGTTTGAAATCCATAAATGAAAGTGTAGGGGACAAAGGGTCAACCCCTGAAACATGTTCCATGTTATTCTTTCATTAGCCGACGGGCTCAAGAGAACATTTAATGTATTTTTAATTTAATATTTTCATCATTCAACAGCGCCAAATCATCAGCGTAACCAAGAAGCAGAATTCCATCACCCATTTACAGTCCACTCTCTGTGCGCATTACCTCTTTGTGCGCCGTAAAATTACTTCTAAGCTAGTGAAATTACTATTAATTTTTCTTTTCTTTAATATAAAGAAAACAAATTTTGTTTTCAAGGACAGATACTATAATTCTGATGTGAACAACTGATACAAAGTTAACTGTGGCAATATGAAACTTTCAGTTAAAATAAAGTGTGAATTAGGACTTGAAAACTTGGTCCAGTAGTCGTTAATGGTTCCATCTATATGCAGAACCCTGCCGAGTTTTGAGCCCGGGGCCTCCTGGATAAGTGGGAAGATAAGGGAGTTAGCTACAGGAGGGGGGGGGGATCAGGGAGGGGGCTTCCGGCCAGTCCCTTCCTAACGAACCAACACCGTCTTCCAAAAAATCACCCGGCCAGGTGAAATAATTACTGCGTTTCTTAGGGGGTTCTTGTCCTGTCATTAGCGATAACAATCCCATTTCTTGGGTCGTGCGAAAAAAGAAACTTGATGGGAAATTGAAAAAAATGTACAACGTGAATCCTAACCAAAAGAATAACTCCTGAGATGAATGACCCATTTATTTTATATTCACAGAAAAGTTTTTAAGGAACTTTTAATTTTCAGTTACAACAAAAACTGCAACATTTGGGATCACTAGTTATCTATACAGAGTGAGTATCTCTTAGTGTATAAAAAAAAAAACTGGGTGAAACTAGATCAAAAATGTAGCAAAATGCCGCAAACCTCACTTTTCTATTCCAACCCGTTGCAGATATACGATAAATCAAAGACTTTTTTGAGAAAACCACGTTTTTTTCCATAAAATCTGTAATATCTCCATTTTATTTAAATATTTTTCAAATTTTGACCACAGTTTCGAATTTAGCATTAAATTTTCTATAATAGCTAAGTACCTGTAACCTTGAATTTTACAAACTTGGTATCTAAAGAACAGCTAGATCTTCGTCTTATTTGGGGAAGTCACAATTTCGTATTTACTTCAACGCTCGCCGTTTTTCGAAAAAACTATCCACAAAACGTCAAATTTCACAAGAACTTGTAAATTTAATCAGCTTTCGAATAGTATGTTAAAAGTAATGATTATGTACCGATTTTGTGGAGAAATTTACTTTTAAAACCGAAAAAACATGGTGTTCTCATTTGGCATACAAATCAGTTACTTGTGTAAATAAAACATTATGACAATCCCCTAATGGTAATGTGCATTTTAAACATGATAAACTCTTCATTGGAATAAATAGCAAAGAAAAAAATTATTGTTTAATAGAAAATAAAGGAAAACTGTCAATAAAGTGAAAACAGATCAGAGGATCTTATGTTATTGCATTTATTTATTTATTACTATAATTTAGGATATTATTTTATTTACTTTTCAATGTAAAGTTTAAAAATCAATGAGAATGAACATAGACCATAATTTGCTATTAGCCTCTGAATGCAGATGGATTAAACAATACCACTTTTTGAGATGAATTTTATGGACAGATGAGTCTGTTTTTACAGGGGAAGGCATTTCTACCTATCCATGTATATCGTTGGTTTATATTTGTATAGCTTTCGAATAATGTGGAGGAGCACCATAGTGTTGGAAAATCATATTTTGCTTAGGTAGAATATCGTGATGAAGTTGTGGCAGGATATTTTGTAACAAGTTTTAGTAATATCATCATTCAATCTGTTGGGCAAACTATAATTTTCGACTATAATACAAACACTATTCGACAGCAATACAAAGATGAATAAACTAACGATACTCCACATGGAACGGTAGAAATGCCGTCCCCTGTAAAAACAGATTCATCTGTCCATAAAATTCATCTCAAAAAGTGGTATTGTTTAATCCATCTGCATTCAGAGGCTAATAGCAAATTATGGTCTATGTTCATTCTCATTGATTTTTAAACCTTACATTGAAAAGTAAATAAAATAATATCCTAAATTATAGTAATAAATAAATAAATGTAATAACATAAGATCCTCTGATCTGGTGTCGCTTTATTGACAGTTTTCCATTATTTTCTATTAAACAATAATTTTTTTCTTTGCTTTTTAATCCAATAAAGAGTTTATTATGTTTAGAATGTATTTTTCCATTAAGGGATTGTCATAATGTTTTATTTACACAAGTAACTGATTTGTGTGCCAAATGAGAACACCACGTTTTTTCGGTTTCAAAAGTAAATTTCTCCATGAAATTGAAACGAAATTATTACGTTTAACATATCATTCAAAGCTGATTAAATTTTTAAGTTTTTGTAAAATTTGACGTTTTGTGGATAGTTTTTTAGAAAAACGGCGAGCGTTAAAGTAAATACGACATTGCGACTTCCTCAAATAAGATGAAGATCACGCTGTTCTTTAGATACCAAGTTTGTAAAATTGAAGGTTACAGGTACTCAGCTATTATAGAAAATTTAATGCTAAATCCGAAAATTTGGTCAAAATTTGAAAAATATTTAAATAAAATGGAGATATTATAGCTTCTATAAAAAAAAAAACGTGGTTTCCTCAAAAAAATATTTAATTTATCGTATATCTGCAACGGGTTGGAATAGAAAAGTGAGGTCTGCGGCATTTAGTTACATTTTTGATCTAGTTTCACCCAATTTTTTTTTTTACACTAAGAGATACTCACCCTGTATATTGAATCCAAAGTATATTTCATTTCATTATTTTATGCTAAGCCTACATATGCGTCTCTTTCTCACTCTCTGTCTACTTATGCAGACATTTATTTATACTCGTATATACGTACACAGATACACACATAAGGTAACCATCCAATGCCACAAATGATCTAAATGGGACCTCCTTTTGACATAAGGTTGACATGGAGTCGACATATCAAAACACAAAACAAATCGTCAAGCTTCCAACTAGCATTAAGGTATTTCATGCCAAGTTTGCGGAACAACCAAAAATGCACACATGAATCGGTCTCAGTAAAAAGGGCTTTAGTCCATTCTTTTCATAAAAGTTACACTGCAAAAAAAATTTCTTAAGGCAAACCCACATTTGCATACAGACAATTAAATTAGTTGCTTCAAGAAATTCATTGGACTGAAATCTTTTCCACATGTAAAGGTAGGTTTACATTCTGAAACATTTTTTCCGTGCTGAATCATTTTATGAAAAGAATGGACTCAAGAGAGACCAATCCATATTCCGAAAATACACATTTCAACCTAAATTGTTAACACTAATAACAAAATCGCCTCTCTATGTTCCTAGACAAACCTTGCATAAATGTGTCTGGTCTACAAAATCTAAATTTTTGTGTGCCTTTTAAATAAATGAAATATTTTTATACTAATTTGGGGTCACTGAATAAGTAAATACGAATATTTATATATTTATATTACAAATAGATATAGGTGAAGAAAATGAACATATTGCAACCCAACTGCTGATACATTGGTAGGAGATTGTTCACAAGTTCAACATTTTTTTTTTTTTTTTTATTTATTGAAATTTACAACTGTGTTTACAATACGAACATACAATACATCAAGTAAATTTGATGGTAATGTTAAAAATGACTCGTCACTTGTTTTTAAAGCAACTACCTATTCGTAGCACTTCTACAGGCTCTATGTAATGAGATACTATATTAGAAGGTTTCGAGGCCATCTTCTTTTCAGGTGCCTCGGGGGGTTATCTGGAATGGATTGAGAAGCAAGTTGAGAAATTAGGGGATTTGAGTGGTTATGGAGCTTACTATGAAAGGATAGATGTCTGGTTTGGGCTAAATCAGCAACATTTGGAACATAAAGATATTTATGGACAAGTTTATTGGTGACAAAGTATGGAGCATTGAGGATTTTTCTAAGGATTTTGGATTGTAAGGATTGGATACGAGATGAATTGGATGGTTTAGTAGAGCCCCAAAGCTCAACTCCGTATGTCCATGTATATGAGTCTTTTGTAGTTGATTGGAAGGTTTGAACGTTTGTCAAGTAAATGTTGAAGTACTCGAAAACAACGGGCAGTTTCTTGTCGTTTCAGTCTTGTATGTGGATTCCAAGTAAGACGTTTGTCCAAGTGGAGTCCTAGGTAGCGGATCGGTTCAACGGGGATTAGTGGGACATCATTAAAGGATACCGTAGGACAGGAAGTCGTAGGCTTACGACGAAGGGTAAAGGTTATTTGATGGGATTTATTTGGATTTATTTTTATTCTCCATTTTCGACACCATTCTTGAAGGTTTGTGATATGGGATTGGAGTGTCTGGTAGGCAATAAAGGGATCATTGTTTACTGATAACACACAAGTGTCATCAGCATACGTGGAAGTTCTACATAATTTTCATTTCTCCTATTGCCTAAAAAAACATAAATTACTGTTCTGAAAGACTTCCATGTATCCCATATTTCCAGAACCACATTCAGAAAAACTTAAAACGGTTTTAAGATCAATTAAATGGATGTCTATCGTAAATTATACAAAATATGGCAACAACAGAAATCCTCGATCACAGAAAAAAATTAACTAATATTAACTGTAATAAATTCTTGCGGAAGATTTGGATAACAAGTATCTCATGATTGTTTGGAAGGTACTACTCCTCAAATTCTTGTATGCTTGAACGGGCTTTAACTAAACCAGAGCTACCTTCAATATCATTTATAGTCAGTAAGGCCGAATTTTTATTAATGTCACAATACATAATAAACCAGTAATGGAAAATAAAACAAATGGACACACTTTAGATAATTAACGATATTTTTTTTAAATATGACAATTAGGGAAATCTATTTAACTTAATTCTTACACTTCCGTTGAACACAAATGATTAATCTCTGAGTCATTACAGACAGTATGTACCAAACCAGAGTATTTTCCAGTGTAGCGATCACGCTCTCTAATTTTTAATATTTTTCTATTTCAAAACAAATATTATTTAAAACAATCCATAAATTATTCGGTAGTTATAAATGAATAAATGGATTGGAGCCCAGTAAGAATGGAAGCTAGAGTCATTAGTAGCTGCCGAGGGCTTTAGCATTTAAGCGGCCTTAAATGGAGCTACCAACAGCCCAACTAAGCAGACGTCTTATTTCCTTTAAACTGCTAAATATTTATCATTCATCTCAAAGGCTTTTTGTTCCTTTCAAAATTAAATATTGTAGTGAGCTGTTTTGTTGTCTTCTATAGATGGAGAATTCATTCTAATAGCAACTTCTTCTAACATCTTTTTTCAATTTAAAAAAATCACTAACAGCGTTGTATAGTGGTCCACGAGGCGAAAAAAATCCATTTTTTCACAAGTGAAGTTAATACTTTGAAAACTTAATGTTTGAGTATTACATCTCCGTTATCAGGAAAGGCAGAGGTACATTTTACATTACTCAACAGATGGAATGATTCGTCATATACATACACATACGTTTTTAGTTTAATAATACGTCTCGTATACTTACTTCAAACAGCTTCTTTACATTGCTGCCTTGAGCTGAAAATATACTCTTTACTTAATCATCAACTCCAAGTGCACAACTAAATATGTTGTTTGACTCTTTTCTGAACAAGTGCCTCTTCCTCCGCAAACTTCTCTCTCTCTTATCCTCACTGCCTTCTTAATCTTGTGTCGAGTCACTACTTATTTTCAGTTAGTTATACAATCTCACAAAATGTATTTTATTCTCTATTACAAATATATAAAATTATTAATACAAGTTACATAATTATGAATTAAATCTTTTCATAATTATATGAGAGTATGTAAACACATCATTTGGTATTAAACCAGTTCATTGATAACATTGAAACATTTTAGCTATGTTACTGAATTTGTAAATAATATTCGAGAAAAAAAATTATTAATTTCAAAATCAAATCACAATTTTCTTCTCTTTAATAAAAGAAAATATAATTAATTGTTCCACTATCTTTTCAGTGACCACTGTGCGCTGCTCTGATTCAAATAACCTTTTGACAGGGCCCTTAAAGTTTTTACAGCACAAACATTTTACGTTGTAGAGTTTATGTTAACAATAGAAAACCTAGCTAATATGCTTAATTTCTTTAAAAGTTATTGTCGTGTAATTGTGATCGTATTTCCTAAACATTCACTTGATGAATATTTTATACGGTTGTAAGTGTCAATAATGTATTTACTAAAATAAAATTTAAAAACTAGCACCGATAGAACAATGGTGCCATCGATTGATAGAACTCAACTGTGGACTGACGGTCTTATCGAAAGCGTTTATTTCCTTTTCAAAATCCTTTAATGACGTGGTCGAGATTAAGGGATTCTGTATTCCAAGGACTGTGGAATCCATTCAGTTTCAGGTAGTACTTGGATTGTGGAGGGTAATATTGAAAGAGTTAACCTTAAACCTCCTCGCCGATATATCACTATTAAATTGATATGCTCATGCCTGTTTCCTACACCTCATGTCGAGGAGAACGTTTTACAGCGCAATTTATCATGGCAAATTATGGTCGGAACACACATTGTTGGTCCAGAACAGTGTTGTGGTAGCCGCACAACAAATCCGCATATTGACCATGCCATGTAGTTTAAATCACCAGTCATGGTCATTTCAGGAGGAAGTTCATAGATTTAAAAGGGAATTTCTTCATTGCCTACGTATTTAGTTTTATTAAAATTTACTTTTCAAACAAAGTAAACTCTTCATTGGAATAAAATTCAAAGAAAAAATTTATTGTTGATTAGAAAAAAAAAAGGAAAACTGTCAATAAAGCGCCTCCAAATTAAAAGAGTCCGTTATCTTATTACATGTTCAGTTTATTTTTTTTAAAAATCTCTGAGTAGAGATATTACAATTCTTATGACAAAAAATGTGGTTTCCTCAAAAAATTCTTTTAATTATCATATATTTTTAACGGATTGGAATATAAAAAGGAGTATACAAAATTTCACTCATTTATTTTTTTCATACAAACAGTTATAACAAAAAGAAATATTATAAGGACCAATATAAGGACCGTTATTTCCACATTTATATGTGCCTTGAAATCGTACCGGAAAAATGAAAACATGAGTATAAAATATAGCGCAATCAGTTCTATAAATAACATGCAAGGGAAAGTAATAACATAAATAAAAAAGTAACAAAATAAATAAAAACAAATCACAAAAAAAATTAACTAAATAAAGCCAACAAAAAAATTGCTTAAGCTATCCACCACTGTCAGTCTGTCAAATTCTTTCTTACCTATAATTGTGAGAAAGTCTCTTATAAATTTCTAAAAAAAATTATTCTGTTTCTGGCCATGTTCCTTTTTTTAGTATTATACTTTTTACCAGATAAAATCGTTGTCTTTCAAATAATTTGCATTTATAAAGTATACGTCAAAAATTTATATAACGGTCAAGGTCATTTCAAAATTTAAGTTTTGATTGAAATAACTTCATTGAACGAAATGAAGCCAGTATTAAAGCCCAAGTTAAAATGAAAAGGTACATATCTCAAAAGCTGAAAGTTGACGGAGATATTCCATAATAATCCCTTGAGAATCCACTCATTTAAAAGGGCTTGTACTAAAGATAAAAAACAAGAGTTATTTTAGGATTATTTGAGACAAATATAGAAGAGAGGGATTCACAAGTAAATGAATGAAATGAAACGAAAATAAATTTTATTAATCCTTTTCTAGAAAGATTTCAGGTGATGACATCACAAAGTGGTTCCTTATTAATGTAAAATTGTATAAGTATGCCCGTAACTGGTGAGGAGATCATAACTGGTGAATCACTCTATATCAGATGGATCTGTATTTCCCACTTTTACAACATCCATATAATCAGGAACGAAATCCATATTATACTTAAGCAAGTAATCAGACCATAAAAGAATTATTATCGCGTTAGAACATCTAAGAAGTATCTAACGCAACCTTGATGTAAATTTAGGCTTCGTTGGTGTTCACTCAGAAGGAATCAGCCATAACGATTGTTGATTCTGTTGGTACCGAAATCCTGGGCTCTTTCAGCTTTCTTCTTAGAGATACCATCGATTATGGAGAAAATCATTGGTATCTCGACAGAAGTTCCAAAGGTACTTCTACCTATAAGATAAGTAAATATCTTATACTTTATGCTAATATATATATATTTTTTTTTAAGCCTCCGATTTTATTTATTATTTTATTCATGCAAGGAATGATAATGATGGAAATGATGATCTTTTCTTGCCTTTCGGTATTCTAAGACGTACTTCTACTCTGCCATCTCTGGAGGGTCTTTGGTCCACTGAAGGTACTCCCTCTACGTGTCGAGTGTAGAGGAAATACTCTGGCGGCTATGGTGGTCATCGGGTCAGTCCGTAAGGTCTGAACCCCTTCTCTCGGCGAGTACGTCCGCTAAGGGGATAGTGCCTTGCCACCTCTCAGGCCTGGGAGGCGGGGCTATGTCCCTGAAGAGAGGATTGGCGCAGTAGCTCAGCCCGTCAAAGAACTTGACGTGCCGGCGACCGATGAAAGCCGGGATCGTAGGCAACCTCAGCTCCTCGAGGATCCGGGTATTTTTGGCCGTCTCTAGGCGGGCGCCGTGGACGATTCGCTGAAGGAAGGAGTTCTGGAAAGTCTGGAGGGCGCGAAGTGTACTTGTGTACATATGATGCAGCAGTGGAGCACCGTGGAGGAGGGTGGGTCTTATGATGGATTTATAGATTTGGAGTTTAAGTCTGAGGGATATCTGAGGAGAGGTTAGGAGGTGATGGAGGCGGCATGTCCGCGCCCGGGCCAGCTTGATCCTGCTTTTTACATGGGTCAAAAAGGTGAGGTGCCTAGGTATAATATTGAGCTAGAAATGGTCTGCTCAATACCGTCTACTGTAAAACTTTTTGGCAGTTTTTGGGACTTGCCGCGTTTACAGAAAGACATCACTATGGCGTCAGTCTTTCTAGGGTTCCCCTTGAAGCCGCATGACTTCAGTGGCTTGACGATGGTGGAGGTTACCCTCTCAGCCATTTTGAGAGCCCGGCCGGGATTGAGGCTAGACGCGTAGACGGCGACGTCGTCCGCTTATGCAGCCACCACCGCCTCAGGGTGCTTTATAGATACGATTGGCGCCGTAAACATGTTGAACAAGATCGGTCCCAGCACTGACCTCTGAGGAACACCACAGGTGGTGGGGACTAGTGAAGACAGGCTCCCACCGATCCGCACAACGAATGATCTTCCGCTAAGATAGCTTCCGACTAGACGGCACAGTGCGGTGGGAAACCTGTATTCCTCCAGTCGGTGCAGCAGCGGGGGGTGCGAGACACAATCAAAGGCTTGAGTGCAATCCAGCGAGATGAGCGCCGTGGCCTAGTTCCGGTGCATCTGTTCGATGGTGTACGACCGGAGTTTGGCCAAATGATGTTCACACGCGACACCTCGCTGGAAGCCTGTTTCCTCTGGTGGAATAACATCTTCACGGCGGCAGTGGTCAATGATGTGGTAGTAGATCAGTCGCTCAAACACCTTGCTGATGTGCGAGAGGAGGCTGATTGTACGATAATGCTCCGCAACGTTCCCGGAAATCTGGGGTTTCAGGAGTGGGACCACGACAGCTCTCTTCCAGGCCACAGGGAAGTAGGCGGTCCGGAGGCATGAGTTGAAGATGTTAAGTAGGAAGGCCTTACCCTTCCTGGGTAACATCTTCAGCAACGTTGTGGGGACACCGTCCAGTCCGGATGCCTTCCTCCCTTGGATGCGCCGTTGGACGGATTCGAGCTCTTTGAAGGTCGAAAAGATGGCCGTCTAGTTGGGGCTCGGTAGTGGTCCTGGGGGTGGCTGCGGGGCATCCTCCGTCCCCTCAGCGTCGTTGGCAGCATAGGCGCGGGCCAGATGTTCAGTCTGTTCAGCAGGTGTCAGCAGCTGGTCTCCATCAGTCAGGAACACCACTCTCCTTTTATTGACAAAGGTTCGGACCAACCTCCAGAACTCATTGTGGTTGTTGTGGGTCCGTAGCAGTTGGTCGTGCCACAGAGCCGTTTTCCAGTCGCTCATGAGCCTGGCGATTTGCCGGGTCATGGCGTTTATAGCCGGCTTGAGACCATAGTCCCTGGTGCGGCAGAATATGTTCCGGAGTTTGTTCCTCTGTTTGATCAATGCCAGGATGTGCGGTGGTGGAGGTCGCTGGTAGTTGGGTAGAGGAGCTAACTCGGGGATATTGGTGTCGGCTGCATCAAGGATGGTGGATGTGATGCTCTCCACTGCTGCATCGATCTCACCAGGGGTCAGGCACGGCGTCACCTTGGGGAGACACTTCTCGATTGTGGCCCTGTACCTCTTCCAGTCTGCTTCATTCAACTTGTACTTCGTAGGCGGTGGTCTGGCTGGAGCACCCTCGAAAGTATAGAGTACAGGGTGATGATCGGAGGTACTGAACGGCAGTGCTCGGCAGTCGGTGACGCTGTGCATGTCCCTGGTGATCAGGAGGTCCAAAGTCGATGTCCTAGAGGGGTCGGCATCCGAGCGGAAGGTGTGAACGCCAGGGTGGTAGACCTGGAGTCGCATCTTAGTGATAATAGTTCCCATAGGATTGTTGTTACGACACGGCCACGCCGTATGTTTGGCATTGAGGTACCCCAGGACGACAAACCTGTTATGTTAATAATTAAGTAAGGAAGTTGCTATTGTCTATTACATTGTTAGAAGATCGTAAGATTAAACGGGAAGAGAGAATGTCCATTTTAAAAACCGTGATAAGTAATACAATTTTCAAAAAAGAACATCCTTCTTAATAATTAATTAATAATTAATAATTTGGGGGAAAATCCTTCCCCCATATTAAACATCGTTGTATACTTAAAGATCTCATAATAGAATCCATAAATCTCCTTTTAAAAAAAAATAAAATAAATAATAATCAAATTCCATATAGGACGATAATTAATTTGTCGGAAAGGATGTCCTTCGGCCGTCGAATATCGTTAGATCCTGACCTATCTGAAACCATTATTCTTCACTGGCTTTTGGTAAACTAAATTTGGTTATCTTTTAACTAACCTAAGTTGAATATTAGTCGTTTTCGCCTTTAACAACTAACAACTAACCTTAAAAAAAAAAAATTTCTTACATTTAATCTAAGCCGGATTTTGCGGTTAAATTTTCAAAATTAAAAATTTTAAAAAAAAAAGGTTTAATAAATTGTTTGAAAATTGTTAAATGTTTATATTACAAATAAATTTAATGCATCAACGTGTTTTACATTTATTTGAAGTTGTACTATCGAGATATATCAGGTTAACATCGATGTTTTTCATATTTATTCAAAAATGAAAATGTTATAATCTGTATTTCTTAAACGCGGTGGCTAAACAATAATTTCAGAATAGCATATATTTATATATCTTATACTTTACATTAAGAATTAAAATCGCGAACTTTGATTCATAATACATATTAGAAACATCAAAGTGTTTAAATGAGTTAGTTTGTTTGTTTGTTTGTTTGGTTTTCATGGCGTACAACAGCATCGGTTATTAACGCCATATTTTCTTTCTTATTTCATTCTCCACACCTGTATTGCATTACTTATCTTATTTTTATTGATATCTTTTATATCGAATTATATTTTATTGCCTATTTATCTTCTGTGTCAAACCTCCGTTAACAAGCCATTTAATTTCAGAAACTTGAACACCAATTTTATTTTTTCACTGTTGTCTCCCAAGATTGTTGGAAGGTCCGAGTTCAGTCCTAAGCTACTTAGGCGCGATGTAAAAAAAGGACATTCCTGAAAAATGTGTTTCACCGTTAGTATACCATTACAGTATTTGCACCTGGGCGGAGCCCCCCTTGTGAAAAGATAGGAGTGTGTTAATCTGGTGTGGCCTATCCTGAGTCTCGTCAGTACGACTTCCTCTCTACGGCTTTGGCGACTGGATGTATTCCAGGGTTTTACATTTTTTTTAATCATTTTCAGTTTATTCGGAGGGCTTTCGTCCCACATAGACTGCCATCCATCATCGATTTCTTTCTCTAGGGCTTTTCGTAGATCAGATGGAGTTAGTGCGATCTTGCCTCGCCCCGGTAGTTCGAGAGCCTCCTTTGCAGCTAGATCGGCCAGCTCGTTGCCCACAATACCCACGTGGCTGGGGATCCATATAAACTTTACTGTTTTGCCTAAACCTTCCAGTGTAGATAAGTAGGAGTGTATAACCGGGATTTTGGGATGTTTCGGATACATGCAGTCTAGGCCCTTCAGAGAACTCAGCGAATCAGTGACTATCACTATAATATTGTGAGTAAGGGTCATGCAAAAGTGGAGAGCTGCTGCTATTGCGTTAAGTTCGGCGGTGTAAATGTTGGATAATTTGTGATGTATAAATGAGTTAGTAAATTTATTTAATGTATTTAATTTTACCTAATTTAGGTGAAAAATAAGTTGCTCACAATAGATATAAAAACCATTTATGGTGCTAAGCAACTTGGTAAACTGCCATTCAAGTAATTTGTTATATTAAACCATTTGTAAACCATTTCATGTTATATAAAAACCATTTACGGTGTTAAGCAAATTGTTAATTATCATTAAAGTAATATTTTATTTGACTGTCCTTAATTTTATAATATCCTTCAAATATGGCAGATGTGAAACCATTATCCTTCAGTGGTTTTGTTAGCGTACGAAGATTTTTTAGTTCACGATGAACGAAACTTCGTTATAAATATAATTATAAATATATAATTTGGTACATTTACTCATCCCTTTTATGAAAATGTAAAAACTTTATACTAACGAATATAGAACTAGGGCTACGATTTAAAACTAGTATATCTGAAAAACTCAATAGAAATTCTTATACAATTTTATATTATAATATATACTATCAATATGTAATCAAATAATATATAATATTTTATATTATTATTTATTATTTGAAGTAAAAATAAAAATTATAGTTTAAAAACTAAAAAAACACGCTTTAACAGCAAAATGAAATAAACCTATCTTAGACAAAATCTAATGGTCTAAAACTATTAGCATACAACTTGTTTTGATTGGATTAGCCATTTTTGTGTTATAGACTCTTAAACATGACCAAAACTAACTTTTTGACAATCGATTGTGGCTAAACGCCTAAATCAAATTCAGCTTAAGAGATGTCTTTAGACGCACACTTTAATAAACTTTAATTTTGTAAATAACATATTTTTCGATTTAAAGCATGCTATGTATCTGTTTTGCAAAAATCTGAAGAGTGCAAAACTGTTGGGTTGTTTTGCCTCTCAAAACGTTTCCTCTTATCAAATGTAGTCATATTTTTGGTATATGATTCTCAGGACCTGTCTGGACTATACTGAATCATAAAACCTACAACTCCACCTTTTGCAAGGCAGACCCCCTTTTTGGTGGTATTTCCACTGGGCTAAGTAAGAAATTAAAAACAAAGTTGTGCAATTATTGTATTGTTATTGGTACTTGACACGCGTGCAATTTTTTTAGATAATCAGATAGCTGGAAATTGGTGAAAATTACAAGATTCAAGATTACGTTACATACAGATGAAGTTAATAAAAGCGTATTAAAAAAAAAAGTATTAATTAAACATCATTTATTTATCTTCTCTCTTTCTCGATTTTCACCATAAAATAGTACCTACTCAGACCGAAATCAAGGGTTAGGCATGGTATTTATTTTTTTAATATTTAAAACTTTTCTGACGATTCTGGCGGTCCTAAGAAGTACTGACTTCTGGGATTCTTATCGAATTTTAGTTGAGAGGTCCAGAGAACCTCTCTCACATTTTTAAGATTATACAGTGTCAACTCTTCACCAAGATCCAAATAGCTACGTATTTTCTTAGCAGCCATGCGATTAAAATCATCATCCCATTGAACTCGTATTTTGACTATAGCTTCTGATTTTATTTCTTTGTTAATTAGTAAAATATCAGGTCTCTTATGCGGGACAGTGTGATAAGTTAAAATAGCTTGAATAATGATAAATTGGATAGATCACATTAGGAACATCTGGTATTCAGATATTTAATTTTTTTATTACATTTCTGGTAGTGTGTAAGAATACCGTACCGCCTTTTCAGCCTCCCTTAGCAGATCGTCAAGCAATTTTATGCCATCACCTACTGTCGAATTTGGAATAAATTCATTTGTTGATATGACTGGCATCACCACTTAGGTTTCTATACGATTCATTATTATTAGTATTAGAATTAGTAACACTGCTATGCACTAATTATTTTTATAAATGCAATTTATTTTAAAAGCAATTTTTAATTCTAGTATCAATATCGAAAATCGATTTTCTGGAATTTATATCAGGATCTCGAATCGAAATCCTTGAGTATCAAAAAATGTAGAAATAAGAAATATAAAAAAGAGTACCTTAAAAAAAAAATTAATTTAGATGATAAAAAATGAAGTACTATCAAATGCAGTCATATACTTAATATAGTAGTAAATTTCAGTAAATAATTTTTTTTACAAATACGATCAGAAGACTGAATAGACCTGTAAGCCTCCAGCGTTGTTCTTAAATTGTTTTATAATCTATACAATTACCGACTATAAGGAAAATGGGCTGCCGGGCGAAGTCTTTTCGGGTTGAAAAAGGAAAATTCTTTTTAAAAAAATGGAATTATAAAGAAAAATGGAGTTTGCGGCGGCCAAATGTGTTTTTGAGCTGCTCTCCTTGGACGCTAAGACAATCGCGGCTGGCACCTGCCACCGTTTCTAGGCCGCACCTGCCCAAGTCCAGCTGCATGCCGCCATTATATTCAGTCTCTTCTTTTTTCGTCTTGTTTTATTTACCTCAGCATCTGTCTCCTTCGGAAATCGAATTTTTTATTTTTTTTTTTTTTTGGCTTCGCTTCTCCGTCTCAGAATTCAGAGGTTAAATGAACTCTAAGAGACTAGTGATCATGCCTCAAATCACCATCGAACTTCTTCCAGTGTACGATATATAAAGCTTAGGGAACCGAAAGATTTTAAGCCAACAGCACCAATCTCTGACCACACAACTCCCTCTATTTACCACATTAAAATCCAAATCCTCCCATATACGTGTCGGTCTACCACTCGGATCTTTGCCCGACTGCACAAAACCGATTACTTTTTTTTGAATTCGGTCTTCCAACGACATTACAGGTTTAAAATAATGCAAGAACTCGAGCGATTTGATTTTTTATCTATTATAACATTTCGTGTTCCCATCAGCGCGATACGATAAGAAAACTGACATAAGGATGACGCGTTTTTGAATTCTTTATTACGAGTTCGTCTGAAGAGGATTTTGTTGCAGTATACTGGTGGTTCCAGCGAACGAACAAACTAGAAAGAAGAGAAAGTATTAGATGCTCCCGTATAATGTGAGCAGCACATAACATACTTCTGCGGTCGTTTAACGAGAATCGGCTCAACACTCAGAAAAATATAAATAATTTTCATTTGCAACTGAAAATTGTTTCAGTACTTTGCAGAAGAAGGACACGAAATATAGACTTTCTGTTTCACCAGTACGACGAGATTTGGCGGAACACTAATCGCCTTCGAGACCAGCACACCGTGTTGCTATTACAGATAGAATACTGATAGGTGTCGCTGCATACTCGCTATCGTACAAGTGTGTACTATTTTTGTCGCTTTAACTAATCTTCATGCTTTTCACATGTTCATGTCCTGTTCATATCGCTTCCTATTTCGTATCACTTGTTACGTCGGACATCGTATCTGTTTAGAGCGCACCTATACCCACCGGATAAATATCCCTCAATACCGCATTGTGAAGCCTTATAAACACTCTATTTTTCTTTTTTTTTTTTTTTTTTTTTTTTTTTTTTTTGAGCCAAATATTCTAGCAAATATATATACACTTTTAATGCTTAGTCAGGTATATAAAAACAATGATAAATAAAAGGGCATGTGAACTCAATATTGAACCCGAAATCTAAATGCTAACACCAACATCCCAATTAACACCTACTACAATTCTACCCCATCAGATGCCCACAAGATCGGCCCAGAAAACATACTCCCATCTACGTCTCGATTATCCTTCAGATTCTTGCTTGATTACCTTCCTAGGGATTCAGTTATTATGAAACCCTACGTCTTTACGTTCATATTTTGAAGTACACACTGCTATAAAAAAAAAAAGGATTTATACTAACCGGATTAACGTTCCACAATTCCGCATTGTTTTGCGTTATAAATTTTCTGATGTGTTCATTATTTTCCGTTCTAAATATTCTAGATAATACTTTAAAGTCAGAAGCTTTATGATTACATATTGTCGTTATCGACTCCTTCAAAATTTACTTGACAAACGTTCTAACCTTCCGATTAGTTACAAAAGGCTCATTTACAGTATAGTAATTAGACCTATTTAGACGAATGGAGTTGAGCTTTGGGGCTCCACTAAATCATCCAATTCATCTCGTATCCAATCCTTGCAATACAAAATCCTCAATGCTCCTAACTTTGTCACAAACAAACTTATCCGTAAAGATCTTAATATTTTTTAAGTCTCTGACTTAGCCCACACCAGATACCTATCCTTTCACAGCAAACTTCATAATCATTCAAATCCATCAGTATCACAACTTGCTTCCCACTCTATCCCAGATAATCCTCCGAGGTCCCTGAAAAAAAGATGGCTTCGGGATCTGCTAATATAGTACTTTATTATATAGAACATTTATAAGTACCACCAATGGGTAGTTGCTTTCAAGCTATTGACATGTCATGTTTAGATTTATCATCACATTTACTTGTTTTATTTTATATGTATTGCATAAGGTTATAAATTTCATAAAACAGCTAAAAAAAAAAAAAATACATATTGTTTTTTTAATTTTAGCGAAAAATTTCACATCAATCAAAAACTATAGGTAGTAGATAATAGTCTTGTAAATCTTTGTTTTTAAGTTTTTGGTATGTTGGCGCAAACTGCGTAGTTTTGCAGCCGAGAAATATCAAGCCTTTCCGGATTATCTTGCCTTTATTTCTTGTGCATTTTATCTTTCCTACATCTTGTAGACCTTATATACATAAATTGCTCCACGCTATTATATATCTTTGTCTCTTTCTTTAAATATTTATAAAACTATTTCTCTTCCGTCCACTCCTTCTCTCTTTAAAAGTCACAGCACCATTATTATTATTAATTTTTTTTTTTAATATGAATTACCATTAAATGAAATGAATGGAAAAATTAATTATTCCAGAAACTTTTCAAAGAAAATTAAGATGAACCATCCCAAGAGACAGAAAGGTAATAACAAATATAAAAAATTTAATTACCGTAATTCAAACAAAGAACCGTCTTTTTTTATTGTCTCCTTCCCTTTTCAATTAAAAAGAAAAAGAATTAATAACACGATGAACTTTGGCGTTCATTAATTTTATACTTTTTAATATCCGAATGATTTATACAATAAATGGGGGTCTTATAAAATTCAACTAATGATTGATATTGCAAATAGATATTTATATCTTATTTCAGTGCATAAGAACATATATATTTGCTAATAAAGCTATTATTTTTAGTTTATTTTTCAGTGAATGAAACAGCTTCTAAATTTGTATTTATTGTGTTTCGGTAGTAAAAAACATTTATTGAGGTGATTTCTGACTGACTTTGATATATAGAGGTTAGAGGTTTTTAATAAAATACTCAATGGAACTACAGAAAATATGTAAATATTTTATTGAAACAATAATAGTGAAAGAATAATTATTCAATTCGTGAAACATTTAAGTGGGCCTTTGGAAAAAAATCTGAAATAGTAGTTTGTCTACCTCAAAACGACTCTTTGTCTAAGACGATATCATGGAACTCGGGCCCTTTTAACCTGTTTAATAATGAAAAAAGCTTGATTTTCATACTTCAGCCTATTTTTCAATATCGTGGATGATTAGGTGTTCGTTGGTATTCCAAGCTTTTTTGCAATATCACACTTTCTGTCCACCCCGGCATATACGGCTTGAATAATTTTTAATTTTTGTTCATACGAAATACACTTTACCATTTTCAAAATTAATAAATATAAATAAGAATAAAAAAAATATTATGGAACAACTGAAAACGAAACGTATCGCATTATTTTTTTTATCAGAAACTGAAACAAACCGGAAACAAGTGTCAGGATGGGAGTTACAGTTAATTCTTCGTAGAATCTTTGATCAGTCTACACTCTACTTA